>CM043869.1:34746736-35446365 GCA_023846275.1 Vanilla planifolia | reverse complement strand
GCATTTTTTAAAATATTAATTTCCTAATTAAAATTATGAAAGCAAAAAATTTAACGACTAAATTGGGTGTGTGGTAAGTGTTTTTAGTCATTAAAAAATATCTATAAATAGCAGATTTTTAAAAAAAATTAATGAAAACTTTTACAAAATTTCAAAAAACAATTCTCAAGTTATGACTTCAAATCAATTCATAGTCATTGCTAATCGTCTTCATATGGTTTGTCTTTCTTCGACAAACTTCAAATTTCTTGGTTAATCTTCCAATTAGCTAATTTCTCATTTTTTCATTTTATAATTGATTAAATTAAAATAATTATTTATTAATTAATATTTTGTAAAGCATAAAAATTTATTTGTACTGATTTTTAGTATCATTTTTTCTTTTTTTGTCAATTCTATTTTATTGTAAGACTATTGCAGTTTGTTTATGTTCTTGTTCTAAGGGTGTAGTCTACCCATCTTTTAACAAGACTTATATAATTTGTTTTTATGCCTGATTTTTATCATAGGTGAATGTAGGTTTGATTTTGAGACGAATCACCTAAAAATCACTTGTGTACACATTTAAAATTTTGAACTTTATTATTTCATAATTTTTAAAGATTTATTATAAAAATAAAAATTAATCTATTCTTTAAGAAATTAAATTTTTAATTCTAACAATCCACCTCCCCCCTTCATGGTGAATAATATTTCAATAGGGTCACATCAAATCATTATAGTCAATCACAAATTATAATAGCTCTATCTTTTAAGTTAATATTACCAAAAAAGGAACTTATGTATCTTCATATGCTCATAGCTCATCTCATGTCACAATATATTATTTCATTTGAAATTATTTTTATCATATTTTCATATTCATCATATGCAGTACATTGTTGCTCTATATGAATACATGAAATCACATGATAATACATTATATCATCACAATAGTATGCTAATATAATATGATGCATAACATGCAGATAAAACCATAAAAATATAAATTATAACAATTTATATTACATGGTAATATGTGTGGAAAACAATGATTCATCATCATTTTTCTCAATTTGTGAAACTAAAAATCCCTTTATGTTAATTACTTGTTTTGATAGATTCTTTCTTCCTCTGAACTACTAATACATTGCTTTACTTTTTCACAACTTGACTAAAATTTTCTCTTCTAACAACCCTCTTCTCTCACTCTTTCTTGCTTTCCTTTGTCTCTCTCTCTAGATACCTAGCATTACCCCCACCACCTTTCATGCATGCATGAGATAGACATCTATTGTGTAAAGATGGTAAGGAAATAATAGATAAGTAATATTTTTATTCTTCTTATTTTTCAAAAAAAGGATAGGATTTCCTGATGACATTCAATTTCAAAAAAATCATCACTTGATGAACACTTACAAAAAATTATTTTATTTTCAAATTTGGAGATATTTTATTTTTTAACTTGTTTTGAAATAGGTATTAAAAAGCATAATCAATGCCAATGAAAGCACTTATAAATATTTCCTTCACTTTACTAAATTATGCAAACTTTAAGAACAAGTAACTTTTGGGTTTTGCATAAAATATATATTATGCTATTACATTTTTATGCAAAATCAAATTCTTTTTACCTATATAATATCTTGTCGTTCTCTAAAAGAAACTAAGTTAATGTGAACAAAAAAAGATAAACATAGCAACTTAATTAGGATGATTATATTAATATTGACTAAATATTATTATCTTAGTTTTTAGATTATATGTCTATCTTAAATTATTACCATAATTGACTTTTTAATTAAAAAAATTCATCATTGTATGCTTTTACTATTTTTAATTTGATTTCTAGTCCTTAACATAATCACAATAATGGGCATCAAATCATGAAGCAATAAGTTCATGTAGCCCACAATAATTAACAACCAAAGAAACACATCACATCCTCAAATCAGTTTATTCACCAGCAAACAACAAAACAAAGACAGAGAAACACATGGCTCAAAGTCTCGAGTCGAGTCTTATTCCAACCCACAACGCAGGAGCGCAACCGCTACATCGTGTAGCCATCAGACATACGCCGTTGGATTTGCCTGCAGATATCCTTCAACAGCCTGGATCATCAGATTAAAGCCAATCATCAGCTGCTCCTGCTCCTCCGCACTGAGGGGAGTATCATCCAACGTGTCGTACTCCACCGTGGTCCTCCCCACTGTCTCACCGTTGCTTCCCACCTCGAACTGCAGGAGAAACGAGTAAGACTTCAGCCTCAAGCCGATGAGCCCTCCCTCGAGGACATCCTGCTTCACGACGTACTTCTCGTTGTCGAGAACCACGGTCTTGTCCGTAGCGAACCGGAACTCCTTCACGACTGAATAAAATAAAAAAAATGAAAATCGTGCACAATTAGTAAAAAAAAAAAAAAAAATTATCATGACTTCACCATCGGTGAAGTTGAAACGTTTGATGGTGCCGACTCCGCCGTCTCCTTCGACGAGGTCAACGCTTGAGATGAAGTTGGGCAGGAGCTTAGGAATCAGGTTGTGGGCGTCGAGAATGCCTGCTTTCCATATCCTTTCAAGGGGAATGGTGGAGGTGCTCTCGCGGGTGAAGGAACCGGCGACCATGGTGAAGATCGAGGGAAGCAAGATTAAGCCGAGGGTTTTTCACGACATGGGTTGATTTCAATGTTTGTACAGTATTTATAAAGGTCAATAGGGTCAGAAGAGCAGTTAGCTCCAATTTTAAAAGCATTGGAGTACAATCATTATTCATTAGGTTATCAAACATACTTAACATTCGAACCGTTTGGTAAACACGTTTGAAAAGCACTTTTTTATTAAATAAAAATTGTGATAATCCATGGCCATGATTTAAGGCTGGAAATGTCCGGTTGAGTAATTTTTTCTTCATCACTGAACAGGTCAGCATTCTCGATGACCAATGAAGGTAATAATCTCTGATTTATCATTTTTTTTATCAAGTTTTCTTTTTCTTAATGATCTTGATTCTTAAGTTTCGTTGATCTAATTTTATGGGAAGATATATGCAACTGTTTAGATGATATCGACGATCAAAAGTCTTTGCTTGGACTTCTTTTAATAGCTGTAGTGCCAACTAAAGCGAATCAAGATCCACCGTCAAGCAATTATTGTATCCATCAATTTGTGTAATTATGCTGATGATGAGATAAAACCTTGTGTGTGTTGTTATTTTTATGATTTATTTGCATAAAAAATAATAAACAGTCAAATAACATAAATATCATCCTTTAACAAAATGTTAAAAAATATTTCAATTAGTCATCCAATAACATTTTTTATAAAAAAAACTTACTTTAATAAATCATTTTTAAACTCGGGACTCAATTGAATTTGCTATAAAAATTCAAGTTGAAATTTAAATAACTATTCCTATCAATATCCAATCATTTTTAAATGCTTTCCCTCATATAACAAAACAAAAAAGAAGAGAACAACCTTCCTCCTTATCCCACATGGAGCTCAGTTCAAGAGGTCAATGAGTAGATCCAAAATGGCAAATGGACATTTATATTTTACATTTCATATCCCTACAGCGAATAAGCCCTAACCAGTCACCGCATAGTGTCTTCGCATGACATTTCCCAGTGATTGAGTCGATGTCAATTTTCAATTATTTATAAAGCAACTGCAGCATTAAAAGGCATATTGTAATGTGGTGGGTAAAAGGTGGTTTAGCTTATTGAATCATTATAGCAAGATTTTGGGTTTGCATTAATTTGAAAATTTTATAAGATTTTATGAATTGGTGTCAAAAAATATTTAAAGTTATTTTAGTCAAGTCATTAAGCAAGGGGTTAGCTATTGATTCAACTTGGATTAACTCCTACTAAGAATATTTATCGTATGTTTCTTAGTTCAAGAACTTAAAATATATTTTATGTTCTCACAAACATGCAAGTTGTATTTAGACAAGAAAAAATGGAAAGATAATTTTTTTTAGGTAAAGAAAGAATTTCAATAAGCAATGAACATAAAAATTATAAGTAAATAAGTGCTCTAGTAACTCCAAACATTGACATCTAAATTGATTTTGTGAGGCGACAACACAAAATTTAACTAATAAAAGAAAACAAAACATCTAAGATAGATCCAAAGGAGGCATGGCTATCTTAGAGGGCAAATGTTATGAGAAACTCTTGAAATTCAAGATTGTAAACCTAGAATAACATGTTCCAAACTTCCATTGAGATTGGAGGCCACATTAATATGTGAAACACACAACTAAGGAGGAAGATAATGTGACTTTTAAGAAGGTGGAGAGGTCCCAGAATTGGAGATTTAAGAAAACATGTTATACATATTTTTCCAAAACTTTATAAAACTATTGTTTGAGTTTAAGCAAGACATATTTCATATGAGATAAGAAAGAACTTGGAGATGGTGTCAAATGCATTTGCAAGGAAGAGAAAGTTAGGATAAATGGTGGCTTCATTACTTCATCACAAAGTTGGCATTGCACCCTTACAACAACTAGGCTAGAAGAGCATCACACCAATCCTAAGAAAACTAATGAAAACTTAAAATAAATGTATAAAAGAGAGGAAAGGCATCACTTTATGGGTGGAAAACACAAAAAAGCATAGTAAAGCTTTATGGCTCAACCTTCATCATCTGTTCACCCATAAGGGTATCTATATGCAAGAGAAGATGGAAATGGGGATAGTTTATTCATTTGACTAAACTTGGGACACCTGAATGACCGAGGGATCACATTGTGTAGTCATTAATGGATAACATTGTAGCTCTACGACACTTAGATTTAAATGAGAGGGCAAATTGGCTAAGTGTCATGTCAAATCAATTTTGTATTGCTTAAGGCGATTTGAGCTTTACATGTGGTAGTCTAGATAATACTTGGGCCCTATAAGAAATAAAATCTTACATACTTTTGGCAATGCATGAGAAGATGGGTGGTAAAGCTTGAATCACAAGATCCTTATCTATTATCCCTATGCCAATTGCTTAGCAGTTTTCCCTACCTAAACCTTTGTATTCTCTTCCCAAAATTAGCTTTATTTGCATTAGTCCTACGTTTCCTTTGTGTGGTGTTAGGATTTTCTTAACATTGGGCAATCTATCTTATTTTATTGTACAATTGATGCAAAATAACAAGAGGATATAGCATAACTTAAGATATAAAAGGCATAGGTTCGTCACTAATCGTAAATCAAATATTCATCAAGTGCTCAAAAGAAGCAAAAATAAGCTTTATTGAAATTATTTGAATTATTGAATTATAGTAGGACATTTATAAGGCACAAAATTATTTTTTTAATATGTTCTAAGAGCTACTCACATGGCAATTCTTTTTTATTTTATTAATTTTTAAGTTT
Organism: Vanilla planifolia; assembly: GCA_023846275.1. NCBI lineage: Eukaryota > Viridiplantae > Streptophyta > Magnoliopsida > Asparagales > Orchidaceae > Vanilla > Vanilla planifolia. Next base: position 35,441,009 of record CM043869.1, on the reverse strand, counting down.
GGGGTTGTTTTTGCAATTTCAATTATAACTATAGTTTTATTTTGTAACATATTTGAAGTTTTATTACACGAAATGAAAGGAGTTAATTTTTTTGTTATCATGAAAATTGAAATTTGTCAAGGTATTTTAATATATCTATGCATAGAAGAAATCCTTAAAAAAGGTGTAAGTTAGCATTCTCTTTACTTGAATTGCGATCTATTGTTGTCCCTCTTCTATTCGCCACTGCTCCTCACTTTAGTCGTTTAACAATGTAGCAATCATATCACTTAGTTGAAAAGTTGACGTTATGGTATTGTCTTCCTTTTGCACATCAACCATTGTCTTTCTTGTAGTCAACTTCCCACATTCAAATATCACCACAGCTACCTAAACAACCCACACTAAAATAGTAGTACCAAGAATCCACAATGTCGTTGATAGACACGTCGATCTCCTGTCTCTCTGTAATCCCTATAAGTTGAATTGCCTTACAAGCCTTTATGCCTTTACTATTGCATGTAGGAGTGACCGTGATCATCATCCTCCCACAACCATAACACAAGAGCTTAACCTTAGTTGTGCCCTCATTTGCACCTCATGTGATAGGCTTTATTGAGTATCGTCGACCATTGCATAACCTTACTATAATAACCCACTTTAATTAACCATAAACTACATTCTTAATAAAGTTTCTTATTTTGTATTTGAAAGTTTAAGATCTAAAACTCAAGGATTATCACAATGTAGTCATAGCCAAATTCAAGATTTGCAAATGTCTCAATTTGAGGAAATTATTGGTATATTATTTGTAACTTTTGAAAGTCACTCAAATTTTCTACAAATTCTTAAAGTAAAAAAAGAGAAAAATGGATAATATTAAATAGACTTTTATTTTATAAGATCTACTATCCTATGCTTTATTTGAGCGATTTTTTATTCTAGAGAGATGTTTTTAAAGTCAAGATAATGGAAAAAGAATGAAGAGAAGAGAAAAGATATAAATTGAATAAATTTGGCTCAGATTATTATAGAATTTAAAAAAATAAAGGAAAAAGATAGATTAGGACAAAGTGATTCTAATCTCATTCTTAAAAAATAATACACCAAAGTTGTGGTTCCAATTGGGTTTCTTCTATCAAGTAAAATATTTGTTGTTGAAAACATCATAGAGTTGGATTTCTATGGAGTTTTTGAAGTCTTAATTAGATAGATCATACACTCTTTTTACCTTTTTGATCGTATTAGACGATTTAACTGGTCGTCTTATACAATTTGCATAACTAGGGCTACTGAATGACAATTTTACTTGTACTTTGGGAATAATAGTCATGTTGACTAAAGTCTTAAGTAATCATATAGTATAATGGCACATTGAACAAGTGCGATTAATGGCTTGTGATCATACAATGCAATTTAGGAGAGTAGATAATATGATCTAAAACTAAGAATGGTGGATTTCAATTGATTTTGTAAGAGTCTTTAAGAATTATTTGTAATAGTTTTTGTAAATATTTTTACTATTAAAAAGAGAAAGCAAGTGCATAAATTTCCTTAGAGTTGAAAATAGAATGCATACCATTACTAATTCAATAAAATATGAATTATTCAAGAAATGAAAGAAAAAATTAAAGAATGACAGAGGCAATGAAAGAAATCTCTTCAAACCATCAAGTAGGTATATTAAAGAAATCTCATCGAACCTCTCTATTCCTCCTGACCTGTGGTTACCCAAAAATTGGATCGGAAGAATCACGTCCACCTTCCGTTCAGCATTAATCGTGCCCCCGTCATTTTTTCGCTCGCCATTACTGCATGAAATGCATAGGCAGTTTGAGAACTACTTATGTCGACTAATTTTTTGATATTTCAATTCATTTTTAAAAAAAATATTTCTTTTGTAAGTTATGATGATTTTTGAAATTTTGAAATGTACTTAGAATTCCAAATATATGCCCTTTATTATTTTAAAATATTTTTTCAAATTCTAGATTAACAAATTATTATTGTGTACTTAAGATCTATTTTATCATGTTGTAAGATAAAAATGAATATTTTTTTAATGAAGAATTACTACTATCAAATTTGTGTGATATGAGCTTATTGTGTGTAAAAACTTTGATGGTGTGATTCTAAAGGTGTCATGAAAAGGCGAACAAGAGACTCAAAATTAGAGATTTTGACCCATTATCCAACATCTACAAAAGGCATCAAATCACTATGAAAGTGCTTAGTTACTTTATTTCATATTTTAAAAATTTTAATCTTTGCATATAATTATGTGATTTTTTATTTTGCCTTTTTATGAACATCACTTGTGTATGTACCTTTTCAGTTCACTACTAACATAGGTACTTGAATATGTGTTGTTAAAATCACTCTTCTAGATTGAGATCTCTTATGTTAAAATTAGTGTAAGTTCTTGACTTTTAAAAAAGTTTTTACTTACTTGATGACCTTAGGATTTTCGATTATAAACCTGTAACATACTTGGGTATGCTATTTTACGAATATATAGCCAGAACTGAAGTCTTTCTCAAATTTTTATAAGCTAAAATAGGTTTTAACATATCATCTTACATTAACTTCTTTTACATATATTCTAATTATATGATGGCTCTTTATTATTAATGATAATATATATATATATATATATATATATATATATATATATATATATATATATATATATATATATATGTGTGTGTGTGTGTGTGTGTGTGTGTATGTGTGTGTGTGTGTGTATGTGAGTGTGTGTGTGTGTGTGTGTACTATTTTATAAAATTAGAGTATATTATAAAAAATTATAAAAAAGAGAAAGAAAGAAAACTATTTTAAGGATGGTGATTTGGAACTTCATAAGAAAAAAGAAAAAAAAAATTCTTTATGACCCTATATTATAGCTATCTAATATGAGCAAGAAATTATCTTTATTATTATAAGCACTCAGAGATGAGGCTAAGGCATGTTAGCGGCCACCTCTTTGTTAACATAGGATGTTAACAATAAGGGTTAATAACTTCATGATAAATGAGATAAATATTACCTCTATTATTATGGGTATTCAAAAATGGGATCATAACATGACAAAAAGTCTCATATTTATTAGCATAGAATATTGATAATAGGGGACAATAGCTTTGTGAGTGATGATGCAATAAAGAAAGAAATAAGAAATAAATAAAATGAATATAAATATGAAAGAAAGTGAAAATATGATATATATATATATATATATATATAATGTAATGACTACGCACATATATGAGTTTGATACATACAAGCATTCATATATAGTTTATCATTCATTATTTAACAATTATTCTTTTTTTACTATTGGCTATATTTTTATATCTTTCATATTATTTGCATACTTATAATTAATAATCACTTTATTGAATACACTATATCTATTTTCTATTTATATTGTAAGATAGAATTTATGTACTCATAGATTTAAGGGTCTTTAATTAATAGTTAAGGATCCTAAATGAGAGAGTGTTATATTGTGTGAATTTTTTGGAGGTATTTTATATGAGAGAACAAGTTATATTTCATTGACAAATGCTATTTTAGTACTTTTGTTGTAGATTTTCTTATATATAATATTTTAGTTATTGTGTGTTGCTCTTTATTTGAATGTGATAATATAATTGATTTATGTTTGAGATGTTATTCATAACCCTCGCTTAATTTAGTTTCTGTAGTTTATGTTTTTATTGTTGTTTCTATTTTTATCTAGTAAAGTGATATTTGAATGTATTTTATCTTGTTTTATTTAATTTAATTGGACAAGGCATGACCCTCGTCATCTAATCTCCTCAATTCCATCTCACCATTCATAATCAATGGTGTCAACCAATGCACTCTCATTGGCACCACTTGACATTCCAGTAACATCATTACCTTTTTGAGTATCCAAATTTACATAAACAGTTCAATTATTATGTAGGATATTCTTTTTTTATTGCCCAATTTTTTACCCATTTACCACACCTTCTTATTACCCTCTAATAATAAAGTAGTTAACTAAGCCCCTTATTTGAAAGAATGCTTTGTCTCCAAAGTATATAATTATTGGCCACTCGTTTTGTTGAAATTTGGCTTTTTAAAATGATACAATTCACTCAATTTTGTGATAATGTGAAACCTATGGCATTATGAACACTTTAAATATGTGTTATTAGTGGTTGGTTTTAATCACATATGCATAATGATTTGATCTATTTTATTTATTTATTTGACACAATCTATAAGTTTTTGTATGTTTCTTAAACCATTGTAATAGCCTTATTTTTCACATATTTTTAATAGTTTAGGTTTCCTTATCCTAATATATTATTTCATCAAATGGACAAAATAAGAGTTATATATTTTGAGCATAGTTTTTCATTTTGTGATGAAACTGCCACTAAACATTTCTCTAACTAACTTTAATGGATTCTTTATCAACAAATCTCAAGCTCTTTATTTGTTGGCAGAGAGAGAGAGAGAGAAGAAGAAGAAGAAGAGGAGGGAGGTGTTCATTGAGTCTTAACCAAGTCTTCGCACACTTTTATTATCCCTACACACAACTAAGGAGGAAAATAATTTGGCTTTTAGGAAGGTGGAGAGGTCTCAACGGTGAAGACCTAACAAAACATATTATATATATTTTTGTAAAATTTTATGATAATACTATTTGAGTTTAAGCAAGACATTTCGTATGAGATAAGAAAGAATTTGGAGATGGTGTCAAATGCATTTGTGAGAAAGGGAATGCTACAACAAGTGGTGGCTTCACTGCTTTGCCACAAAGTTGGCATTGCACCTTGCAACAATTGCTCTAGAAGAGTATCACACCAATCTTACAATAAAAATTTAAATAAATGCAAAAAAGAGGGAAAAAAACTTTCACTTTATGGGTGGAAAGCACAAAGAAAAACATAGTAAAATTTTATGGTTCAATCTGCATTATTTGATCACCCTTAATGGTATTTATAAGCTAGAGAAGATGGAAATTAGGATAATTTGGTCATTTGAACAAAGTTGGATCCCCTCGAACGATCCTACGATCACAATGCGTAGTCATTAATGGATAGCATTGTAAGCTCTAGGGGAGTTATATCTAAATGGAAGGGCTGATTGGCTAAGTGTCATGTTAAACCATTCTAGTATTGCTCATGGTAACTTGAATTTTACATGCATTAATCTAGATTTTTGCTGGGCCCTACAAGAAAAAACCTTCATATAGCTTTGACAGTGCCTGAAAAGATGGGTGCTATAGCTTGAGTCGAGAGATCCTCACCTATTTATCTCTGTGCCAATTGCTCATTAACTTTCTTTCACTGATCCTTTGTTTTCTCTTCCTAAAATTAGCTTTATTTGCATATGTCCAAGGTTTTTTTGTGTGGTGTTTGGATCCTTCTTAACTCACTAAGAAAAACTATCCTAATCTATTGTATGATTGATGTAACATAAACAAAAGAATACAAAATAACTAAGGGTATAAAAGTCATAAAGTTCATCACTAATCATGAATAAGATCTCAATCAAGGCCTTGAAACGAGCAAAAATATATTTTTTTTCAACCATGATTATTCTAACATCTTATTTTCAACTATTAAGTATTTTAACATTTTATTTTCAATCATATTTTTCTAACAAAATTCTTTTTATCAACTCATTAAAGAGAGTTCTTTTTTCCCTTAAATTTATCCTCATCAGTTTTTGAATCGCAACGGTCAAACCAAGTGAACCTTTTGCCGAAGGACCCTTCGACAGATCCTTCTAAAAATCTAAGTATGAAGGTCGATAGTAGTATTTTTGCGTGACATTTGTTCATTTTAAAGAGGCATGCTCGCATTGGTGCTAAACTAGCTCTAAGTGTGCCTGTTCCCCTCAGTGAAGCAAAGCCCCAACTGCTGATGCAAGTGGTAGCTTGGGTCTTCGGGGTCTACGGAGTTAAAACTGCTGCAATTGAGCGGCACCTGGAGGAGATGAGAATTTTTGAAAAAAAAATTAATTAAGTTTTATATAAGATAAGATAAGCTTTGCAGAAACTATCCGATAAAAATAAAATTTGAAAATAAAAGTTAAAACTAAATATGTGATTTTCTCCTTTTTTCCCGAATTTCACGACTTATCTTCTGTTTAAGAATTTTATAGCATTGTTACATTATGGTATTTTCTCTCCAAAAAGCATATCATAATTCAGATTATTCATCAAATTTAGCAATGAAATGAAATATCTTACACATTCAGCACTTAATTCCCTTCTTTCTCCTTATCTATAACAAAGCTTAAGCATGCAACTCACTTCTCAAAACCGTCATTGAGATACCATGGAAATCGCCGGATTCCTAACTGCTTTTCAAACGGCAACGTCACACCCCTTCGTTCTCATATCTATAAATATATATATATATATATATATATATATATATATATATATATATAATTCGAGTTTTTCGAGATTTAATTTTCACTCGATAGTTTTTACGCTTATTTGATGTTGGCACGATATTTAGAATATTTGTATAATATTTGTTGGTTTAAAAAAGTTTTTATTTAAAAAATGAAGTTTATATAATATGAGATAAGCTTTGCAGAATGTATCCGATAAAAATAAATTTTCAAAAGATTTTAAAAATACAAAATTCCAAACTAGATATGTACTTTTTATTGTTTGGCTGAATTTAAAACAAGATATGTGCTTCTATTAGGGTTTCTTGCTTCCATCTCTCTCAAACACTACACTGCTTTTCTGGCGAGGATCGATAGCGCACCTACTATGAGAGAGATCCGAGTTCCACACAATCTCTATGACGACTTTTTCCGGGATGAAAAGCCTAAACCCATCTCTCATGAAGAAAGAAAGAAGAGACCGAACGGCTTCTCGATAACCAAAGCCATCGACAGGGTCCCAATGCTGCTCTCCCTCCGCAGCCACTGGCCCTTTCATCGCATCTTCCCTCAGGAGATCGCCGGCCCCAGCTCTTCCTCTTCTCTCTCTTCAACTGCACGACGCGCTGTCAAAATCGCCTCCGAGAGAGACCGCGGCAATTCATGCGTGTTGGGTGTTCTGTCTCACAACCGCCTCTTCAATATCCTCGGTAACTTGAAGGCTAAAGGCAAGAATAATAAAAGCAATGAGCCGAAGAAGGTGGCGACTACGCCAGGCCATCGTGGTTCGTGTTGGAAGCCGGAAAAGGGGATGAGGAAAGCGGTGGAATTCTTGACGATGGAGAAGAAGCGTAAGAAGAAGGAAGATAGGGAGGCGATATGGAGGAGGAAGATCGCCGGCCCCAGCTCTTCCTCTTCTCTCTCTTCAACTGCACGACGCGCTGTCAAAATGGTCTCCGAGAAAGACCGCGGCAATTCATGCGTGTTGGGTGTTCTGTCCCACAATCGCCTCCTCAATATACTCGGTCACTTGAAGGCTAAAGGCAAGAAGAATAGAAGCAATGAGCCGAAGAAGGTGGCGACTACGCCAGGCCATCGTGGTTCGTGTTGGAAGCCGGAAAAGGGGATGAGGAAAGCGGTGGACTTCTTGACGATGGAGAAGAAGCGTAAGAAGAAGGAAGATAGGGAAGCGATATGGAGGAGGCCGGTGATGCGGGGAAGGCGGTGCCGCGATTTGAGAAACGAGCTTCCGCCTTATGAGAAAGAGGAAGGGCGAACCGTCGTGGGGGCTGCGTCTGCGGCGTCGACGCAGGCGAGGGTGTCAAACTGGGAGGAGGAAGAGATCGTGGATTATTGGAGTTGTTTGAATACTGGTTTTATTGATAAGGTCGAGGGAGATGAAGAGGACAGCTTGTTTTCTATTGAGCTTGGATTAGGAGGCAAGCCGGAAAAGAGAAATTTTTCTAGTTAAGTTAGTGCATGGTTTAATAATTCACCTCCAGGAAAGAGATGACATGTACTTTACTATTAGATTCTTTTACTCTGTTCTCTAATATGTGTTCATAGTTTCCATGCAGAGCTGGACGTTGTATTCATGAAAAGGTAAAATGAACTAATCAAGTGTTTATAGTTGAGTTGCTCTCTGTTCTAGGTATGTTTATAATTAAGTTCTGCCAATGGTATAGTTCTTTTGATCTAAAACCTATATTTGTGTTTATATGCTTTAAAAGCTTCTCTTTCAACAACTCTTTTTTGTGTTATAAATGGTCATGTTCTTTGTCGCACAAGCTCTCTTCAATTTTTTTTAAAACTGTCTTTTATTGATGATGTCACAAAAAACAACCATTTATAGAAGGATCCAATAATATTCATTAAAAAAATATACTCATATTAATTATACAAGATTAAAAGATTAAATTTATATAAGACTAGCCCATCAATAACATTAATAGAAAAGTTATTCAAAAAAAGGCACTGATTTTTTTGCTAAGATTTGGTTCATATTGAAATTAGTTGAGCTAATTATCTGAGTTGAACTTAGATTGAAATGTTTCATGTTGATTACAACCCAAGCTTTAATCAAATTGTATTAGCTTGAAATGGAATTTTCAACTGATGTTTTTAAGAAAACCTTTTTAAAGATTATTTTTTCATAGAGAATTATGAGAGTTATCGCAACAATTTTCTCATAAAATTATTATTTTCTTGGAAATTCATTATGAAAAACTCTTAGGATCTTTCACAAACAATCGTTGTAAAAGATTGACCTTTACAACTATTTTTTAAGGGTAAACTATAATGGCTATGAAGCAAAAAGATGCATATGACCATCTCTACACTCCTAATTTTACTTGAAAGCTAGTATGATGCATTGTATCATCAATAAATTGTTTAAAACTTTGTATCATCGTTGCATCCTACTTATAGTCAAAATTATAGAAATCACCAAATAATTCTAATGGTTATGAGAGCTCCAAACAAATCACAAACCAAAAATGAAAATTTTGGTTTTGGATTTTGTTATTTAATTTTTTAATGGAGAATATTAGATTAAAATGATGTTGAATACAAAAATTTTGGATAATGAAAGATTATCAAAATTTATCAAAATTTGAGCATGAAAATTTTGATAATGGCAAGAATTCCCCTCCAATTCAACCCTAACCACCATCCTAGGCACTCTCATAATTGACTTAATAAATTTAAATCAATCAATTGCATCATCCCTAAATGACTCAAAGAAAAAACCTTATCAAGTCATAAAGGTACATAACTCAAAGGTTAAAGAGACCATTCATTTGAATAGTCTCATAAATCTAATAAATGGTCATTATTAGGACATAAGAGGACAAACTAAGCCCCTTTATGGAGTTCTCCAATAAATTGGGTGTTCCTTTGAGACATATGGAGCTAAAAAAACACAATCAAATAACCATGACCCAAATAAAAGAAGTGAAAGCCCAAATGAGAAAAAGTTCATAGACTAATGGCTCAAAGTGCATAAAACTTGTTCCACTGAATCATTTGAGCAGTTATGCAAAGATATATGCATGTTGATGTTGACTTAAGCTTACTAAATGAATTTGGAAGTGTCCTATATCATTTAAAATAGACTTTGTTGGCATATAGGTGCAAGTATCACCATCATTGTTTATGTGATCTAGTGAAAGCTATGTCCATTGAAATATATGTTGCAATTTGGTCTTGACCAACAAAGTTATTATGTCCATTGAAGGCTATCAAATCCTCCTATATTATTAGGGCATGATAGTACCAATGTCATGGCCGTGTTAGCATAAAAAAATAATTGCTTAATAACATCTTAGGCCATGATCAACTTAGCTATAAGTGACAAAGTTAGACATAGTCCTTGTCGTGTAGAACAAAAACAATTTAATAAACCAATATACTATAGGCACAAATAGTTCAAGGATTAATTCTAAATCCCAATTTACTTCTTTTTCTCAATTACATATTAAATCTAATTGACATAGGTGGTACATGTCATATAAAAACTTAGTTGTTTTATGTTTATGGTTGGATCCACAAAGTGATTATTTGTAACATGACTTTTTTATTGCCTTAATGAGTTAAAAAAAAATTTATTGGTAGACATATACATTTTTTTCTTCATATTTTTGTTGACTTATTTCTATCATTTTAGCATAGTTGTTGTAAACTTTCTTGAAAACATAGCCTTAAACACAAAATCAAGATAATATGTGGCACATGAAGTACTTTTGACTATGTTAAGTGAATAGTTCTTTATATCCAAAAAGTATTGATTGGAATCCTTCAATGAAATTTTACAAATTTTCTTTTCTCCTTATTTCAATTGAAAAAGATATTGTACTACATTTTAAGATTTTCTTGTAATATAGAAAGTAATCATGAGCTTTTTTTAATAGCCTACAGTTATAACTATCTAAGTGGCAAATATTGAAAATAATTTTGAAAATTTTCTTTTAGAGTGATGATAAAAAGATGATATTTAATCACATCAGATATTTGCTATACACCCATTATTTGTTGAAAATTAATCAAATGATATTTAGGATTTAAAAAAACTTATACTGTCACTCCCCATGTAGAACAATACAATAAAACTCAATAAAATATATTTAAAATATAAATTTATTGGATAAAAATAGAGACAATGACATAAAATTGAGCATATTAACAAAAAAATTAAGGATAATGAAAAAACCATTTCAATTTTAATCATCAAATTTAATACAACTAAAAAAATAATATCATACAATATCTAACTGTCACATAAAATGAAAAGATAAAATCTAAACATTGATACAATGTCTATAAATAAAATTTGTACTATCTTCACATATATAAAGTCCCTCTTTCACACTCAAAATATAATATACTCTCATAATAAGATCCTAAACTTTCATCTAAGGATCTTTAATTCTATGAGTGATAATATTTTAGCTTTAATGTGAAAAAAGAATGAGTCTAATATGTTCAATAGATAAACTATTAGTTATAGGTAATAAAATTGTATGAAAGAATAATAATATAGTTAATAAATAAAATAAAATAGAAAATAAAACATTGCATGATGATCAGACAATGATGAGGTTTATGTCATGTTATAGTTTCTATCTTTGAGTTCCCATGATACAAAGGTGTGAAGTATATCTCATCACCATATGGTCATCTCTTTCTATTATCAATATCTTATACTGATGAGGATGAGAAATCTCATATGTAGTGGCCCATCTCTGAATGCCCACAACAAGACGACACACAATATATCTCATCATCATGAGTAGTAACCTCTTAATGCCAACTCCTATGTTGATGAGGATCAAGCATCTAACATGTGTCCATCATGTAGTTAACTCCCCATATTACAAATATCTTATATTTATAAGAACAAGTCTAACACATCATAGCCTTATTCTTAAGTGTCTATAATACCAAGTTGTAAAGTATATCTTATCTATCAGGTTGTTACAAGATAAGGTCATAAAAAAATCTTAACTTTTTTCCTTTCTTGTGATCTATTAGATCACTAAGTAATACCTATCTTTTTCTTTTTTATTCTTTTTTTTCATTTGTTCTTTCTTTCATATTATATGTTTTAATTTATAATTTCTTATGTGTACACATATAAATCATGTGTGTGTGTGTGCGTGTATGTATATATATATATATATATATCAATAGTAACATAGTGATATAATGAAATAAGAGCATATGCAAATAATATTATGTCATACAAAAGCTTATATCACCATACATTTCACAATAATAGTCAAAAAATTTAGTGATTCACTTATATTGTAGTTATTTAATTTGGCTATTTGATGACTCTAAAAAGTTTCTTTAATGACCTTTCTTTTTTCTTTGTCTACTATTCTTATTTTGTATATAATTTATATTATATGTTTTTAATAATAATTCAATTACAATTTTTATCTTGTAAAAAATTATTTTTAAAAGCTAATCTAAACCATGCCCCAACAAGATTACTCACTTTCTCATTTTTGACTTCATATCATATAATACAATCTCCTCTATGTACTATTTAATTCACGATCTATATTGGTCGAACAAAGAATCAAAGGAGCAACTTTGTTAATTATTCAATGAACTCATTTTACTTATTTAATCTATATTTCGTATTTGTACAACCCATAATAGTTACTTAATTAGACAAATAATCTCTGTTAAGTAATCCATGAATCCACCATACTTGTCAATCTCAATTTCATATTTGTTTGATCTATAACAAATACTTGATTGGATAAGAGATTGAACAATCTTTGCTAAACATTTTATGGATTTATCGTACTTGTTCAATCAATTTGTCATATTATTACACTGCTTAGTTGATCACCAATTCGCACTAAATTGAGAGCTCTTCACTAGCTCCTAATGCAAAGCCATATTAACGATTTGAATGATCATCTAGTACAATTGTCACTATCAAAAAACAAAAGTAGTCTTGTAACCTCAAAACCATGAAAATCTTATTAAAATGACTTTCATGACATCCCAAATAGTAAACATATGTTTATGAAGAAGCACTTGGTGAGATCTTATATTATCATTTAATTCCAACAAGTTGAAGTTAAAATCCTTTTCGTTTCCTCACATTTTTCCACTTCTTGTCTAATTAATTTGAATCTCTTTAAAGAATTACAACGGATTTTCTTAGATCTTTCTTTTCCTGTTTCTATTTGGTTCTCCTCTCCCTCCCTTTCCTGCTTTCTTATTTAGGCTTCAAACTAAGTAAATACATTTTAGGATTATGTTACTCATCTTCTTTTAGATCTCTATTTGAGTATAACTTGAAATTTTTGTATATGACCTTTCTTAAAAGATTTTTAAGAAATTGAATAAGTTATCTTCATGAAAATTATATAGTCAATCTTGAGTCATCCAATTTTATTGAAAATATAAATATTTATTCTATTTCACATCTTAAATCTTATTTAGTTATTTTTCATAATAACACTTAAATTAAAGTTATCCAATATATTTGGCCATATTTAGATGTTTTTAGCAAAAGCTTGGTATTTGAATCAAGTCATTGCTATTATTACTCCAAAAAATCAATCTTTTATTTTATATCCACTAATTTTAGTATTATAGCTTTGTTGAGATTAAGTCATAGGAGTTTCTCCTACTTATTTTCTACTAAGTTTTGGTGTTAGAACTTGGTTGAGAATTATTTATAGAAATTTCTCTTGTCCATTCTTCATCAATTTTTTGGTATCAACCTCTTTCATGGTGTATTAAACACCATGATGATTTGTCACTAACCACTTTGCTTTCTTAAATTTTTATACCTTGGCCTCCATTAGTACTTCTTAATCACATCAGTTATGCCACCATAAAGTTAACTAGAAAGAAATAAATAATTTTTTTATTAGGATTTTATGTCATTAGTCACTGTCAGCAATTATCACCATATTACACTAGCCCACCATAATTAATATCACACACTTATAGCTACCATTTGTTGTTTGTATGTGCTAGTTTCTCATCTTTTGATTTGTGTTGAAACCTAATCGCCCATGAAGATTCCCCATGAAACCCTAGCCTCTGCTTTCATCTCCATCATAGATACTAAATTAGAAAGAAAAGAAATCTTAGGGCTAAAGCCAATGTGGGTTAGACTAGCACATTTAATGCATAAGCAAACCTATCATTGAATTGCCTGCATGGCTGAACCAGTACATTCAAGACCTAAGACCAAACCAGCCCCACAGTAATGCTTTAATTAGAACATCCTTGGGTGAATCCAAGAGCCAAACTTGCTGAATTAATTAGATTGAACCAAATCACACCACTTTAACTAAATTGATGGAGCCTAAACCAAAACTAGAAATTCAAATTATTTTTGTTTAATTAGTTAAAAGTGTCTTTCCAAAGAATTTTGGGTCAAAATTGGTATAGATCAACCAACGTCTTTATTATATCATTTCCATGAATTCAAATAAAATATTATTTTTAAATACAATATGAAAAATATGAAAGATAAGCAATTAGTGAGTTTAAAAAAACCTTAAATTTCTTGAAGTACATTCTTCTTTCATTTGATAGGATTATCTCAAGATTAATATATTATGTTTAAAAATCATAAAAATAGTCAGAGCATTTATTAGATTTTATTCTATTTACAAGTATAAGTATAACTTTGAGTAAAACTATATTGAGACTCATAAGTGATAACTAATTCAGTGTTTTAGTTTAACTTCTTTAGTCTACTTAAAATATCATTAATTTTAGTATTTAAGTTCTAAGGAGAACTATTTGGTAACTTTGTTCATATATTTTTGTTATTATTCTTAATTGTTGCTTAATAAAAATTTCATAATTTATTTTTTTATTTAAAAATTATTTAATTAATTTAATTATGTTGGCACCATTTTATTTACATTATTATTTCATTCAAATAATGCAAGAAAAATTTTAGTATTTTAATAATATATTTTATTAATTATTACTCTTAGACACAATTGAATAAAAAATTCAAAATATATTAAGAATGATTTTGATATATTTAATATTATTACAAATGAAAACTTAGTTAATTTAGATGCTATAATAATTATGTAAAGTAATAAAAAATATTATCGTACATACTACAATTTTTTTGGCATTATTCGAAAAGATTACATGAAAAATTATATACATTAACTAAGGTGATTTTACTATGATGAAATATTTGAATAACTTTAAAAATTTATTAGTTATGAGTGATTATTCTAATAAAGATTAATAATTAACTAAAGATTTATTTTAGAAATTAAATAAAAGATCAAAGGGAAGGCAAGTTGTGTTATCCTTGAATGCTTAAAGATGTTAATGACATAGCCCAATTAATATAGATATTCTAAATTTTTTTACTTATAAATTTATAGTATAAACACTAGGTTCATTTATAGATGCACCAATTTAAATTACTAAGGTGGTTTGTCTTCTTCACCTAAAGCTCAAATCACTAAGATGTCATTTTAAATAATCTTTAGAATGTATGAAAAGAATGGACATAAGGGCTATCAATACAAGTATATCTTAAACTTTAAGAAAGTGCAATAAAAGAAATTAAAGAATAAAGAAATAGAAATTATATTTCTTATAAATAAAGAATAAAAACTAGATAATAAGTACATTGATTTTAAAGAAATTGAATGTATTATTGAAAAGGATAAAAAGGTAAAGAAAACAGAAAATTACTTAAAAAGAAATATAATTAACCAATTACCTAAGTCTTACAAATATTTAAAAGATTTCAAATACATTTATACAAATTATTACTTCTTCTCTATATTTAAAATTAATTTTTATTACATGCTTAAATTAATTAAGTAAAATATTTGATCTAAAAATTCTAAATGTATTGAGTCAATGAAATAAGTTGAGTTTCTAAAAGAATTTGATGAGTGTGACTAATTATTAAAATATGTTTACCTAGAGAGTTATATTCTTCTATAATTCAAAAGTTTTGATATAAGGACTTTTGAAATATATAGAGACAATGGTATTATTACATAAGTTTTAGATTTGTTGTTATACATGCTTCATAAAAATATCTTTGAAGTTAAGTTTTCTCTATTTTATAAAATAATAATATATGAAAAAAATATAGATAAACTTTATTGATGACTAATGAATAATTCTTAATATTTTTTACTTAAGTATTTTGATTACTATCTTTTATTTGATATTATCCTTCTAATCTGCTTAGCTTTTCATAATTTTTAGTTATACTAGAGGATCGTCCCCTACCTGATGTCTTGATGTTTAAGGATTTATACAAATTGATGCTAAGTTTATGAAGATTTATTTATGAATATAAGTCTATAAGATAGAGTTTCTCTTGGTAGGTTGGACTGATGTAGTATATGTAACATCAATAGATGATATTATATTGATCCAATATGTCATATAACAATTTTTTATTTATTTTATTTTTTTAATAATTATAAGTTATAATAGATTACTTATAATATCCTTAAGAATTTTTTCTTATTTATGCATATTTTTCATATTTTTTATATTTCCTTGATAGGTTGGACTAATGTAATATAGGCTACATCAATAGATAATATTATACTAATCTAGTAGGCCATATAACACTTTTTTTATTTTACATTTTTAATCATTATAAGTTATAATTGATTAGTTATAAGATTCTTAAGAGATTTTATTTATTTATGCATATTTATATTCTTTTATATTTTATTAGGTAGGGATTTTTATAATTTTTGCTTTTAATTCATATATTAATATTTTTATCCATAAATAAGTTTTATGGAATGAAAAAGATGAAAAAGATTTATTTGCTTGGAATTGCTTTTAATTGAATCTATGATTTCTTTTATCATACTTGCGTGCACATCTTTAAGTTGTAATCTAGATCCTTTGAGTTGCAATTCAAAGATATCCAAGTTATTATTGCTTTTATCATACTTGCATGCACATCTTTAAGTTTTACTTTTATTGTCACCATCATATAAATCATTGCTTCTTTCCATACTGTAGGATTCACCTTACCCATCTTTTATCAATAGGTGAAGTCAAAGTTACCTTATAGGTATTAGTATAATAAAATATTTAATAATTATGAGATATTTATCATAATAAAAGTTTAGAATATGGAATATAAGGATCAACATATTTTAGGAATGATAAGTTTTTGTGCAATAAGAATAAAATAGATATGGATTCATTAATTTAATTTTCAATGCATAAACTTAAATATAAACGTTTAAAATATACCTAATTAAGAAAAAATGGTAAATTATGGGGTGGTATGGTGTTCTTAATAATTGGCACAAATTTTAGATAAAAAATTGGTGAAAAGCTATTGAAATGAGCCAGTGGAATTTGCTCCCAAACTAATTTTTAAATGATCTAAATGGTTCAAGGTTGTGGACCAAGTAATTAATGCCCAAGCTACATGCATGTACTACACTTACCAATTTAAGACACTAGGTCATACACATGTGAGCACATGTCGATTCAAGCAATTCATGATTAGAGTTTCTCAATTTAGTACTAAAGCTCCTTTCCTTCTCTTGGTTTAGCAAGGAAGTGGAGAAATGTGACATGGTAACTAGGGTTTCATGAAGATGGCAACCACTTATGATTTAACTAGCACAATAGCTATGCAACGATAAGATGCCATGGCACTAGAACTTGTGATGGATGCAGCTTGTGCGAGCAAAGGTAGCATCACAATGCATGTGAGGTAGCAGCTCTTAATAATGTAGGAGTGATAGCAAAGTTGGGCTTATGGTAGAGGTTGCAATGGCTTACGACACAAAAACTTAGATTTTTTAAATTGATGGTGGCCTAATGATGGCTTTGGGTAAACAAAAGCTTAAAGTGGTGAAACCAAGGAGAGAAAATGGCTGGCAAGGGAGGATTGTTAATGTGGTTGAAACACCATGAAGGTGCTTAACTCCAAATTCATGAAGAAGGAGAGGTACTAATGGACTTCCTACCATGATCTTCTCTAATATCAAAACAATGGAGGGAAGGAAAGATAATTTCCTGCTCTATCGATAAAATTTTCGTATTCTACTCATAGGACCTTACTCTACTAGTAGTGGTTGGTCCTCTTTAAGGCACCAAAGCTCTTCTAATCTCCTTTGTTTAATCAAATCAATATTATTATTTTATTTCGTTAAATCTTATTTATAAAATAATAAAAAAAGCAAACCAAAAGTGAAAATGACAAAAATATTTTTTCTAAATAAAAAATATACAAAATGATAAAAGCTTAATAAATGTCTTATAAATGCCTATTACAAATCTTAATATAAAAATATTACTAAACTAAAGAAAACACAAATAAAATCTACTAGATTAGTTTTAATTATTATCTTGATTTAGCTTGTCCTATATCTTAGAATTTTGAGCACTCAACTCAAATTTGACTTACCTCAATTTAGTATGTAGTTTTTGAATCAAAACACAACCTTCATGTAAGTTTTTGTGCCATTGGATTATCTTTGTTCAGTGTGTACAATTTGTCTTACCCTTTTGGCTCTATTTTGCAACTTAGACTTACCCATTTTTGTTGATTTTCTCTAATGACCAATTTTTCATCATCAATTTGTATCTATTAAATACTAAAATTTGACCAAAAATAAATAATAGTTTTTAGCACATTTTCACTTCTTAAATTCAACTTCAATTGACATTGACTTAAGATTTCAAGAAATACTCTTCAAGGCTATTATTATTAATGAGTCATTTAAATTAGAGCTCTTAAACTTCTTCAAAAATGGTTTCAACACTTCATTCATGAGTCTCGTGATTGTCATTAGGACATTGCACGCATTGAGTGATATCACTAACTATTGTATAGTCTTTTGTGCATTTTGAATGTTGATTTCATAGTCTTATTGTTCCTTACCTATATTTGATAGTTGCCTGAATTCAAATTAAATGTCAAAAATATGGAAGAATGTTTTAATAAATCAAGTACTTCATTTATTTAAAATATGAAATGCTTATTCTTGATTATTACCTTCTTTCAAGCAAGGTAGTTAATTCACATTTTTTAAATCTCTATTCTTCTTGTTAAGATTAAGGAGGAATAAATACTACAAAAGGGTGATAGGTGAATGTGGTATTTAACAATCCCGAAAAATCATCAAGTCTTTGAAATTCTTTTTAAAACAATTAGAAGAATCATAAAACAAGATAAAATCGAAAGAAATCACCCTAATCAACTTGAATGGTGCCTACACATATCACCCTAATCAACTTGAATGGGCTTCCAGAAATCATCCAATTATATTATAACAAGTACGGGTAAATCAAATACAACAATGGTGCTTAAAAGAGACACAAAAATAATATGAATATTTTAGCTAATCTAAATAAATATAGCTCTTACAAATCAACATATATACAAAACCTATGCATTTAATCTTTTAAGAATAAATGTGACACCAAAATAAATGAAAGTAAGATATTATTAATATGAATGAAATGAGAAGAAATGTAATAGAGCAAGAAATTTATTTTAGTAACCAAGCATATACTCTAGCCAAAATTGAGAGAGTTTGTATTTTTTACTCTTTTCTTAAACTTTTGATTTTGTAGTTTGTAACATTAACCTCTTCTCTTCGAGACCAATCTCTATATATAATATTCTCAATCCCAAAACTAGTTATGCACTTTCTATTATGCTTTAAGGATTTCATTCGTATTAGTACATTGTTTATATCAAATAAGGATGATAATAATATAACTAGGATTTTTCTAACAAATCAACTATAAAATTAGTGCCTATTAAGTAAAAAAAACTTATCGTACAAGTCTAATAATGGTTCTCGATTATATGATTCAATTTACAATAAAATGCTTAAATTTTCATATATATTATACAAAATGATCTACAAATCATATTAATATAATATAAAAATTGTACATGTCTAATAAAAGATCACCACCGTACGATATGTATTTTCACTAAAAATTGAGCTTTAAAAAATATGGTATGATGTGATTATATAAGGTTGAACACTTTTATGATTAAATATTTATTAGTTTTATTAGATTTAAAGAGATAATCATACAATATGATAAACCTATTAAAATTTAAGAAAACTATGTACCAGAATTAAATGTTATGAAGAAAGACATCATATAAGAATGATACAAAAGTCATTATACAATAATATAGACATTTCAAAATTTAGTCTTATAAAATAATTATCATACTCATATGATAGAACTATTATAGTTGTATGACACAAATGTTACCATTTTTATTTTAAATCTTTTGATTAACAGTGAATAATACAAGATCAATGAATAGATCATTCTTGTACATTTAAGGACATCAATTGTATTGGCTCACTTATGCAATATAAGTATCATATTAATACAACATAGTAAGTTTATTACTAAGATAAGTTGTTAACATTCTTTGTGAGTTGGATTGAAATGTATAATTATAAAACAATAATTTATAATATAAGATAAGAAAACTTTGATAATCATATAAGAACTACATAGTGAACAACCCAATTAATAGTAATAAGATAAGGTCGTATTTCTATGATATAGTAATCACACATCTACAACCACTACTAAGCTTACATAAATTATAGACTCAAGAAATAAATCACATACTTGTGCATAGGAAGCTTCATAATCATATGATGCCAGTGAAAATGTAGCACTCAATGAATTGATGACACATATACAAGGCAAATACCTTGTTCAATCTTATTAATGCTTCTAATTGTTTGTCTAAAAGATGGTCGCAACTATATGATGAAGTCATCATATCTATATGATGTTATGACAACATTAAACTTTCATTGAAATTTTAAGACAAAATATAAACCATACATCTATGACATAAGACATTGTATAGTACAATCATTAGACTATAAAAGAAATATAACTTATTTTAAACCTTATTTTATTATTTTAAGATTTAAATTGAATCCAAAGTATATATGTAATGATATTACCATTTCACAAATACATGTTTAGAGAACTTTATGATCAAAAAGACAATGCACACATAAAATGAGTTCATTATTTATAAGTGCCACTTTTGCAAAGGATGAAGTTTCACATTCTAATATGGGTAACACATGATAATGTTTAGGTCCATGTGAATTAGTCATGCCATAGAGAACTTGTCTCACAACTCCATAATATGCAAGATGAGCTATCTTTAAGCAAATGTCTCCAAACTTATTCTAAATCCAAATGTAAAATGCTTAACCCAATCAATATCAGCTAATTCATAGCCAAAAATTACATGTTTATAAAAAACCTCAAATATTTATTATCTAATAAGAGCTTGATTTTGTGATCATCACTCTTAATGATAGAACAACCATCCTCTTAATAATTACAAAATCAATGCTAGAGTAAAGATATTATAATAAGGTATTTATTAATATCAATAAGCATTAATAGAGAACAAAATATACTAGAATAAGCATTTTTCTAACTTTTTTTTCTAGCATTCTACTAATGTAGATATTGTACAATAATAACATAATATATAATACAACATGTAAGAGTTGGGAAGTGTATACAATTTTAGCATTTACAGCTAGCTTCTCTTAAATCTATGCATAAAAGCA
Source organism: Vanilla planifolia (assembly GCA_023846275.1). Lineage (NCBI taxonomy): Eukaryota > Viridiplantae > Streptophyta > Magnoliopsida > Asparagales > Orchidaceae > Vanilla > Vanilla planifolia. Next base: position 35,420,043 of record CM043869.1, on the reverse strand, counting down.
ACTCACATTCTCATTAGTTTAAATTTGTATTTAGTATATAGCTCACCCTTCTTGAATTTTAACATTATGTGCTCCTCCTTTTGTAAGGGATTTATCACTCTTAAGGTCAATCAAAGTCCTATAAATATGTCAAAAGATAATGATTTTGTAAATATATCAACAAATTAATTAGAAAAATGGATAAATAATAATTGAATATGCTTATTTTCAACATGTTCTTTAATAAAAATGATAGTGTTAATATAACATCCTTGATCGTCAAATTTGGTATGAATCAAAATGTCTCCTAAAATATATCAAAGTTCTAAAAAATAAAGTATTCCAATATCTATAAATGAATATATAATTAGATAAATTTCGTCAAGATGATTCTAACAATATTTGTTTAGTATCGATCGAAGTTTATTTAGAATTTCTACGAATTATCAAAGTTACTAAATATAAAAATATACACATACACATATACACATGCACATACACACACACACACATACACACACACACACACACACACACATATATATATATATATATATATTATTTTTAAATTTTTTTAAAAATTGAGTATTATTGTGCATAAAAATATGATATGATAAATCAGTAAAAGACATTTCTGTTATAACTGAGTAAACTAAATTAAAAATGTTAATTAACTATTTTTAGAGAGAGAGAAAGAGAAAGAGTTAGCAACAACATTAATCATCATAAAATTTACTTAGTTAAATAGAAATAGATATTAATAAATAAGATTACATTAAAAAAGATTAAAAATATAAAAAAGAAGATCCATATGCTTGTTATTTCATTTAAAGTTTATAGAATACTTTAATTTTAGCATATCACACTTCTTTTTATATTATAACATAAATGAAACTCTACTTTCTTAAATGCTATGATTGATGCTTTGGATTAGATCTTACATGAGATTGTCCAAAATTATTATTTATTCTACATATTTGTTTATTGTTATGTTACACCCCATTTTTTTCTAGGCTGATTTTTGGCATACATTTTTTTTTTTTTTTTTTTTATATAGACAGCTCAGATCGTCCCATACCAACCTGAGCAGCCTACGAAAACATAGGATATAACACATCATTACACACCTACTTTCCTTAACAATGTGGATCCCATCTCCCGGGTACACCGTCAAGTCAGGTTCATGACTCCTGAGTTAACAGATGGACTCGCGCAATGTTACTCCTACTAGACCAAATACTCCTTACCCACACCGGTAGGAGAACCGATCTAATAGAAGTCTGAACCCCCACGGTTAAGTTCCATAGTCATGTAATGACCTCACCATCAAACAGAAAGATATATAACATCCACAGATAAATGTAGCACTCCACTCACCATACTCCAAGACAATAAGATAAGACAGTAAATGGAACTACATTACAAGAATAAGATACAAGTCCACAAGTGTAATATTGTTCATCCAGATACATAATTCCGAATTACCCTCAAATTATATGTAACATATGAGAATAACAGTCTCACTGAAACATCCAACAGCAACAATCAACTAACCAGAATATCTCAGACAATCACCAATCAGAAATCCTTCACAAGCCTGCTGACCACGATCCCACCTAATCCGGTAGCGTCAAGTCTGCCGAGCCACTGAAAATATATAATACAGGAATGAGCTACGCCCAGTAGGAAAGTCAGCTAGTAAAACTCACATGCAAGAGAAGGATAATAGCAAAAATACAGGAATACAGCATAACAATGTACGGTGGATAGGCACTCTCAGTCCCAGACTCCGACCAACCACAGCCACCCCAGTCACACCAGAGTAGCTCTCCTCTGGGCTACCAGGCAACGTGCCAGTGGGAACGCCCATCTCGAAACACGCATGGCGCCTAAGCACCCGACACCGCAGTGTCTCTCGTCAATCAATCTCCTGGAGACTACAGACAGATCCAGTCACATAATCTCTAGCCAACGTGAGACACCCCTGCCACCCTAAGGCGCGCAGGCCTACACACTTGGCTAGCCACTGCGAGACACCCCTGCCACCCTCAGGCGCGCAGGCCTACACACATGGACCAGGAGAGATTGACTCAGCCACCGTCCCAAGGAGTCCTCTACCAACAACTTCCATAGAAGCTCACGCCCCTACAGTCATTGCCAATCTCTAACTCCAAGATTCGGCAACATGTGTCCAGGTACAACAAGGCGTATACCAGTCTACATGTATACTGTGGAAGCTAAGTCCGAACCGCACAGTTACCTACCACAACTACCCTAAAACATCATATAGGGTCTATAGTAGTCCGGTCCAATATGCCAATCCATGAAATATGCCAATACTGAATAAACTGACTCAATCCATGCCGTTGCCATCAAAGCAACACAATTGTCAATTACTGACTGTTCTGGTAGCATCCGTGTACCATACCTTTGTCTGACTGTTTCCAGCTGTACTGTCATCAGTGATAACATTTTTCCCCACTTCAGGAAATTTGTTCTTTACCCACTGATCTCTAGAATTTTCGAAATTTCTCATTTCCAAGTTTTCTGATTTTCCTTGAATTTTCTAAATGTAAATAATTCCTAAAACTCAATTATCGAATTTTTCCTAAATTTGAAATATCAAATTTTGCATTTTATCCATTTTTTCCAAAATTCGGAATAATTCCCCGAATTTAAAATTTTGCTAATCACTATACCGCGCCGAATCCCCTGAATCGCATCTTGCCACCGGTTCGGGCTTTCATGCTGAACCAAACCCCGCCGGTCAGTTATTAATCCGAAATTCAGCCGACGCTTATATATAATATTAATGATTAATATTATTATTATTCTCTTAATAATTCAACTAATCCCTAATTAATCCTTAATTCGTCTCCTTCCTTCGCCCGTCGTCCGCGAAACCCTAGCCGCCGCAATAGCCGACCACTACGATCATTCCGTCGATTTCCGGCGACTGCGAACAAGGAGAACATGTTCGTACTATCCTAATGTTCCAATAATGTCGCTAATTTCCTAAGATTTAAATCAAGTTTTCCGCCGAGCAGTTTCGTCTAATCCTCATGTTGACAATTCACGAAATTATAGTTCTAGCATTATACAATCATATTAACATGAATAAAGTGGCATATTTAAATCCTCATGCTTGGTAATTTTCCAATTTCGGCGAAACAAATTAACGTCCCGAAAACCCTAACATGCAATTTTCGATAATTTGTACAATTAGCTTCAAAAATCACATTCGCATGCTTAGATAGAGATTTGCAAACTAATACATGCTTCAATTTGCTAATTATCTAATTTAAATATCTGAAATTCCTACCTCGAAGACGCCGGCGACGGTGAAGCTCGTCCGCAGCTCGCCGCAGCTCCTCGCCGAACGAATTTGGTCTCAATCGACTCTCCTCGGTCTCGTGAATCTCCGGGCACAAAAAGCCCCTTGCCAGGCCGCCGGAATCACGCGCCGTACGCCGGGAATTTCCTCACTATCGCCGTCGAACGAAAACCCTATTCGCTGCTTCGCGAGGGTTTTTATACCCCGGGCCGACACGGTGAACCCGTTACGCGTTCGACACGTTTTCGACACGTGAGCACCCGATACGCGCTGTCGACACGCTATCCACACGGTAAGCACACAATACGCGCTGTCGACACGCTATCGACACGGTAAGCACCCGATCAGCCGGTTCGATCTCACCCGCCGATCTCGACCGTCCGATCCGCTTATTAGAACGCACACACAAACTCACCCGGCGAACCGCCTCCGCCTCCGCTGAACCGTTCCGGTCCGGTTCACGCGCGATAAAAAAAACGATTTCCGGTTTAATTTAATTAGATTTTCGAATTTCTAAAAATCTAATAAATCCAATTAAATAGGGAAAATTAATTAAAAATTCCTCGGTGCTCCGAAAAATTCCCAAAAGATTTCAGAAATTCCAATAGCCTACAATTGAGTTCCTGGCTCATCCTATTGTCGATTCGAAATCATCCAAGCCACAATTAATTTATTAAAGATCAAATACATAAAATTTTACCGGGTATAACATGTTATAAATAGTCAACTAAACAAATAATGATTGGCTTAAACTTTATTTGATATTAATATTTTAAGTATATTAAAACCCTTAACTAAAAAAGAATTACTCATAAGAACATCTTATAAGAAAAAAAAATGAAACTACAAAAGTTTGTATTATAAGTGTTGTGTTAAATAACTTTAATCATGTGATAAATTCAGTGTTGTATATGTATACAAAAACTTGTTATAATACTGTAAATAAATTATGAAAATTATGGCATATAATTATTAATATGATTTTATTTATTTATAGTTATTAGATTATGTTATTTATAGTTAATAGTTGTAGATAAAAACTATATGGTTATCATATTATAGATAAATATTATATTGATGTATTTGTAAATTAAAAAATAAATAAAATCTAGAAAAAATTATGTCCATTTGACTTCAAAAATATGAGAGAAAATAAATTGAATATGTTAAGAAAATAAGGGATACCATATTTGTGATATCAAAGAGAAGTCTTAATTAGAAAATAATTAGAATTGAAAAAAAATAAAGACGTCACATTTGTGCTATCAGAGCCTAAATTAAATTCAAAAAATAAATTAAATCTTGTAACAAAAAAAGATAAAAAAGTTATAATTGAATATAATTTTTTGATAGACAAATCACATTAATATTATCATGATATAAATGAAAGTTTATGAAATCTAAATCATAATACAATAACTACAGTTTATTCATAAAACTTATGCTACACAACTTTTCGTAAATATAGTTAGTCTTAATTATGAACAGTGTAACACAATTTGTTTATGGTTGACCAAAGACCATTAATCAATTGACATATTCCAAAAGTGTTTTTTATCCATTCAACTCCCAACAAAATCAACATTTGTATAATCTAACAAATGAAATCCAAGTTCACACTTGGGATGCCACAAACCTAGTGCTTTTATGTCAATTGGATATTTAAAAATGTGTTCAATAGCTTGGAGATGAGATTCCTTAGGATTTGCTTAAAATATTGCAAACAAATAAATATTAAATGCAATATCTAGTATACTTGTTGTAAGGTATAACAATGAACTAATCATATCTTTAAACATTCTTACATCAACTAATTTTTTAAGTAGATCCTTATCTAAAAAAGTACTTGGTCCCATTAGAGTACACTAAGTATACTAAGTATTTGATTTGTGAAATGAAAATACTTTCACTAGTTTTCTCAACTCAAAGTCCTAAAAAAGGTCAACTTAGACATCATGCTTATTTCAAATCTTTTATTCATTAATTTTGCAAAGTTTTCACACACTTCACCATATGTAGCTCTAAATATAATATTATCAATATATGCTTGACAAACTAATTGTGCTCCATCTAAATTAACATATACAAGGTGTTTCAACTTTGCCTCTAACAAATTCATTTGAAATAAAAAAAATATACATAGTCGCTCATATAATGCACATGAGCTTTCTTCAATTCATAAAGAGCATTGTTTAACTTATATACATGATCTAATTTATCATGGATCTCAAATCTAGAGAGTTATTTTATGTAAACTTCTTTACTAATCAATATATCTAAAAATATACTTTTAACATTCATTTAATGCAATTTGATATTTTTATAGCATGCATATATTAGAAGAATTCTTATTACCTCAAATTGTCTAATAAGAGAAAGAAGGTTTTCTACATCAACTACCTCAATTTGACTATAACATTTTGCAACCAATCTTATCTTATTTCTAACAACTTTTCTATTTTTATCTAACTTATTTTTAAATAGCCATTTAGTACCAAATTGGTCTCTTAGTCTTTAAACTAAGTTCTATCCTTGATTTCTTTCAAATTATTTTAATTCTTCATTAGCTATCCACCAATTATCACTAAAAGATTTCTTAATCATAATAAGTTAAAAAATTAAAACAAATACTAAATGATTTGTTAAACACCTAACCTTAACTCTTTCTTTTACTTCACATCAAATCACTAAGATGATCTTTAAAGAACTTTTACTCTTTAACATTTTGACCTTTGACCACTATCATCTCTCTTTTGCTTAGTTTTATCCATAAGCACATCCTTAAGACTTAAGTCTTCTAATTTATCTAATCGATCAAATGATGTTTGGGTACAAGAAGCTTCGCAAGGGGATTTTATCAAATTTCATATGACTTGTTTTTTCTACAACTAATGTTCTTTTATTATAAATTCTATTGGCTCTGTTATTTATTAAATAACCTAGAAAAATTACCTTCATTAGATTTTACATCGAATTTATCTTACCTATTTTTGTCATTATTTAGAATGAAAAATTTCATCCAAATACTTGAAGATGTGATATCTTTGACTTGTCATTATATAAGATTTCATAAGATGAAACATTAAATAATGGCTCCTAAGTATCCAATTTAATACATAACATACATTATTAGTAGCCTCAGTCCAAAAGTATTTTCTTATATGATACTTTTGTAGCATACACTTGGCTACATTTAGTAATGACATATTCTTTCTATTTATGACTTCATTCTATTTTAGAGGTTTTTATGAAGATAATAGATGAAAATTTCTACGTTTATTACATAAATAAGCAAATAATTCATTTTTAAATTCATCATCATTATCACTTTTAATTGAAATTAAAAACTATTATGTACTTTTTCTAACTTAGTAACTAAATGTACAGATTTTTCGAAAACCTCATTCTTCTTTCTTAGAAATAGTACCCAAGAAAATCTTGAAAAATTATCTACCACAACTAATCTATATTTCCAACCTCCTAAGATTTTTGGATGAGTTGGACTAAATAAGTCAAGGTGTAAGAGCTCTAACGATCATTTAGTTGTTATTTTTTTTTAGATTTAAAAGAGAAACTAGATTATTTTTAAAGTTGGTATGGTTAACACACATAGTCATCACTTCAATAAATATTTGGTAGACTTCTAACTAAGTCATATTAATTATTTTCTTTAGTGAAGATTTACTTAGATGATGTAATCTCCTATGCCATAGTTGTGAACCATTGTTATGAGATGTGGTGCATTCTAGTTCACTTGATCTAACCATGTCAAAAAATAATACATAAGTATTATATTTCCTCTGTGCAATAATGAGAGGAATATTATCTTTATTAATAGTGCACTCATTTGAATTAAACATAATAGAAAATCTTGAGTCAAATAGTTGAATAATGTTAAAAGATTGTACTTCAAATCTTGCACAAGAAGGACCTTTCGAATTGTAGTGTGAGAGTTCACATTTCTTTTTCCAATAACTTTATTCTTACAATTTTCTCCAATGGTAACTTCATCTCTATCATACTCCTTCAAGTGGATAAATAATGAACCATCTTTAGTCATACGTCTAGAGCATTCATTATCTAGATAGCACATACATTCCTTAGTTCTTGAAGGAAAGCATACCTACAAAATAAAATCAAACATTAGTTTTTGAGAAATCAAATCTTTTTGGGTACATATGTCTTGATATTAACTTTATTTAATATATCTTTTACCCATAAAAATTTAAGAAGCTTGGAATCAACATTATTGTTGATTTTACAATGAGATGCAATATGGCCAATCCAATAATTCTTTGAGCATATGAAACTAAATAAGAATTATCACAATCTAATCTATAGAAAGAGGTTCTACAATATGCATATATGTTTTTCAAATCATTTTGTTCTCTAATTAACATTGTATTTTTAATTATTAAAGTAGAAATTTCATTTCTTGCACTTTTTAATTATTGTTAGTAATTAGTATTCTTTTCATTTTGATGCTCACATAAACCCATGTAATTCTTATGTTATTTTTTTAACTTTGTATACTTCAAAGCTAATTTTTTGTACTTTATGCTGACATAAATATTTTTCTATTTGGAATCATCTTAGGACTAATTCATATTACTTTAACATGATTATTTATAACTTCAAATTTATAATATAGATGGGGTGATCAGTTTGACCTTTGATTAACATTTCATATTTTTATGACCTGCTACAAGAATGAGGTTCAATTCAAGTTGAAATTACACTTTATTTAGTTAAATGTATTATATTATAATTATAATTATAATTATAATTAATTATAATTTTAATTTTAATTTAACATGGAATAAATGGAATTAGCTTTGTCGGATTTTAACCTACGACATCAGGTTTTGGAGACCCGTGTTCTATCAAACTGAACTAAGGTCGCTTCATTATATGCTATATTCTTATATCCTAACTATTCTTCGTAATCAACATTTAAAGATGATGAAGAAAAGGTAAAGCATAACTCATCAAATATTGAAACATCACACCTTCCATCTTTGCTAAAAGACATATCAGACTCTCTTTATTGTCCTCCTCATCGCATGTTGACCTGTCTGAATCACTTAATGAGATCTTCATTGTCTTATTCTTCTTATTCTTCTTCTTCTTCTTCTTCTTTTATTTTTGAAACTTCTTTATTCTTTCTTTATAGAGAGGGTAGTCAGGCTTGATGTGTTAGGCAATTATCACTCATGACACACAACTCCTCTTGTTTGACATCTTTGCCTTTGCATTCTTGCCTCAATTAGACTTCATTCATGTATTATGCTTATTATATAATTTAGTTAGATGTTTAGAAATGAGAGCTACCTCACTAGAAATCGATGAGCAAGAATTCGAGGTAGAACCAGCCATCAAAGCAAGGGGTTCTTCCTTCTTTTTTGCTTAAAACTCTTCATTCTTCTTTTTTGTGAGCTTCATTTCATTTGTGAGGAACTCACCATGCTACTCATCTAGTGACAAAGTTAAAATTTCTTTTACAGACTTTAAGGCAATCATTAGAGGTTGATATTGTTGTAAGAGCACTTGCAAAGTCTTATGTATTTATTCTGACATTGAAAACTCCCTTTCAACGTTAGATAATCCAATGATAATATTTGAAATTCCAATAAACATTGATTTGATTATTTCATTTGGGTTCATACAAAATAATCTGTACTCATGAATCAATATGTTAATCGTAGTAACCTTCACTTGAGATGTGCCTTCATAAGTAATTTCTAGTTTGTAACAGATATTTTGGCAATTTTAAGACTTAAGATATAGTCATAATCAATTATAGATAATCCACAATATAAAATATTTATGGCCTGGAGCTCAGCTACACTTTGTGTTTTTCTTTGGGAGTGGAATCATAAAGTTACTTTGGGAGAATAAAAGGATGTTCAATCATATCCCAAAATTTCAAATCAACAAATTCTAAAAACAAGCACATCTTATTTTTTTTCCAATAAAAATAATATTCACATTTAAATAAAAGTGGTCAATAGTATAATGTTTCCTCACACAAAATAACATTGTCCTTTACAAGAGATAAGCTATGGGAAACTTATCAATGAAATTTCTTTCTTTGACAAGACCTTACTTCAATACTACTTAAGATTATAAAATGAATACTACCAAAGTGGTGAATTGTGGTAGTTATACTGCTAAGCAATCAATTTTTTAACAAGTCTTTGAAATTCTTTTAAAACAATAAGAAAAATCACTATAACAAAATAAAACCAAGAGAAGAATAAACAAAAAAAAAGTAAATAAGAAAGAAGTGCAAACAAATTTTTTAAGTAGTTTACCCTGTGTTATACGTATATCAACCCTCAATCAATCTAATTAGACTTCTGCTAACTATTTTTTTTAATTGTAACAAATAAAGATAATCCAAATATAATAGTGATGCTTAGAGGAGATACCAAAATAATATAACTATTTAGCTAATATAAATGAATACAACTCTTACAAATCAACACATACACAAAACCTATATCTTTAATCTTTTGAAAACAAATATGACACCTAACTAAATAAAAGTTGTTTTCAATATGAATAAAATGAGAAGAAATATAGTAGAACAAGAAAATGCATTACATTAACCAAGTAGATGCCTCAACCAAAATCATGAGAGTTTGCATTTTTAGCTCTTTCCTTAAAATTATGATTTTGCACTTTGTAAATTAACTTCCTTTGAAATCAATTTCTATATATACTAATGTAAATCCTAGAATTGATTATATATCTTCCAACGACTTATTGTGCTTTCCAAAAAAGATTAAAATATCCTTTATACTCTCAAGATTCCATTAGTATGCTCTTGAGATTCCATTAGTATGATATGGTATGGTAGAGTCAACAAAGATGATAGAATCAACACAATATGTAAAATTAACATGTAAAGTGACAGACAATCAGCACGACATTCTCATTGGAAGGAGAAATTTATTTAATATCAATGAGATCGAATTTAGTCTCATTTTATAAGTAAAGAATAATATTAGAATTTTAATATGCAATTAATAATCTCTACCCAAAGATAAGCTTTAAATTAATGGGTGTCTAAGTCTATAATAAGCCAAATCTTGGCCTTCATATGTTGCAACTTAACAATGTTTAACACCCATTATTGATAACAATATTATTTGTGATAGTGTATCTTATTTGAACATTCACAATTTATTTGTTGTGTTCATTTCCAAAGTGATTTGCATATTTGTTGTTTAGTGCTGTTGACAATTGAAAATGTTGCTAAATGTGAAGTTTTTATCATTGCTTTCCTTAAACCAATGTTCACCTTTTGTTTTTACTAAGATGCACTTCTTTCAATGTTATTGTTTTTCTTTTGCTTCTCATTTGTGAACTCGTCTAGGCTGCACATGATGCTTTTGTAGGGATCAGTGGAGCATCGAATACAATTGCCACTTCTCTCATGAAGATTGGAAACGACATACGTCTTCTTGGAATGTATCTTTTTCCACACAAAAAGATTTAATTTGGTCCTTAGATAACTAAAGCGTGCTTCATTATTCATAAACTTACCTTCGCATGGTTGTCTCAGTGCCCTGGACTTTGTGAACTAATTCTACCTGGAATTGAACCAGGTCGGTATATGACTTTTCATGAACCTAATAAATGAGTTTTGTCGCCTTTTTTTTTTTTAATCGATGTTTGCATTTGTTTTGTAGCCATTCAATCATTTTTATTTATGTTCAATTAAAAAAAAAACATGATGCCTTCTAATTTTCTAGGGAAAGGTTAATCCGACTCAATATGAAGCTTCTTTTCATGTCTACCAACATTTATATGGAAGATTTTCCTCCGTGATAGTTTATGGAAGAAAATGATTCACTGTATGCTTCCAAAAGAGTTAGGGATATAATTGTTTATTTTGCGCAATGCCGATTGATGTAGTTGGTCGTATTTGACGAACAATACGGATCTACGAATCACTTTTCATTCTTGTTAGAATACTTGCGTAGTACCTGTCCCTTCAATGTTGATTAAGCATCTAGGTTTATTGGTCCCTTTGTTGAAGGGGTCTAAAACTTTTTAATTCTTTCTCTTTTTACTTATTTTCTTCAACATTTGCTGTTCACTAATGCTTCAAATTATCTATGGGATTTGGTGAGATAATAATTGCATTGTGCAATTTGATTATGGGTTTGGAGGTTCACACAGACTCAACCAAGTCGCTGTGGTAGATGTTGTAGGTTATATTGCATTTGTGTATTGCTATGTAAGCATAGGAAATATTCATGTAAATGGTTCATAACATTTCGATTATAATACTTGCATTGTGTATTGCCATAAGGTTTATTGTTATGGATAAGGGTTTTAACTAAAGATCCGTTTTTGTCACCAAGCAAGAATGAACTGACACGATGCCCTGAAATGTGTGTGCTGAGATACTAAATGTTGAAAATATAGGAGGTAAGACACTAGATTCTGAATGAGAAAATAAATGTAAAGAATCAGAATTATCTGATTCTGCTTTAGGTGTTGAAAGCAGATGTCATAATATAAAACAAAGGGTGTGATCTTGCAAGCAAGTTCGAACGTAGGGGCTGTAAAAGTCATGGCATAAGAGAGGGCTTGTTTTCTCAAAACTGTGACAAGAAAGGTCGCTCGAAGAAAGATTATAAGGCCCCAAAGATTAAGATTAATCAAACATTGGACCTAGCTAAGCTTATTGGAGATTGACTTCGAATTTGATGTAAGCTATTAATTTCTTTATTGCAAGATGTTGGAATGTTATTATTGTTGTCATAAGTAATGTGCTGAGATACTAACAATAATAAGAGCATACAATGAAAGAAATGGAACCATCCAATTTTGCTTTAGGTGTTGAAAGTAAAGTTCATAGTGTAAAAAGAGGGTGTAGTCTTACAAGCAAGCTGAAGTCGGTGTAGTCTTATTAGCAAGTTGAAGTGAAGGGGTTGTAATAAGTGAAGACTGAAGGAAAGGATTATTTGCTAGAACTATGACAAGAATGGCTATCTGAAGCAAGTATGTAAGGCCTCAAAAAATAAGTGTAATCAAACATAATAGGAAAGTATGTTCATCAATGCTATGATCAAGAGAGTGGAGGATGTTTTTGTGTTTTCTATGATATTCTAATTGAATCATGACTCCTTAAAAAGGTTACTTCTTTTCACTAAACACTTCTTAAAGAGTTGTTGCAAGGTTTTTTAACTAGACATCACGTCAATGTGAACATTTGGAGATCATGGAGAAGGGAGATGTAGATTACAACTGAAATGACATTGTGAGATTTGCTTAACATATGGCATACCCAAGTTAGAAAAGAATCTCATCTTGGTCAGTAGGTTTTATAGTGTGAGTTGCCATACTGTATTTGGGGATAAATAAAAAACGATTATGATGGTTGTTAAATAGAGTACCAAACTTTGAACTCTATAAGGCGGACAACCATAAATACATTAGCAGCATCTTCTTCGAGTTTTAGGAATGATCCTTAGTTGTGGCCACAACCAATTTGGCCACATAAGTGAGAATGGTATAGAAGTTATGGGTAACGAAGGATCACACCTACTTAACCTCCAATTCTTACCAAATCCCCAATGGCACATGAATTATAGTAAAGAATTTTTTTATTAGTTTATGTAGATGTGTGGGGATTATAGCCCCAATTCCTTCATGTGGGGGATAATGATTCTATGTTGTATTTATTGAAAATAAGTTAGATACTTTTAACAACTTGAAAAAGTGAAAACAAAATAAAAGATGGAGATAGACCATAAAATCAAGACATTTTGGTTTAACAACGGGGGCAAATACAGGAGCAAATCATTCCTTTCAACTCATGGAATCATAATGACAAAAAATGGTTTCAAACAGGTTACAATAAAATAAAATTCCTTAGAAGATTAAAATACTCTGAATTTCTATGCAAGAAGCATGAGATTGTTCATTTTTCTATCCAACTCATTTTGGACAAATGTTCTCCACAGAGTCTTTGTGTCATGCAAGGAAAGTTGTTTTATTTTCATCAACTTCTGTTATTTTGTGAAATCATCATTTTTTGAGTATGCACATAATGGAAATATTTGACTAATATGCCACCCTTTGAATTTAATTTAACAAGTTATTTTTCTCTTACCCTATCAAATCTTTCACCTATGTTGCTTTTTCCCTTGAAAACTCATTTTTCATTTCAAAAAAGTTATATTTAATCATAGATATTGCTTACTTTCGAGCTCTCTTGTGCACCCATTCACTCCAAACTCACATTTTTTCTAGTGAACATTTTCTCTTCTACCTAATATGTTTTCTTTAGCTGAAGAATCTTTGTTTTGGTAATGCCAACTCGACTATTACTCTATAAGAGATAATGAAATCCCCTTTTTCATTGTTTATTGCTTCAGTTTTTCACCCTTTGAAAGTTTTTTGCATTACCAACAGTTATGGACTATCTTCTCTAATTTCTTCTTATCCTTTTGTAGTTTACATTCTCCAGCATGACACTGTTTCCCACATACATATATGGAATTAGCACTTGTACACATGTTGAATAATATCTTTTTTACTTTGCACTTTGTAGAAAGTTGTTGCAAGACTTTTGTAGCAAGAAATCATTGCAAGGTATTCTTAATCAATGTGAACCTTTGGAGATCATGGAGGAGGGGATGTACTTTACAATTGAAAATCACACACAATGAAAGTTGTTCAACATATGGTTTACACTGAGTTTGAAAAGGAATGCATCTAGAACTGTCAATTATATAATATAAATTATCATATTGTATTTGGGGACAAATCACGTAAAATTGTGGAGGTGCTATGGTTATTTTGCAAAGAGCCTAAAGTTTAAATATTCTATATTATGGACAACCATACTTACAATAAGAACATATTCTTTGATTTTCAGGAATAATTCTTAATTGTGGTATAACCTCATTGGCCACATAATTGATAATGGTAAAGAAATTATGGATAAGAAAGGATCATTTTCTTATCTAAACTCCTTAACCAAATCCCTAGTAGTTTACAAATTATATCTAAGGGAATATTTACTAGTTCATATGGATGTGTGGAACATACATCAATGCCATCATGTGGTGGAACATGAATTTTATGCTATATTTATTGATGATTCTTTGAAGATGGCTTTGGTCTATTTTCTAAAAATTAGTTAGACATCCTTCTCACCTTCAAGAAGTGAAAATAGAAGCAAAGATAGAGAAAAATCATAAAATCAAAACATTATGATCTAATAATGGTGGCGAATGTGGGAGGAATTCATGCATATATATGAGGATATATGAATTCCTCTCATCTTTTTAGTACTAATGGAATCCTGATGACAAAAGTGGCTTCAAATGGGTTGCGATGAAATGAAGGCAGTTAGAGGATGAAATTAAATTGAATCAGTGTGCAAGGAACATGAATTGTACATTCGTCTATCTAACTCATTATTGACAAATATTGTATCATACTTGCTTAGCAAAGGAGTCTTTGTGCCATGTGAGGAAAATTGTTTCAATTTCATCATCTTTTGTTATTTCAAAAAAGCATTGTTGTTTGAGTAAGCATATAATTGATTTTAAAGTATAGTTAGAGTTCATGAACATTGTGGAACAATTGATAAGGAACACACTTTTGGAGATTAAGGTGACAAATCTTGATATGAAGTGAGAAGCTTAGTGTTAGATCATATCATGATAGCATTCAGGACTAGAGGACAATCACTTATGAGTCAAGAAAATTTTGTGAAAGATGCATTTTGGTTATGTACAGTTTCATATTTTAGATTGTAGTAGATGTGCTTTAGATCTTTCTCGTTGGTATTATGTTTGAGCATTGCATCTGATCTGTTTTGGTACTTTTACACAAGTGTTTCACTTGACACAGCACTTCCTGAGCTTCTCCCTTATTAATGTGATTATTTTGTTTTTCATAATGTCTTTTACTGCCCTCATAGAAGGATAGCTCTCTTATTTTTATAGTCTATGATGAGAAGTTGATGGACCTTTTTCTTACGCTTGTTTGATGACCGAAGTTATTTTAGAATGTCTAATAAAAAAGTAAATGCAGACGATGGGCAAACCGTTGCCTTCACAGTGAGAGGATCAAATAGACGTTTTGAGCTCAATGTTTTCAAACCTAGGATTGCCAGTGCTTGTGTTAGGGTGTGTTTCTTGTGTTAGCTGGTTGCTTTAATTTTGATTATCTAAGAGTAATGCCAATTTGTTGATCTTTCTATTCGGTCTAATTTATTGGACCAAGTTGTGCACAATATAAGTTTATGGTTTATGTGGCTGCTTGGAGATGCGTCATGAATACAAGCAAACCAGGAAAGGATTTCAAAGCTATTGTATGAGTTGATCGTTTAGTTATAAACCAATATGCGTCATCGTACATCAGCCCTTAAGTTACCGACTTATCATTTTTATATCTTCACTGTTGTATCATTTTCTGATGCTTGTCGCATCTTCGAATCCTGTAAGTTCTCTTGCTCAACTCATGTTTTTGTTTTAGTTTGTCAATAGATTGCCATCTTTGAATCTTGATGGGATACTTGTAAGCATCGTGCAACATCTTCATGCTTTAGTTGCTCACTCACGAGCTGTATTAACTTATTATTTTCCTCTAATTTACTATTTTCACTCCTTGGCCTTTTAAATTTTCAGCAACAACAAATGTCTTCTCTTATCAGTAGTGGGAAATTGGTTGTGTTATACACTTTGATTTATAATCTATGATATTTTCCTTCTGTTTGGTACCATTATTCTTTAAACATCTCACCCAGATGAGTCTAGCCCAGCTTTCTTTCACACCTAGCTCTCCTTCCGCCCAAGCTCAACATTGAGATCTTGTGCTTAGACATCCTTTAAGCTTATTTAAACTTGTCATCTATCTCTTAATCTATAAAATATTTCACCTTTCTTTTTTTTTCCCTATATTCTCATTTTTCATCTCAGAAAATATCTATTTGATCTCTAGCACGCTTATTGAGCTGCTAGGTCACAGTTTTTCTATTAATTCTTTCTTTCTCTTCTTTTCTTGTTTTCTTTTTTTCTCGAGGATTTTCTGCATTATAAAAAAATTATGTTTTATTTTCTCTACTTCTTCTATATTTGGTGTTTCTTTTTCAGATTTCCTTGGTCAGTTCGCAATCCTGAATGAAATGATCGATTCTCTTGGGACCGTTTTAGACTCAGCTTTCTCTCCTGCGTGCTTTTGAGGTCATGTCGAATGAACAAAATGGAGACTGAACAAACTTCTCTTGGAGCTGTAGGAATCATGCAGACCAAAACAGTAATAGAAGACTTCAAGAATGGATAGCTTGTGAAGGTGTATTGTATTTGTAATAATAGTTCGTTTTTGGTGTTGATTTTGGTCGCTTGCTGGTGTTCGTCGAACCAAACTTCATTGAGAGTTGAATTGTTGCACTTAATTTTTAGTAAGGTATAGCTAAGTTTTATGACTTCTTTAGTATTTAGCAGAATCCAAACTAAGCAATAGAGCAACAGCACATGGTGCGTTGAATGTACACTTTTGAATGTTTCTAGCTTATTCAAATGAATAATTCTTTTGGCATTTAAGATGTCATGATAAATCAATGAATTTCCAAATTATTATAAATAATTTGATAAATTAAATGTCGCTTAAATCATATATTTTATCACATTATGTGGAAAGAATTTGGCATTTTAGTCTTTTTTGGTTGTTTGTAATTCATGGAATCATTATTAGATGAATATATATATATATATATATCTTCTTTTTGTTGATTTATGTTTCATAGTAAATTTTAAAATTTATTAACTTGTTTACAATCTCTTATTTAATTTACATAAATTAGTATGACTCAAATCCTATTATAGAATTAGATGTTTGACTATTCAACTTCTGTCTCATCTGATCATGGAATAAATATCGAAAATAAAATTTGTGCGTGATACTCATATAAGAAGTAAGAAGGAAAACTAAAAAAATAATATTTAGTTACAATGATAAAAATTTGTTTTATTTATTTGAGTGGATAAGTTTATTACAAAAATTTGTCGTAGTTGATAGAGATTATTTTGTATTTTATGTGAATAAAGAGAAGTTTATTGGAATAAAAATTTTATAAATTAATTGCTTTTGGATCGCAAATGAGACATTGTTTTTTATTATTGATGTTGAGATAAATCATCACCATGTTTTTTTGTGTTAATATTGAGAATTTTTATTGTGTTAAAAGACTCTTTCAAGAGAGTTTAAGAAGTTTAAAATGACTCTTTGTTTTGTATTTTTTATTATCTCCATCATCTTTGTTAGAGACTGTGTTATTTTGTTCTTCTTTATCATCTTTAGATTTAATTCTACTTGCATTCCATCTTATCTACTCAATTAAGGCCATCACATACATTATGATAATATTAGAATATGTTATATTGCCAGCGATCATCTGTGCAAAACTAGTATTTTTAGTTATGTTTATTTCTTAGAGTATTGTTACATGATAATATGTTTTTTGCCATCAAATGCTATGAAAGACAAAATGTTGATTGTGATGGTGAATATTGGGCAAAGCAAGAGGTGATGTTAGTGTCATTACAAAACACGGATTTTATACGATGTAATTTATGATGAGATTATGAGATTCCCATGTTTAGAAAATGTGTTGTGTGATAAACGTGTTTTATTAACAAAATAACAACTAATAGCACATATTAAGATCTCCAAAAAGAGTTGCAATAAGTACTTGTGTTATGCCACTACTTAACATAAAATGAACAGTTTTGCAATAATATTTACAATAAGTGTAGAGATCAATAATATGAACATGGTAGAAGCACTTCTAGTAAGTGTATTTTTTTTTTTTTTTGCAAAATCAACAATCACACGATAATAAGCATTTGGTAGAATGCATTTGAGTAAAACCCAAATTAAAAATAGTTGAGATTACATCATGTCATATGTATTCACATAGTCAAATAATGATAAGATTTCTTCAATAAGTAAGCTCATAAAATAAGGAATAGAAAGTGCAAAACTCATAGGCAATGTTAGGAGGCACAATTGCATCACACCTCTAGTTAGTATTGAATTATAGTTGATGTAAGTGAGGAATCACACATTAAAAGCATTTCCAAAAAACATGAAGAAAAGATAAAATTTAATTTCTAAAAATATCATATACTTTTCAATCCTCATGAACTTACTATAATTTGGTTATCAGAGTTGACTATCATATATGGTTGCCCTATTACATCTTGCATTCCCCTTTGAGGTCCTAATTGCTATTATCTGAATGAGAGACTGAGCATGATGATCTAGACAAAACCCTATGACCCCAAGGAGCTCCAAAATGTTGTGAGAAGCGACAAGGATTAGCATTGAGCAAATCAAATTAACTAAATGCAACAATAAGTAGTGGTGCATGTCAAACACCAATATCTCTAATACACCCATATATTATGCAACTTTATAAAAAAAATAATATGATAGGATGTACACACATATGATATGTCAAAATACTAGCTAAGCATAAACAATTATAAACTTAAAAATGACCTTTGTAGATAAGTTGTTGCTACTTTGTGAGGTTGCATGATAATAATTGAATCTTGGTTAAATTTAAGATGATGTGTATTATATAACTTATTGATATCTCTTAGGCTCTATTCCAATTCTCCTTGACATAGAGGAGTTTGCAACTATTGTATGCTATAGGTAGAATTCTCAAGTTTTGGACGTAATTGTTAAAGCTTCTTAAGTGTTGCCAATCAACTACAATTAAATACTCATATATTGACCTATATCAGTGGATGTCTCGTTTGTTCCTTATATGAATTAGGCATCTAATAAAGAAGTTTTGGTCATCCAATTTATACTTTAAAAAAAACCAAATGTAGTATCAAAATTTTTATTGTAGAACTCAACCACTAAGCATTTAAATACAATAACGTCCATGTAAACAATAAAATGATAACAAAATAAATGCTAAAGCAAAAGAAATAAAAATATATAAATTTATATATATAGTGAAATTTGTAGTACCATGCTAATTTGGTTATGTTTGTCTATATAAGTCATATCTTATTCTCAAAAAATGACTTAATATTTGACTTATACCAACACTATTAGATGTGTGTCAGACGTTTGATTGATTGGTTCTTTCATTATATTTTAAATCAAGTAAAACAACATAACAACTCTGTTTATCATATTTTATCTTTTAGTTATTTGTGTTGGTTAGTTTGAAATAATCGACTGTTAAAATATATCTATATTACTTTCTAAAAAATTTATATTATTTATCACATAAATGTACCATTAAAGCATTGTCGGCAAAAGTGGCATGGGATGTTTCCTTTGTTAGGAAATCATTGGGCTTAAAAGAACTACTCTTCATATGTTTAAAAAATATTCTATGTAATTTGAAACCTTTTTAAGATCATAAAAGAAATCTCAATAATTTATTTTTTATGTAAATAAAATATCTTTCATATCTTAATTAGGCAATAATCAATTTTTAGAGAACAATAAAGAAAGGAATTTATATTTGCAAAATTTAAGTGGATGAAAATACTAATAATATTCGAGTAAATTAGAAATGTTAGATGAAGAGGTCATTGGATAGACGTAACTTTGAAAATGAAAAAAGAACTCTTCAACTAAACTACATAGAAAGGTATTGGATATTTGATTTATTATGCATTCCCATTAGAGATGCAAATTGGGTTCATAGGATTGATGAGTAACTCGAACTTGATGTAGATTCAAATAAAAAAAAATCCTATATCAAATGGTTAATGGTTTTATTCTCAATTCATTTCAGCCTGTCTAATTATGGGTTGATTTCCAGGTCCAATTGCGAAGTAGTTGATAACAAGGGAGTCAAAATTAACAAAAAAACTACATTATTAATTTAAAAAATAAATATTTTAAAACTAAAATTAAAATTTCAAAATATATATAAAAGCAACGACCGGACGTCATAGACATTTCTTATCGATTGAAAGCAGACAAATTGTTAATAAAAAAAGGCGAAACCTGCTTGTCCCACTCCACGTTGACAAGTCAGATGGCAGGTGGACAGACACGTGGGTAAAATTTGTACTTTTGACAATGATTTAAAAAGAAATTTTTATAAAAACAATTTTTTTTTTTTAAATGAATCTAAGTTCAGTGCATTTTAGAGTCGCGCGTCTCCCATAATTCGATCGGCAATATCGGATCCAGTTTCGTCTCCAGGCATATCTCCGGAATCCGATAGTCTTTTATCCCACTAATCGTGCCGCCTGCGCCAGCTGCTTGCTTATTCCACACTCAAATTATCTAACAAAATATTATGCCAAAATTCCTCTTCATTGTGGAATTTTTTGTGATGATTAACCAAATAAGTATTTTTAAAACATCAAAGTGTTTTTAAAAATTTGCTTTTATCATAATTTATAGAATATATTTTTTCACCAATATGATCTATAAACTTGAATTTATTCCTATATATTTTTAAGTATATCTTGTAAGATTTGTAAAATATTGTAGATTTATTTTAAAGTTTACTTATTGTTATTTTAAAGTCTTATAAAAATAAAATAATGGTTGATAAATATTTTTCTTGAAATAAAAAAAATTAAAATTAGGAGTCGGTTCTAGAGATGGTTCAAGAAAATGTTGTTTTAGGTGTTATCTGATAGTTTGTTTTTGAAATATTATGTGGCATATGATCGTTATCTTATTAGTAATCGTATTTGTTTGAAGAAGGTTCTACATTCGAGTTTATACATTACATTTCTTTATTTAAAATTTGGCTTCTTGTTGTAATTTAAGTTATTAATATTTATGGTGTTAAAAACTGTACATTTGTATACTTTGGTAAAGGCTGCTTCGCCTCCAGTTGGTCGTCGGTATAAGAAGCAAAGAATTTCTACCGCTGGTGGCACAGTTGGATCTGTAAGCTACGTCAATCATGGACCTGCTTCTTTTTCCTCGGATGTAGGGTGTGAATCGACTGTTGATGGCGGCGGCGACATTAGCGGCGGCAACGACGGCTACGGCCACCGGAATGGCTATGCTGTTGTGCGTCGTGTTGGGCCGGCGGTGCTTTGGGAAGCAGGGGGAAGAAGATGAGAAAGACGAGGGGATAGATGATGATGGAAAGCGAAGTAAGAGGGATGCGGAGATGGAGCGGAGATTATCTCGGCGACCAGCGGAGCCACCTTCGACTTGGCAGGAGGCGGTCGCCACGGTGGCAGATACGATCCGGTTCACTTACTCGGAAACCCTGGGGAGGTGGCCAATTGGAGATTTGGCTTTTGGGATCAAACATCATATGAGAAAGCAGGTAGGTAGATTTTATTTGGTTGAGGTCGGTCGATCGTTGACTAACTGTATTGGTTATCATTTTCAGAATGGTTTATGGTTGCTAAAATTTTTGTATTTCTTTTACATTTTCGCCTAATAAAGTCGAAACAGGTGGACCTCTAAGTTCAACTATTAGCTGCTAAAACTTCCTTTTTTTGTGGGGCTTTATTCTTTTGTATGCGATGTTTGTACAGAAAGGAATTGAGCTTTAATTCTTCGCTAAATTTGAAGAAAGAGATCTCTGTATTCAAGGAGCTTAGATGTCCTTGTTTTTCTTAGAAGCTTGGATGTTTAAATTCATTGTGCATTTTTATTCCAGCGCGAAGCCTCTTCTTTGTTTTTGGAGAATATCTGTACTGATTGGCATCAAATCCTATAACTACAACTAGTTAAATTATTAATTTTATGTAAATATGCTAAACTGGGATATGCTGGTGTTGTAAACCTGTAACTCATAGAGGCTGTAACGTTTCTTTGCATTTGAGGAGTTGAAGGGAATGATTCAAATGACCGAAATCAATTGTCTACCACTGGCATGTGTCTCTGTCGACCTACAGATTTCCATAAATCTTTTTTGGTTCTTCACATTTTATAACTCTCACCGCTGCTAGTAGTCAGGGGTCAGGGTGATCTCAGGTGTCTTTTATTCTATTTATAAGATAATGGAAAACTATTTTTTATTTTTACCTAATTCACTATGATCTTTACATACTTGATGATTGATTGTTTCTCTTTGTTAGACGTAGCTTTGCACATCAACTGGGATGAAACTTTCACCCTTCTTATTCTAGACCTTACAGCAAGTCTTTGTTATATAATCATGTCTATGTCAATAGCAGTAATATCCATCTGGAAGCATGATGGTTGAAGCTGCTGAAAACCGTGGACATGATGGATTATTCATGAGCAATTTCTTAAACTAGACAATGCTTATCTAGTTATAAAAATTCATCTCTATGGCTCCATTGTCCGCAACATGCACTACGCATGTTTCTTATTCATCATTCTTGGAGTATTGATGGTTTTGTTTTCTGCTCCACGTAATCACAACAAAAAGGCATTTCAACTCCTGCCATAGATTATCAAAAAGGATGCATAACTTCGGTATAGCGTGCAATCTAATATCATGGAAATATTTTTGTTTGTATGGAGCATTAAGGCAATGAAAACCTCTACTATTCTTCAAGGTTCTTTTTATGCTTTTGCACTAGTCAATTGCAAGTTAGTTAAAATAGAGAGGTGGTTCCATGTATACGGAGCCATTCTTGAGTTTATTTAAGCAATATATTAATGCCAAGTTTTGCACTTTTATTAGCTGGTCAGCTGAATATAAAAGATGGTTGGTTGATTACTGGGGCTTTTTAATATTGTCTCAGAGTGTGTTTCCATGGCAAAATCTCAACAATCATTTATTTTTGAATGCCTTTCAGGGTTTACAACTTTCAAGTGTATTTGCTGGAAGCCATTGCCTTAAAATAGAAGATCCAGCACTTTTGGATGAGTTGATATACCTCTCAAGGTTATTGGGTCTTTGCATAGTCTTGTCAAAGAAGCCATTCTCATTCTTTTTAAAATCCTCAGATTATTGTCCAGAAGACATTATTTTTCGAAAAAACAAAGCAGGGGTGCGTAAGAGTGAAAAGCTGCACTTGACTGATTTTAGGCTAGGTTAAATGAACTTTATTTTAAACCTCGTTTCTGAATTTTCTTGCAAATTTCTGCAGCTCCTAAAGCCATCTTTCACAATTTTACGTGATAAAAGTTCCAAATCTATTCTCCTTATTGTTCGAGGGATGCATAGCATCAAAGATACGCTAACTGCTGCAACTGGTTTGGTGGTTCCTTTCAGCCACTCAATATTAGATCAATGTGGTGTTTCAAAAGTCATCTTAGGATATGCCCATTTTGGGATGGTTTCTGCAGCCCATTGGATTGCAAAATGTGCAACTCCCTACCTCCTCAAAGCAGCAGACCAATATCCTACCTATAAAATCAAGGTATCTGGTTTGGCTTTTTTTTTTTTTTTTTTTTTTTTTTTTTTGCGATCAGCACACCCACACCCTTAATTGTATTACATATCCTTTTCTCCTGTCCCTGTGCAATCGTACAAGTGATAACATCCATAGTCATCAATAGATCACTGAAGGTCTATACATTAATTTCATTAGGAGTAGAACAAACTTGGTTATCACTTTATCAAGAGTTTCCTTGATGTTCTTTTAAAAAGAAATCTTTAAAATTGCTGCTTCATTCCCATCTGCAGTGATCAATTGGAAAAGGGGCAGCAGGAGTGTAAGCTACTAGTTAGCATTTGCACATAAATGTAATGAAGCAGCATGCATACAAGTTATAAAGTTCACTTTGCCCCTAATCTAATATTGAATAGTCCAACCAGTGTTCTGTGAACTTAGGATGAGGCTGCAATAGAAGTCAACCCAAGACAACTAAGTTCTGTTCACTCACCTAACAAATCAGAGTTAGGTCATGCAGAATATAGTTTCACATCAACCACCAACGATTTGATTTTTCATTCATCACAAAGTTCAGAAGATTAAGCTTGGTTTCTAAGTTTTTATTACAACAAATATGAACTATTCTTCAAGAGTTACTCCAATGTTATGGATGTTTCTACTGCCCATCAAACCAACCAAACAAGCAAAATGCGATTGAAAATGCCAAAAAGTCCCATTCTTTGCATTTTACTTAAAATTAAAATCTATTTTTAATAAATTTCAAGTTATTTTTTTCTTTTGATTTTTAAAATAATATTATTATAAAATCTTTCATTATAATTGTTAAATAGTTTGTCAAACAACAATTCTAACTTTTGAAAGATCTTTTGACATCAATTTTCATTTCTCTTTTTCAAATGAACTTTCTTATAACACTAATTGTAAATTTTCATAACGAATAATAAATGCTAAAAAGTTGAAAGTCTAATAGAAATGACTTACGAACCAGTCCACCCAAAGCAAAAGTAGATCTAGAACCACAGTAACAAGATATCAACTATTTTGAGATAGATTAGGAAATGGAATGTAAACGATTTGAGATTAATATATAGACTTTGAATTTGCTTAATATCGATTCAGCTATAGTAAATTTATTTGCCTATGGGCTTATGTGTGTATTGGATTGAAATTAGTAAACCCTTTGATACCACATTTACTTTCATGCATAATATCTCCACCATATTAGTTGACAAGTAGTATCATATGTATATTCTATATAATTGCTTTAAAAATAATGGGAAAAAGCATAGTTGAATTTTTTGTCTCAAATTTGGCACAATAATATATAGATTAATATGTGGGATTATCTATATTTTATAGCCTATGTCCTTACTTTCAATAAAATAGGAATCAATAGAAACCATGTGCATCTTCTTTTGATCATCTTTCCATCAAAGGATGTTACTAAAGTAAAGTTACTCTTACATATATGTACACCAATTTGGAAAAGCATTTCAAATATTCATTAGGGTGTGGAGTATGATAAAGGTGAAAGAGACTCACATAGACTTGATTAGGTTATATTTTTCAAGTTGTATGTCAAGTTACATAACAAGATTGTATTCTTCAGTTGCATTATTATAGGGGTACAAGATTGTACCTATATTATTGGTATATTTTTGTATCATTGATAGCAGTGAGCATTGATCATAGGGCATAAGATTGCCATTATAAGTTTAGAAAATTATCCATATTTCTCACATTGCACAACTATAGGGACAATGATCGATATTTTTAAGGGTAATCGGGGAATAATCATACACTTTCTAAACATGGTCCAAGTGATGATATCGTCTTGTAAGCGAAAATTGCTCTACTAATGACATGTGGGGGTAGCTAATTATTTGAATATGTGATATGAGGATTTATCCGAAACCCTAAGTAGATTTTTCTCTTGTGAGAGCTACTAAGACATCTAAGGTGTAAGCTTTAGCCAAAGGAGATTTACAAGCTTGAGAGTAAAATTTATATTCTCTTTATGATCTCGTAAAGTTTGGTGAATTTCTTTGGAGTGCAATCAGGTTTTCTTCAAAGTTTGGGATTTTCACATAAAATATTTGGCATCTTTTTTATTTTCCTGTGTGTTCTCCATTTGTATTCTTTTCTGTGTGCTAGCATTTGTTTTGATAGTGGGAGATGAGAAGTGCATTTGTGGATGATTGAGTTTGAATGACGATTCTCTCAATGATTTTGTCAAAACCCATCTCAGCAATATTTTATCCTATTCCTCCCATAGGTCATCTATCATAACTTGAATGAACAGCTTCTCAAGGCTTTAGTTGAACTACTATAGACTACAGCATTGATTTCTTTCCTATATATATGTTGTTTATGTTCATTGCAACATTACATGTGCATCGGATTATTTATAGAATCAATTATTTCTAGATTTCAATGTTGATACTTTAGAGTTGCTCTGCTGATGTTATCCTTTTTTATCATTAGATTGTTGGCAATTCTTTAGGAGCTGGGATTGCTGCACTTTTAACATACATTCTTCGTGAGCGCATAGATTTCTCTTCAACAACATGTATAGCGTTTGCTCCAGGCATGTATCTCATGATTTTCAATTACAAACTTCATTTCCATGATGGTTCTATTAATCTTAGTGTAATGATCTCTTTGGTTGTAGAGAAGTATGGTTATGTGATAAATGATAAATGAATTAGTTGATACATGATAGAAGGATTCCTGCCATTTACCTCATGTTAAGCTTTCCTCAATACATGTGAACGCACTAGTTATTTCTTCACCATTAGCTAATGGGGATCAACTATGAAATAAGTTATTCTTAACGACAATATTTTAGTGTTTGATGTAGAACAATACTTTATCAGAATATTTCTCTCTTGTGGATTGTTGCCACTGGAAATCAGCCTACTTTTTGCATCAAGTAATTGACATGTGTTAAGAAAAAAAAGTATACTGTTGAACCCCAAATTTTCATCCCTACTAAACACTTAATTTATGAAAACCTTCTATAATTTTGTTTGAATAACAGATTTTAGTGTTGCTAATGGTGTCAGCTGTCTGCATGACATGGGACCTGGCAGAATCAGGACAGACATTTGTGGACACTATTATTAACAATTCAGATCTGGTACCAACATTTTCAATTGTTTCTGCTGATAATCTCCGGCTTGAGGTGAGAATGCTTTGTCTCTCGATGAATTTTTTATAATATGCTCAGAAATCGTGGACCTCGTGCATGTGTTCTGTCACATACCAACATGTCATATTTGTATTTCTTTACACTCTGTGTAAGCTCAAACTTATCTTTCTGTTGCCTATATTGAATGACATTTTTGATTGATACAACAAGGCTATTATTCATGAATCCATCGAGCATTTAATTTTGTCTTGTAAAGTTTGAACACAAAACATATGCTTTTTGACTTGATCTTTGGTTTCAGTTATCCCATCATTCATTTATTTCTCTTTGGGTTTAGAACTGAAAGATTTCAGCTGGTGTGTTGAATATATCTAATTGTGTTCATTTTGTATTTCTAGATTGATGTGTATCTGTTTTCTTCCACCAATTTTTACACTTAGGATATGTGCAACTGTTATTTTTCCCTTCAGGTAGCAGCTTCCTCATGGTTAACTGACTTCCGTGATCAATTTCAGCAACCTTTCACATCTTGTGCAGGAATCATATCTTGCAAAAGCCAGGTACAAACATGTGCAGTGTTTGTAGATTTTGATTGTTGTTATGTTGGGCAATGTTTGTTGATTACTGTGATCAAAATTACAAAAAAAGCTTTTTTTTTTTTTTTTTTTTTTTTTTCCTGTTTGAGGTTCCAGGACTTTCTCAAAAATGCACAGCAAGCTGCCCTGGCATTTGCTAGGTGCATGGATTGTCTTGGTATCATCGCATGCCATGAAGAGGAGAGTTCCCATCGAGTTAGAAGACTGCAGGAAGAAGACACAAATTCCGCAGCGATCAAACTTGCAGATGATATGTTTTTAGATCAAACTGTTGCTGTTGGTTCCTGTAGCAATCAATACTGCAATGGAACTGAGGAAGAGGCAGAAGAACTAACTGAAAGTGAATTGTGGTTAGAGCTTGAGAAGGACCTTAAGAAGCAAGATGAAGAGATGCAAACCCATGAACAAACCGTCGATATAAAGGATGAAAGATTTAGTAATGTGACTGAAAGGAGCAAACAACCCAAGTCAACAGAGGAGATCCATTTCTTTCCCCCAGGTAGAATTAGACATATAGTAGCAGCACAGGCATCTGAAGGAAACACTGGAAAGGGTGTTATTGGTGAACCAAGCATCGGAATGTATGAAACTCCGAGGCATTTGTATGGTAAGATCCGGTTATCGCCCAAGATGATAAAGGACCATTATATGCCTGCGTACAAGAATATGATTGAACTGATGATTGAGAACCTTAGGAAGAAGGAAAGCAACTGAGCAATTGTAAAAATTGTAAATGAATCCCATTCTTGTGTACATTATAATGTATTTTTAAGGTGTTGATTTGTGAAACTTCATAGTGATGATTGTTCTTAGAGGTAGATGTGTCATTGTATTCTAGCATTAGTTTTCAATATGTTTAACTAAAGTTTACATATACTTGTAAATCTTTAAATTATTACATATTTTTTAAATTAACTTTTAATAAAAGTAATTTGAAGTTTTAAAATGTGCAAATTTATTTTATTATCTGATATAGAAATTAGATGTATCTTATCATGAAATTTAGATTATATGTGTAATTATAAAGCTTAAGATATTGATTATTAATCTTATTAGGAGTTGTTTCTTATTTGATGATTCTTCGTTATAATATCACTCGACAATCACTTTCACTTTCATTAGTCTTAGGTGTTATAAGCTAGCCAATTTTCGTGTTTGTCTTCGAAGCATATTAGACTAGAGGTATCGTTCAAATATCATATTGTAACATTCTAATCTTTTAAAATATTATTTTGATCCAGTTGAGTTTTGTATTTATCTAAGAGGTTTTTTCTTGCTCGGTAACTCATCCCAAAATTACTCTAAGTCTAGTAGACATAGTCATGGAGTTTTCATAGGATCTAAACCTAAATTTTTCTCAAAAGTAGTCTCACAATTTCAAAACATACAACTTATAAAACTTTTGATTTTTCCTCTAATAATCGATGTGAGATTATTCATCTTTTTATCCCTTTTCTTAAAAGTCTATCAAGAGTTACTCTTTGCTCGATGATTCCTCTTTAAGATATTACTTGTGTAAGCTATTTACCAATCACAAGAGAAAGGGTGAACTATGTTGATTTAAAAAACTTTTGTAATAATTAGAACAACACAATTCAATTTTAATATAACAATTTTTATTTTAGAAATCTTTTTTTAATTTTTCAAAGAACTTGTTCATAGATAATAATCAAATAAAACTAATAGCAACAAATATAAAAGATGTACAATAGTTTCAAGTTGTTCAACAAAATCTTTGCTTATATCTACTCTTGGTTGACTCAACAAGACTTCCACTACAAAATGCATTTTGCCTAATTAGTAGATAAGTCACAAAGCTCTCACAATAGTTGATTTACATTGATCAACCATAAGCTCCAATGAGTTTACAACAACAACTCTACTAAGTCTATAACAACAATACAACCAAAGCTATACACAACAATTCAATTCAATTATTCTCTTAACTATAGCAGTTATACAACACTTTAACTATATAAGTATCCATATCAGAAGAAGAAAATTGTTGTATAACTGGAGATGAAAAGCCTACT
The DNA here is from genome assembly GCA_023846275.1 of Vanilla planifolia. Classification (NCBI taxonomy): domain Eukaryota; kingdom Viridiplantae; phylum Streptophyta; class Magnoliopsida; order Asparagales; family Orchidaceae; genus Vanilla; species Vanilla planifolia. The sequence continues at coordinate 35,390,644 of CM043869.1, read as the reverse complement.
TCTGATGTGCATAAAATTTCTCTATTTTTTTTTTCTTTTTAATTTGATTTCTCATTTACTTCTTATCTTGGGTATGAAGTGCAACTTGTTTGTCATATAAATTCTCTAATTCCTACATAGTCTCAAAACAAGTCATTAGATGATAAATCTTAATTCTAATTTGTTGAGATAAAATAAAATAAAGATAATTCATTCTTTTAGCATTTTTGTATTAGACTTCTAGATTATTCATCAAAATCACTTGAAACAATAAAAAGATTTTTTAAATAATAATTATAAATTAATACTAATATTTAAAATAAAAACTTCAAATTTATTTTTTACAAAGTAAAATTTTGATCTTCAAACATAAGTGGATCCATAAAGTTAACAATATAATCAATAATTCACAACACACAATAAATGAACAAAAGATAAGATATTCTCTAAAAAATTTCTTCCCTTGATATAACCCTGTCTAATTCCACTTAATGCAATCTATGTCGAAATAATGCACAAGAGGTGAGGATGAATTGTGCTTTTAAATTTTTTACCTTTTTTTAAGATCTTTGCTTAAATAAAAATTTGAAAATCATAAAATTGTTGATTTAAATAATTTTGTTAAATAAAAATATTTTAAAAATTAATTTTTAATTTTAAAAATATTTTTTAATAAAATGTTTTATGCTTGATAAAAATAATTTTGATAATTTTCTTATATATATATATATATATATATTTAATAAAATATTATTAAAAAGAGAAATATTATAAATTGCATGATAACAAAAAAAAAAAAAAAGTGACAAAAGATTTTTAGATGGTTCAATCTAACTCGTCCCTGTATCCATCCCCAGTCAACCTAACCAAAATTCCATTAACAAAGCCACTCTTTTTCATCGTAATTGGTACATGTAACCTTTAAAAATCGCATCATTTTGTCGTAACAGGTAAGATTTATTGTCATAATTTTTATTATAAAAGGTTATAATATTAAATAATAATATAAGATAATAATTAATTATAATATTTTATTATTCACTTATAAAAACATATATGACACAAGTCTATGAATTATGATAGAATATGAATACACTTATAAAAAATTTTACAACAACCTAAATGACCTAGTTTTGAAATATTAAATCAAAAGATTTATTAATATGCACTAACATTATTAAGAAAAATAGAATAAAAAATGATTTTGTATTATTATGATATTTTTTGAAAAAATAAAAAGGAATAAAGAAATAAATAATCAATTATAAAGAAGTCACGAGTAAGTTGTGTAATTGAAGAAAATATTGAAGCAAGAAAGAAAAAAAATCATCTTTTTTCCAACTCCTAAGGCTCCTTTATTTATATTAGAATAGTTTAAATTAAAATAGAATTTTTTCTAACAGTTAGAAAGGTCCCCCAAAATAGGTGTTAGCATTTTAGTGTTTTAAATAAACATAATCAACATTTTAGTATGTTGATTACGAATGAGAACAATGACTGTCATTCGTTCTAGGAGAACAGAAAAATAGTTACTCGATCAGAATACTAAATAAAGGGTCTAAATTTATTCCAAGTGGGATTTGATCTAGATTGTTAGATTCCACATGCTAGATGGACGATGCTGATACGTAAGAGTGGTTCACAAAGAAGGAGATTATCTTAGTTGTTCAATCAAGTCTTACTGATGACAGTTAGATGATATGCACTGTCCACAAATGTAGAGAATATCTCAATTATTTGATCAGATTTTATGGATAACGATAAGATGAAAATTACTATTCAAAATGATAGAACTAATCTCATCCATTCAATCAGGTTTATCAGATGAACAGTTAGATGAAATCTATTGTTCATAAAAGCAGACATGATCTTGACCATTCGATCACAAAAAAGCGTGATAGGATGGTACTGGTTCGCTCCAATTTAGAAGCAAATAGGGCTACTTTTTAGTCCCATATTGTAAGCTTGTATTTAATGTTTGACATTTATAATAACCCTCTTAGCATATAAGTCAACCAAGCTGCTAAGAGTCTTATCGAGACTCAAGCTTGACCTGACTCAGTCGACCTGGTCCCCTAATTAGTCTAGCTCCTTAAGCCTATTGCCCAACACTTTAGGCTACTTACCGTGAGCCTTTAGGCTTGGCAATATGTTGGGTTCTTTGGTTAAAATTTTTGTTTCCTTTTCTAAAATCATTTTTTATATATTAATTATTTTTAAAAAAAAATTATAGCTATTAAATTAATAAAATATTTTTTAACTATTAAAATAATAATGTGTAAAAAATCAATGACAATACATATGAATGAATGATGTTATACAACTTAATTATGTCATACGTAAACAAATAATATGAAAAATAATCAAACCAATAGATATTTTAGAGATGAACTCCTGATAGTTAACTACTCTATCAAGAGTTTGATCAACATCTCATTAATATGTCATTTACGTCACAACGAGAGCATAGTCACCAACCTTGCTTACTTTGCTTCACTTTTAGATTACATCATAAGATATTTAGTCAAAACTTTCCAATTGATTGATCCTATAAGAGCTTGAAATATATGATCTGAAAGACACTAAAAAAATATTAGAGAAACTACTGAAATGATTTTGTTGTCATCAAACAAATTGTGTCATAACTAAGGGTACAATGAATGATTCTATGATGTTAATCTTCACCTAATTATACTTGTATAATGTTACACCCCATTTTTTCCTAGGCTGATTTTTGGCATATATTTTTTTTTTTTACATATAGACAGCTCAGATCGTCCCATACCAACCTGAGTAGCCTACGAAAAACATAGGATATAACACATCATTACACACCTACTTTCCTTAACAATGTGGATCCCATCTCCCGGGTACACCGTCAAATCAGGTTCATGACTCCTGAATTAACTGATGAACTCGCGCAATGTTACTCCTACTAGACCCAATACTCCTAACCCATACCAGTAGGAGAACCGGTCTAATAGAAGTCTGAACCCCCACGGTTAAGTTCCATAGTCATGTAATGACCTCACCATCAAAAATAAAATACATAACATCCTCAGATAAAATATGACACTCCACACACTATACCACCAAGACAATAAAGTAAAACAGTGAATGAAAACTACATCACATCACAAGAATAAGATCCAAGTCCAACAAATACAATATCATTCAACTAGATACATAAGTCAGAATCACCCTCACATAATACAAGACATAAGAATAACAGTCTCACTGAATACATCCAACAGCAACAATCAACTAACCAGAATGTCTCAGAAAATCACAGATCAGATCTCCTCCACTAGCCTACTGATCACGATCCCACCTAAAGCTGGGTGGCGTCAAGTCTGCCGAGCCCTGGAAAAATATAGATAAAAAAGGAATGAGCTACGCCCAGTAGGAAAGACAGCTAGTAAAAACTCACATGCAAGAGAAGGATAATAGCAAGAGTATAGGAATACAGCATAACAATGTAGGGTGGAAAGGCATTCTCAGTCCCAGACTCTGACCATCCACAGTCACCCCCAGTCACACCAGAGTAGCTCTCCTCTATGCTCCCAGGCAGCATGCCAGCGGGACACGCCCATCTCTGCGCACGCATGGCGCCTAGGCAAAGCATGCCAGCGGGACACGCCCATCTCTGCGCACGCATCACAACGCCTAGCACCCGACACCGCAGCGTCTCTCGTCAATCAATCTTCTGGAGACTATAGACAAAACCAGTCACATAGATCTCTAGCCAACGTGAGACACCCCTGCCACCCTCAGGCACGCAGGCATACACACTTGGCTAGCCACGGCGAGTCACCCCTGCCACTGCCACTCTCAGGCGCGCAGGCCTACACTCGTGGACCAGAAGAGATCGACTCAGCCACCGTCACAAGAAGTCCTCTCCCAACAATTTCCATAGAAGCCACGCCCCTACAGTCATTGCCAAGCTCTAACTCCAAGATTCGGCAACATGTGTCCAGATACAACAAGGCGCATACCAGTCCACATGTATACTGGGAAAGCTAAGTCTGTACCGCACAGTTACCTACCACAACTACCCTAAAACATCATATAGGGCCTATAGTAGTCCGATCCAATATGCCAATCCGTGAAATATGCCAACACTGAGTAAACTGACTCAAACCATGCCATTTCCATCCAAACAACACAAACTGTACCAAAATTCTGACTATTCTGGTAGCACTTATCCAAGTGTCACACTTCCTTCCAACTAATCCAGCTGTACTGAATTTATGGATAATTTCCAACAGTCAATTTCAACTTGGCTATGTGATTTCCTAAAATCACCTTTTTCTCACTTCAGGAACTTTTTAAATTCCAAAATCAATTTCCGCCCTTTATCCATTCTCCGAAATTCGGAATAAATTTCCGAATAAAATTTAAATTCCACATATATCCTTTTTCCAAAAATTCGGATTAATTTCCGAAATTAAATTTTCCTCCGCGCCGCGCCGTTCGTCCGCGCCGAATCTCCTGAACCGGATCTCGCCACCGGTTCGGGTCTTCGCGCTGAATCGAGAACCCACCGGCCGAATATTTAATCCAAATTTCCAGCCGACGTTTAGCATTTAATTATTAATAAATATTGAATAATTACAATTTCTTAATTAACTAGACCGTAATTAATCTAATCCATCTCCTTCCTCTGCCCGGCGCCCGCGAAACCCTAGCCGACGATTCCTCCGGGAAAATTCCGTTTTCCCCGTCGATTTCCGGTGACCGAGATCAAGGAGAAACAAAATCCGATGTTCGTACTATCCTAATGTTTCAATAATGCCACTAATTTCTAAGGTTCAATCAAAATTTCCGTCGAAGTTTCATCCGATCCCCATTTTAACAATCTATGAAATTAAACAAATTTCAGCATTTGATACTATCTTAACATGATTAAAGCACATAATCGAATCAACACATGCTCGGTAAAATTTCCGAATTCGGCAGGTATAATTTTCCGAAAACCCTAAAATGCTAAAATCAATAATTTGCATTAATCAATTTCAAAAACCACAATCCGCATGCTCCGGTAGCTATTTGCAAAATAATCCATATTTTTAATTTGCTAAATAACTAATTTAAATCTGAATTTCCTACCTAACTAAATATTCCGGCGAAATAGAAATTTTCCAGAAATCCAAAAATTGTAAAAGACGCAAATTAGCATTCAACTAAGTCCAATTTTTCATCCACATGCTTGATTTCATTAAGCAAAATATTCCATGCTTTTAATTTATACTAATTAACTAATTTAAAACCGAATTTCCTACCTTTGCTCGTTGCCGGCGACGGTGAAGCCCGCACGAGATCAACCGCAGCCCCTCGCCGAACGAAACCGGTACCAAAATGTTCGCCTCCGTCCCGCGAACCTCCGGTTACCAAAAGCCCCTTGGAAGGCTGCCGGAATTTACCGCCGTTCGCCGCGAACGCTTCGCCTCAATCGCCGTTCGAAACCCTAACCCTAACCCTAACAGCCGAACAGTTCGGGTTAAATACCCCGCTTAAACCGGTAATAACCCGTTAAGAATCCATTAAGCGCCGGTTGACCTTCTAATAACGCCGCTTAACCCCGATCAGCCGGTTAATCTCCACCGCTGTTCTCGTCCGTCCGATCCGCTTATCCGCGGCTTATCCAACCGCACGCGCAAACGCACTCGGCGAACCGCTCCCGCCTTCGCTGAACCCCTCCGGTCCGGTTCACGCGCGGTAAAAACCTAATGGACCGATTTAAATAGATTTTCGAATTTCCAAAAATCCAATTAAACAGGGAAAATTACTTAAAAATTTCCTCGGTGCTCCGAAAAATCCCCAGAAAATTTCAGAAATTCTAATAGCCTCCAATTGAGCTCCTGGCTCATCCTACTGTCGATCTGAAATCATCCAAGCCATAATTCGAATTATTGAAGATTAAACCTATAATATTTTACCGGGTATAACATATAATTTGTTCATCATACTATATGATAACCTTTAACTAATTATTTTTAGATACTCCATTTACTTCATATTATACAACGTTTCTTATTATACTTGTATGATCCAATTTTATATATTTGTTTATTAAATCATGATAAATGATGGTCTTGTATGTTATGCTCTTATGTCTTGATCATACTTTCATGATTCATTTGTCATATTATACAATCTATTTAAGTAATCTTTTGAAATATATTCAAACTACAATATACTTCATTTCTTTTTACTTCATCTTATGATGCGATATGCTTCTTTCATATAGTACGATCCTTATCAATCTTTATAGTAATTATCTCTAACTTAACATTTTTCTCTCACATAATTTTACTATATGATTATTACTACCATATTGCACAATACTATTATTCCTTTCCTCACCCTCTAAGACTCATTCAATGTCTTGGGATGATGCGTTATTTTATTAATTAGTCATACTAATACGATATCTATATTATATTGTGCAATCTTCTTTGACTGAGGTTATTTGACTACACTTCTTATCGTATTTTATAATCCTCATGATAAAATCATATGATACCTTACAAAAATTAGCATTTTCACAAAAAAATTATAAAATTTAATAAAATATTTTTTAATAAAAAAATTCACAATTATTTTCTTAATTTAACCACTCCTTCCTCTTTAAAGTCATCAATCATTTCTAACATTTTTTATTCAATACTTTATGAATTTAAATTTATTGAAGATATTTTCTCTTATTTTTTGGATATTATAACGGTGACAATTAAATAGAGGCTATAAGATTAAAGGTTAATTAAAATAATTAATGTTTAATTATAATCTAAACATATATTTAAAACTAATATTTAAAATATTATATAAATAGCCTAATATAAAACCCTAATTATTACGTGGCAGAAGCATTCATAAAAAGGAGAAAGATAAGTGTATGAAAGGAAATGCTAGTACTCAACTAGAAAATGTTAGGAATAGTGGTCATTTCAAGAAGTTGAAGCAATGAGGAGTTGAGAGATCATTCATTCATGGGGTTTAAAAGTTAAATCCACTAGTTCATGGGTTTGGTTTGTAGAGAAGAAGAGAGTTATTTAGGAGAGAAGCTATTGCTGAAAGCAGAAAGAGGAGCAAGAAATATCACTTGGAGATGACAGAGGGTCGACATTGTTGGGAAAAAGTGGAGCAACACCACTTCATAAGAAAGGAAAAATAGAGAGAGAGGGAACAACTTAGTAGAGAGATTGATTCGATTAGTAGAGAGAATAAGATACAATGAGAGAGGAGCCATTGATGCCAGAGAATAAGAGAAAATGAGAGAGGTTGTCATCAAGTGTAAGAAGAAAAAAGAAAAGAGAGAAGAATAGTGGTAATGGCATCATGGAAGGAGTGAATAAGAGAGGAGAGAGAGAGAAAGAGAAAAGAGGGAGAGAAAGAGAAAGAGAAGTGCATTGATATATATATATATATATATATATATATATATATATATATATATATATATATATATATATATATATATATATATATATATATATATATATATATAATGCTAGTATGAGAGAGAGAGTTGAGAGAAGGAAAAGAGAGGAAAATATTATTAGAAAAAGAAAAAATTATAAAATATTTTAAAAATGGAGAAATTAATAAGCAAATCAAGGAGAGAGAAAGAAAGAAAGAAATGATTATTTAGAAACAAAGGATAATTGAAAGAAGGCATTGAACTCCTAACGAGATTCACAAGTAAAAATCAAACTCATTTTACATAACCATTACATCACAATTAAGATAGACATTTGTATATAGCTTATGTGTATGTGATTGAAGCTTTAATGCTTACAATTTAGTGACATAATATAACATTCTCAATCATCAAATCAGGTATAAATTAAAGTATCTCGTAACTTTTATATCAAAACTCTAGAAAACAAGTATTCTAAAATATAAAAAAAAATATGATTGAATAGAGCTCATTGAGATGAGTCCAATAATATTTGTTTCATCTCGATCAAAGTTTGTTTGGACTTATTGTGAATTATCAAAGTTTTGAGGATAAATAATAATAATTTTTCTTTTTTATATATAAATAGGCTATTACTTATTTAGTCACATAAAAATAGGTTAATATTTATTACATTCTTCCCACAACCATGTGCCTAATGCAGCTAGGTTTTTCCTCATGTGGTTAGCTGAATTTGTTAGAATTCTTCTTACCGAGGGTGAAAAGTGGAGACCATTAATAAGAGCCTAATGGAATTAAAGAGGAGGATTAAAGCTTTGCTGACAGAAAGTTTTAGTAAGTTTGAAAGATTAAAAATGGAAATTTTTTTATTTCCTCATGATTTAACTTAAAATTTTTTCTAATTTATGATAAGAGTCAATGTATTTAGTCTTAATTAAATTTTTATTTGACTATTAGAATGATTGAAAAGAAATTTTGCTAGAGATTTGTAAGCTAAGATTTTGAGAAAAGGGTAAACAGAGAAAGATGAGAGGAGATAGGTCATTTTTGTGTTTAAGAAGCGAGTTATGCAATTATATATTTACAATTTAAAAATTTTTCAATTTGTGTAGAAGTTTATAAATTATGTCAATAAATTATAATTGATATACTGAAATTAATGAACAAGAAAAATTGAACAACTATATGTCAACCCTAAGTAATTAGAAAAACTATGAGATAAGCACTTTAATATAAATATTATATATGTATGCCTGATATATTATTAATATTTAAAATTAAGATGTTGCTTGTAAATTTTGTACAAAACATATAATATTCATGTACTAATATATATAGTACTGTTATATGCATCTGTATTGGAATTTATACTTATAATTAGATGCAAGTCTTTTAATTTTGATTAATTATTATATAAAATTACTTGGTATGCATAACTATGTAAGCTGACATTTGATGTGTGGATACAAAAACATATATTTAGTTAAATACTATAAAACTTAAAAGAGTTGTATATGTGAAAATAAATTAAAAGAATGATAATAAAATAACATCAGTGAATAAAGAAGTAAAAGTATGTTATTCTTTATGATTAGTGACTAGTGTGTCACAAGATTGAGATTTACCATCGAGAGGTGGCCAATGGACAGTGAGCTGCTTAATTGAGATTTGTCTCAAATATACGATCATTAAAAATATGAAAAGATTGAGCATGATTTTACATGAAGATATGGTATGAAAAAATAAATAATTAAGATTTTCATTATAGTTAAGTAAACTAAAAAGATGATATTGACTTACTATCCTAAAAAAGAGAGGGAGCAACAACACTAGCCATTTTAAGATTTCCTTAGTAAAGTTAAAATAGGTATCGATAAATAGAACCATATAAGAAAATGATTGAAATTATAATAATGCGTTGTATTTGCTTGTTATTTCTTTTAGAGTTTGTAGTATTATTTCTTTTTATAATATATCATGTTTCATGATTATGTTTTGAATTGAATGAAACCTTACTTGATTGTGCTATGACTTATACTTTTGATTAGACCTTACATGCAATTATCCTAAATTATTGATTTTTTTGTATTTATTTATTATTAGAGATAGCTTAAGATTTAGCGATGATTGGCTCGGCCTTTTCTTTGGAATTAATATTTCAAGTACATTGGAACCATGATGACAAAAGGATTACTCATAAAAATTATGTGCAATAAATAATTGAAACTATAGAGGTTTGTGCTCTAAGAATTTGTACTAAATAACTTATTAATCATATGGTCTATTTAGTATTATATCTATAAGAAAAAAATGGATGTAATAGTTAAAAGAATTGTGAAATTATGAGACGTGATTATAGTAATAGTGTTTAGTTATTTATAGTTTATGACTTTGGATATAAACTATATAAGTATTATAATTATGGATATACATGTTATATTAATACATTTATAGATTAGAAAATAGATAAAATCTAGGAAATATTTTGTTCGTTTGAATCCTAAAATTGGAAAAAAAAAATAAAAACTTAAGGAAAGAAATGAATTAAATTAGAAAAAATGAGTATGTAATAAGAAAAAGATAAATAAGGTTTATATATTAATGGTATCATAGCATAATTTAAACTAGAAAATAATTAGAGTTTGTGGCAAATAGGGAAGTTACAATATGTTATCAAAGCCCACATTCTCTAATCTAATATGATTTTAGCACAAATCTTACAAAAGTTTATGGGCATGTAACGCCTGATTAGTTGCTTGAGAATGAAGGAAAGATTAAAAAAATATTAGAACTATGAGAGCCAAGGTTGCCCAAGATGGATTGAAAGATTAAGAGAACATCCAAAGTATAATATCATAGGAGGGTGAAAATGTTTCACATCGACTATAAGATGGAAGATCCTAAGTGATATAAGTAAAGGTGTAGACCTTGAAATGGCGATGCACCTTTTAGGGGTCACATAAGCTTGGAGCCCATAAAAACTTCATTATTAAGAATGATAGAATTAGAGAAATTTTAGGATAAGTGGTCAAGCAAAAAGTGATCCCCTTGAGAATGACAAAACTTTATTAGTTCAGAATAACACAACGTTAAGAAAGGCTGGGATGTTATACCTAGGAATCAAAAAATTAAGAAAATTAATTGGGTGATAATTTTATACTTGTTTCACATATTTTATATGTTTAAGGATTGCTTAAATGATTTCAAGTACTTTACATGCTTGTTGTATTGTTAATAATGACATATTTGTTTAACAAAATTAGTAAATCAAAGTGTTACATAGTAATGGTTATTTAGATACAAATCATATTTATATATATGATGATTTTGGTCAAAAATGTTATAGTTTTTTTTCACATGCTCATGCTTGAAAAACTCATGTATATAACATGGTATTACATGAGAATCATTTTAATATTTGGCATTCTTATTAGCATAGAAACGTAAATTAAAATAAAAAGAGATTTAATATGAGATTCATTATAAAAGAATTTAAAATAAATAAGTGAATAAACAGTGTTACTTAGGTTTGATGTTAACATGAAAGTGCATCATATGCTATATTTTTTAGTAGCTAAAAAAATTTAAGTCCTACAAAAAATTTAATATACATGTTTTTTTTAACTTGAAAGACCAAGGCCCATTCTAATATTTATCAAAATTTCATAAGACATTTCTCAGATAGGATGGAGCTCTCGACAGTGTTTCTTATGGTATTATAAGGGAAATCAAAAGTAATAAAAGGATTTTATAAACTTAAAGGTCGATGTAATGCTAATTAAAAATAAAAAATAAATAGATAAATAAAATAATAAATGAGAAAATATATATTTTGTATTACATTAGGGCATATAAGGATAGGGTTTCATTGTCATGCTTATTTATATAATCAATTTATTACAATGTGTATGCTATGATGTGTTGTTTGACATAATATGCGATATGACTCAAAGAAGTAATGTTATATATATATATATATATATATATATATATATATATATATATATATATATATATATATATATATATTATATCTTTTGTCTATTAAGCTATTGTCAATTAACTTAATATTTTTTACATTATAATTATAAGTAAAATCTGAAAACATTATATGAAACTTCAAGGAATAATTATCAAAGAGAATGACATAACTATATATTTTCTTATTTATTATTATTTTAATGATCATGTATTTATAAGTTTTATCATGAGATTAAATTGTTGCCTCAACTAATCCACTGAGAAAACCCATTTTATTCTATTTTAAATGTTATATTAAATATGAGTATTTGATGGTAATATTTTAAAATTTCCTTTGCAAAAAATAAAATAATATTATTTTGATGTATCTCAAAAAACTTATTTGATAAAATAATCTAGAATTCTATGATGAAGGAATTCATATTGTAATTTTCGAAAATCAATTGAGTTTATTAAAATTTTTTGAAAAGAGAAAAATTAAATAAATTATTATTTATAAATTTATATAGTTTCCTTTTTTTTTTTTTTTAAAGTGTAGCCTTGCTTTTTCTTTTCCTGCTGGCCTGATGCTCGTAAAAACGGGATTAGGGATTTTCCCCTATTTTTGAGTACTCTTCCCATGGTGACACACGCAGTGGAGAAAGGAGGGAGAGACGAAGCTATGCAAGGAAAAAGCACAATTGCTGGCGACTTCGCAGCTGACATTCAAAAGCAAAGAAAAAAAACTAAGGGAATTAATAGCTGGGTGCAAAAGCTACAGCCAAGATTCATTAATATTTGAACGTAGAAGAGCTAGACTGAAGATATTTCTGCATGAGAAAGGAAGAGAATTTTCAAAATTCCTTACCGTTGTTGCGATAATGGTGAAGTAGAATGAGTTGTTGTTCAGGAAGGAGAGAACAACAAATTGATGGAATTGTAGGGTGTGGCCCAGGAGCTAGTCGTGGAAAGGAAAGAGGGGTTTAAGGCGATTGGCCGTGAATTACAGCAGGGAGGAATAAAAGGAATTACTGACTTAAGGAAATAATACAAATTTTCTTTATTATTATTAATAAGATTATTAGTTGTTAAAGCATAATCAACCTAGGATATGGCTTAAGAATTGATCTCCATGTTTATTAGCAATCCAAGTAATGGTCTTATCAACTTCTTATATCTCTTCTTTTCTTGTGTTCAATCAATCGATGAAGGAATTTATTGTATTGTTTGCCATTACTTTGTTGTCGGAATCACAAGGAGGAGAATTGATTTTCTTTTTCATTGGTATGTTGAATTGTCTTAAGATTTAGAGAAATTATTGTAAGCTATTTTTAGTCATAAGTGAGAAAGATATCATTTGTAATAAATACAATTGAAAGAGAGATAGATCTAAGATGAGACAATTGTTTGTGACATACTATAACATTTGGGTTTTTATAAAGAGAGTAGTTGTTAGCTAATAAAGGAGGTCTTGGATGGGTGCAACTTGTCCAAAATGAGAAAAAAAAGTGGGAGAGAAAATACGAGAAATGGGAGGAAAATATTTATTGATATTGAGACTATTGAAATAGTTATTCTTTTAACTTTGTTGAGTTATGGGATGATTTATAAAATTTTAAAAAATTTAAAATAATTAAGTTGCTTTAAAGATTTAGGATTAATTTTTAAATACATAAGATTATCTCTTAAAACGTATCAAGATTAATAAAAAAATATATTTTAAAATATAAAAATAAATATATTATTAGATTCTTATTTTGAATAATTTAAATAAAAATAGTTAAATAATAGTTAAAAATAATAAATTAATATAATTATATCTCTGACCCAGCTAGTCTTGCGCATCCCGATCTTTCCCTCGCTCGCTCCTGGCGTCGGTCTCAACACGAAAGCCTATTCTCCTTAGCTTGCTGCCTCGCACTGTCGAGTAGCCGTGAGTAAAACGCTGCCGCGTGACCAAATTTGTGACCTACAAACGTTCGGCTGCTTAGGGTTTAGGTGACTTGCACCCCTACTCTCCATTTATCGTCGGATTCAGTCGGATTGAGCGTTGCCGGTGGTGAGAGGAAGGAGAGAAGAGAAACCAAGGTAAGAAGTCCGGGCGAAAGCCGAGCCGCGAGAAAGAGAGAGAGAGAGTGAAGGCGAGGAGAGAAAAATAAAGGGGAGCTGTTGGGGAGAGAAGGAGAAAGTGGAGATAGGAAAAGAGGAGTGGGAAAGAGAACGTGGAGAGAGAAAAAGAGTGAAGAGGAGGAAGAAAGACTCTTGGGAGGGACAGAGAAAGAGAAAGCGGAAGGAGAAAGTGAAAAGAAAAAACCAGAAATAATTTCTGTAGCGAAAGGTAGTGATTTTCTATATCCTAGATTTGTATTTGTGTTTGTTGTGATTTTTAATCCTCAATTGCATGTAAGATTTATAATTTATAAGCATAATCAAAGTTTGTCACTTCCTAATAGGTTGATTTCAAGGAAGAAATTGGCCGTTGTCCTTGGTAACTAGGGAACTAAAATTGGAGGGAAAAAAGGAATTATATCTTGAAGTGAATGGATTCAATTTGTTTTGGTATTGTTTGTTTAATGTAATGTATTAATATTATTATGCTATAGAAAAGCTCACTTGAATGAGTTATAAATTTTTAATGTTATAATGAATGTTATTGCATGTCAGAGATATACTTATATGATCTTAATCTATACACTTGATTTATGGTGCTATATGCTTAAACCTATCTTATTCTTGATAATAATATTCATGAAATCAAATGATGTTTGATGTATTGAATAGTATGGGTATGTGAATTGTATGTAATGCGGCTTAACATTGTTATGATAAGTTATATGTTACTATGTATTCAGCATTTAAGTACTGTGAAATAATGTGCATTACATGTTAAGCATGCAAGCATTGTAATGGAATAACATAATGTGTTGATTATACAGGTACGGAAAAATAAGTATTATATATTGATCATGCAAATACGTCGTTATGATATGTAACGTATGTAAATCATGTAAGCATCATGACATGATAAAAATTATATGTTGACTCTAGAAGCTTTGAGAAATGATTGGCATTGTATGTAAGATGTACAAAAAAAAGATAAAGAAAACTATTATTGAAAAGATTTATGATGAATAATGAATCATGTGGAATACGAAGAACTGAAAAATGTTATCAAAAAAGAAAGGAAAAGGCCAGTTAGTCATATGAAAAAGAAAATGACTAAATAAGAAAATATTAAAATGTGGACTTTTTTTTAAACTAAGCATTGTGGGGCGCCTGAAGTGACTCCACCCACCTCAAATTCTCTTTAGAGGAGATCCAAACTAGAGACGTGTCTTTGTGTTATAACTACTGTTCTCCCTTGAGTCATCCCCGATGTTCATCTTTCATTTCCTCCCAATTTAATCATCAACCTCTTTCTTTTGCATGCTGTAAATCTTGGCCATGTCAAAGTTTAGCCACTTTCAAAAGTTCTAAAATTATGACTTACATATATTATGGCATAGTTTACTTCTTCTCTAATTGCATACATTTTTAAAAAGAACCAATGGTTTTTGTGATGATTTGGGTATACAACACTTCTTCCAAAATCAACTATTGAAAAATGGATAAATCTTTCTTTTTTTTCTTTTTTGAGATTTGATCTACCGGATGGCTTCTTGCTTAATAAAATGCTAAGGAATGTTAGTTCATGACTCATCTATAACTCTTGTAGCAAGAACTTCTCATTTTGAGGTCACTTCATTATAGTTTCAAATGTATAAGCCTATTGTTGCCAAATTTTATGGTTTTGCTGGCATGTGCTTATTGTTTAGGTTGGAATTCACAGCAGTAATCGTTTAATTGGGTTAAAATTTTTGTAGTAGTTTGTATTTACATAGAGCTAAAACTTTATCTTGAATACATTCCTAAATTTAGCCAATTGATTGAGTTCCAGACTAGCCTAGATTTGGTTTTGTTTTATTATTTTTCTTGTTTATTCTCCCCATTTTATTCCTATCGCATCTGCTACAACTACTTATGTTGGCCCAGCAACATTACTGTGATCTTTCGCATCAAATTGGTATCTGAACTCAGGTTTTGGTGATTTCTAAATTAGCTACAATCCTCAAAATATTGCTGCTGTTACCTTTTTCGCCACTTTCTGTAGCCATTTCCTATTATTATCATTTTATTCTTGTTGAAGGACACTTGTTCTTGCTGGAGGATTCTTATTAGTTTGTTGGACCTTCAAAATGAGATGCATTTTCCTTTTTTTTGGTTCAGATTGGAGGTCTATTGCTGCATTTATGACAAAATCTGAAAACTGTTGTTATAGCTTATTATATTTGAATTTGTGGTTGTTTTTACTTGCTATTAGGGACACATTGTTGTTGTGGATGCTTGCCCTCTTACTGTACAGATATTATACAACATTTTGAGGTTTTTGGAATACCGCTGCAATGCTTATATTTGTCTCCTTATGATGTTTACTCATGTTGCTAGCAAGCACAGCTTGAAATTTTGAATTACAATTTAATTTGAAAATTAAGTTTGTTTTGCTACTAAAGTTTGTAAACCAAAAACTAACCATGCTAATCTCTTTCTATCTCTTTTCACTTATCAACTTATTAGACCACTCCTATCTTAAGTTTGTAATCCTTAATTGAGTGCTTTTATGATCTATGATGACTATTTGGTTTTTATTCATGTTAGTAGTGGAGAGCTTTCTTTGCATAGGTGTTTTGAGCTTTTTGGATTTCATCACAAATGAATACCTATGATGGCATTAACCATTTCAACTATGGTATTACTTATATGCATAACGATTATTATTGCTTAGTTGTTTTGATTAGTAGTAGTATGGGTTAATTTTAACTATTGACGTGCCTTAAATTTCTATGATTACAACACTCTGTCATTTATTTTCTTATGTTACTTCTTTGCAAGATGGGACTACACTTGTGAGCACTTGTGGATGATCAATTTTGTATGATATTTATTGTGTTTTTATATATTGTGATGTTATGGCTATATCCATTATTGATATTGCTTTGTGTTAAACTTGGGTTCATAGCTCGTTTTTCCCCTGTTGCACATTTAAGCATATGAATGTGGCAACAACCACTTATTCTAATGTGTGAATAGCTCATGTTGCACAACAAGCATATCCAATAGAGATTAGGATACAAGAGAACTAAGTTTATCGTAGTCCATGGACTATATCTCAAAAAGGCCAAAAATTGTTTTTTATTGAGTTTGTTTGAGTTATTGAGTTATAATGGGCATTTGGAGTTGTAGGCTTTAGCATACCAGAGGTTCCCACTTTTACAACTCTTTTACTGAGTTATCATGGTTCCAAAAATTATCAATGAAGTTTTGGACCTCATGCACACTCTATATATGGATGCAAACTCAGATCTCACTAGATCCTTTCCAAAACTGATTTTAGGACTAGGAGAGAGCTTACCTTGCTTCCTCAAGAAGATTTCCTCAACATATCATTCTCCAATTCAAGATCTTTTTCAAGCCTTCTATCCAAATCCTTCTCGTGAACTTCGCTTTCTCCTTTTGCGACTAGTTAGGGTTTTGAGTCCAAATTTATACAACTTTTCTCTCTTCCATAGCTACTTGAGATATATTAAAGGGGTTAAGATATATTTTAAATAAAAATTAAGATTTTGTATTCTTTGTATTTTTCATATCAATTCCAAATATTTTTTTGGATAACTTTGGTATAAGCTACTTAATGAGCTCTATACTTCAATATTAATTTTCTAATTTTTTGACATCATTTGACATTTTTATCATATTTTCTCTTATGGAATTAACACGCAAATAAAATACTAATATTTTTCCCATTTAAATTTGCCCTTTTATTTTATTATTGAATGACTTCCAATCTTAGTAAAATTAATATCTCTAATTTTTTTATATTTTATTTTATCATATTTAATATTCACTTCCCTCCTTTAAGAATGGACCATATATAATAATTTTTGGCTTTTTTTACATTTTTATTTATTTTAAAATCATAAAATACAATTGTATTCAATTCAATTACATTACAAATGTATATAGGAGATCTGGAGAGACCTTATAGTAGTATTCTCATGCTTTGATTTTTGTGCCCCATTTTGATATTGGTGTGGTGTTTTAACACTTATTATCCTTTGTGTTACTTATTCCCATAGAGGTAGAAGAAAAAGTAAGCATAGAGAACTCAAGCCTTGGATTACTAATTTTAAAATTCTTATAATTGAGCGTATAGTCCAAGAGCTTTTTTCTTCTCCTTCCAACCCCTGGCAATACTGAGCATGCCATTGAATAGTTCCACAACTGAATTACTTATTGCCATCTCTTAAAGAAACTCATTTGTAGATTTGACATATGAACCCTTGCCATTGTCCTCAAATCTTCCCTGCCTTTCTTAATCTTCATACTGAGGGGAAGGATCCCATTACCTATCTTATTCTTGTCCTCCCAAACACATTTCCCAATCTTGCCCCACTTTCTAAATGAAGAGGGTGGTCTGTGGAAGTATTGAGTTTGGTTTGTGGTTTGATTGTTGGGATTGGTGCTTTGATATGTTTTGGCTTGTTTATATGCCATTTCATGTTCTGTTTTTCGTTTTTGCTCATTCATTCTGACTGGAATGTTTTTTTATTGATGATATTTGCTTTGCTAGATTGTTGATCTGCAGCTTCTCCTTGTGCTAGGTGAATTTGGATTGGTTGTTCATACCCATATGTTTGGTCGAATATATTTATCTTGGTTCTTTTATTTCTAATAGTTATGTTGGTTTATTCTAGACCAATAGTTTTCTTGCTATGCTCATTCCTGTTATTTACCTTTTAGCACTGTTAGCTTGGATAAAGTAATGAAGAATGAGATAAATACCCTTGCAATTCCTTTGAAAAACGTATAATGATACTGAGAAATTGCCATGTGATTGCCAATATTATCTCTTAGTATAACCAAGACGATTTATCAGATATTTAGGCATGCATATGAATACTAGTTCCGGTTTCCTTGAAACTGTCAAAATATTAATGTTATGTTTGAGATTGGATTGGTTGAGGGCCCTAAATTATAGATCTAAATCGGCGATTCCACCTAAGTGGGCAGTACTCATTCACCTTATGGAAACTATTATGTTTTCTTCCATGGGTGTTGGCATTGATTGATATGTTTATTTAGAAGTTGTCTTGCACTACTAAATGACAATTTTGAAGTTGTTCTTTTTTTTTTGTTTCACCTCTCAATGCATCTCTCTAGATCATCACAGAGTTTATCCTGTGCTAAGTTGGACTGATTTGCTTCATCTTAGTAGACTACCCTCTGGGTTTTTGTGTAATACTCTCTACATGAGAAAATAGAGAATTCATGATTTCCTTTATGTTCTTCTGGGGGAAATATTTCCTGTGCAAAGTTGGACTGATTTGCTTCGTCTGAGTAGAATACGCTCTGGGTTTTTGTCTAATACTCTCTACATGAGAAAATAGAGAATTCATTGTTTCTATCATGTTCTTCTGGGGGAAATATTTTGGATTGTTAGGTAATTCTTCCTGATCAAGGAAGCTGCTGGATACATTGACAGGACAAATATCAAAAAGTAATCTTTTCTGTACTTGTAAAGTTTTTACTTTTGAATTTCTTGTATTTGAAATGAACTTAGATGCATCTCAAGTTTCTGGCTTCATTGAAAAGATTTTTTGGAACTTGCAAGTAAACCATCTATTTGTTGCATTGTCGGTACTAATATTTATGGTTATTATTTGATTTACAGTTCCAAAAATTGGAATGGGGGCTAAGAGGGCAAATCATGAGCAATCATCTCAGGCTGTTGATTTGTATAGTTTAGGGGAGACCAGAGATGCCTCAAGGTATTCCCTTGTGCTACTATTTTGTTTTCCGGCTTTGTTTTTCTTCTTTTTGTTATATATTAATTAATGCTGCATTTAGATTTTATAGGTTAAGGTACTCAATTTCTTTCTTTCTTTTGTATCAAATATAGCTACAATGGAGAGGGAAGCAATGTGCTTATTTTGCCTGGAAAGAAAAGAACCAAAACAAAAGGCAATGACAAGGTGTTAACTGAATGCATAATCCTTGAACAATTGATGCTGCACACCCAACGAAATTAATATGTGTAACTGCAGTTTAAAATTGATCTTCATTGTTTAGGTTTCTAAGAGGACTAAGGCCAAGGAGGCACCTGCTTTAAGTAAAAGCAAAGTTAGGAAACTCCAAAAATTACAGGTTTTTGTGCATTTACCTCTGATTTTTTTTTATTTCAGTTGTTTTTGTACCATTTGGTGATAGTCATGTTTATGTATTTCAGGAGGAGAAAGAGAAGAAACTCTTGCTTTTTGAAAGCATTGCTGTTTTGCAGTATGTCATTTACATGTTTTTCCTTTGCTCTTTTACTTGTATTTATTTATTTTTTTGAAGAATACTTGTGTTCATTTTCGATGGTGCAACTCTTGAAGGTTCTCTTTTTTTCTTTTTTTTGTTTTCTGCTCTATTAAATAAAGTACGTTTTATTCCTTGTTACAGGAAGTACAAAATAAATGACGATGCGTATTCTATTCTGAAGTCATCAGGCACTATTGGCCAGGTATGCTACTTAATTTTTTTAAATTTGTAGTTTTCTCAAAGGAAGCATTAAGAATCTACTATCAAATGTAAAGGCAGAGACTGCACGTGAGAAGCGCAGACTTGCTGTACAATACTCAAAAGCAGGTCTTGAGTTGCCAGAGAATGTCTCACTGTTTAAGAAGGAAAATCCACCACCTTCCTCTGAGAATGAGCGTGTTTGTAAACCTTCTGATGAAGGCAACTTGGCAGAATGTCATGATAAGAATTTGTATTTGACGAAACAGTTGGAAAAGGAGGGTTATGGTTCTCAAGCTCCAAAGAAATTCCCAGAAAAAGATGACCACGGTGGTGCATTGCCTGTAAAACATTTCGAGAAAGATTATGGAAAAGGTCCACCTATCCCAACGGAAAATGATGGCAGTTGTCCAGAACATTCACTACAAAGTAATGCTGATCTTTTGGTGAGTTCTAGTGCATGCGCAAATTGATCTTTTTTATTTCGTTATTAGTTTTCATTTTGTCCATTACATCATTGGGTTTAGCTTCTTTTTTATGTTTGTATGTTGATGTCTTCCTTTTGTGCATATTTTCTTTGATAAGATAATTTTGGTGGTTTAAGTTACTTGCCTGTTGCTATTTCTGAAGTGTCAACAGAATTATTTGTCTGAAATGCCTATTGATTTTTATTTTAAGTTGAATTGAAATTTTTACCATGATTATTTTTTAGAATTTTCAGTCTCGTTGTTGCTATAGTCTTGACTTTCCATTACTAAGATAACTTTTTTAATATTTTGGAAAGCTGGACATGCTCTAGGGCAACTCTTGTAATATTCATGAACAGCTTGTTTTTCTTTTCCTTATTTCTAGGTAAATGGAGCAATTGGAGCTAATATATGTCCTGAAAAAGTAGAAGGTGATATGCATAATGTCCATGACCATGTACCATCCTCTGCCATTGTGGTGCAAATATCGAGACCACACGAAGTTGAGGAGAAAAGGAGAAATCTGCCCATTATTATGATGGAGCAGGAAATTATGGAAGCAATAAATGAGAACCCTGTTTTAATTTTATGTGGAGAAACTGGTTGTGGTAAGACCACTCAGGTTCCTCAGGTATGCTCTCCTAGATTATTTTTTTTTCATAAATAAAATTTTTCTAATGCTTTTATTGATGTTAGTTCTATTCTTCCTTAACTGTGGTGTTGCAGTTCTTGTATGAAGCCGGCTATGGATCAGGTAACAACAGTGATTGGAAGGGAGTTATTGGCATTACTCAACCACGACGTGTTGCTGTTCTTGCTACAGCAAAGAGAGTTTCTTATGAACTGGGACTTCATCTTGGAAAGGAGGTTGGTTTTCAAGTTAGACATGACAAAATGATAGGAAGCAGTTGCTTGATCAAGTTCATGACAGATGGCATTTTACTTCGAGAAGCTCAGGTTACTAAATCTAAATTTGCTTTGATATATATATAATAGTTTACGTTGGCTGGTTTACTTTGTTTCTGTTAGTTGAGTTAACTTGAGGTATTGCCATGGTCTTATAATTTATTTGTTAACATTGTTCATTGTTTTTTATATCCCTGGTTTCATTTCTGGTTAGTTTGCTCTGCCATTCTAAGCAAAATAATGTCAGACTTCCTCAAAATTTGTAAGAATTCATTAAATATGTTTCCCTTGTTTTTTAAATTCGTGAAATAAAACTGGTGAATTGAAGTCCTTAAGGCCAACATCAAATTTTTAATGCAAAATTGCATTTATCTAGACAATTTAATGGATTTTGGCTTTAAATCCAAATTCCTTTGCATGCTTGAATATTTTATGTTCTGATTGAATATGGAAGAAAAACTATTTTAGGATGTTAATGTTCTTTCTTTTACAAGATTGCCTATCACGTTAATGCTTTTATAGCAGCTAATTCTTAGATCCTTTGCTTGAATATTTTTATGGTTTGATTGAATATGGAATAAAAACTGTTTTAGGATGTTAATGTTCTGTCTTTTACTAGATTGCCTATCACATTTGTGCTTTTGTAGCTGCTAATTCTTAGAGGTCCATTCCATGAACTGAGATTTTATGAAATGAACTTTGATTCTTGGCCCGTTCTTTTGACTTCATCTTTAAGTAGTTGCATTGAAAGGTGACATTGTTTCTAGACTTTCTTCAACCTTTGCTGACTTTGTGGCAATACTTCTGAGTGGTGTCGCTAGTACCCATAGAAGCTCGTAAAGAAATTGATCCATATTCATGAAGCAATAATTAGAAAGAAAGTTGACAAACTGGACAGATACTCTATTCTAACATGTTGAACTATTTTTCAATATTTGGTCATGAAGAAAATGTGTGACAATGTGGTTAAACAGCCCAAAAATATAGTTAAAAAATTGACATATGCCTGACAGTGACTGCCATTATTTATGGGATCCTTTTAGTTTGGGAATTCTAATACTATCTTTGCATTTGAATATTCCAGGTTCAGCTAGATAACGAATTTTTGAATTTTCTTGAAGTTAGAAAGGTTCAAACACCTGCTTTCTTTTACAGTCGATGTATTTTTAAAATAACAACTTTTTTGATTAATAATTCCTAACTGAAATATTAAAATGCTTTTAGAACGTGTGTGAATACAAATACATGGAAGTGTGTTAATGTTTATCTAGGTTGGTATGAAACTTTCTACAAGGTCTCAAAGGGATAGGAATGAAAAGGTGGATGACCTCAATGGGAATGGCTGATAAAAACTAAGTAATATGGAAAGTATAATCTAATTGAGTTTTGAAATTGAATTTCTATATTTTCTTTGTGGGAATTATGATTTCTTGTGGCGATTTGCAGTTAAGCATCAATGTACCTCATATTTGATCTTAGTAGTGGTTTGGATGATTTGGTTCTTTCATGTTTTTGCAAAATTAATTATGCACCTTAATAAGTAGTACAACCTAATTTGATGAACTGCTATTATCTGTCAAGTTATTTTTACAAAATAGTGTTTTGTTTTAAGTGATATAAAAGTTATTCACTTTGTTTTACTACTTAAAATGGATAAAATTGGAACATCTCAAATTCTAGCTATGTTCTGGCATTTCTTTCTGTTTGAAACTTTTGGAAGGACGGACTTATCACCTAAATACGATTAGTCCACTTGGAAGTTATATTTAGAGTTTGTGGATTTTGTTTGGACATATTTGAGATATGGACTACGTAAGGACATGACTCTTGTAGTGCAAGGTTTTATCCTGTGTTTAGTAAACATTTTTGTCATTGATAACTCAAATTTTATGGCTTACTGTCCAGCTCTATTTAACTCTTTGAGACAAAGTAAGCCAAATAAAGCTCAATACGTACTAGGTCACCTCCAGAGTCAAATACCCTTGCACTGTATTCAACATGATTCAACCTGCTAAACTTCTCAGTTTTATGACATTTTTAGAGATCCATCTGTGACTGTTTACGATCCAGCGGTCCAATGTTGCCATTATCCTCTGCTATTAAAGATTTTGGGAAAAAGTTAGTCAACATTCCTTGATTCACTGGACTCCTGGAGAAGTCCAAAGACGTTCCATGGAATCTACCATGACTTGATTGTAGCTCTAAGGGATTATGGCATGTATGGATTATTCCCTGTTGCTGCCCTTACCATTGTAGTGCAATTATTTCCCTTTAATTGAAGGCAAGTGCTCGATGAAGTACATTATTCTTTTCTGGCAAGAAGACACTTATAAAGGAAGAACTTAGGTTGAGTGGGAGAGGTATTAGATTCTCGCTCTTGAAGGTTATCCTTCACGACACTCCCAAGAAAGCTCTCCTTCTGCTCTACCTTGATATCTTCCATTCTTTTCCGGACATTGTCATTCGCCTTTGTATGGTCCTTGGAATTCTCCTTATAAACAACCAGATAGCCTCTCAAGAATGAGATCTATATTCCATTCTGTTTAGTGAGTAGAGATTTGCATGTTAGCTGTTTTTTTTGCCTTTCCAAGTTTGTCATGTAAATTCTTGTGTTTCATTTTCTTTAATTTTCTTTGCTTCACCTCCTGGAAAGCTCTTCACTCCTTTGGAGTTAATAAATCCTCACTAAGCTTCACTCTAGTACTACCAATTCTGAAAATATCATCAACAATCATCTTTATAGAAAATCTGTCAAATCTTAATTTTGTTGTGTAATTAATTTGCAATTTGAAGTCCTACATGCTGTGACACTTCTTTTTGACTTAAGATTCACAGCCAGTGTAATTTTTATGCGTTTTGGATTTTTTAGCTTCGATAATATTAACCTTATTGCATGAAGATAGCATAGCAGATACAGGAAATCACTAAGAGGTTATTTTCATGGAAATTTCGGCTGTTTTCTTGATAAAAGAAAAGGAGAAGAAATTTTCCAACAAAAGTGGTGCATATATCCAAAACTAAAATTAATCTGCATGTAGAGATTCCTTTTTTTGGGGATTCCTTTTTTTGGGGAACTAGAGCTTAACGAAAAGTTGTGGTGTTATTATTATAGTATGCGTTTGTCGTTATCATCATGACTGCTATATCAACTATTTGCACCGTGTGTGATGACTTTTAAATTGTGCAATCTTTATTACATTGGTTTTATCCAAAATTTTGTTAGCTTTGAAGTATTAACTTTTCTTGTATGGAAAGAAAATCAAGTGGAAATATAGTGGAAGAGTGAAGGATTGAATAGTAGGTAGGTGTGTGCTGTGACTTTGAAAAAATAATTACTGTATTGAATTGACAATATTGGTTAGTTTGATTCAAATTGCAAATATTTGGTATGGTTTCTGGTAAAAATTTTTTTTCCTTGGCTTACGGTAATGTTTCCCTGTTAAGAAAACTAAAATGATTAAACAAATGACCTATCATGTAAAATATGTTTTATGGTGTTACTGTTTAGTTGGTTTGATGTTCTAGTTTTGGGTTTTAGGTTAATCCGAAATCTTTTTTGATGTTTTGAATTTGATTCATTCATGAAAGTCTGACTATAAGATAGTTGGGTTATGGTTTGGTTTGTTTTTCAAAGAAGATTTGATTTTTTGCTTTAATTTTTTAAAAATTGATTTGAGTTCGGTTTTCAATATTGGTTAACAAAAAACCAATCGCTTGGTTGATATTGCAAACACAAATAAATGATTTTACGTATAACCACATGCTTATTTATGTTTATTTTAACTTTCTACTAGGCACACACACATACATATTTTATATGTGTATGTATAATTATTAACTATAATTCATAATAAAACAAATTACATTGAAAAATTAAATACTTATTCACACAATATAAGTAAAAAAAGCATTAATGAACATGAAAAGCAATAAAATAAGATTTCATTTGGACATTTGGAATTGTGTGAAATAAGAAGATATCTCTTGACTTGCTTAATTCAAAATTATTATCAAATAAGGATGTATGAATGGAGGGAAATATTTTGATAACAAATTAACTATATATCTAAAATTGTGCTAATAATAAGAAAACTAAGTTGATCAATCATTTTATAACTATGAGAGTAATTGAACATAAATTATGATATGATATCAATATATCTTGGATTAATTTGTTTTTGTGCCAAGCAGTTGGCCATCTAGACTATAAACTTATTTAGAGGGTTAATTTAGGACGATATAAGAGGATCTGCTTTTAATTTTATTGAGCTAATGAAAAAATATGCTAGAGTAAATAAAGAAGTTCTTTGAGAGACCTTATTAAAAAAAAAACATTAAACATATTGTAAGTCATGACCGACATGAATAATGGATCAATTACTTGTGTTCACATTCAATGCTGATTGACTAAAAGGTTCTTGATTGAAGTTGAAGTTATTGATGTTTCACATTCAGAAGTTATCTTTTTTCTTTTGGTTATAAATTTTTTTATTAGTCAAATTCAAGATGGCTTTAGTATGTTTTTGTTAATAATATTTTATTTATTGCTAAATGATTTCGTTTTATTAGATCTAAAACAAAATACAAGAATCATAAGTTAAGAGTGTGACATTGATATTATTATTGAGGCTTAAAATTTATAAGGATGATAAATTTATTTTATCTTGGTTCTATACTCTAAAATGATGGGCAATATGAAATAGAGATTTAAGAGATTTAAACAAAAATTATTTTTATAGGAGATGTAGGAGCTAGAATTCAAAGCGAGGAAGTTGATTTGTGAGGACACCCTTGAGTAGTTTGTAAAAGGTTTTGGTTGTTTATTATTAAAGCTTTGGCAAAAAAGATTTTTTTTTGGATGACTTGTAAAGCTTTCGGGTAGCTTATAATGTATCTAGGCAGTTTATAATGTGTTTGGATAGTTTATGGAGTGTACAACTAGGTTGAGAGAGCCTTCGGCATCTTACTAAAGCTTGTGGGTAGCTTATAGAGTATTTAGGTAGTTTATAGAATGTTCAAACAACTTGTGGAGCATTTGGGCAGCTTAAAAGAGTTTTCGGATAGTTTACTATAAAAGCTTGGGTAGACGAGAACTTTTAGGTAGAAGCAATGCTTTAGGTGCGGAGAAGTAATTAAAGTATGGACAGTGGTGAAGCCCTTTAGGAAAATGAAAAGGTTCGTGCAACAATAGTGTTTTTGACATTAGTTGAGAAAAAGATTTGGGAAGCTTGCTTTTGATTCTTGGACGAGTAAGGGTTTCGAGCTACGTTTAGAAAAAAAGAAGAAAAACTCTATCTTTTCACGTGGTGAGTCGAATGCTCCTTGATTGAGCTCCGAAGGCCCTTTTATAGTATTTATTGGTTAAAGGTTCCAAATCCTAATCAGATTCCTTTTCTACTTTACTAGGATGAGGCATGATACATTTTATTGAGATATTGTGTATTTGGTATATATTATGACATTTATTTTTCTTTTTGGTATTTTCATCTTTTCAAATGGTGAAATTAATGGAGATGATAATAATAGGATCCTAATAAGTTTCATTAATGGATGGTTGATTAGTCTATGGTGTGATTAGAATATTGCACTTAAGATTATGGTAAGTTTTATGAATCTATAATAAGATAGATGGTGTTGTGTGGCAAGGAACATTGGCTTATGAAATCCAAAGATACATATGAATGTTGCAGATAAAAGGAAGTTGAGATGGATGAATGACCATCTTGAAAGGAGATTGTTAGAAATGATTACATTTGAGAGCAAATTCTATGGCATGTGTGTGTTTGTGTGCATGCATGTGTGTATGTGTATGTGTATGTGTGTGTGTGGGTAATTGTGCATATGCGTGTGTGATTTATTGGGGATAATTTGGGTAGAGTTGGTTTAGATGGTTTGGGTGTACTAAATAGATGCACTTAATATGTTTGTTCGGACATGTAAGTTAGAATTTTCTCATCTAAGTTGGGGTAGAGAAACCTAAAAAGACATGACACAAAAATTTTAGACTTGGTTAAGGTGTTTGGATTTAAAAAATTTGTTGTTAATAGAAAAAGCATAATAATATCAAAAGGATTTATGGAGTTGGCTCTACGTATTGAGATTAAGGTTTATTGTTACTATAACATCATAAATCATGGTGCACCATTGTTCTGATGTGATACTTTTTACGGGGTACAACTTGGTTTTGTTGTACCCTAGACAAATTTTACAATTTGTACATATGCAGGAACCAGCTCTGTTACAGGAATGAATACTGTATGTTGGTTTAGAATTGCTTGGGAATTCTTTGATAGTGAATGTTGCCTAGTTCTATCAGCCTCCCTTGGGAGACGGATTATAATGTAAACAAAAAATTACAAGTCGAGTTTGGTTTGGAATGACTGAGCATTAGCTTAATGCAATGTAGGAAAATAGAATCAAACAATCTCATATGAAATTTGTACACCTGCAGCAATGTAATTCAAGAAAAATGATGTACTAGGCCTTTTGTACGTTGCACTCAGAAAACAAATATATATAGCGTGGCAATCTGATTTATTGAGCTCTCCTTAGTTGAGAACAATTTAAAGAAATTGAAGCAATACCTAAATGGATAATGAAAAAAAACTGACAGCTTCTTAAAAATTCAAGCATTTTGCAAAATATGATAGAAGAAGCATTTGTTTGATTGTGTGGTGAGCGGCACGTGCTTATCTAGATTTTCCAGTTGGCTCCTTTAGGGTTGATGATCTTGCCTTTGTGATCTTCTTCCTTTTACTGTGGAACTATGATAAGAAGGTTGCAACACCTCGGTTTATGGTACTGGTGTTTAGACCTTACTTCCACAGCTCTTTTGGTGAGCTCGAGCAAATGTACATACATTTATGGCCTATTACGTTGACAGTGCGATGGTGCATAGACAGTGCTTGTGGGTTTGTAATATCGTGGGTTATTGAGCACGAGATGAGAGCAGTGAAGACGAAGAGTGGCAACGGTTGAGAACAAACTGAAACTAGTCAGGTCTAACTTTTGTTTGGAACCAAGGTAAGAATCAACCTGGAGACGCTGGTTTGTTGTCTTTGGGATTGATTTTGAGCTTTTTGCAGACAGATATATTTCCATCATTAGGAAACTGTAGAAGTTGGCATGGAAGCTGAAACAGTGAGATGGGGTCCTGTCATCTGGTGTCATGGAATGTCCAAAATTATCTTTTTCATATTTGATATGCTATTGAATCTCTGGCAAAGGTTACAAAAACTGTAAATTTGTTGGAAACACATGCACCATCCATTTAGGAGCTTCTGTGCTTCATAGCATTGTATTCACGGCAATTTATCATGATAGAGGGCTGGAAAGCTAGAAGCTTAGGCTAAAAATTACTTCAGTAATTTAAAAATATCTTGTGAAGCTGAAATATTTTACTGTTGCATATCAACAGTTTCCACAAAGATTTATTATTCTTTATGTGACGATGAATGTATTATCCTTCAACATATAGAATACTGGGTATGGCATATATGCAAACCATAACTGCTGTCCTGCGAGAATTGTTGAAATTGTTAGGTGCACTGGCATTCAGAAAATCGAGTTTGCTTGGACTACAAAGATTTTCATCTTTTGGCCACTGAATTGTTACTGATTGGTTTTGTTGTTGTCGAAGGGGAGTTACAAGATTCAAATTTTGATATAATCTCCAATCTTTACAAAAAAAAAAAAAAAAAGTTTTTATCTTTTGTATGAGGAGGCTCAGCCATTCAGATTTGTTTGTTAGGTGTTACTTGATAATGACAAAAAGTGAAATTTTTCTTGTGTGTTTTATGCTTTCTTGTAAATTGTAGGTTATAAGGAATTTATGTGTGCATGGATCTCATTTATAGCAATACTCTATATGTTCATGGACCATGGTGTTTCCCATCACTCAATTTGAGGTTTAATGAGAAAAATAACCGTTGAAAACAAAATAACTGCCATGTAAATACTTCAGTGTTGATTGTTTTTTTTTTCCAAATACGAATATTTGTGCGTACTGGTTATGTAAATATTTGACTTTGCTGAAAACGTTTAATGCCTTAATGTCAAATGGCTTCTAAATCGCAAGATGGAACAACGGCAGTGAAGTGATTGAATTCCTTTGATTGACTAACGGTCCAGAATAGGTTCAGAATAAAAAGCTGTTCTGATATTAGCCAAAGTCCTTCGATTTTTTTTGTTGAGGCTTTTTTATAGTTCATGATGAAACATTATGCAGGAATGCGTGCCATGTTTCTAACTGTCCAGAGTTGCAAACTTGCTCGTGTTCATTACATGATTTGATGGAAAGTTACAAGTGGTTAGATCGTTTGTTTTACTTTTTTTTTCTGGAGTGGTAAAGATTTTACTTTCTTCATGTTGGTACACAAGTAAATGTGGCATTTAATTTTCTGGATAAATGGTCAGAGATTTTGTATGCCTTGGATTGTTTCTCGTTTTTTGTGATTTGGTTATTTTAAATAACAAATTTCTCATCTAGAATATTTTGATTTATTGAACTACTCGTTTAACAGAGTGATTTTCTATTGAGGCGGTACTCGGTTATCATTCTAGATGAGGCTCATGAGAGAAGTTTGAACACAGATATCCTCATTGGTATGCTCTCCCGGATAATCAAAATACGCCAAGTAAGAAGTAAAACTTTTCTGAAATATTCCCTGTTATTGCCTTTGTTTCCCTTTCTTTATATATCTTTGTGCTCACAAGTGAAGTTGTTTGTTAGGAGTTATATGATGAACAACAAAAGAAGATACTTTCAGGTGCTTGGATTAGCCCTGATAATATGATTACCAGACTAAAGCTTGTGCTTATGAGTGCTACCCTCCGGGTGGAGGATTTTGTTTCCAACAAGAGATTGTTTCACGACACACCACCTGTTTTGGAAGTTCCAGTGAGGCAATTTCCGGTCACTATCCACTTCTCTAGGAAGACACCAGATGATTATTTAGGACAAGCTTATAAAAAGGTCTTATCAATCCACAAGAGGCTCCCGCCTGGTGGCATACTTGTTTTTGTAACTGGACAGAGGGAAGTAGAGCTCTTGTGCAAAAAGTTAAGGAAAGCTTGTCAGAAATTTTCTTGTAACAACTTGAAGAAGATGGGCAGTGACGTCCCTGAATCTTTTGAGCCAAATATGCAGGACATCGACGAGGCATTTGGGTTAGAAAATGATAGGTTTAGCTCTTATGAGGAGGATGACCTCGAAGAAGTTCAGCAATCATCAGATCCTGATACAGACAGTGAAGGGACTGAGGATGGTGAATACGAAGTTAAGCACGTCACTCAGGATCAGGAGGAAAATAGCTCGATGTTGTCTTTTCTTAGAAACCCTGAGTCTCTCTCTTCTTTGAAGGCTGCATTTGAGAATTTATCTGGGAAGTTTTCCAACCAAAGCTCTGTAAAAGAACAAGGTCTCGAATGTACTTCGGTGATCAAACAATCCGATGCAGAACCTACTGCTGTCCTTAGGCCCTTGTATGTTTTGCCCCTTTATGCGATGCTCCCAGCTTCTCAACAGCTACGTGTATTTGAAACGGTTCCTGAGGGTGAACGTCTTGTCGTTGTTGCTACCAATGTAGCTGAAACTTCCTTGACTATCCCAGACATCAAGTATGTGGTTGATACTGGTAAGGAGAAAGTTAAAAACTATAATTACGGCAATGGGATGGCAACTTATGAAGTCCAGTGGATAAGCAAAGCATCTGCTGAGCAGAGAGCTGGAAGAGCTGGGAGAACTGGACCAGGGCATTGTTATCGACTATATTCCTCTGCAGCATTCGGTAAAGATGATATCTTCCCTAAATTTTCTTGTCCAGAGATTTCAAAGATCCCAGTGGATGGTGTTTTACTCCTTATGAAGTACATGGGTATTGATAAGGTGGTAAACGTAGTAACATTTCTCTTCTGTTCTTTTAGAGTTGCACCGTCTCCTTCCATTCTAAACTACTTTTGGTGCTTCAGGTAGTGAATTTTCCTTTTCCAACTCCTCCAGAAGCCTCCGCATTGCGAGAAGCTGAGGCTTGCTTGACGGCTATTGAGGCTCTCGATGGGGATGGCAGGCTTACATCGCTTGGAAGGGCGATGGCACAGTATCCCATGAGCCCACGCCATTCCCGTATGATACTAACAGTGATCCAGATTCTGAGAAGTCAGCCTGGTTTTGACCGAGCCAATTTTGTTTTGGGATATTCCGTTGCTGCAGCTGCAGCTCTTAGCTTTCCAAATCCCTTCCTAATGCAGCTTGAGGTGAACCAAGGAACAGAGGAAAATGATTTGGTTCAAGATGATGGATATCATCAGCATAGTAAGAAGAAGATGAAAGCCATGTTAAAAGAGTCTCGT
The DNA here is from genome assembly GCA_023846275.1 of Vanilla planifolia. Classification (NCBI taxonomy): domain Eukaryota; kingdom Viridiplantae; phylum Streptophyta; class Magnoliopsida; order Asparagales; family Orchidaceae; genus Vanilla; species Vanilla planifolia. The sequence goes on along the minus strand of CM043869.1, from coordinate 35,358,964 downwards.
GCAAAACTGTGCAATCCAAGCAGTGATGCCCTTACGGTTGCCTATGCGCTGCAGCTGTTTGAGCTTGCAAATAACTCTTTTGAGTTCTGTAGAAACAACTCCCTTCACCTGAAAACTATGGAAGAGATGTCCAAGCTACGGAAACAAATACTTCAATTGATATTTCATCAGGGAAAATTTAGCCAGGAGTTTTCTTGGGATTGTGGAAGCTTCAAGGATGTCGAGGATGCTTGGATGGTCCATTCCCCCAAACATCCTTTACAGATGAGTGAAGAAGAGCTTATTGGGCAAGCTATATGTGCTGGATGGGCTGATAGGGTTGCAAAGAGAGTACGAACAGTTTCTGGGTCGTCACAGAAGGAGCATAAGGTTCGTGCAATGCGGTATCAATCTTGTGCATCAGACGACGAAGTGTATTTGCATCGTTGGTCCTCTGTTTCCCAAACAGCTCCGGAGTTTGTGGTTTACAGTGAACTTCTCTGCACCAAAAGGCCATATATGCATGGAGTTACTGCAGTTAAAGCAGATTGGCTTGTGAGGTACATCAAGTCACTCTGTAGATTCTCAACGCCCCTTAACGACCCAAAGCCTTACTATGAACCTTTGGCTGATCTCCTGTTTTGCTGGGTGAATCCCACCTTTGGCCGGCATAATTGGCAGCTACCTTTGCATAGTTTGCCTATCAAGAATGAAGACCTTCGGCTCTCTGTATTTGCTTGTGCTCTTCTTGAAGGAGATGTGCTGCCATGCCTAAGAAGTGCCAAAAGCTTCTTAGCTGCACCTCCATTAACTATGCTGAGGCCCGAGGCATTGGGGCAGAGAAGGGTTGGTGAACTCCTTAGTGGATTGAGGATGGGCTCAAGAACAGTTGATAGCCGTGCCAAGCTCAAGGAGGCATGGAGTGAGAATCCCATGTATTTGCACTTGGAGATTCGGAATTGGTTTCAAGAAAGGTTTCAGGGTCAATTTTGTGTGTTATGGGAACAAATGCTCCAAGAAGCTTTGTTGGATGGCTTTGAACTGTTTCCGAAGAGGGCAAAGAGGAAAAGGAGAACTACTAGATAGCAGGCAGTATATTTTACTTTTTGTTTTTTTTTTTTAGTTATTTAATTGTAGTTGCTTGGCAATTTTTCCTCCTTGCCTCCCTCTTTAATAGCAACTACGTCAAAAAGATTTAACTTATTCATTGCTTGGTTTCTTTAGCAGGATCTTTTGCATCTCAATGCATTCTTTTGTTGACTTTGTCAAAGAAAAAACTAGTTTTCTCTTGGAAACCATCATTGATTTTAGAGACATCAAAACACAATAAGAGCAAAGAGAACTACAAAAGAACAATAGTAAATAAGTGAAAGATCAAAGGAATGATTTTCATGCTTAAATGGGAGAGGGCTTATAATTTGCATATTAGAAATTAAAAAAAAAATCAAATTTGATGTGGCATGATCTATTGGCAATTTGTATTACAATAATCTATGTTAAAATTTAGCATGATTTGACAGCCTGTATTAGTGAAGATGTGTTAAAGGAATGAATAAAGATGTTAAATTTGGCCTAGTTTGATTAAAAATACAAAAAAGCTTGAAATGATCTAATAACAAAATGAACCTAGAAATATCTATAATATTAGATAAGGTATTTTTGTAGAAGTGAGGAATTATGGAGAATGCAGAAATTCCATGTGTTCATCCTAAGCATATGTCGAGAGCTAATGTTTATTTTAGCTAGCATTTGCATCACAATGAACTCTTTAGAATAGAAATATATAAATTTTAACAAATTGTAGATACCCAATCCAAATACTTCGCACTCACATGGTGATGTGTCGATATCGTGAAGATAGTTAAAAATTGTCTTTATCATATATAATCCAGGGAATTAGTAAGACAATAATTGACATCAATATAAAAAATTAAAAAAATAAAGTAGAAATTAATAACATGATAGATATGATAAATTTGTTAAGATCAGATTTTTGGTGTTATAAATTTGTTGATGTGATATCTTAAATAAAACCTATATGATTAATCATATTCATAGTTTAAAAAATCTTAGAAAAAAAAAACTAAAAGACTAATCAAGCTTAAAATTAATTAAGGTCGTCTTAAAACAATATTAAGAAGTTAAGCACATCTAAAAATACATTTTTGATATGGACCTCTAGATAAGATCAATATAGTTAAACAAATCTAAAAAATTTATTTGATTTTAGATATGATCAAGTTGTCAAGAATACATAAAAATTGGAAATAAATATAGTATTATAGGATAGTTTAACTAGATTTTGTCCACTTAATGTTTGAATATTTCAAGTTAGGTTTGGTTGACAATATGGCACAAATTGACGACAATATTTTAATGAGATTCTTCTTTATATGTTGGATGTAGGTTTATAGGCAGATGATTTGATTTTGTGATTTAGGTTTATATTTGTTTGGGGATATAATGCAAGTTAAGGCTAGTTATTTTATGAGATCTCACCTACATCAAATTTATTTTATGGCCATTAGGGTTATTAGATAAGGAGGTCACTTATATAATTTATTTCTAAGAGACCACAAAAGAATAGATTGAATCAACTATGGTATTTAGGGTTTCCAATGCCACAAGGAACAATTTAATTTGAAGGGCGACTGAGACATTTGTTTAGAAGAGAGAGAGAGCGAGAGAGAGAAAGAGAAAGAGAGAGAAGAGAGTGTGTGTTTGGCAATGTGGAAGACAAAAAAAAATATTAAAATCAAAATGAAAGTTTATCATATGTTTACTTAGGAAAACTTTTTCATACATATAACAAAACAATCTTTAAAAGTTTTTCTTAAATCAACAAAATCAAAAACCAATTTTTTATACACCTCAACTTGAAATCAAACAATTGAGTTATAATCCTACATAAATAAAATAACTATAATAACCCTTCAACATAAAATTAATTAGATAAAAAAATTAATAAAAAAAGAACAATTATAATAACATGATAATTCTAAAAATAAGGATATTTAATGCTTGTAGTAAAGCAGAAGCATCACATTTCTTTTTATAAATAATATGTTATGATCTATTAATTCAAAAAATAAATTATTAGTTTTTTTTTCTCTTTTTGAGATATTTGTTTGTGCTATTTTTCAAAATCAATGATAAATTTGAATCTTATGTATTTTGGAATTTTTAGAATTCTATTATATTGAATTAATAAGATATAATTTGTCACGAGATTGAATCTAAGACATTATAGTTTTTGTCTGAATTTTTTTATTTATTAATTGAATTTATTTAGTGTTTTAATTTTTACTTTTACATAAATTTTTAAAAATTATATAATCCATAATACAAGTGAAAGATTTTTTTCCTTTATAGGAGATGCAATATTTTGTTTGTTATTACTCATCTATTATTATTATTATTATTATTTGAAGTAATTTTATTATTATTTTTATTAATCTCATGTTTAAAATCAATATTATGCAAAGTTTTAACAAATTTAAAAGGTTTTAAATTTATATATCAATTTTTATTTTTTCATAGAAATAATATACAATCCCCTCTAAAAGATTGCCCATAACGATGGAACAAGAATCCGAAGTGCTGCATTTATCGTGACATGTGTCACGTGTTCGTAAGGATTGCATGCGCCCATGCGTATAATCTACAGGTCACGTGACCAAGGAACATTGGGTCCGCTTTGTTAACCACGCCTGTTGCCGTGAGAGCTCACACATGACTTGCACAGCGTGGAGAAATTATTGAAGTTGTGCATTTGGACTATTCTGTGAATTCTTTATTTGATGTAACAGGTAAGTATATATAGTTTAATGCTATTTATAATAATAAAAATAAATAATTAAAACATCTGCATAAGTTAGATCAATATGTTATAATTTTAAATTATACACATGATACAGCTAAAATGTATGATTTGTTCAATACAGCACGTTTAAAATTGATATTAATTCACACATTGATCAAAATAAATAATACATGTCATAATTCACGTTTCTAATCTGATTCATTCACCTTATTGGGATAGTTTGTGATTACACTAGATCAGATGAATAATTCAAGGTTTGTGATTACACTCACAAAGTGTTTATTAAAATATAAATAAAAATGATAATATTGAATGTATATTGATTTACGTTTTTAACTTTCTTATGCATTTTTGCATTTCTTCAATTATTTCTTATAAATAAAATATTGTATATGTTATATTTATTGTTTAAGGTATTTGCATCAATGTGAATATGATTTAACTTCGTGAATCATGTAGAGAAGGAAAATACTTCAAACTATTTTTAAATAAATTTGATTAAAACAACTATAGTAAGATATGTATTTATACAATAAAATAATAAAATATGTACATTTAATTTAAAATTAAGATATGTTCAATTTTTTTCAATTATTTTTTAAAAATGAAAATATGGTGGGATTATGTGTTTGTTTGTTCTTTTATTTAGCTAAGTTTAATTAAATGTATAATGATATTTTGGTTGGATGAATTTAATTATCATACATATTTTGGGTTATTTCAATTGAGTGTTTAGAATTTTGTAATTCTATATATTGTTTCTTATGGGAAAGTTTTGATAGTGCTTTTGAGAGGAAATTGATTAGATATTATGTCTAATGTGGATGGAGTAGACGATTTCTCTTTAGAGTTAGTAAGTGGAAAGACTCAATGAGACCAAGTTACAAAAAATCTTGTCTTCTTTATAGTTATTTTCTTCTAAATGATTTTCTTATTTCTTTTAGCTACTTGCATATATTGTTGTGAAAAATCACTTCTCTCAAATAAGTAGTATTAGAGATATGGTTCATTAATCTCCAGGCATCAACATTGTTGGTGGTATCATTTGAATTAAAGAGGTTATAGATTTGTTTGCTGTTATCACAAAGGAACGAATAAACTTTTTGGGAGGCAAAGACAGTGGTCACATTGACATTAATGAAGTTGTCATTTGTTGAAGAGAAGAATGTGTAATATTATGGGGGCATGCATTGGTTGTTAGTTTGGAATAAACACTATTGCATTGCATGAAAGAAACTAAAATCATTGGTGGATAGGAAGAACAATGACCATGGATCATCAACAATGAAGAAAGCATTATGTTCGTGGAAACGTTAGATGAATGACGCTTGACTAGGAATTAGACATATAGAACATTTGCTTTTTGTGTGTGCAAGAAAATTAGGATTGATTGTAAATTGGATATTGTTTGTTAAGGTAGATGGTTTCTAAATCACTTTTGTGATATCTTGGTCAAATGGAGGTGAAATGTGATGATTCAGAAGTTAGTTCCATGTATTCTAAAGTTTTGGATGTAGTGAATATTAACATCACCAAAGTTTTGTCAAATATTGAGAGCTGTGTAATAATTGGTTATTTTCTTGGATTAAGGATGATTGTGATTTGATCAAGTTTTATGGCAATTATTAAAAATGGTGTTAGCAGAAATCATTGTTAGTAAGAGTTGGTTACAAATTTTGCTAACAAAGAGTCTATATTTTTTTATGAAATCCATTGAAAGTTATAATGATTTACATTATCACAACAAATGATGAAAAATATCCTTACAAAGAAATAATTGAATAAAACTTAAAAATAATTCAAATAAACCTATAACAGTGACAAATGATGCATGGTAAGATCTCCAACAATTACAAATAATAGGTACAAGTACTTTTACAAATAATACACTTCAAGTGGCCATCAAGGTGATGAACTTGTGGGAGAGCTTGGAAAAGTTAGAGAGGAATTAGAAATCTAAATCACTGATAAATTGTTTGCTTTGAAGGCAAAAACTATGAACCTTGAGAATAACAACAAGGGAAAACCTAAATGCATATTTGCTTGAGTTCAATAAGATATTGACAAAGGTTTTTGCAAGTTATATGATGATTGAGGAAGAGGACAAAGCACCAAGTGGCTTCTTCGCCATCTTATTTTGATCACATTATTTTTTGGAAATAATAGTCAATGTTGGATGAGTTGATCACTACTTATGAATTAGTTGCAACAAAGAATAGTAGCGATTGGGTGTTAGCTGAGAGTAATGCCTCGTTTTTTTTAGTTTGATGATCAAAGGAAAGGTAGAACAATGGAGACATATAGTGTAACAACAATGAACAAGAATGTTCTAAGGGATCACAAGTGGACATGTTTTTTTTTGCGATGAAGAAGGACATATAACAAATGATTATCTATGTAAGAAGTTATTTAAAATGAAGAAAGTAGAGAAAGAGCAAGAATGATCTTATTATATAATTCCTTTTTTAGATAATAATGGTAGAGATCAAATCTTAATGATTACATGTTTAAATATATATACTTTAGATTAGATACTGAATTTTGAAATCTCATTATATATGTGCACTTCTATAGATATAACATCTCAAAAGACATACGAGAATTAGTTAATTAAATATTTAAATATTATTCTAAAAAAATTACTTAATTATCATATTTACCAAATTATGGGATGATTGAGTCTTATAAGAATAGAGGAGAAAAGACAATATGATTATTAGATTTTTTGGAACCTTTTTTTATCAAGACTCATCACATATTATTAATTATTTGTTATTATTAAAAATAAAAAATATTAAATAACTAAAATTATTTATTAATGAGATAGAGTTTATAATTATACATCAATAATAATTATATTCTTTTATGTGTATACACTCATCACTTATGCCTTTGGTGTTTGAGAGTCCTTTATTAGGATTACTAGGAAAATATTAACAATAAGGTGTAGAGAGTGCATGTAAATGATGGAAGAAATGTATGATGTTTGTTTCACATGCTAAGGGTGGAAAGATCTCTCAAGTTGTGCAAGAGAAGAGTCATGTTACTCTAAATGATGATTAGTAGCATTAAATGCCCCAATTGGAGATATTCATCCCACGTAAAATGCAAATTATGCTGGCCATACATAGCATTAATAAAGATAAAATGATAATAAAATATTCACAATAATAATTTCAATTTATCTGTATACATTTGTTAGGATTATGTCATAATTGTTTTATTCATATATTTGTAATTAAACTTATAATAATACATGAATTTGAAGAAGTTATTTTACATATATTGTATAAGTTCTTATAATTTGTGGTTAAGATTTAGTAGGATTCTACATATATAGTTTTTTTTATTGAAAAACCTTGGTGTGGGTTTTGTTAGAGGGAAATTTTGATCTTGTTTTTTGAATGAAGCTAATAGATATCTCTTTTTAGAGGATGAAGAAATTAGTTGGGACTAATTCATATAAAATCTTATATGTTGCGTTTTATTCTTGATAACTTTTTTTTCTCTTGGATGCTTGCACATATTGCTACATGAGTTTAACTTTTTTTCTCAAATCGAAATTCTTTTTTACTAAGCTTAGAAATACACTTTTTTAATTTTAAAAACAAAAAATAAAATGAGAAGAGCAAAATGATAATTTTGATTTTCTAAAAAAATATTTAAAAATATCAAAATTTTTTAATAAAAATTTTGAAAAATTATTTTGATCATTTCATAATCTTAATTATTATATTATATACTTTTCAACAAAAATTAATAAAACACATATTTTTTAATGCTATTTAATAATAATACTTTTTAAATTATTTTTTTATCAATTAATTTAATATTAAATAATAATTTTATGACACACAATCTTATTATTTTTTACTTTAAACATAAAATTTTAAACTATTTTTATAGAAACATTATCAAAGTGTTGTTTGTAAATTGAGTTTTAAATTAATTTTTAACAAAAGTTATCTTTTCAAACTCAAAATCATCAAGATTCTAACAAAATTATCTACCAAAACTTCAAATTTTCTACAACTTAGATCATTCATAGAGCTTAAAAACTTTTTTTCCTATAAGTTGGTGTCACACTATTTCTGTAATTGAATTCCATTGTTATATTAGACGATATGCCAGAATGATATTTCAGTATTTGTTAGTGACCATTAGATTGGAATTTGCAACGGCTAGTTTTTTCCTGTCCATGCCCGTGGCATCAATGTAAATAATTCCCAAACGTGGCCTATTATAGGATTTAGAACAGGGCGTTGGGCCCTCCTCCATTCCTCTGCAGTAAAATGCAGGACAGAGTGCCGACATTTGCCTTCTCTCTCTCATCATCCATCCTCTAATGGCGGGCAACGCTCCGTTATTCCCAACGACAGTTTCACTGCATTACAGCGACTACGGCTTCGACCCCCAGATCGCCTACTTCCAGGTTTGCCCCTTTTGGCGGCCTTCGCATCCCCGGTTCATTTCTCTACTCTTCCCCTCTGTTTTCTTTCAATCGAGTCTTTGTCCCATTGCTCAATGAATAGGTTCTGGAGGAACCGAGGAGGCACGGCAAAAAGAACGAGTGGTCGCGATCAATGGACGCGCTGCACTTCAAGCTGCAAAAGCCGATCTCGAAGGACGACAGGTCGAAGTCGAAGAAGCGGCGACAGTGGTGGAAGAATGCCTTCGGACGGTTATGGAAACGCGGCAGGGGCGGCGGAGGCGACGTGGGCGCTTTCGACGTTTCGTCGCCAATGGAGGTCTCCTACTCAGCGTCTCCCTGGTGCCGGGCGACTTCGGGCCCGCTATACGGTTCGGAAATCGCGAGGGAAGGGAACAGCGCGTTCCGAGCGAGTCGGCCGAGCGTCGGGCCGCTGCGAGTGGCGGAGATGGGAGAGGCCGGCCTTTTGCCCTACATTAGTCTGAGGGATCTGAACCTTGCGGAGGGTAACCGTCTCTCTAATGGGGAAGCGACGCCGACGACGGTTCTGACGCCCATCTATCTCGTTACTTAAATGTCTTGTGATGTTACCGGCGGCGTATCGGCCACCGGAAGTTTGCGTTTGCTGCTCTGCTTATTCCTGTTGTGTGGATTTGCTTTCATTCGTTTGGTGGATTTGTTGGTCAAACATTGAAAAGCTTTAGTTTGGTCTGCGCTAAAGGCGATTTTATTGAGTGGAAAAAGAGGCTGCTTTCTGAAATGGCATGCTCGCTTCTTATTGCTTTTCTAAATAGCACGCTTATTTACTTGCTTTTTTAATGCACTTTTAAATTTTTTATTTCTTTTTCTGCGTTGCAGCAAGCTTAACTGTATGATTAAGGCTGTACATTCTTACTGGGGTTAAATCGGAATATTTCAACGAATTCGACAGTGATCGAAGGGAGACTATACGTGAACCAGGCCGGCATTGGTGTGGCATTGATAGTGGCTGAGGGTGGCCGAACGTAGATTAAGTCGTCAGGAGCTGTTTGGACTGTAGGGCGGCGGCGGTTATAGCGAGAATAAGGGAAATCTGAACGAGCCGTAGGTTTGTTGCGAAGGCGGCACATCCATGGGTGACTGGCGATCGGGAAGAAGACGGTCTGGGCTAGCGAGGATCGGTAAAAAGCCTTAGGAATTGTGTGATGTAGAGGGAGACAGTGGATGGGTGAGCCGGGGAATAGGAAGGAGGCCAGCTGCCGTGAATTGAGGTTATTTGGGAAAGGTCGGGTCGGTTAGTGTTAAAAGAATACAAGGAAAGATTTGTGTACTATTTTCGATTTTTTTTTTTACAAAATTTTTACCGGATTTTTCGGAGTTTAAGAATGGATTTAGGAGTTTTTTAAGTAAATAAAAAATTAATGATCAATATAACCGAATCTTAAAAAGTTAATAATAATATAATTGATTATTATAATCAAAACAGTTTTGTATGTGATAATATGTAATCTTAAACAATTTGTATGAATCTAACTCTAAACCTGGATTAACTATACTAAAAAAATGATTTATGGAGATACATGACATTTTTGCATCAATTTTCACTAAGGTAAGAGAATACTCAAATATGTAGATAGTATGGTACAATCATAAGAAAACAATTCATATGGAATAGAGGTACTCTCCATCTCTCTCAAAAGTTTATAATCCTTAGAATTAGTCAATCTCAACAATATAAAAAATATCATTGATAATTTAAATTTAAGTACATGTAAATTGAATATAAAATACTCATTTAATATTTCTGTCAATTCACTTAATAAGTCTAATAAGATGATTAAAATCAATTTACTCAGCAAACACAATAAAAATAAAAATATGAGAATAATAAAAATTTATTGAATATCTTTTATTAATAAGATTATATAATCATACTAGACTTAGAAGACTAAACGATAATCACAAAAAATAGGTATTGTACTTGACCTTACTTGTCTACCTATGTTGACCACATGCAATATGTTGATGAATTAAGTTTTATATCTAATCAACAATTATTGCACGTCGAATAAATAGAACTTTTTTTTGTAAATCAAACTTTGATTTAAAACTTTTATAGACATTAGAATTAGGAAAGGCCAAATATCTTTCTAATTTTTAAAAAGTATTTTACTATATAAATTTTTAATTTCATATATTTCATGTACACAAATAATTAAAAACTTATGCATGCCAAATTTAAAATAAGTGAAACCAAACATAGAATCCATCAAAACTAAAAAATAAACCATCCAAACCGGACGAAATGAAGAAATTGGGTAAAGCCTAAATCAAAATTAAGAATCATGTTCATAATGTATTGTGCTAAAATTATAATATATAATTTTGAATCAATTGGTACAATTAAAACTTTATTTATTTTTTTCTTGTTTGAGAGATTTATACTACGTGATCAAATGACGGGTAAATTTAATGGTCCAAGTGGTCAGTTCATGGGTTAGCCCATGGGTCAACAAAAATTGACCAAGTCAGCATGATTGGGCAAAGTTTGGCCCGATCCATTTCATCTAAATTAAAAATCTAGTTTTGTCGTGACGCACTTCAGTAGCATTAGTTCACATGCAAACCACCTACTCTAGTTGTTGTCCAGGTTGTATAGTTTTGATATTTACGGAAAATTAAAGAAAACCTTTTTTTTTATATTTTTTTAAGAAAAAGATAAAATGAGATTCTCTTAAGGTCCGTGTCTAACTAATGTTCATGCTATGTCATGTCATGTCATGCATGTACACAATCAAGTAATTTATCATATTTATGTATCCTTTTGGTATTAATTACATGATGTTCATGCAAAATTTTGGTACTTAACAAAGAACAGGTTTCAAAGGAAAACTCGTCTCTAATATACTATAGAAGCTTATCAACTTCATATGAAGAATTCTTGTTAAAAGTCCTCTCTAATGGTTGATGCAAGTTTCCTTAGTTATAACAAAATTCTCAAGAGTAATAAGTCCCAAATCTTATATCTAAAGCTTAAAGAGCCAATAAAGTAGTTGGAAACTAAAAACTGGCAAATCATGTTACATTGCGTTATGCTTTAGCTCACTTGAGCACGTCCTCTCAAGCTGAATCACACCCAATGCAATTGGATGAACCTAAGTGCTCTTGTAATGCCCAATTGGAGCTAAATAAGGAAAATTGTCATGTGAAAATGTAATTTGGCAGTGCCGCAACATAATTTGTCTTGTTTAGCATAAATTAACTAGTAAAATATGGTGCATGCCTTTAATTGAATTCCATATAACAATAAAACCCATTATTAACCTAACAATAGACACCCTCACTCGATATAAGTAAAATAATGATTTCAACCTATAAATTGGGTAACAATATTAGTCATATAAAATGACCTATGTATATTTTAATAGGTAGAGTTGTACGTAAATATTTATTAATTCTAGAATTATCTTGATTATGCTTAGTTGGTAGAGTGGATAAAGATTGCTCAAATCAAGCATATAAGTGATGAGGATTAGGAATAAGCCCATGGAAAGAAATGAGGCTCGCCATATTGAACAAAAGGCAAATCTAAATTCTTAATAATTAATATGCATTGTAACTAATCTTCTTAAGAACGTGATATGGTTTTATTCTTATAGAAGTTGGTTTCTTAGATTTTCTTATAGAAAATCAAGTAGAATGAAATATAAGCTATAATATGATTACCCATAAAGCATCCAATTAACCATTTATGAGAATTTGTAATTGATTTATATGTAGAATAATTCATATTTTATTTATTATCTTTATGCAACTCATATAGATACTTTGCAAAAGATAATATAGACTCATTAGTCTTATAGTATAGTGGTATATGTATAATAAATGACACATTGTAGCTCATATCTATTGACTATCATGAATGAACTCCTACTTCCATACCTAATTATTTAGCAATTATGCACAAATTTTATAATAAGATAAGACATTGTCTCAATTACTAATATGTTCTCCAACTTAATAAGTCTCTAATGTCTTTATTAATAATTTTTGTGTTAGTTCATTTGCAAGTGATAATTAATTCAAAATAAAAATTTGATTCCCATTTTCTATCTTCCAAAAGAAAATCACAAATCATATATCATATATTTATTAAATGCAATAGTCTTTAAAAGAGCATATAGTCAAACAAACTATTTAAAGAATTAGTTTGCTAATTTGAAGCATCAAAGATCATAGAACAAGATATGAAATAAACCACATTAGGAAATGTTTCAACCACAACATGAATAGATTAATGCCTTAGAAAGATGTAATGACAATGCCTAATCAACAAAGGGATATATGATTTTAACTCTTTTGTATGAATGTTTTACATTTTGAGACACCTTACATTGAACCATTATATTTATAACGTCCCAATAAGTTGTCATGTTAAAGCATAATTTGGGTATATCATAATATAGTTTTACTTAAGAAATATAAGTCAGCATGTAAAAAGTTGTCTATCTTTGATTAAATCCATCTAATGATAAAATCTCTTAATAGGAAATGCCCCCTCTTAATATAAGTAAAAATTTAAAGTTTCAACAACTTATAAATTGGATACCAATGTAAGGCATTCAAAGTAACCCTTGTATCTCTTAATAAAGATAATTTTGATCAACTAATGAGGTACTTATAAACTAATATGATAATAACAAGAATAATTTGGTCATCAAGAATCTCATATTGGATATATGATCACCATAATATAAATGCAGTAGGTATGTGTGATGATCGATGAAGTTAAACATGAAGATTTGTTGACTCAAGAACTATCTTGATCATGGATAATTGGTAAAGTGGATAAGGATTGCTCAAGTCACACATACTTATAATGAGACTCAAGAATAAGATTGTGAAAAGAAATGATGTCTACTAAACCACAGGCTAGTCTCAATGCTCAACTAACACATATGCATTTAAGCTTATCTTCTTAAGAACTCAATATGGTTTTGATCCTCTAGATTATGGTTTCTTAGATTTTATTATAGGAAATCATCTTGAATGAGTTATAAGTTTTAACATAATTACTTATAGAGTATTCCATTATCATTCTATAAAAATTTGTAATTCATTTATGCATTGAATAATTTATAATATTTTTCTTGTTATTCTCATACGACTGATGTATATATATAATAAAAATTCAATAGTTTTATAATATAATAGCATATCAACTAAATTAATGAGACATTAAAGCTCATATCTATTGACTATCGTAAATGATTTTCGTACAATATACCCATTTACTAAGAAAAAATTCTACAATAGGTAAGACATTATCTTAATCACTAATATGTTCTCTAACATGACAACTAAGTTTCTCATGCTCTTGTTAACGAGTTTTGCATTAGTCTATTTGTTGATGATAAGCAGTTGAAAATAAAAATTTGTTCCCATTTTTATCTTCCAAAGGTAGCTCATAAATCATGTAATATATTTTCCATTAAATATAATAATTTTTGAATAATCATGTAGTCAAAACAATGCTTTAAAGAATCAATTTGCTAATTTGAAGCATCAAATAGCATAGAATAGGTTATGAAATAAGCTACATTTGAAAATATTTCAAGCACAACATGAATAGATTCATGGCCCAAAATGATGCGATCTAATCCAAGAACAAACTCTATAATCAAGTACTCCAAAGGGAAAGCCTAATCAACAAAGAGATATATAGTCTTGCTTGTTTGTATGAAGAGTTTGTATTTTTGACACACTTTACAATGAACCATTGTCCTTATAACATCTCAATAAGAACTATTAATAGAAATAGGCTTTTATTACAAGAAGTGTCTTATCCGCCAAAACGTTTTGACAATTCTACCAAAGTTTGTCTTTATAAGAAACTTTAAAAAAATGACTATAGAATACAAATTAAACTTTCACAGGAAGTAATCCATCCTTCAATGTGTGGTTTGGATATCATGGTGTGGAGTTCTCTATATGATTGGAATATATCTTTATAATATTTGGATACTTTGGATTATCAATTTTCATTCTCTTAAATGTTACTTAAACTTATTTTATGAAGTATAACTAGTCTCATATCAAGTGAATCTTTAGTAATGAAGTAAGCCATGATGCATTTTTTTAAGGAGTATATAATAGTCTCAGTTCTACTAAAAATCACATAAGTAGATGCCGAGGAGCTTTTATTTGTGTCATTTTCCTATTTGGAATTGGAAAATGAATATAAATCCATCATTAAGGTAGTATAAAGATGATGATTATAATTGGGTATTTTACTAAGGAAGCATGGGACTCATTTAACAGTGCATTAATAAGTTTATCTAGAATAATATATTAATTGAGATAGGTGATTGACTACAAATGGAATGTTAGGTCAAGTCATGGAAAGACATTATTATGAATCAAATATTGGTGATACTTAGTATAATTAATAGATTAAGAGCACATGATTGTGTTCTTAAAGACTTCTTTTTACGTTTTTCTAAGCATCATACAATGTAAGTTTAGTATTGTGGGATGACGTAATTGCTCTTCTAGATAATCTTGATTATAACTACTTCTAACCTTAGTTATAGAAAGAACAAACTTAAGATAGCTTACATAAAGTTTGAAAAGTAATTTTTGGTGCAAATAAACTAAATGTTCTTAAAAAAGAGTGAAAGATGTCTTCAATATAGATCAAACATTTTAAACTTGATTGAATTTGTTTCATAGACAATATGGTAGTTCATTTTTAGGTTTTTCTCCAACTTAAGTCCAAAAACAGATGATTTAAATACATTTGCAAAGAGTGTAAATTGCGAATTTAAGTTTCCAAGCAAGGTTTTTCAATGAATTAAATAAAAATATAAAATATATTTTTGATTATGCTAATATTATAATAAATATTTTCATAATTAAAATATAGCTAAAGTTTATGAGAGAAAATACTTTATTGAAAGTTAACTAAGAAAATATAATACCAAAACTAACAACATAATGAATTAAAGAGTAGTGAAAATGAAAATTAAAGATAGTAGCACATTAATTCTTATTTGCAAAATCTCACCATTGGCCAAAATCTTATAACATCACATCAAAATTCAAGAATTAAAGAAAGATACCTTAGTGTTAGCAATTGGGTAAAGTCTTTCATCAATAATATAAACTCGTTTTATCAAAACAAACAAAAAATACTTATGGATAAAGAAATATACAAATAGTTGTATCCTACAATGACATTATTGCCCTATGCTATTAAAACAATTGCTCAATGTGAACTCAATAGAGCACTCAATATAATCAATGGATCACTTAAAACGATTAGGCCAACCTTTGGTGATCTTGGATCACCTAGGAGTCTTGGCTTAGACGCATGGGCTCATCTTGAAACCTTTATGACATTTTTATATGCATGCAGTATACTATTAACCATCGATAATACCTGCATCATCCACTTCAAATGCACAACTAGGCACGATACAATAAATGTACTATCAAATCGTATATAGTCATTCAATAGGTATACATAGGTATCAACACACTTTGATTTACCCCTTTGGATCGCTATAATGGTTGTTTTATGTCATGTTTATAGATTCACAATGTATTATGCATATTTTTTTATTTTCATATTTTTAAGACTTATCTAGATGGATTACAAAATATATTTATATTTTCTAAGTTATCTTCTAAAAAAGCATAGGTCAACCAGATCACTTTGAATAATAATAACTTTGTGTTATGTTTTTAACATATCTATCATTTAAATTTTATCAATACTAATATATTTACGACAAAATTAACTGTTTGAAATAGTAAATTGAATGCATTTATTGATTAACTTGAACCACCACAAATAGTCTAATAAGTGATCAGTATTTTTAAGAAAACCACTTTTTGGGTGCTTGATATCAAACTTATTACTTCTCATTTCATATCTAAGACTAGTAATCATGTACAAGAACCTAATGGATTTGCCAGATCCATTAGAGCTTCTTCATTCATGGTATGTTTGACTCAGGAAACTCATTCTATTGAAATCATGTTCTAAGTGTGTTACCATGGAAGAATTGTAATTAAAAATTTCCAGAAGATAAAGCCAAAGCAGATTTAAAAGCAAGCAGGCGAATGGTGGCATTAACAAAGCAACACATTAAAGTCGAAAATTAAATGGAGGGAACTGTGCTTCCCTTATGGGTCCCACACGATTCTTCCAGCATAAAGCCGTGCTGCCGTAGGTCATATCTTGATCCATAAATATCCCACTTGTCTATATATGACGTCTACGCCAACACCATCTTAAATGCGGGCCCCAACTGAACCGTGGCCATCACAACGCCGCGAGACGTCTCACTCGTGTATTATCTCATATTTCCACTATATAGAAAGCTGTAAGCAAACATCTCTTTGTCGGTCGAAGTCATGACGGGGAGATATAGGGACAGCATGCCAAATGGCGGTTACGGAAACGTCAGCAGCTTTTTGCATCCGTTGGGGTCCGACCGCGGAAGCCGAATCGCGGCGTTGGTCGTCATAATCGTCGTCGTCATCATCCTCTTCCTCCTCGCCCTAAGCCTTCTACTCAAGTCCTGCTGCCTCCTCCACCGCCGACAACGACGACAAGCCATCGACTTCTACGGTCAATCCTCTTTCTCCTCCTTCGACGAAAGAGGGGTCGATTCAGCGGTGCTGGAGTCCCTTTCCGTTCTTGTCTTCTCGTCCACGGAGCCGGCAGCATGCGCGGTGTGTTTGATGGAGTTCGAGGATGGGGAGAGATTCCGCAGTCTCCCTAAGTGTCAGCATCGCTTCCACGTACAATGCGTCGACACGTGGCTCCAATCACATGCCACCTGCCCGCTCTGCCGCGTCACTGTACAGGTGAATCCACCAGCGGAAGCGGCGAACTCGTCGTCGGTGGAGGATGGCGCGCGGAATTTGGGGACCGGTTCCGAGTGCGGAGGATTGGGACTGCGGTAGGTGGTCGTGTCGATGCCATAGAAAATTTGCAACGTGCATGATGAGGAAGACTTCTTTTTTGGTTGCAGACACCCATTTGTGCGGTCAGAATTAATGCGAACAGAGATAATGAAATATGGTTGCATTTAAGAATATTTCTGCACTAAGAATTTACACGTGGCAATATTTGATGTCGCTCCACGCTTTGTGTTGAAAGACCTCGCCTTTCCGAAGCTGAGCTGCTATGTACCGTTACGATTTTGTTCCCTTGGACCGGTTCACCAAACTCAGCGTGCGGTTTCCGGCTCGCTGGAAGGGGATGGCGGCGAGAGTGGAGGAAGAAGATGCTTAGGTGGTTGGAAACGGCCAAAAAGGGACCGACAGGGTTTAAACGTGGTCCTTTGGGAAAGGTTGTGGTGGGTCGAGGAGAAGCAATAAGTTTTAAAAGCCTAATTTATTTATTTCTATATATTTAATTATAAAAAATTTTGGAATTCACTTTCTAAAATTTTAGAAGATTCCGGAGTTTATCTTCTAATTGATTAAGAAGTTTTTAAAAGTAAAACAAAAATATTATTTTTATGTTAATTAAGTTTTTTAGAATTTTAATTGAATAAAAATTTTTAAAATTATGTTGGAAGATGTAAAATAGATGGAGTATACTTATAGATAGAGATATATATCTTTTGTTTGTAATAACTCTTTCAAATTTTGAGAAAAGTATTCTTAAGTTATAACTATCTTTTTCTTTGCTCTCAAACTCTGGTATTTTATCTTTAAATTCTTTTTATCTTAAAGTCTTTATTGGTCTTTAAAATATGCAACAATAATATTAAAGCTTTGTTATGAAGTAGACCATTAATTCCAATATGATTGGCTATGTCGCCTTCACACTTATGAATGGCTCTATTGCCTCAACTTCACTTATGGTCGGATCTAAAACCTCAACTTTACCTAACTCAGTTCTATCACTTCAATTATGGTTTTTAAATGATTAAATTATAACTAATGCTCTCATCACATGAACTATAGACAAATGTAGAATTTACAAAGCTATCAGATGAAATTCAACTCTTTTAAGAAGAAATAAAAAAGCATAAATCCAATAAAAACAAATAGGTAAGGGAATTATGTATCATCTAACAAGCAATAGTTGTGAATCTTTTGAAGATCCTAAGAGCTACAAATGCCACAGAAACATAGGGAATCTTACAAAGAGAATTTGAAAAAGATGCTAAGGTAAGTAGTATCAAAGTTTGATATCATTGTAGTGAATCAGAAAATTAAAAATGATGAAAGGTAAATCAATAAAAGAATATTTTTTAAAAGTAATAAAAATAGTTAAATAAATGAAAACATATAAATAAAATAAAAGTGATCAAATACCTATAAAATTATAAATTAATTTATTAGAGAAGCATAATTATATTTTTATAACAATAAAAGAAACAAAGGACTCAACAAAACTAACAATTCAAGACTTAATGAGATATTTGCTGTCTCAATAGTAAAGAAAGTTAGGGCACTCAAGACAAGTCAGTTGACAATATATTTCAAAAAAAAAAATTAGATCCTAAATATGTAAAGAAATAAATTTGCTAAAATTCGTCAATTTATTGAGATATAAAGAAAAGACAATATTGAGAGGATAATACAAGAAGAAGATATCTATCTATCATAATGTTTCATGCAAAATTTGCAAATTGAAAAGGGAAAACTTTAATGTTACTTTTAGTAAAACTTTAGACATAGGAAAAAAATTGTAAATTAAATCAAGCAAATTTTATAGAAGAGAAAAAGAAGAAAAACATTTTTTTGCATATCAAAATCCATTGAAAGAGAAAAAAATATTTAGTATCTTGATAATGGTTGCAATAATCATATAACAAAAAATGAGAATTTTTTTTAGATATAGATATTTCAAAATTAAAAGTTAGAATGAAAGATAGAACAATCATAAAGACAAAAAGAGAAGTGACAACCAAAATGAAAAAAATAATGAAATGAACAATATAAAGAATGTTTTACTCATACAAAATTAAAGAAAAATCCATTGTGTTGGACAATTGGTTGAAAATGGATATCACCTAACTTTTAAAAATGAAGCTTATATGATTTTTGATAAAAGAAGTAAAATGATTGAAAAAGTTAATATGAAAAGATGTATGAATTTTTCTCGTGTTGAAGATCCTCTCTCACTATACATTAAGAGTAGAAAATTTAGAAGAAACATAATTATGACATAAGAGATATTGTCATCTTAATTTTTAAGGTTTGAAATTATTAAGAGACAAAATAATAGTTAAAAGATTTCTAAAAATTTGTTCAAATATGGACACATATTAAGGATTGATTATAGGCGGACAACATAGACATGTTTTACTAAAAGATAAATCATTGAGTGATAAGGAATCATTAAAACTAGAGCACATAGACATATATGAAAAAAATAAGAATTTCTTTATTTAATAAAATTACATACTTAATCATATTTTGATTATACAAGGAAAACTTTTATATAAATTTTCTTAAGAAAAATTAAAAGCTTTTAAGAAATTCAAGAAATTGTGAGATAACAAAGAGATTATGATTTTAAAATTTCAAGATGTTTTCGAGAATGAGAGCTTACTTCAAAAGAATTTTATAAATATTGAAAAAGTGAACGAATACATAGATAGTTAACAGTAGATTAGAGCTTACAGTATTATGGCATAACAAAAAAATTATAAAATAATAATTGAAGTTCACAAGGGTAATGATGAAAACAAAAGGTCTACCAAGTGATTTTTTATTAAACTATTAATAAAATAGTATATATTCTTAATATATATTTAATTAAAACAATAAAAGGAAGAACTCTTTTTGAAGTTTGGACTTAATGGAAACCATTAACTAATCATTTTAAAGTTTTTGGTTTCATCTGGTCTCTCATAGTCCAAATGAAAAAAGGGAAAAAATAGATGGCAAAAATAAAAACTGCTTTTTTGTTAGTTATAATACAAGTACAAAAGGATATCAACATTATACCATGCAAACAAAAAGATTGTTGATTAAAACATACTTAATATGTGTAAAAAATCTCTTAGAATTGGACAAAAAGATCATGAAAATTTAGTTGTTATATCATAATTATCAACTCTAATGCACACTACAATGTTGAATATTTGTCAACAAAGCCTATAAGCCCAAGCTCAAGTTCAAGTGAAGAATTGTCTTCATCAAAGCTTTCTCTAATAAGGTAAGATCTCTAAGAGAAATATATAAAACATATAAGTTTTGCTTAATAGAATCAAAGAATTTTTGTAATAAAACAAGAGAAGTGGGTTATGAAAATGAAAGAAAAACTATACATGATAGAAAAAAAAAAGTTATGCATGGGAACTCCGTTGATTGGTCAAAGAATAAAAAAATTATAAAAATGAAGTGGATATATAAGATTAAACAAAATATGCATGCATAATCACACAAGCATAATGCTAGACTTATTGCAAAGCGATTTACATAAGAATCAGGAATTTACTATTTTGAAAAATTTATACTAATCGTAAGACTTGAAATAGTAAGAATTTTAATAGATGTAATAGTAGAAAAGAAGTGGATGTAATGTCGACATTCTTAAATGTTGTTCTAAAATTTGGTATCTATATTAAAAAACCACATGTATTTGAAGTTATATAAGAAGAAAGAAAAATTTATAATCTAAAGAAATCTTTACAACTTAAAAAAACCCCTTGAACTTGGTATAACAAGATAAATAAATACTTAATTAATTCAGAATTCACAAAGAGTAAACATGGACCAATTATTTATTCAATTAAGAAAGAAAAAGATATATTTTATTTATATGTTTATGATTTGATTATATGGGAAGTATTGAAGGCATGCTTAAAAGATTAAAAGAAGACATAAAAAAGTATAAAATGGGTGACTTGTTTCTATTAAATTTTTCTAGGTATAAAATTTAATCAAATAAGAGAAATAATATTCATAAACCAAACGGAATATATTAAAAATATTTTAAAAAGATATAACATATATAATTACAAACTATTTCAATACATTATATGCAAAATAAGAAGTTGAGTAATGAAGATCAAATTAAGCAAGTTGATGCATCACTTTATTGAAATCTAATTGTAAGACTTTTTTGATCTTACGTCTACATGACTAGATATCATGTTTGTAGCAAGTATTCTTTCCATGCACACGCAAAATTCAAATAAGCTTTACTACAATGCAACAAAAGGAGTATTATAATATTTATAAAACACT
Organism: Vanilla planifolia; assembly: GCA_023846275.1. Classification (NCBI taxonomy): domain Eukaryota; kingdom Viridiplantae; phylum Streptophyta; class Magnoliopsida; order Asparagales; family Orchidaceae; genus Vanilla; species Vanilla planifolia. Next base: position 35,337,527 of record CM043869.1, on the reverse strand, counting down.
TGAATATGGTATATTATATATAAAAATAATGATGATAAAAGATTAATTGGCTATACAAATAATGATTGGGCTAAACATATTGATGATAGTAAAACTATGTTTGAGTATGCTTTTTTACTTGGATTTGGAATTTTCACTTGGCTCAACAAGCATTAGAATGTTATGGCTCCATTATTAATAGAAACAAAGTATATAACAACAACAAAAACAATATTAATATAGCTCATATACATATCTTTCTATTTCAAGTTTTTTTTTAAAATTTAAAAATAAAAAATTTCACCCTCCTCATATGACTCATTCATCTTAAAAAATATAATATATGAAACACTATTTAAATTATTTATTTAGATTTCCTTCAAATTAAAGCCACTAAAATACATTATGTTATTACATCACATATATGTACCCAAATTACATGGCATGCCTATCTTTAGTTTCAATGTTATGGTAATACCTTTGAGATCGATTGTGCTTGCTAAATTTCCCTTATAATCTCAAGTCCTTATTCTCCTCTTCCTTCCTGTGCATGTTTGCACAAAGAAATTTACTTATGTTCTTCTCCTTTTGCTTTGACTACAGCTATACGCTCTCTTTTCTTCAAAGACGGTCTCTCAAATTTTTCTCAAGTTTTCTAAAATTATTACATTTAATCTAAAATTTTTGATAAATTATTTAATCTAAAATTCTTATATTTATTATTTTACTATCTTGTTTTTTTTTTAATTTTCAGCCTTTAATGTTGTGATCATATCACTTCTTTTTTAAGTTGAGACCATTTTATATAGAGTTTTTTTTTATAAGATCTAATTCCTTATCCAATTTTAAAATTTTTTAACACCAATTAACATTTTTAATAATTTTCAAATTATACCAATTTTGTAGTTTAAATTATTTTTAAATTCTCATAAATTTCTTATCTCTTATTTTATAATCTCAATAGTTTCAATTTTTATGAACATGATATTGTTAGATTTTTAGTAATTTGAATCTTTACAAGTAATTTTCCTCCTTTTAGGTATCGTACTCTCTTTTTAATGACTTATAATTTTAAAAAAATAAATTTTCAAATGTTCAAAATAATATAAACATAATTAGAAATATTATTTTTGATATCTTTGGAATGCTATAGAAACTTTGAAGCAAAAAAAAGTCAAATGATATTTTTATGTGCACTTTACATACTAACAAAGTCTTTTGAAAAAATGGTTCTAAAATAGAACTTTAAAAACATGTCTTTTATTTAAGTGGGATTAATTTTTTGTTTTAATTTTGATGTTTTTTGAATTTGAAATAAGTAGTTTTTGAAATATTGTTTAAAAATTTAGGTGAACAAACATGGCCTTATGATTAATAAGGAGGATGCTTTTCAAAATTATTCTTTCTTAAAAACACTAAAAGTCTACAAAATAAACAATTTCTATATTGTTTTACTGTAGATTGAGAATTGTCATAAAAGTAAATCCTTGGGTAGGAATTTTGTAGTATCATATCTTTAACGATTAATTTAATTTATGAATATGATCAAAATATCTATCATACTGGAAGATTATGTATGAATATATAATTCAGCTCATGGTAATGCCTCTATCGATTCCATTCAATGAGATGGACATGGACCTTTAAGTAACTTTGCCTCAATAACAATAGTTTTTCGAACGGGTATTTTGTTTATTTATTTTCTCCTCAATGTATAGCTTGGTGATGCTCACTTAGTTTGGTTTTACGGATTTGGTTTGGGTATTTATGCACATATTGATTACAAATTTAGGAAAATTTTCAAATGTTATGATATGTAGTTATTTGATTATTTATGCTCCTTTCAATTAATAACATTACGTAATATTCATCACTTTAGATTTATGGGTTTGGTCTATGTATTTGGGATAGCTATCTTTAGTTGATAGTTCTATGAGATCTCATTTACCTTAAATTGAGTAGTTTGGACATGGGTTTAATGAGGAATATGACCAAAAAATATTGATAGTTTTAAGGAATATTATCATGTTTATTAGGATCTTATCTAACTAATTCATAATCAATATTGATAATAAATATTTCATGTAAGTAATTAAATATGTTAGAACACTTACAATTTAAGTGAATACCTACTTATGAGAAATTTTTTTTAACACATTTAATTACATACTTATTATGCAAAGATCATAAAATAAATAACTTGAATATAAGAATATAATTTACTTATCTTAACTACAAATATAAAACATATACTAGTAATAACTACTAATTGTATACATATAGTACCACAACCCACAAAACATCACACAACCAATTATAAACAGTATCCATTATGTTAGCTAATAAGTACGCTTCTTCACAATAAATAATTTTATAGATTATTTGTCTTATATAAGACAAATCATTTACAACAATACTAAGACTTTATCTAATGTGATTATGATGTGAATTTATATGATCAAGAAAATTATCTCTTTCTTGAGATGCCTCCCTTTCAGTCATATCAGGGCTCCACTTAATAAGATTAACAATTTTGAATTTACATAACCTTTATCTATTCCTTTAGATAATTTAACCATGCTTGCATCAATAAAATTTTTTTGCATTTTATTCAAAATTTATTTTATTAAAGAATTTTTTTTGTTTTTATTTTCCCAAGACAACTCAATAGGTCTAACTCTTTTGTTGATCAAAAAAATAATTTAAAAAATTGCATTGATATATATATATATATATATATATATATATATATATATATATATATATATATATAAGCATGTACCACATCAAGTATCAATTAAATAAAATAAACAAAATTACAAGAATTTAACTTTTCAAAATAAAGACTTATTATAGAAAATCCCACATCCATCAACCATGTGTATCATGTACATAATTTTCAATTTATTTTAGCCACATCGTCGAATAATTTCATATTTTTCATGACCCTTTTTTTTACACAACTTTTTTTCTTTCTTTATTTTAACTTGGCTAAATTGCTACAAAGAGTTTCCATATTTCTTTTTTCCATGAAAATTGCAAGATCTTATCTCAATTTTTCTTTCCTCTCATCTTCACTTACAGCCCAATTTTTCCCCCAACAACCAACCCTTAAGCATCTGTAATTTCTCTTTTCATTATTATTTCTATCACATTCCTTTTCAACTTTTCGAATTGTGAAGTTTAATCTCCATTTTCCTCCTGCAAAAGTTAGACTTAGGAAAAATTTCGTTTTTGGTTTTAATTAAACCATAGATTTAATTAAAGTTTTTTTTTATTAAATCATCTTCTAAAATTTTGTTAACTATTTTGTACTTCTCAAAATATATAAATCATAAAATTTTCATATTCTTTTTACATTATTTACTATTTTATGTTTGCTGTCTTATTTTAAAGTCCAATCTCTATAACGTTAGTAATGTTAGACTTTTAATATTTAATAATATATTATAATCTTTGCCATAAAGTTGTTATAATTCTCTAAAAATAATTAGTATTTTAGTAATTTTTAATTTCTTAAAAATCATATAAATTAATTTAGAAATATTTTTTTGATAAATTATTTTATCAATTTTTTGTTGAGATAAGATCTAACCCTTGTACTGACAATGACAGTCCAACAAAACAAATGGCATATTATGAAGTATGTTTTTGACGTAATGTAGGGGGAGAATTGATAGTTGAGTGAGTTATAAGTAATAATAACATGAAGACAAATTCTAAAGTTAGATAATGGTCCACATAAAAGGAATGCTAGGTTAATCTTTCTTGAGTGGATTACTTATGCACACAAGTACTAAAACAACCAAAAAACTTTTGCAATTCTTAGCAACAAAAGTCTCATATTTAAAATGAAGGTAACTTGGGCAATTAATCTAAAAAAATAATATAATAAAAAATAATACAAGAAAACAAGTATGGGTATTAATCCTTAGAGTAAAATAAAAAAATAACTTATGATACTCTTATTATATGTTTATATGCAAACTTAGTCATTTATAAGTGTAAGTCCTAGTTCTTAATATTCTTTCCAACTCAATATTTTAATAAATTCTTTAGTTTTAATTGATTACTTTAGTTTGACTATTTGTTTGGAGATAAAATGCAAACAAAAAATTAATTTAGTTTTGAAAAACTTTATAAAGTCTATAAAAATGTGAAATTAATCATATGTTTTTATTTGAAACTATTATATCGTTCAACTCATGTAATCTAACAACTTTTTGAAAAATAACTTGACAAAACATAACACATCATTTGTCATTTGATATGAGATGAAGCGCATAATTTTTGAGGGCCTATCTAATATCATGAAAAAACTTATATGTCGAGAAGCACACATTACACCTAGAATAAAATCCATTAATAGATTTTTGAAGGTTTGTTTAGGGCTAGTAAAGAAAAATATTTAAGAGTTCTTTACTTATAGTCTTTGCTAGCTTACATACGTGATATTAGTGAATAATATTATCCATTTCTTTCTTTAATTAGAGCCAAATAAAATTTAGAGTGTAGTAAACTAATTACTTTATATTGGCCATTATTATTCCCTTAGAATATAATTAAATAATAAAAAAATAATAATAGCAAAGTTCTAAGAATGCATGAAGCCTTTCTCTAAACAAACATTCACAAGTTAAATGAAGTATATCTTTGTTACTTAAGTTGTCAAAAATCATATGAAAGATAAAATAGAATAAGAAATCATCTTTTAAACTATTGAAATAAGAATATTAAATTCTAGTTATAGCATAACTATTGCAACTTCATATAAGACATATTCTAACTTATTTTAATATAAAATTTTATTTTTTGAATCAAAGAATATTTCGATAACAATTTGATCCATTTTGTATGTTTATGATTTATCTTATTTTGAGTATTAATATATTTAAAGCATAATGAATTGTGATCAAATTAATTTGTTTATGAAACAAGTTTCATTGTAGTAGAAACATTGTTGTTAGAACTTGTGACTATTGAGAGTCTTAAGGGTAACAAATTTGAGATATTGTGACTTGAGCATTTTCATTGGAGCATTGTTTGACTTAATTGTGTGTGGTAGTGTTGCAATTATAGGCTAGAGAACAAAAGAATAAGCTCTTGGTAGTTAAAAGAGTTTATAAGGATGAGATTAATGATGAAGATTTCAAAGGATGGAAAGCTTTGTTGATGGTGCAATCAAACATTTTTGGTAATCAATGGCGAAAACGTGATACAGAATATCATGTACAAAACATGATAATAAGAGTCATAGACTAAGGATGTTCTTATATCAATAAGTTGATTTAGTATGAAAGTTTTGATACTAATAAGACTATGATAATATGAGAAAAAATAATAATGACCAATCAATCAGGTGAAGTCGATTGTAGTTGAGTGTTGACCAATACCACAGACAATGACCAATCAATCATTTGGACTTGGACAAAGAACAGTCACCCAAAGGTATAGTCTAAGACTTCTTTATTATTTACTTGTTTAAAAGGTTGCTTCAATAACTTCAATTAGTATATATTCCTAACCTTTTTATTGTAAAAAAGACAATGAAAAGTGCATGAATGTTTTAATTTGTGGGTTGCGACTCTTTAGTTCATCATATGATTCTTTGTAGAGATTAAACGAAACCTTGAAATCATTAAATATTTTATTATTTAAAAGATTGATATTCTTTGAAAATATTGGCAAGCACATTAAAAATGTATTAAAAACTCTTCTCTCATTCATTAATTACAATGCTTAAATTATTATTTGTTACATCTCATCGATAATTATAACATGACTTTTAAGAGAAATATAAAATTAAAGGTTAATATTTATTTTAAAAAAAAAGATAAATATGAAAAACAAATTATCTACATGCAACAAAATAAATAAATAAATAATTTACTTATTTTTCCAATCGTCCCTCTGAGCTGACGACGCGATGGAATTATCCAAATTGCGGTTACTTTCGCACGTCATGATCTTTTGCATTTTTATACACGACTGACGATGCCTCGCTTCTTATCCAATGCTCTTAATCCCCTTCGTATGGCCAAACCTTCTCGAGATATTTTATTGGATGCCTCCTTGCTTTCGTATTACTTAAAATTTGATTTTTCTTCGTGAATGTAAACTACAATTAGGTTGAATTCGCTGCATGTTAGGTTAGAAAAATTTAAGAATTTTAGAAATTAACTTAAAATTAAATCATAATTTTAGAACATCTAATATTTTTCATATATTATATCAATTTGATTTCGAAAAAAAATTGGTAATTCTATATGATTTTTTATAATCAAATTTTATATTTTATTGAAGAGATTCAATATTTTAAATAAATTTTTAAATATAAAATACATATAAAATTATTTTTTTTCATAAATCATTTCAACGTTTAATTTCATGTTTGATGTAACTCATTTTTGTGCTAAAAAACATTTATCGACCAAAACTTTATGCATTTTATGTCTAACTAAATTTTGTTAATTTTTAGATTTATTTAATATGTTTAATAATTTTTAGAATTTTAACCTTGTAAAGCAATCGTCATTAATCTCCAATCTTTTGTTTCTATCACTTAGAAAATTTTGATTTCTACTAACATTATATTTTTATAGTTTGAATATTTTGTATATTTTATTTCTCGGCTCACCTCTCTCTCTTAAGATATCGTACATTATTTTAACTATTATGTTTTTTTAAAATATAAAATAATATGAAAAACCCAATATCTAAAAATTTAGATAATTAAAAATAATAACAAAATTATATTTATTATAAAATTGGGATAATGTAGAAAAGATTGGGTGTGATTGGATGAGAATAAGAACTTTGACATGAGTTATCCGACGATAAGGATATCGAGGGCTAGTAGATGCGATGATAAACACAAATGCAAACGAACAAATTGTCAATTTGTGTCACAAGGTCTCGCATGCCCCATGGACAAAGGACATTAATTACGGGTCTAGACATGAGATCGAGCCCCATGCTAGATGTCAACTGACAAAAGAGAATGCTAGTATTCGATTTTGAGCCTTGTACTTAGTACAAGCTCATGCACTTACAAGAAGGCACACTAAGTGACGTTTGGCTGTTTAGCATAACCAAGGATGCCAAATGTGATAGATCAAAGGTTGGGAAAAGGGCAATGTGTGGAGAGAGCAATTGGAGAATTTGGATTAAGATCAATATAAAGGTGATACCCAACATATGGGAATCATAAATGACCCATTACATTTCATAGCTCAAGTATACATTTTATCGTTATTTTTCTCATCTTTTTTTTTTGACTCACACTTGTTATTTGGTCAATATATCTAATGAACCTAGATCAAATAATTTTGGACCTATGAATCCTTTAATGTTATATCATTATTTTCAAGTTTATTATCAATGTGTTACTTTAAGAAGTGAGCCCCTAGGTATAAAACACCTAGAATTATTCCAATTCGTCATACTTATTTCCTTTAGGAAGCACATATTATTAGATCAAGCTTAGAAAACTATCCTCACAATCTCTTGTGGATATTTTATGTGAAAAAGTTACTTGAAACAAACTCATGAATTAAAACTTATGTACTAATCCATCTCTAGAACATAGATAATTCAACTCATAATCAGCAAAAGAAATACAACCTTTTATGGTTGGTTGGTTTTAACATAATTTGCTAGGCAATAGTCTTACTTTTCTCCTCCTTTTTCCCCCATAATAGTGCTTATTTTGAGTTTGTTGTGTTTCTATTGATTGTCAACCATTGAGATTTTATTATATATTTATTAGGCATTATAGTAAATGTCTAGAATGTCATGCAAGCTTAGATTCCTATTATATTTTCAATCATGTGTATTATCTTAGGACTTGCATCCTAAAGAATCATATAAAACAATTAATTGACTAAAGAAAAAGTTTAATTGAAGCTTACAACTTTTATACAAAATTCTCTTAAAGAAACATGTTATGATTCGTGCAAGATTTGCACACAAGACATTACCCCCACAAGATCTTGAACTAGTCAAAGCCCAATGCATTAGTAACAAACATAATGGCTGGATGGAGCATCACCAAAACTTTTGACATCTCTAAATTTTTAGTTTATGAGGAGCAAATTATGATGCTTATTAATTTAGCAGAGAAGCTTGCTACAAATCATTTTTTCGAATCTCTAATACAAAAGAGTGGTAGATGTTTGATAGAAAAGTAGCACCCCATGTCTGGATTTTCCTAATTAGTGTCACCTCATCTCTCTTTTGTCTTTATCTTTGACTTTTAAAACCTTTTTTTTTAAATAATGAATATTTCAAAACCATTTGGATTTTTATGTTTGAAAACTATTATAAAATTATAGAGAAAATGATATAAAGTTTTAAAAATGACAATGGAAGGAAACTTACAACTTTCATATTTCTTTTAAGTCATTATTTCTCACACCAAAACAAAATAATGAATTTAAATATGTATAATATCATAATCAACTATAACGAGTTAATGTTAGTAAAATATAAAAGAATTGTTATAGTAGCTTATATAATATAAAAAAAAGTAAACAATTATTAGCTATCATAACTTATGATCTATTAATCTCACTATTTTTATAAACTCTTGTGCAATTTATCATCTTAATATCAAATGTTAGATTATACAATAGACTAAGTCAACCACCATTGATTCAGTGATAAAATGATACAACATAAATGTAAAATAATTAATTCTTTGGTCATGCCAAATGTAAGGTCTCTATCATATCTTGAGCATATGAATAATAGATAATATGCAATAAATATCATTTTGAATTTTCTTTGAATTATTTAAAAGCACAATGTTTTCTTTTAAAAAGTATTCTGAATTTTTTTAAACTCTTTCATTAATTTTTTCTCATTTCTTTTTTTCACTATTAGTTTAATCTAGGGTTAAGACATTTTTATATTTTTTCCAAATCAAATTGCATAAATTTAGAATATATTACTTTGAACAAACCTTATGATAGGGCATGACTTTTATAGGTATATGATTCTAAATAATAATCCTATTTTCAAAGATATTATTTTGAATAATAATTTATCAACTTCTAAAGATATATTATTCTAAATAGTAAGATCATCCTTTGAAAAGAATGTCATTGGTTTATTTTTCAAAGTTATGCAAAACTTATTTTAACAATTTTGTTCTTAATATGTCAATTTTTTACTTTGTATTATTGAATTAATAAGTAATTTACAAAATAATCTTTTTTCTTCTAAATCACATATGCACTAAATTAAACATGTTATTACAATTTAATAGGGAGAATGAGTCAATAATGGTTTTAAAGGAAATTGAATTTATTCTTGGGCTTATTTTTTGAGTTAATTTGAGCAAAAACATGAGTTCATCATATTTATTGAGAGATAGAAGAGATATTTTCATAAGTAGAAGGAACTAAAGAAGAGAAAAAAAGACAACAATGATAATCCATTGGGTATTAAAGAGAGGAGAGACATGCATACTATTAACAAATTTTTATTTAAAATAAAATATTTTATTCCATTTATTCATCATAGACAAACACACACACATATGTGTGTGTGTGTGTATATATATGTGTGTGCATATATATATATATATTCAAATTTAAGATAGTTGAACAAGTCCAATCCAAAAACAAATTCAATCAAATGCAAATATAACCAAGTCTATTCGAATAATTATTATTTGAAGATTGTTAAAGAAGTTTTCAAAATTTCTTCACATTTAACAAAACTTACACAAAAATTAGTTTGTTTCACTTGTGATCAACAATGTGAAGATAGTATCTAAACATTAAAGCAGAAGCTTACAATTGCACTAGTGTTGACCTTACCAATTTTAGATAAAGTGTTTGAAGTCTATACAGATGTATCACTATAAATATTGGAGGGTTGTTTTAATACAAAATAAGAAGGTTGTAACCCATACCTCTCGACTACTCAGTTCTCATGAAAAGAATTATCAAGTAGATGATTTCGAGTTCATGACCATTATCCTTACTTTAAAAATATGAAAATTTTATTTTTTTGTGTGAATGATCAAATCTATTTTTATCATCAAAGTTTAAAATGTCTTCATATAAAAAGAGTTGAATCTAAGGAAAATATGTTGGTTAAAAATTGATGAAAGATTAAGATATAGACATATATATCATCTATGAAAGGTCATTATAGTAGTTCATGTCTTAAGTCAAACGACAAGAATAAAAGGATGCATTTCTAAAGCTAAAGAAGCATAATTATGCACCAAAATAAATATAATCATCTTAATGTTATATCGATAGACAATAAGAGAAGTTTTAATAAAATGGTTATAATGGCTCAAAGACCTAAAAGAATTCAAAAATTAAGATGATGAGCTACAAAATATAAAAGCTAAAATTTTTGAGAGACAAGAATTTGACTTCCATGTAAACCAAGAGAATGGCCTTGTATACTACAAAAATAAATTGTACATACCTAATCAAAAGGAGACAAGACAAATACTATTAAAAGAAGCTCATTATTGAAAATATTTAGTGTATCTTGATATGACAAAAATGCATCATAACATGAAGACTATAATTTAGTGGCTAGAGATGAAGAACATAGATACAAAAAAAGGTGTTTTATATGTTAATTGCCTAAAGGGGATCATCAGAAGCCAAGTGGAACTTTGAACCACTTCTTGTCCCAATATGAAAGTTGGAGTGAGTCATCATAGACTTTATACTTGGCCTTTCATGGGCTTTATAATTGGCCTACCTAAAGCAACACAAGAAAAGATGTCATATAAGTTGTATTAAACTAATTAATAAAACTAACATATGTTTTACACATCAAAACTAATTATATAACAGAGAAATTAGTATAATTAAAATTTCACCAAATGATATAATTAAATAAAGTGTCAAAAACAATAATATCAAACATGGGCTCTAAGTTTATCACTCAATTTTGGAAGAGTCTACAAGAAACTTTTGGCATATAACTAAAACTTAGTATCACTTTTCATCTACAAATGAATGGACAATCAAGACAACCATTAATACTTTAGAAGATATATTGAGGTCATGTGTTTTGGACTTTAAGGGAAGTTGACATGTACGTAATCAAATTTATTTATAATACAATTTATCATAAAAAATAAAGATGATGCTTTTTAAAACTTTATATAAATAAAAATATCAATCACCTCTATGTTGGTATGAACATGATGAAAAAGTATTAGTAGGGCCATATATGATTACTGAAACAATTGATGGGATACAAAACATAAAAGTGAATATTTTAAAGGCTCAAGATCATCAAAGAAAATATTAAAACCCTAAACATAAAAAGCTTGAGTTCCATGAAGGAGACCAAGTATTATTATTCATCAACATAAGTATAATGAAGGGAGTCACAAGATTCAGCTAAGAAGATAAATTCAAACCCAGATTCATTGAACCTTTCTGAGTTATTATAAGGTAGGTGAACTGACTTATAAAGCATTATCAACAAACTTGATAGGAATATATAAAATGTATTTCATATTTCATTATTGAGAATGTATATAGATGATTTAACACATGCACTAGATCTAGATTCAAACGTCTATGATCGACAATCAAACCTGACTTATGAAGAAAGATCGACAAGCATCTTGGACAAAGATGCAAAGAATTTATGGAATAAAGAAATACTAATGGTAAAGGGCTTATGGTCAAAACAAATAGAATGAGAGGTCACTTGGTAACTAAAAGAAGGGTTGTTAAGAAAGTATCTCTTCATTTTCTAAATTAAAAGAACAAAATGTTTTAAGAAGAAGCATTAACATCCTTAAATCTTGTAAATAAAAATATTTCAAAGATAATTTGTTATTTTTATATTTTGGAATTTCATAATTTTTTTAGAATTTTCTAAGTGTTGTGTTATTTCTAAGGCTTTCATATTATATGATCAAACAAATCATACAATATGATGTAAAGCATAGCATATTTACATAAACTAAGATAGATCATATGATATAAGGTTGAGAACCATATCAGTATGATTAAGGGCAAACAACACACCACTAAGATGAGTCAAATGAGTCTGTGAGGGTAAGAGGAGAAAAATTTATCATATAATACAATGGGAATACATTGTATATGCAATAAATCAAGATGTAGAATTACTGGAGAGAAATATGAACAAACTCTTAAAAAGGATTTTGTCATGCAGTATAAATAAGTGGATCATAACAATACAATAAAATTTGATAGCTTGATGTACAAGGTCATCGTCGAGTATGACGGTGAAATAATGTTGTAAATGTATTAAATAAGTAAGAAATTAAGATAGCATATGTATGACCAAATAGTAAAAGTATTAACTAAATTTGATGTGTTTAGTAATGGCCTAGATTGATCATTCGATATTATAAAATGGATTATATAAGTATGCTTAAGATAAGAGCATAACATATAGGGTTATCATTGATTAAGAGTTAATAATAAGATATAGTAATTAGATTGTATAAGTATAATATAGTATGAAGTAAAGAGAGTTTAGTTGAAATATATCATAAAGTATGGTAAAGAGACTATATTAATATGATAAGAAACACTTAATAAAAATTAAGACGTAAAGAGTATCATATAGTATGATGAACATAATAGTCCAAAAACTAGCAAACATAAAAAGAATGAGTATATCATACAAGTACAATAAAAAGATTATAATAAAAAGAATTTAAGAAAAATGAAGATCATATAATAATAATATGATAAATATACATGTGTGATATATAGAAATTTCAAATATTTTGAAACCCAAAATGACAAATGGATAAGAAAATTGAAACAATGGCAAGTTTAATTATTAGGAAACCTTTACAAATGAGAGAATAGAATGTGAAATATAATCCATGTGAAGGGATATAACTTTCAAAGGAAATTGAAAGACTTAGAATGTGAAAAATCATAGAAACATGTATAAAAGAAAGGTTGGCTTGGCTTAGAGAGATGTTTTAAGAATTTGAGAGGTGCAATGCTTGGCTTAAGCCTAAAAAGGGAAGAAAATAGTAGAAGGTGATTCTGAGAGAGGTTGAAAGTATTCAAGCCTTAGTATGACCACTACAAAGTGAGAATAAGAGGTATACAACCTTGAACTTATATGTATATGTTTCATGTAATGTGTAATATAGGCTAGAAACATTAATGATGTAGAAAATGTTAGAGATTGCATATGCAAACTTTTTCAATATGTATATGTTTATATTTTATACTTGTAAATTAGAAACCAATAAAAAGATTTTTGTTTCTTAACAAATGTAAAGGTGCTTACATAAATATTAGAGCATTAACGAGTGTGTATCTAGTGCTATGGATGATGTTTGATATATTCTTAATTATTAGATTATTAAAAAGTTTTAAAATTATTTCTAAGAAAAATTATTAGATTTCTTTAAGAATTAAAACACACACACACACACACACACACACACACACACACACACACACACATATATATATATATATATTATTTTTATGATGATTGATTATGATATATTGGCACTCCATTTATAAGTTATTTTTTTAGTTATATATTCATACTCACAAAAAAAAGATAAGACAAAAGAAAGATAAAATATTAAATTGTAAAGAATATGCATACGAAATAAGAAAATAAATGATAAAAAGAAAAGAAATAGGAATTGTTGTTAGGAAGGAAATGTTTAAAATTAAATTATGATTTAGTTGTCCAAAGTTGCGACTAGAATTCTGGAATAATCTATTTTGGTAATAAGACAAATCAGTCACTTATCTGAGTTATTTATGTTAGAAAGATGATTTTTAAATATGTTCAATGGTAGGAAATATAGTATTTTCTTAAGCTAATCCTTAAACAGATAAAAGGAAAATGAGAATAAGAAATGTTGCAAAATAATAAAAGATAAACATGATTGTAAATTTCTTATGAAAACTTATTTTTCTCTCTATATTTTTTAATATAGTATTTCCTATTACAATGTTGATATTGACTATGCAAGCAGTTATCTCATAATATATTTGTTAACATATCATACATATTTTTGTCACTTAGTTTGTTGGCTCGTGTCTTTTTTGACATAGCACTTTCAGGTCAAAATTAATTGCTACATAAGGTTACAAAAAAACAGTGAGACTAAGTCATGCTTGTTTAATTTAGAAGATATTTTGTCTTCTTAGTTTGTTATATGACAATTATATTACTAATTTCTTATGTTACAATGATAAATTTGTAATGAAACTTTTGTCATGGTGTTAGTTAGAAGTTAGTTTTTTTAAGTGAAAAACTAGTGTGGTTTTATTTTTTGGTAGCCTTAAAGCTTTCTTTATTTTTTTATTGGTGATGTGATTCAATATCAAATGATCTTATAAGTCAAGGTCTATTGTTGGCTTTCATAAATGCTTAAAAGGGAGATTTTCTTTATTAAAAAGAATTCTATATAAAAGGTTTTTTCTTCTTTATTATAAATTAAAAAGAATTTTGTTGAAGTAAAAAGGTTTTCTATTTCGATGTTATTTCCATTATTACTTTGAAAATGAAGTGTTTTTCTTGATTTAACTTATAAGAGTAAAAAAATAGATGACATAGCTTTGAAATTTGGAAGAGTTTCGATAGAAAAATGGAATGCCACACACACATACACAAGGTAGAAGAACAAGTATAAGCCTAACAAATTGTGTCATATTCAAAAGCAATCAAGCTTGTTCTTATTTCATCATGCCTTATTCATTTTCTAAGAGGATGGCACCATCTTAAAACCATATTGTGAGGTTAGCCATCCTATACAAATGAACACAATTGTTTCATCACATAACTCATTTCATATTTCATTTGTTTTGTTCCTAGATGAAGAAAAACACATGCATGAGATCACATGGTATGATATTTCAATTGAGCTTCTTTGTTGTTCACATGAATTTTTGTGCTATACAAAACATATTTTCTTTTCTATGTCTCAATTTAGTAGGATCATGAGAGGTTAGTTGATATTTGATGCAACATAAAAAATACTAAATAATAAATGCTTAAAAAATGACCTTTCTATAGTTTCCATTTATAAAGTTTTTGTTATGAGATTTCATGAATGTGTTTGGAAGATTGAATTTACTTTTAATTTGCATTTTTTTTTTACTTCGTGCTTCTGTACTATGTCAACCTTGTACTTGGAGATTTGGTGTATTCGAAGAGTTATTTTGCTATTATCATAATTGTAAACTTTATGTTCATTTTCACATTTTGTTGTGCCATTTGGTTATCAAAGTCTTTTGATTATAATCAGCTATATAATATGCATGTGTAACCTTAAGGATTATTCTATTGGTTGTATCATCATACTCTCTTCAGCAATCTTTTTCTTAATAACAAGTACTCGTTTAGTTAGAAAATAATATTCTATAAATACTTTATCAACTTCCCATTAATAATTTGCATAACACAATCATATATAGAACATCTGGTCTCATAATAGTGACGAAAAAAATAGAAATGGATGAATGACATTAAGAAAAAGAAATTTATGACTATCTTGAGGTTTATCAAAGGTCACTTGTTTCTAGTGAAAAAAGATCTTAAGAAGACTACAAGAAGATGTTGATAATGAAAATTGCCCAAAAAACCAATCAATATAGAATTTGAGAAATGTACATAAAATTAAAAATTTTTGAGATACATAGTTTCACTTGATTTAATCATGGGACATTCACTAAATTAGAAAAATCTATGTTGGTCTTAAGGTTTTCAGTATTTGGACTTACTCTAATTATACTTACAAGTATGATAATTAACTTTTCCTATAATACTTGATAAAGTAAAAGAAAAAAAAGTCAAGAAAAATTCTCAAATTCAAGTGCTTAAAGTTCAAATTCCCTTGGTCGGATTACAACAAAGCATATTCTCTTTTATATAAGAAAACTTACATAATAAGTTAAAATTAGATCATAAGATAATTCAATAAAAATAAATTGCTATGTTTTTTGAGATTCCCTTCAACACATGAGGACATGTAAACCATGCTTATTGAGGATAAAGGAATCATTTGCTTTGTTTAATGCTTTGCTTGCATGAAAGGCATGTCCCTCTTAACCTTATTAGTCTAACATAAGTTGAATGAATATAATCTAAGATAATTATTATTAACATTAAATTTCTTTTCTTGTAAGACAATACTGCAATATTTTCTATGTTTGTGCATTTATTAGTCATCATTATACTATTTGGTTATGACATAAAGATATTGATTGACCTTTTATTGTAACCAATAACTCATAGTTTGATTGATCCATGTTTTCTCATTTTTTTTATGTTACGAACTCTCGTTGTCCACCATTTCATATTGTAAAAAGCTCTGATTCATAACATGACTAAATTCATATAGTTATCTGCTTTTATTTATTATGAACACATTTATCAACATGTTGATTTTTCAAGAAAATATTGTATTGCATCATAAGAGTTTGTAAGAATTGGATGATTAGTATGATAATTTTTATTTTTTCTTATTAATTAATGCAGACAACCTTATATAACAAAATTTAATACTAATTAAATTGTTATAGTAAAGTTAGTTTTACTTTTATTTAATAAAAGCTACACGTACAACGACTTCACAAAATTTATTGTGGTGTAATCTTAATAAAGTGTTGTAATTTTTTTTATACTTTCGAAAAAAAACACATCTCAAAGGAGGAAGCTAATGTTCAAGATCAAATATATTTCGTGTAAGTGTAACTCTATTTTGTTTATTTGTTGTATTTCATCTTATTCTTTTTTATAATATTTTTTCTTCTACTTAATACCCATTCAATTTGACAGTAAGATCTTTCTAACACTTCTATATCTTTCTATTTAAAAATTGTAAAAATTGATCTTGAAATAACAATTGATTTTAAAACTAAAAAGAAAAAAATACTTGAGATGGATGAAAGGACATTAAGAGGTATAAATCTATGATTATTTTTTTGAATATAAAAATCTAAGACTATTTCAAACTTTATCAATTGATGCTTTTTTTTTATGAAAAAGAATATTAAGAAAGTACAAAAAAAATGTCAACATTAATAATTATCTTAAAAGGACAACCACTTTGTAATGAGAAAAAATTTCATAAAAAATTAAAAAAAATATGATATATAATTTCATCATAGAAAAATCATTGAATTAGAAAAAACAATCATATTAGTACTTAAACTTCAAAATATTTGTACTAACTTAACATTATTCTTGTATGTATAATGATTATGTCATTCTTTAATAGTTGAAAAATAAAAAATAAAAACTAAGAGACATTGTCAGAGGAAAGTGCTCATAGTTCGAGATCCCATACTTACAAAACAATAATTGGGATTTCTTTTTGCATATGTAAATTAGGACAGGCAAAACATCAATCAAAATAATTCACTATATTTTTCTTAGATTCCCTTCGACATAATTGGGCAAATAAGTCAAATCTTGTTTTTTTTCCTTGTTTGGCATGCATCAAAAGACACACCTCTCTTAAACCTTTTTGGTCTAAGATAAGCCCAAGATACTTCTTATTAGATTAAGTAAGATAACATCATACTTAATTCTTATGCAATTATTAGTTCATTATGTTGATTAGTTTTTTCATAAAGACTTAAAAGTTAACTGATCTTTTCATTATAGTTACAACTCTACAATCTGCTTCAATATTTTTTTTCGCAGTTTTATATGCATTTTATCTACAAAAACTCTTACTTATGGTGTAACTAAATTCATATAAAAGTTATTAATAAATGCTTCATAGACAACATCGTTACAAAAGTTACTGTGATGTGTTATTATTTAAGTACTGAAAGATTTTATTTTTTCCTGTGAAATTAAAAAAAATGAAAATAAAACATTTCGAAAGCTGAAACTAACTTCCAAATCCAATCGAAGTGATTTCGATATGCGCTGGAGTCGCTCTGAATCCCAGAAAGGTGTACATCACGTGTCTATCGGACGAAGTTTCGCAGAAGGCCAACATAGGCAACTTCCAAAAAATTTCTGGGAAGACTTCGATTAGCCGCATTAAGTATTGAATAACCATCTCGTCGATGAGCAAAACTTTATTCGTTTCTGGTTTTTTAGTTTCACCACGGGTGATCTTACTCTGAGAAGGCACAAGGAAAACTCAAAAACGACCTTGCTTGAAGTGCGACAGACAGATCATGTTTGGGGGTGTTTTCGTCATCCCGGTGGCTAGCTACTATCGCAAGCTCCGTTTCCATACAACATTCGTTCTATAAAAAAACCGGTTCTTCTCTCGAGCTGAGAGAAGCCGAACCGACAAAGATGGACCAAAGTCCTCCTATCGTCATCGGTGGCGCGCATCACGAAACCGGCGGCGGAGACCAACTTGCGACAACCTGCCGAAGCTACGCTCTCAGCGGTAAGATCTTGCTGAGCACAATCGTCGTCCTTTTCTCCATCGTCCTGTTACTCCTCTGCCTTCATTTCTACGTCCGATATCACGTCCTCCGCCGCGCACGCAGGCGGCACCATCTTGCCTTGGAGGAAACCGACCACTTCCCCTCTGCCGCTAGGCATGCCCTCGACCCCTCCGTCCTCAAATCCCTCCCGGTGCTTCTCTGCGGTCCCGCCGGCAGTGGCGAGATAGGGGGATCGTGCCCCGTGTGCTTAGAAGTGTTTGAGGAGGGGGAGAAGATCCGTAGCCTGCCGCGGTGTGGCCATTGCTTCCACATCGCCTGCATCGATATGTGGTTGGGCTCACAGTCCAACTGTCCACTATGTCGGGCCGCTGTTGAGGAAACAGGAGGACCTGCCGCTGATTTCACTCTGGGAACAGTGAACGATAACGTAATCCACGCGTCTTCTTCAGATTCTGGTGGCAGAGATCACGTGATGGAGGTGGAGAACGGGGGGCATGGGTCGAATCGGCGGAGTAATTGGAGTTCGTTGGTTCGATGGATTCAGACTCGCGATGTGCTGCCGCATCGTATCGGCGTGTTTGGAACAGAGGTGGATTTGGAGCGCGGCGGAGCGCCGGCGCCGCTGCCGTAGTTGAAGTAATGGCTACGGCAGATGGGCTTTGGAGAAGAAAAGATGGTTTCTTTTTTTTTTTTTTCTTTTTCTTTTCAAGCTTTTGTGAAAAGCAGCTGACCCTAATGTTTCCGCAGTACACAGCATAGTTCCGTAATAGCGGGCGGAGTATTTTGCTGTTTATTTAGTAAATTTAGTGAATATATTTGATATTTAATAAAGTAAAATCCAGTAATATTTGGTATTTATTTTATGATCCCGATCCTTACAGCACTGCGTTCAGTTAGAAGATTCAGATTGGAATCAGGGTGATTTGTGCAAAAATGGCATCCTCCATAATAGCGAAAAATAAAAAGTTAAAAAAATAAATAAAATTTCATCGTGGACAAAATAAAAAATCTAAATAAATTAGCATGGCTTGGAAATAAAATAAAATTTAAGCAACATTGTTTAGCTTTGGATGCTGGCTAGGTTAACCTTTTAGTTGTAAAATCTCCAATTGAGAAAATAGTGAAATTGTTGAAGTCAAAATAGATTATAAGAATATTACAATATTTGTTATACTAAAACTAAAAATATAATTTTTGAAATTAAATAATTACGTAAACACAAAATTATTATTTATTTTTTAAAATAGAATAAAATTATAATATTATGCTTTTAGATATTTGGTAAAATTTATGATTACTATTTTTTTAAAAAAATTAACAAATATGGGATATATAGTTAAATTGATTTTTTTTTTTTTGGGACCACAACTTTTGTCTTGGATATCATGTGAGGTTCGTTTGTTACTTGCGATCAAAATTTATGCTCCACATATGTAAAAGTCATCTAGACTCCTTTTTGTAGTGCTTTTTTTAAACTTAGTTTTTGCAAAAGGATTGTTTAAAATATAATTAGATATTTTTTATTATATTACAATATTTTTTAATAAAAAAATAAAAACTAATATAATAAAAAATAATATAATTTTTTATATTAAAAATTATTTTATTCCTGTATAAAAAAAATATATATATATATTTTAATTGCTTCATAATATTAATCATGTTTAATATTTAATGCCCACCATGCCAAGACTGATTTTAGTGCTTGTGCATTGGCTTTGCTAAAGCTCTCAAAAAAAAAAAAAAATAGAGAGAGAGAGAGAGTTTACTTACTTTTCAGGCTGGCTGCTTTACGATGGAATGCGTCAAGGAGCTGAACAGTGCTCTCATTGTTGGAGTGACGTCAGCGAATGAAAGCCTTATCCAACGAATGGAACATCGAACTACGCAGACCACCTGGATGTCATACGTGTCTGCTCTTGATTCGCCTCTCTTGGATTATCCATTCTGAGATGACTCGATTACACGTCGAAAGGCGACTGTAGCTACAGGCTTCCTGGTGGAGTAACTTGCAGCTTGCAGAAAAGGAGAAACACCCAACTCTTTAGTTATAGGTTGAGACCTTTACATGATGCTGTGTCCCTGTGAGTAGAAGCTCATGTAATGTTTATTGCTAATAAATGATAAATTATTATTTTTTTTATTATAACGACTGATATTTATACAACACAGAGTTCTATAATTTTACTTGTCATTGTGTAAACCAGGAACAAAGTCTTCTGTGAGGATCATATTCCTAGATCACATAAAGCTCTCATGAGTAACAAGATGAGCAAAATAACGGACAAAAAGGTTGACAAATAAAAAAACATGAGAAAATCGATGTAAAAATAGGATCATTATAACTTAAAAATTCCTCATAAACGTGATTAATATTGACATCTCTCGGGAAGATGAAGGCGATTTGTCTTGCGAAGAAAGAGAAAAACTAGGCGACGATATTCGACGGCTCGGAAAGTGGCGAAGACGCGAGATCGCTTTCGTCGACGAAGGAGAGATGTTGGTCAAAGTTTCTAGTGAACTCGGGATTGCAAATGCTAAGATTCCGAACATTGTTCTTATGAGGTTCAACCTGCGAACTATCTTCGACGATGAGGGCGAAAGGCTTCTACCATGCCAAAGGGTTTTCCCTGAAACTTTCTCTTATTTTTCTTCCCCTTTGCAATCGGTGGGAAGGTGGGTCTTATAGTAGAGCTTAACAAATAGTGCTAAAACCATGTCAACTTTCTGCTTCCCTTCTTTATTCTTGCACGAGAGGAATTCCTCGATGAATCTAACGAAGTACAATAGCTCTCTTTCGTCTTTCCCTTTTTTCATTTTGAGGTTTTTTTAATTATTTCTTCACTGGGTTTCTTAACTTTTTATTGTAAAATTTATGTTTCAAAAGGTTTTCTATAAATAAGAAGATTTATTTATGAAAGTTGTATTTTTGGAAGGATGTCATTATTTTTTTGTTTTAAAAATTATCATCCTTTTGTCAATATCGTAAATGGATAAGATGCAAAACCAACTCTTCTTGAAGTTCATGTGCTGCTTAGGATTGTCAAAAAGAGGGAGGGAGAGAGAGAGAGAGAGAGAGAGAGAGAATGTCAAGGCCGCACTACTTGAATCTATCATGTAAAATAATTGTGATAATAAGAGACTCATAAACCTCAAAATGATTCTAATTTATGTTACTTTAAATTGAGAGGAAACTCAAAGATCCTTTTAAGTTTGACACAACTCGAGAAGAATGACAAGAATAACCTTTTAAATTTATTAAATAAAGAAATTAACTTAAGAGGAAACATTGAGAACTACTATGAGGTTGCATTTTTAAGTTAATTACAAAAAATTTTACATCGAATGTGTCTAGTCATGACATTTATAGAGTAATTATTTTAAATCCTTTGAAGAAAACATCTTTCTCTTTGCTATAATAAAAGATGGAGTTAGGACGTTGAAGTTTAGGAGGTAGATGTATTGAAAGGATTTCTTTGATGAATGGAGAAACTTTCTCAATGACATTTTCGATTATACTCATGTTGCCAAAATTGTTAAAGCTCATCAAGAAGGGTAAATAGGTATTATTTATCTAAAGTAGTAGCTTATGATATTACAGAATTAGATCGAGGAAAAAAAGTGCTTTGTTTGGTGTGAGTTAGAGTATTGCATTATTAGGTATGAATACATTGATAGGATGTTGTGAAGAAGTTTGTAGTTAGAGGCTTTTCAAAGTAGGTGCAACGTAATAAAGTTCAGGTATCATGGGTAAGACATCGAATGACTCTTTATTGAAACGAGAGATATTTATCATATTTGGTATATTTTCTTTTAGTAAGATTGTCAAATTTCTTTTAATTTGCTCTCTTATTAATATGCGAACTGTGGAGAGCAATTTTGTAACATATTTAATTCGTTGTTGAAATAAATAAGAAATATTACCAATAGATGGTTAAATAGATTTTATAGTTTGTGAAATTTGATGTAGAAGTATAGGCATCTCCACCTTTTATTGGTTGCGATAATTAAATGCTTCCTTTCTAGGAATAAACATGGCTTTCTCTTGATTTTCTATTTTAGTTTTTTTGTTTGTTTCCTATAGGGGGCATTAAAAATTATTGATACAAAAAAGAGATTTAAAGAATTTAAACAAAAACTTACTTTGAGCAAAAGTGAGAAAGCTTAATCAAACTAAGTTTCCAAATATGTTTAGAGGAGGATTGGAGCACATTTTTAGGCTGATTGGCATAGAGTGCGAAATTCCAGTTGATAGTTTTAATATGAGTAGCTATGGGTATATGACGTTATTGAATGATGCCCCGATGATATCGAAGAGAATGTGACTTGGTCCGTGTTGAGATAGTGCAGCAGAATGTAGAACTGGCACAACCAAAAGCCATGGTGACTTGGTTAAGAGTAGCAATTGATGAAAAATAAAAGAGTAGGAAAAAATTTGGAAATGGCAACAAAAGACTTAAGGAAGAGGAAGAGAATAGCTAAAAATTTTTCATTCATAAAATTGCATAATCACAATAAACCAATTACATCTATTTATAACAAAAAAAAATATCTAATCTTCCAAATCTTTTCTCATAATTCAAAAGTTTGTTTCTAATTCCTAAAAATCCTCAAAATACTTAAAATATGCTAACCATACTTAAAAAATATTAACAACTCCTTAAAAAATGCTAACAAGCACTTGAAAAGTACTAACCATCCTTAAAGTTTGCTAACAGCAATGACTCTACCAGGCTCGTGGGCGACACGATTGGACGTGCTTGCTCCACTTGAGTCTAGATTGGCACACCCGGGCGCTTTCATGGGTACAATGAGGTCCGAGTAAGCTCGAGGCAACCAAGTTTGGTTCATGTAGGCACAGGCTGGCGATGATCGACTTAGGAAAGTGTGGGCTCACACGGTACGCGTATGGTGACAGTGGGTCTGAGTGGTTTGGTGCATGCATTGAGGGTCGATGAGTTCAACTAGAGTAGATACAGGTCAACGCGGCTGACAGGGATGACATGTGTCAGAGCAGGTCGACGTGGGTTAAGATAGGTCACACAGTTCGGTCAACTTTTGAGCTTTTGGTGGGGAGGTGTAGGCAGCTTTTAAAAAGCTACAGTCATGCGCTATCGAAAATCCCTAATAAACACAATCGAGAGTGTAGGCTATCGGGAAGACGAAGTTGATTTCACCTGTAAAGAAAGAGAAAAAGCAGGTGATAGTATTTGAAGGCTCAGAAAGTAGTGAAGACGTGTGATTACTTCCGATGACGGATGAAAGAAATTGATCAAGGCTGTTAATGAATTTGGGATCACCGACATGAGGATTTCGAACTTCCTTCGATGGCTGTTTGACTCGCGAACAATCTCCAGCAGCAATGGCAATGGGATTTAGCCACGCTTGAGGGTCTTCCAGAAGTTTTTTCTTCTTTTCCTCCTCTATGTTGTAGACAAGAAGGGAGATCTTATAGTGATGCTTATTAAATAGCACGAGCAGTACTTCGGATGCTTGCTTCCCTTCTTTATGTAGATGTATTTTTTATTTGGGCCATATTTATTGTTAATGATAAAAAATATTTTATTTATTTATTATACAAAAAATATTAATTTGTAAATGAACTTATGGTATTTATAAAAAGGTGTGAAAAGTATTAGATCTAAAGCTAACGATTAAAAGATTAGATAGAGTTGATTTATATTATGGTGAATATAACGAGTCAGTATAAATGAGACCCGTTTGCTAAATTCCGGAAAAGTCAAAGCATTACTATTCAACGCATTATGCTTGGACTATCTAAGTAAAATAATATTAATGAAAAACCAAAATAGAATTTTTATGCATATGACAAGAAGTGTGATGAGCTAACTCTACTTTATCAAGATCCTTGTTGATATATGCATTAAGAATTGCTGAATAATTGTTAAATGAAGTTCCTAGTAAGTTAGTTCAAAATACTCTTTTAGAATCATGGACAATAATGAAAACTAGTTTAAGACATATTTACGTTTGAGGATGCTTTGCAAGTATAAGGATATACTATCCATATGAGAACCAATTAGAATCTAGAACAATCAATATTTCTTTTTTTTTTATTAATCATCAAAAAGTTTAAAAGAATTTATATTTCATTTTCCAAACATGGCCATCAAATAGCAGAAATTAATAATACTAATTTTTTGTAGAATGGTAGATTAGTAGGGATGCTAAAATGTAAGCTATAGAAATAAAGAAAATAAATCTGATATCTATTAATATCTCTTATTTATTTACAGAAAAAAAATTATTTAAATTATTAAACATATTAAAAATATTGAATAATAATTAAATAAAAAAATTACCTCTTTATGAGATTAATTCATAATTTTTTAATAATATTTAATTACAATCAATGAATAAAGAAGGTATTCTAAAGAAAAAAAGATTAATTACTTTTTTTTATTTTGTTGCCTATTAATAAGAATCCAAGTTTTATGTTAGAAATAACAACAAACCAATTTCTTCATCAAATGTGACAAATCTAATTAATTAATTAATATCATGTTAGACAAATTCAAATCTATGAGAAAAATTAGATTTGATACATTATGAAAATGTCTTAAGCTTGTAAAACAATTGGATATCAATGATTCTTTAAAACTAAACTCACTCAAATGGCAATATAGAGCAATATAAAGCTAAACTTGCCATGATGTGCTATACTAAAAAAGATAGCATTGATTACAAGAAGATTTTTGCTCTCATGTAAAAAGAAAGATTCATTATAATTTGCTATTATTTTAGTTGTTATTATGATTTTTGGTTATACCAAGTGGATGTGAAGTTCACCTTTATAAATGAAGACTTTGAAGAAAAAGTTTATATGAAGATGTTTATCATTGAAACATATAAAATGAGATGAATTAGGTAATTTTTAATGAAATATCCTTTTTTTAAATAAATATTATCATTGTTTTGTGAAATAAAGAATTTGAAATTTTCATTTTCTATGTAACCATTAAACAAACCAAATACATTTGTAATGCAATAAAAAAAAGTATTTGAAGAAGAAATATAATGCAAGACTAATTTTTTATATAATCTCATCAACAAATAAGTACTTTGATACTTGCAATTAACTAAATCACACTAATAAAAAGACACATAATACTTCAACTTAGTCCATTATAATTGTGTGCTACTTGTAATTCTTCATATGAAAATCGATTTCAATTTATGTTATCAATTTCTTTAGTCATAAATAAACTTTAAATGAATCAATTTGGACGTCTACTTTAATTTAATTTTGTCTCTTCATTTGAATTTTTTTTCCTTGTAAATTTGCCACGTAAGCTGCCTTCCTCTGTTTTTTTTTAATTTTCTTCTTTATTGGTCATTTTTGACATGTGATAATTCTAAAATTCCTTCCTTCTTTTTGTACAGTAATCTCATTTTAACTCTCAAAGAAAATAAATTTTTATTATAATCTCTTAAATGATATTGAATACCTTTTTTAACTTTTGAAGAACCTGATTTGTTCACACTTACAAAGACTTACAATAAATCTTACATTTTATTATATTAATATGATATATCTTCCTGTTTTTCTAATATTTTTGTTAAGATTTTAAAAGATAAGTTTTCTTTGTAACAATTTCTTCAGAAAAAAAAAACTGACCTACTGATGAGGACATCATGTTCGAGAAGGACTTTCGACGTCCAAGGACCTGGTCTTGAGAAAAAAAAAAAAAAAAAAAAAAATCACTATTCCTGCCACCGACTGCCGCCTCCGCCGCAACCTCCGCCGCCATAGGGAACCGCCCGCCGCCGTTTCGAACCGCTTGTGCCCGAACCAGATCCGGGTTTGCCCGAACCGCTGTGCATGAGTTCAGCCAGGCGCCTACCCAACCCGCGACCTGTGACCCGCGCCGACCCACGCCAGCCCGCACCGACCCGCACCGCCTCAGTCCAGCCAGGCGCCTACCCAAGCTACCCACCGGATGACCCGCGACCTGTGACCCGCGCCGACCGGCGCCAGCCCACACCGACCCGCACCGCCGCCGCCGCCGTCGTTGCCGGGCGTCCAGCCATCCGAAATTAGGATGAATGAACTTAATTTTCATTATTTTTCTCAGATTTTTAGGAGTTTGTTTGTAATTTTTAGGTGACTTTTAGTTTACCCATGTGTCCTTTAGTATTCTCATGTTATGAGTCAAAATGTCTTTTGTACCCTTATGGATTCCTATATAAGGGGGAGTCCTCTTCTGTTGTAAGGGATATTGAATAGTTAATGCAAGCTTTTGAGTGTTCTTTGTTTCCATTCTGAGTTCGTGAGTGCTCTGAGTGTCTTTGGCGTGCTGACTCGTCAAAGCTCTGATACTGGGAGGAGGGACGCGAGGTCCAAGTGGTGAGACGCCACTCCAGTCTATCATCTTCCTTCACCGCTCAACTATCTTCAAGTTGAAACTTTTGTTTTTCCTCGTCTTCCTTTTTACGAGTAATTTCCATTCCTAGATTATTAATTTGTCTTCAATATATTTTCATTCTGCGAAGTGCAACTTTTACTACAAATTATATTTTAAGTTCAACTGGTACTTAACCAATCTAAGTACTCCCCATTTCTGCGTGTTTGAAAGTGTGTAGCCGTAATCGATTTAGCGACTTCTTAGCCGCTATCGATCCTAAGTTTAGTTAGGATTTATTGGTTGGTGCCTTTTGCGTTCAACCCTCATCGTATCTAGGTGTGTGTCCCTTAGGGAGACGGCCCTGCTCTTTATTGTGCATCAGTCACGAATTTTCTAACTAAGCAAATTTCGTCTAGTCCTACGCCACCTACCCAGAAACTTGGCTCAAAACGGATATATTTCATACAGCAGATAGTCGATCCGAAATAAAATACAGGCACATCGTAGTTATTCGCTTAATGTATAAAACAAACGTGACTAGAAAAAAATCGAACGAACTACAGAAGACTGCTGGTATAAGGCACCCCCGTTTGCGGCAGCCAGTTATCCCCCAATATAAAGTTACCGACAGTGAAGTTTAGCGCGTCGGTGCTATTAGTTAGCACGTGGTATCCGGGCCACGTGACACGCGCTTTGGTTTTCGAGCCCGCCCCGCTGTTATTATACTCCGCGTAATACAGCGTGCTGAGGGCGAAGCTCCCGTTCCACGGTAGCCACCCCGCCGGGTTGATCAGACTAGCCAGAGACGACTGCATGATGACCGTCCTCGAGTATTCCTTCCACGGCCGGCCCAGGTAGGTCTGAGTGCCGCTCGTGTCGGCAGCGAGATCGGACGCTGCGCGGAACTTGCCGTCCTGGATCGAGGTGCCGGTGTTCTGGTTCGCATCGGTACGGCCCTGGGCAGTGACGGTGTTCTGCTGCCCCCTGATCGGGAGCCTGGAATAAATGTTGCAGCTTTGAAATACGACGGCGGCGTTGCCGAATATGTAGTCCACCGTACCGTAGATGTCGCATGCGCGGTAGAATTGGCGCATGGAGTGCGCGTACAGCGTGTCCTGGTAGCCCTCGAAGCTGCAGAGGTAGAAGGTCGAGAGGTCGGCGCCGTTGCGCACCGCCACAGCCTGCTGCTTCACGGCCCCGGCCGTGTTCCGAAACGTCATGTTGATTGCCACGAATCCTTGCCCGATCACAGCTGCACCGCAAAAATTTAAACAATTCTGTAATAATTATATGAAATTATAAATAATGTCAATATTGAATGAAAAGGGAACATGTGCTTGTGCTTATATTTTCGGACAGGATGAGCTATGAAGTAAAATAAAGTGATCTAAGGTTAATGGGAATTTGCAGAAAATATTGTTAATATTACATTGAAGAGACTCAAAAACATAGCTGCTTTAGAAACAACCAGACAAAACTCGAGTTCGGAAAAAAGGGTGGTCTCCTATAGTGTATCAATATGAATGCCTTGCGTTCCAACAAATAATAATAATAATAATAATAAAAGCTATATTTATATGTAATATATGACTGGAACTTTTCAATATTAAAATATTATTATTATTATTATTTTTATTTTTTAAAATAAAATTAATGAAAATTATTAGTAAACGCGATTGGCCGCAAACAAATATGCCTAACTTAGTGAAGGATTGGTTCGACAGTTTTCTGCACCGAACATCGAGTGAAGGTCGGGAACAGAGCACGGTCCTTACCAAAGGTGGCGGAGTTAAAGGTGGTCCAGCCGTCGACGACGCTGTGGTTTCCTGTAACAACTGTCTTTTTGATTCCGTCGCCGATCATCATGATGTATTGCTTGTTCTGCGGAATCGACACGTACTCCTCGTAGACGGCCGCTTTGACCATGATCAGATAGTAGCCGTTGTTGCCATTGGTGTTGTTCGGCGCCGAGTTAACGGCGTCTGTAATCGTCGTGAAGTTTCCTTTTCCACGCTGGCTAACGACGACTACATTGCTCACCTTTACAGCCTTCGACGTCTGCAGAAGACGCCTCCCCGTTTGCCCCTCGAAAAAAGCTCGGTGCCTCTCGGCCATCTTCAATGGGAGCCGGTCGCCGTCGACTGCAACCCCCAACTCGTGGAAGAGAAAACGCCGCTTCTTCGACGGAGCAGGGAGAGACTGTTTCGGCGATGTTTTCGGCTTTCTGTTGGGAACCCAAGCTTTGGTGAAGAGTGCGAGGGAGACGCTGTAGAGCTTGGTGTCATTCAGGAGAGAGGGGGTGAGGACCCCGGCAGCGGCGTTGGCTTTGTCAGCAACTTTGAGACCGTCGAGACATGTTTGCTGGTTGGTGAGGAGGGCGGAGAGGAGGGTTTGGAGCTGCTCGGTTTGGGGGTCGAGGAGGGTGGAGCTCGTGGTGGAGTTGAGGGTGGAGCCGGCCGTAGTGAGGAAGTCTATGTTGAGGCTTGAAAGGAGGTGGCAGTCGTCTAGGGCTCGCGCGGTGAAGATGGGAAGAGTGGAGCGGCGGGCGAGGTATCGGTCAACGAGAGAAAGAAACCTATGGGCGTTGGAGAGGGACTTGGCCAGTGAGAAGCGGCCGTAGGAGGAGAGTGGCTGGTTGCCGCCGGGAGGAAGGACAGTGCGGCAGAAGGAGGGGTCGGGCGTAGAGTTGCATGCTGTGGTCGGCGGCACTGCTGTGCTGGAAATCGGCGGTGTAGGTGCTGTGGACTGTGCAATAACGACATATAGGAAGTAGAGGAGGAGGATGGCGAAGGGATGGATGACCCTGCTTCCCATTTTGGATGAGTTTGACTTTTGGAATGGTCCACTATGGGGAAACACATCGTGGATATTTATGCAATATGTTGAGGAAGGATGATTTTGCAAAACTTAAATTTTAAAGGTGCAATCAACCAGAATGACTGTGGACTACACTGGTAAAAAATTGACCAAAGATGTTAAAAGAAAATAAGGATATTCGAGAATAAAATTGCAGAGAAATAGGTACATTCGCTCCTTGAATAATTATGTAAATTTTTAATCGATATTTTACGGGCGAGAGAGTGGAGCGGTAAAAGTTGCAAAAGTTGGAAGAAAAATATTAATTACAATAAAAATAATGAAATTATAACATAAGAAAAATAAAGAGATTCATAAATACATGTATTAAGACGGGTAAAAAAGCAGAAAAGTAGGTAAATTTGCTCCACCGAAAGTCAAACGTTTGTTATTAATAAAAAAGCAGAAAGTTAGGTAAATTTAGTCCATACTTTTCCTGTTAGAGAGTGGAGAGAAAATTAGCGAGCATATTACTAATTTTTCTGAAATTATACATATTTCATATTAATAAAATCGAAAAAATGAATAAAATGCATTAAAATTTCTATAGAATTCATATTTCATTAAAATATCCTTTAAAGAATTCTAGCAATTATTTTCTATAGAAATTCAATCTCCAACTAAAATATCATTCATCATTTTTGTCTCACTCGTTTATCTCAAAAAATATTTATTTAAGAGCTTATTTCTATCATTCACTTCAACATTCATACATGTCTCTCAAAAACATATTAATTTTCTCAAGTCTTTTCAAATAGGACTATAATGAGCTACTTATATTCCAAATAAGTTTTTTATAATGTAGTTTAAAATTATGTGAGATGAGTATTAAAAAAATTATTCTAAAGTACGATTTTAAGCCATTCTAGACATTTTTTAAGCAATAAATGCACATTGAACTTTCTGATCCAAAAAGATCCTATCTGTAAATCAAACAATAATAAATGAACTAAATTGCCGATTTGACCACGCCACTAATATATTTGCATGCACTTTACAATATCTTTCTGGTTCTTATAAATTTTTTATTAAAGAATTTAATTCTTATCCATATAGTTAGAAAACATGCAGCATATCAGCTGTGCTTTCTTCGTTGCACATGATTTATGTCAAGTCAACCGTGTGGGTTTCATTAATATCTCTCAGCATTTTGGTAAGCGGTGATCTGAATATGCAAAAAATATAGCGAGCCAACTTTACATCTAAAGATAATAAAAGACAAGTACTATACGCGGTTTGCAAATCCGGGCTTAAATATAAAATGAGACGTGAATAAATGTTATAAGTGTAATATAACTTAGGACAACTTGTTTACATGTGGCTGAACCATTTGAATATTCACACCGTGTGAAGTAAGTTGAAAGAAACAATAACGAAGAAACAATGTTACAACTTGTTTATATATAATACTTTTAAATGTCATAATATTTTTCTAGTTTAGTAGATTAATTATACATTTTTGCATACTTGAATTGATAGTGAGCTAGACAATATTAGTTGTATTGAAGTAATTAAAGAATATCTAAATATGTAATCACTAGAAGGGTTCATATCAGTTGATTACACATGTGAATTCATTTAAACTATATTGTAAGGATGCTAATGAATTTTTAATTGATTGTTTTTTTTGCAATTTTAGAGTCAACATTTTTTTTTATTTTATATGAATTAATTTTGGCATGTTAATTAAAAGTTATGTCACATGAGAACTTCACATCGTAGATATATTTAATGTATTGATTTCACAATCATCACACCATTACTCTCTCATGTATATTCAATGGCATCAATAATGAACGTGCCATGTTCTTCCATCAATTGATCCATGAACTATATCTTATTCAAGTGTGCATAAGTAACATGTATTAATAAGCCAATTTTAGAAATAAAAAGTGTTTTAAATTCTATTGAATTATACTGATCTAGAAATTAAATGAAGCATTTTATTTTACAAAAGATCATGTATAGGGATTAATGAATTGAAAGGATCCATCTCAAAGGTATGAAAACCATTACATGAATTCAGTTGCAAATTCATGAAAAATTTGATATAAGACAATAAGAGCATATACAAAACTTTTACAACTCATGGAATCTCACAAAATTTCAAATTTATGATTCTAGAAACTTTAAAAATATTTTACAAAGCTCATTTAATATTGACAAATCCTTAATGAGTGAAAACGATCATTTTGTATCATTTTGGGAAAAGAGAACACATCATGCCAATTCATTTCAAAAAGATATTTTTGAAACCATATAAACACATTTCATGAATTTTGAATTTTGATTTTTTTATTTTAGTAATGCATGAAGTCTTTTTTTTTGGCTTAAATGTTTTATTTTACATAGTATCTTTCATGATTTAATGTCTAAATGAATCATAAATGTTTAACAAATTTTAAGACTTCTACATATATAAATACTTTTCTAAATGAGTGAAAATACATTTAGTTTTGTAATCTCTTATTTGTTTTGTTTGTGCTTTGTGTGAATACTTTGGCATGATGGATAGCCAACCATATGTTGGATATGCAAGTGACTAGCTAATCATCTAAAAGACATTAAGTGGTCAACTTCTTAATGCTCATTTTTTTTCTCTCTTAATTTCTAATTTTCTCTTTTATACCATCCCATCAATTTGACCTAAATGCTATCCCCCCTACTCTTCATTTAGATCAAACCTTCATTTTCTTTCCCAAAACGATTATAAACCTCTCCCAATCAACAAAATCAACAACCTCTATTTTACTTTCCTATCATAGACATCAATTTTATCCTAACCCTTGCTTGAAAAGCAATGAACATCAACATTTGACTTTTTTTCATCATAAAATTATGTGTAATATGTTGAAAGTATGTTTTGGATAAAAATTTAATATTTATTGAGATAATGAAAATTTAAATGTAAATATGACTATTTTGATAAGACAAAAGTTTATATTTTAAAATTAAAATTATTTGAATTAAAATATTAGTTTTTATGGTATTTAAAAAATATGTCAAATTGAAAGTAATTTAGAAATTTTAAATTAATTTAATTTGTTTAAAAAAGCCCATCGAAAGTCATCCAATGTTAATTGGTTTTATTATTTTTTTAGGTCAAATGAATTTTTTATGAAATTTTTAAGATAAAAAAAATTAATTATTTATCTAAAATGATTAAGTGATTAATTTTATACAATTATAATAATTAAATAAAAAAAGAAATTCTTAAGCTTAATTAATTGAGATTTTTGCAATTGTATTAAGCATCTTGTTAGATAGGCATAAAAATGTTGTCAAGTTGATATGCTTGGCTTGGAGGTGAAGGAATTCAGGAATATCAATAAGAAACTGAGAAGGGAAAGATGAATGAAATTGAAGATGGTTGTTAGAAAGAATTTAGGAAGAGCTATAATAGTGAATGGGAGAGAGGATTGTAAAAATTTGTATTTTTATAATATGTAAACTAAACTAAATCCTAAAATTAACTTAATAAAAATTATGATTAGATATGTTTTGAGGTGATAAAATTAATTTTTTAAAATAAAATATTATAAAAATATTAAAATAATTTCAAAATTTTGAAAAATATGTCATAGTGTTAAAATATTTCAAAAATCTTAATTAAGTATACTAATTGATAAAACTTTATGAGAAAAGTTTTATGGCATTGAATTTATAACTTTTCAAAGAGTAGTTAATTTATTATAAATTTTTAAAATTTTAAAATATATTTGTAATTCATATGCTTGTGTTTAAGATAAATTTATAATTTCATAAATTATTCCTTACATCAAAACCATTTTGTAGAGGATACATATGTAAATATAAAAATATTGATGACACTTTTATATATTTATAGTTTTAAGAATTTGGACACCATTATAAACATATTTGATAGAGGATAGATTTTTAAAAAGAAAAACAAAAGAAAATAAGAAGTTCTATTTGTAAAGAAGTGTGTCTGATATATCTATAAATTATTTAAATATATATGATTCTAGTAGTTTATTCTATAATAACTTTCATGTGTTGTTGAATATATATATTAATTAATATGAAATATATATTATATACTATAATGGAGGCAATTTAAATAACCCTCAACTACCATATATGCTTATCAGTTTTGTGAGTTTTGTGAATCTTAGTTTTTTGTAGGGAGAATGCAGGTGGTTAAGAAGTTGAGAGATGTGTTGCAGTTGTACCATATATGGAGAGTGGTTGTAGAGAAACTTTTTGTAAGCGGATTCGACCTCTCCAATAAGGTTTTCATGAGGGAACTAAGAGGATAGAACAATTGGATAAGAAAATTATATACCAAATTCAGATAGTTAAATTTAGTGATCTTGATGTATGTTATTATTCTTTTATACATTTTTTATATCTATTTTGGCATTCTTACTTTAGTAGCATGCTTATAATAGCAATGTCTATGGTTTTCTTTGTATGATTGAAATAATTTCTATGATAATTAATTTTGTTGGTTTTTTGTCAATTTTATGGATAATTGAAATAAAATAGAATTTAAATGTGCTTGAAAATGATTTTTTGAATGGACATATTTGATTCACATGTTGTAATATACATGATTGAAATATTTAAAATCTAAGAATAAAAAATAAATTCCTGAAAATATTATTATCAACACTAAGCTTAGTATGTCGAATCACAAGGTATAGATCTTCAAACTATACTTGCTTGGTGTATTAAGTCCAATGTGTTGGATCGTAAGATATAAATTTTTTAATCATACATATATAATATGAGCCGTACAACCTCAGCACACACACACAAGCGCATACATGCAGACACACACACACACACACACACAGATATATATATATATATATATATATATATATATATGACACTAGGCCTAATATATAAGATCATATAATGTCTTTAGATCATACTTACCTGGTAGCATTAAACCTAATATATTAGATCACAAGATATAAGTCTTTGATTATAATATTTTACTTAGATAGATACTATCTAGAGGTCATTGATAGATATGATTATTATTGAATATATAGAAGATAATGATTTAAAGAAAAATATGTCAATAATCATGATAAGTAGAAATAAAAAAAAAATAAAAAAACTAAAACTTACACTTCCTTTAACTTCTTTAAGACATGCATTGCTTTTGCTACCTATGCTATGATCTGATTTTATCTCATATTCATAGCTTTATATAATACCTTTGCTTTTCTTAGTTTTATATTGCATGTTATTTTTAGTAATTATATTATATTGCTATATTTTTTCATCAATATGTTACATTGATATTTTTTGTATTTGTTATCATATATGATTTCTCTACTAGAATTATCATATCATTAGTATTATATCACATCAAATGCATCTATAGTATCATGAAATGGTG
The DNA here is from genome assembly GCA_023846275.1 of Vanilla planifolia. Lineage (NCBI taxonomy): Eukaryota > Viridiplantae > Streptophyta > Magnoliopsida > Asparagales > Orchidaceae > Vanilla > Vanilla planifolia. The sequence continues at coordinate 35,302,575 of CM043869.1, read as the reverse complement.
GAGTAGACCAAGTGGAGTAGGATCATACACCAATTGTGTGAGAGTAGATAGATGCTATTTATGGAATATGGTTTAGTTTTATTTATATTTCAATATTTTGTTATATTTGGTTTATATTTTTTTGTATAGATACTAAATCTGATTAAGAAAATGAAATATTTTTCATTAGCTTTATGATCTAAAATGTTACATATTAGGTTTTGGTTTGGAGATCTAGATTTTAGTCTGACTGTTAAGTCTTTACCTAAAGTTTTGTGTCATCATCTATTGGTTATTATGTGCTTAATCTTTAATCTTATTAAACATTTCATTTAAGAGGGCCCTAACAAGAAGAGAGTTGGAAAAAAAGATAATTATCAAAAGAAACTACAAAAATAGAGAAAGAAAATGTTAAGGGAAGAAAAGAGAGGAGGAAGAAGAAAAATGTGACTACTGTAATATTAAACAAAGAAGCCAATTTCATTATTGTTGTAAGAGAAATCTAGAATGAAATTACAACAATGAGAGAACTGGCAAAAATTAAAGAGTAACTTCAACAATAAGTAAGAGTTGTAGCTAAGATAGGAAATAACTAAAGTAGTTAGAAAAACAATAAAGATGGAAAGATGTAATGGCAAAAGAAGCTTGCAAAAACTTGTAAAAAAAAGCTCTTTAAATTTGATTAAGCAACTGCAACTAAGATGAAAAGGCTAAGCAAGGTCAGTTTCTAAAGTATTTTCATTAAAATTTGTAAAGAGTTTGCTACATAATTCAAAAAAGCATGATAAAAATCTTGAAATGCTAGAAACCTTGATCACGAAGCTTAAAAATTATGTTTAATATAACATCATTGAAGTGTTAAGTAATTGGAAGTGATGGTATTAGTATTTAAATTCTTAGAGCTATGAATTATGCATTAGAAAAGAGTTTCAGATTGAATTATAGAAAATAACAATAGTCAATTCTTAACATATGTTATAGTGTTGGATGTAAGGTACATTGAGTCGATATGCAATATGTTAAGCCAAGATGGACAATCATTAAGTTGATTGATAGTCATCCAAGTTGAGACAAATGGTCTATTGAGGCCAAATGTAAAATACATTAAGCACAATAAATGGTATGTCCAAGTTTTGAGTTGATGAAAAATGCAATGATTCAAAATTTAGCAAAATGGGAATGACTTGGAATAAGAAAGAAGTTAGTAATAGGAAAGTGATTACATTAGCAATGAAATTATATGTGGTTATTATTATATAAGAAGCCAAAGAGAAAATAATTGAAGAAAGAAAAACCTCAACGTGTTTAAATAAATAAATTTAATTAATTGTGATATAAATATGGTATGGATATTTAGTCTTATGAAATGCATTAGTATTAGTATAATGACATGACGTTTTTATTTTTATGCATATATGTCCAAATATCATATGATTTAATGTTAAAATAGAATTTTCATGTATTATAATATTGAGACATATGCTTTTATGTGATATATTTCCCTATATGAGTATATTTGAACGTAACATGGAGAAAAATGACTATGAATAAATGAAAAGAAAAAAAAGAAACCAAGTTATTCTATGACATTATCATATGACCTTCATGATACACATTGGTTATGATGTAGATATAACATAATAATATGAGAGATTATCATGTAGTTTTTCCTATGACTTTATTCCTTAGCTATCATAATGTTATTTGACGCTAACACTTTATGTAAGGCTTGATGAGCACAATTCTAAAACTAAGTTATTTGATGGAATTATAGATCTCATTAGTTGTCTTTAGCACTTTATTTATGGTGACAATCATAAGTATTAGACCATGTTATGATATAAGATAAATTATCACTAAAACTATATATAAGGCTTGTTGAGTATAAACTCTGAACCCACACTGATGTACTTTTTGGCTATGATTGATATGCATATTGGTCGAATTACAAGGAGATGATATGTGAGATACTATTAAATGAGATGGGATCCCATAAAGTTAAGATAGTTGTCATCTAGGAAAAATATGGTCATTTAACTTGAGAAATATGAGAAATGAGTAAAAGAAAAAAGATATAAATATATTGAGTAACAAATCATTAAAATATTCAAAATAAGATAGTTAAGGATAAAAGGTGTAACACATGTCTCAATTATTGTATCTTAGCATTAACAAGCTAGGAGACCAATAACAGACATCAGATGACACATTAATTAGAATTAGGATGAAATCAGGTAAATTGCTAAATCATTGAAACAATTGTTGATCGAAAAATTCTCATATGGGAGACCTAATCAAGAATATATAAAAAAACATTCAACATAAACAATTTTTAGAAAGAGGTCAAGATTTGATCTCTGGATAAGAGGCATGTTCTAATTAGTTTTGATAAAGAAGTGGACTCTCTTTGTTGTTCGCTACATAGACTGTGGAACTTAGTTAACATCAAAATGTGAGTTTTTAAATGGAATCTAGAATTTCATTTTAATATTGAACCATCTCTTGCCTTTATATGAATATCCTTAGTGAAACTACATATTCATTTATTCCACAAGACATCTTTATATTAGCCTTTATAATTGGAAAATTAATTAAAGTGGATGTCACAACATTAAATTTAACATGGAGGAACATTGCTAGAGTATGCATGGAAGTTGATTTAGTGAAGGAACTACCAAAATGAATTAGAATTACAAAGAAGCACAATACTTTGAATGGAATTTGAAAAAAAGATTCAATATAACAATTTTACACTTTATTGTATCAATTGCTGCAAACAAGAACATGCTGCTTTAACTCATAAATTCAATGCAACAAAAATAAATTTTCATGCAAAAACAAAATATGAAAATCTTTTTATCAACCAGAAGGACCAACTAATGTAGAAGGAGAACTTCAAACAAATGTTAGATAAATCATCACTCGAGCTTGATGATCACATGTGCTTAAGGTATGTAGGGAATGGTTCATAATCTCAAGATCCTTTTCATTCTAACAATAAGTAATATGATTAGGCTGTGTAGTTTGAGGATGAATTTGAACAAGGAGAAAGGTAAGCTAAAAATGGTAGGCAATGAGAGGAAAATTAAGTTCACAAAATTCTCTAATGACTATGGAGTTTTAAGAAAGATTTATGACAAGAAAAATACATATTAATGTCAGATTTTGAAGCACCTTTTCAACAAAAAATACCAAAACATATTGAACCTTCAGGTGTTAAAGAATTTTAATAATATATTTCATGAGAGAGCGATTAATTCAAGAATAAAATTGCCTAAGCAAGATGATTTTACCCATGTGTAGATGAAAATATTTTAAAGGAAATATAAGAAAAGGATAAAATATCACACCATTCTAAAAGAAATCATGGAAGTGTAAGAACAATACAAATTATAGATCATTTTGTTATAAATGGATAACACATTAATTTGGAATATCATGGGGGCTATGAATATCAAATTAATTGCTCACTTTAAGCAAAATTAGAATTGATTGCAAGTTGCTAGTAGCTTGAATTGAACGAAATGGCTCAAGAAGGAAAACTCTCTAGTTTGGCAACTGTTTTGGGTTTTCATCACTATATTAGTCATTTATCTAATAAAATATGTGATAATATACATGTGAATGATTAGTGCACACTTACATGTTGAAAGAAATGGTAGTCAATTAGCCTCAAGCTACACATTCGTGTACACAAAATGAAGTGAGCACATAAAAGAAGATTATGGAGTAGACTAAAATAGATTACAGAAAAGCTAAAGGGGCATGGTTAGTTAGGGGAGACTTTAATGCAATTACCTTTATAAGCTAATATAAGGGATCTTTCATCTCTTCCCTTGTAATCAAGATTGAGTTTACAGATTATCTAAAGTAATGTAGCTTATTAGACATTCCTTTAAGGGCCTACCTTTTATTATAGTTGGAAGAAAAAAAATGGGTTTGGAAAATATTAGATATGATGCCAGTAAATAAGAGACTTATAGATCTCACCACAATTGCAATTATCCAACACCTCTATAGAATGGGGGTTGACTATTCTCCTTTGTTGCTTTGACATTCTAAAGGGCAGAACTCTAGGCCTAAGTAATTTAAGTTTCAAATATATGGATGGCACACCCAAACTTCTACAAAATAATAAAAAATAATTAGATAATTTAAACACGTTAATCAAGGATGTTAGCTTTGGCCTTTAGGTTGAGAAGATTAAAGAAATATCTCACATAGTAGAATAAAAACACATTTGGTAACAACTTTCAAGCTATTAAAATAGAAAAAAGGTGGTGATTGATAGAAAAAAAGTTCTAGAGAAGCCACAAAAAGAAGACATAATAAAGGTAAAGATAGCAAATCAACAACACATGAAAAACTAAATAAGAAAAAAATTTTCTAATGTAAAAAACTTAGAGTAAAATGGTTGAAAGAAAGAGAGAAAAATACTATATTCTTTCATGTATTAGTGAAGGATAAAAGGGTACTACTCAATATTACTATGATTATAGATTCTTATAGGCAAAAGCTTTTTAGTCAAGATCAGATACATTAAGTTATGCTGTAGTACTTTCAAGAAATATTATTATAGAAAAAGTAAGCTATGATGAAGAAATCCTAAATAATACACCTTAATTAGTTATTGAGGAATAGAATTTATTGTCTGTTAAGAAGGTAAAATTAGAGGAGATTAGACAAAAGGCTTTTTAATTAGACTAGAAAAGTGCACCAAGACTTGATGTGCTTAATGGTATTATTTTCATAAAATGTTGGAACATCATATCATTAGATATGCTAGATGCTACAATTGATTTCATTTCTAGAAATCTAATATATAAGGAAACTGTTAGTGCAAATTTAGTATTCATCTTAAAGACTCATAAGCTTACATTGTTACAGGAGTTTTAGATCAATAAGTGCATTCAACTTTGCTAAAAAGATTCTAAAAAAGTTACTAGCCAAAAGACTATAAACAATCCTTCCAAATATTATTTCTTATGAGCAAGTTAGATTCATAAAAAGAAGAAAGATCTTTAATGATGTACTCATTGCTTTGGAACTAATACATTCATTTAGTAGAAAAATTAGGACTAGAAACTATGTTATTAAATTTTATATAAAGAATAATTAAATTTCATAAAAAGAAAATTTTCAATTTTTAGCTCGATTCAAAAGTCAAGTCAATGACATCATAAGCTACTCATGATTATCCATTACAATTAATGATTCTCCTCATAGATACTTTCAACCAACAAGAGGTTTAAAATGAGGTAATCTAATGTTTGTCTATTACTCTTTATTATAGTAATGAAGACTTTCAATAAAATATTAAAACAATAATTTAAGAAGACAAAAATACTAGATTACATCACAACAAGAGGATGTTCTGTGATAACTTGTCTCAATTATACTTATGATATTGTTATCTTCAACAAATAAGATTAAAGATCCTTAAAAAACATATTAGCAATTTTTAGAAAGATTTCAACACATGTCAAGTTTGTAGTTGAATACACAAAAATGCAAATTTTATATTTCCAAAAATGATAAGTCATAAGCAATTAAAAAGATTGGAAAAATTATTGGGTTTTAAGCAAAGGCTCTCTTCCCATCACCTACTTAGAGTGCTTCATTTTTAATGATAGATTAAGATTATTATACTTCCAACACTTAATTGAAAAGTTGTAGAACAAGATAATTGGTTGGAAGAAAAAGCTCCTATTTATTGTTGGTAGACATATACTAATAAAACATATTTTAAACTCAACACCAGGTTATGCTTTAATAACATCAAGTTCTCCAATGCAAATCATTAAATACTTTGAAAAGATTATGAATGGGTTCCTTTGGAAAGGCCTAAAGAATGATTATAAGCATCATTGGCTAACATTACAAATAATATGTGCCTTATTAAAGTAAAATTGATTGGGTATTAAAAAACTAAAAATATCATGCTAACATATATAGCAAAACAAAATTGAAAATTATTAATAGATCAATCCCTTTGAATTGAGGTAACGAAAGCAAATGTTTTAGTGGAAATTAGAAGGTACTTAAGTTGAACATAAGGAATAATATGAAAAAGATCAAAGATTTAGTGTTAGCTCTCTCCTTTAGATCTTCAGTAATAGAAAGGTACTAATAGACACCAAGAATTGACAAATACTTTAATTTACAATAGTATGGAATGACATAAGAAGCAAATACTTTGAGAAAAACTTGAAGAAGTAGATTTGGAAAGAGAAATACCTTACTTAATATCAATGCTAGTTTGGAGAATACTGGACAAATTGTTGTCCTTCTCTGACTAGTTAAAAAGACTTAACATCCACTTACAACCAAATGTCTCTATGAAAATATTATTGATCATTCATTTTTTGAATGTTATTTTTCACATAACGTTTGGCATTTCTGTGGAAGAACCTTAGACGTTTAGGGCATGTAAAAAAATGAGCACTCCACTTTGCAATTGGTGACATAAAATTAAAGGCAGTCATATTTGTTGTGAAATGTTGTAAGTAATACCCCTTTTAATGTGTTGAAACATTTGAAATATTAGAAACAAAAAAAATATATATATGAGAAAGTTTGTGAATCAAAGATTGATATTATATATAACATAAATAGTAATACTTTAATGTTTTCAAGTATTTCACAATTGTGTAAATAGTGCAAAAGGACATCTTGTATGTATAGATGGGCTTACTTCCCCCTTTCAAACAAAAGAAAGCTAAATGTCATGAAACGATATATTGGAACCCTCTTGTCTTTCTATTAAAATAAATACATATGACGCTTAGAAGAAAAATTACACGACTAAAGGGGGCATAATTAGATATCATAACGATAATCTTTTACACATTTTTGCTTATCCTGTAGGACATGTTTCTATAATCAAGGCTTCTTTATCAGGTATTAAAAATGGCTATAATGGTGCATTAATTATCAATACACAAATGTTCATATTGAGCTTGACTACATCTCTTTAACATGAATAATTTAAAATAGCTTAAGGTCACGTTAGATATTGTGAATTGCATACAAGTAAAACAAGTGGCTTCTCTTGTTTTAGTAACCTTGAACAGGACCTATAAGGTAACAAATAAAGTAGTGTGTCTACTTGCAAAATTAGTGGAAAATTTGAACAAAACATTAAATGGGGACGCACTCGATATACCAAAGTAATGTATGGTTATTATATCTATGGAAAAATTCATATTGCCTTACGTTTGAACATCATATAAGAGATTAAGTTTGATCATACACAATGATCAAATCGATTATATCAAAATCATTGATTGGGAAAAGGTTGCCTTTGCAATGCATAATACGTAATTCATCATCATACTAGATGACTTTTTAAACCTGGAGGCCTTACCTTGGGTCATAGTTCACTTCATACTTCTACATTGATGGATTGTCTCATTATATTATTGAAACATTTGACTTTGTTTACATGTGAGGTATGTCAAATAACAACATGCTCTTTTTCAACATTGTACAACTCTTTGAGTCACAATTCACATCATAACTCATTGTCATAGTACATTTTGACCCATGCTACATATCAGACTTAGTCGTTCCTAATGATTTCTTTCAGCACATCGTCAATAAGCAATTCAATGTTGGTCCATTATATTATATGTGTATTGTTCATCATGTCACCTGTCACCTCCTCGTCCATGATGTAATTTTGTCCATTATATGATGATACCTACTTTTGTACTATTCAAATTCAAGGATAATTATACTTATTCACTGATAAAAAAATAATTACATTGGACAAGTACGATTGTGAACTTTCGTTTACCATTGCTCATTAAAATACAAGGTCCTTTTATGGGCTTAGATTAATATGTTAAGGGTACCATGTTTTGAGAGATACTGTTTTTCTTCTTAATCTCATGTTTAAATGTGCAATTGGGTTAAAAAAATAGATATGAAAATGATTGTTCATATGTGACATGTTTTATCATGATTGTCTTGTAGATATAATGTTTTATATTTTATTATTACACAAATTCTTGTTTAATAATTTACTTATTTATAACTAAATAGTCAATTAAATTATAATTATTGAAATATTTTAAATATTATTAAAAATAGACAATATAATAAAAAATTATGAAAATTGATCAAGATATAGAGCATATAAAGAAAATTAAAAATTTTACTTTATCATTAAAAGAAAGTGTCATAAAGGACAAATATTAAAAAGAAGAAAATAATTAAATAACTATTACAAAGTTTTTAAACTATGAAGATTATAAAAAATACTAAATACCGGAAGAAAAAATAGATATCGGTAGATTTTGTCGAGAAAAATGTAATAAAATGTTTTGGCGAATTTTTTGATGTTATTTGGATCAAACAGTATTTAAAGGCCTAAAGTTTTAATTTAAAGATTTAATAATTTCTAAATATCCTAATTTCTTATCCTCAACGTGGTTGTAGAGTTATTTAAAAGGGCACAAAAGGCCGTTAAAGCTCAACGACTAGCATCCAAAAGATTAGAAAAACATTGGGAAGAGCTATGTCTGTAAATCTTGGCCTTCCCAGAGGATTGAAGTGATGCATGACTTTATTAAAGAAGTGACGTCGTCCAAAAACTTCTAAGAAAAAGTATAAAATTGTGGAGTGTAGCAATGTGGCTACCCAACCAGCCGTTTAGGATGGTGTCACGACATTTTCTATCTTTTAAAAAATAAATAACAAATAAAATAAAAAAGTTTAAATGTATAAACTAATTTTAAACCACATAAAGTCAATTTAAAATCAACATTTGAAAGAAATAAAAATTATCACATTTCTTTTAAACACATCTATTATATATTTTAGAAACTAATGCATTTTCATATTAATAAAATATAAAATATTATTTTAATGATTTATATAACATGATAATAAAATAAATAAACTACTATACTTAAAGTTATGTAATATTTCTCATTTTTTAATATAATTTCGTGCTATATATTATTTTTATATTAAATAATAAAATAGACTGAATCAATTATCATTAGTTTAGTGACAAAAAAAGATATAACATATATATGTAAAATAAGCATATTAGGGTTATGTCATATATAGGATCAATATCTAATAATATAACATGTAAATAATATGTACATGATTCATCTCTATAATTTCCACCCATTGACTAATTTTGATATCTTTTCAACATCATTTTATATTTTTGATCATATTTTAAATCTTATAATTCATATAAAAATTATTTTATTTTTTTTCTAAATTCAATTTCAACTTTTAATTATGATATTGTTGCACCTCCTCTTTGAGTCTGAAAATTTCTTTTTTGTCAATCTTATACATATTATGTCTAAATGATGATAAATCTTCTTTGTTCTTTCAACTTGAGAATTTTAGTAATCAAACAAACTACAATATTTTATCTTCAAGGTAGTCACACTTTTGAAGCAAAACTTGGATGTTTGGATGTTGAATTATAATGCCAATTTCATGTTTTTATGTATTTATACAAGGCTCATTTGACAACCAAAACAGAACCTTAAAAAATTTATTTTATTAATTTGGAGTTGTTTTATCTGTTTCTTAGAGTTCATTAAAATGTATTTTTTCATTCAACACCTTAAAAACATTGTCTACCTCCACCTATAGTTATCAACAAATAGAATGAAGGGGAAGGAGCGTCGGCGCTTCTGCTGAAGGAACGGCACCGCCGGCGGAGTAACCTCCGCGTGCTCAAGCCTCGGAGATGCGCTCCACTGGCGGATGGTGGCTCATCGGGTTTTCACTCCGCCGTTTCTGGGCTTCCGTAGCCTCGAAGGCATCCTCGGCGTCTTTAGACTGCGGCTGTTCAGCGTGGACTGCCGGTTCGCCGGTCCTCTTCTGGTGGCGAAAGAACAGGCCCGTTGCCAGGTTAGAGGAGAATGGTGCGAACGGAAAGACAAGCACATGGAGAACGACCGCCATAGACTTCGAATAGGTGTGGGGACCGACAGCTGAGGGAAGTGATAAAGGATAACGTGGCACGCGTGACAAAAAGTACCTCTATTTGTAAACGCGTGTGAAATCGAGGCAGCCGCCATAGAAGAAGTTCGGTGATATTTGTTTTTTGTGATTAAAATAATTGTTTTAAAGAATATTTTAAAAAATATTTGTTATTTTTAAAAATATTTTTTAAAAGGAAAAATATTTTTTAAAAAGAAAAATATTCTGAGTAGACAGAATATGAGCTACTCATACAGAATGCTGAATAAAGAGTCCAAATTTAATCTTGATGTGCAATAGCACTGTTCACAAAGGCAAAGACGATCTCAATCGTTCGATCACATTTTACAAATGGATAACTAGATGATATGTACTATTCACAAATGTAGAGAAGATCTAAGTCGTTTGATCATATATTACAGATAGACGATAAGATAAAAATTACTGATCAAACTGATAAAATTGATCTCAGTTGTTTGATCGGGCTTGTCAAATCAACAATTAAATGAAATATATTATTCACAAAAGTGGATGTGTTCCTAACCATTCGATCACAAAAACGCGTGATCGGATCACACTGGTTTGCTCAAATTTAGAAGCAAACAGGACAAATTTTTGTTCAACATCGTAAGCTTGTATATGATATTTGACATTTATAATATTTCTCTCAGTGTATGGGTCAAAGAAATGGGGTTGACTATCCCTTGGTGCCCTTAAAAGTCATAACCCAAGTCAACTACCCATATGTATATGGGTTCGACCTATCCTGATCCAATAACTTGACACATCACGTGTTCAACTAGACTCGTTATGCCTAAAATAGTCCAAGAAATATTTCTTAACCCGATTTGACCCAAGCCACTAAGGGTCTTACTAAGACTTGGGCTTGACTCGACTCGGTTCACCTAATCTTTTTATCCACAACTCCTTATGCCCATTAATAGCACTTCAAGTCGCTTGGCCCGAGCCTTTGGCCTTGGCCATGTGTTGGGTTCTTAGGTCAATTTTTTTTCTTTTCAAAAATCATATTTTATATTTTTTTAGTTTTAATGTATTTTTATAATCATTAAAATATTTTTATAACTACTAAAATAATAATGTGTGAGAAATCAATGATCATGTTCTTATATAAATGATGTTATGTGATCTAATTGTGTCATATGTAAACAAGTGATACAATAAATAATCAAACTAGTAGATGTTTTAGAGATAAACTCCTCATTATTTGCCACACCACAAAGATTTTGATCAACAACTCATTGACATTTCATTTAGGCCATAGTTAGAGCATAACCACCAATATTACTTAATATTATTTTACTTGTGGATTGTTTTATGAGATATTTAGTCAAAGCTCTCTAATTGATTGATCCTCTAGGAAATATTTTCTGACTCGATTTAACCCAAGTCATTAAGGTTTTGATCGAGGCTCGGGCTTGACCTTACTCGGTTCACCCAGTCTTCTTATCCGCGGCTCCTTAGACCCATTGTCAAGCACTTCGGGCCACTTGGCTCGAGCTTTTGTGCTTAGCCATGTGTTACGTTCTTAGACCAAATTTTTTGTTTTTTTTTTCTAAAATTAGCTTTTATATAATTTTTTACATTTAAAATATTTTTATAACTACTAAAATAATAATACATCAAAAAAATGAACATGTATATGAATAAATAATATTATATAACCTAATTGTGTCATATATAAATAAGTGATAAGATAAATAATTAGGCCAATATATTTTTTGCATATAGACTCGTGATGGTCAGTTATTTTAAGAGTTTGATTAATGACTTCTTGGTATGTCATGTAAGCCACAGCCAGAGTATAATTACTAATATTTCTTGACATTACTTCACTTGTGGATTACTCTATGATGATAAAAATATTTGCTAACATATATGACATCTAGTCAAAACTCTCTAATTAATTAATCTTGTAAGAGCTTAAAATACATGACTTAAAATTTACTTAAGAAAAATATAACAAAAGCTAATATAATGATTTTGTTATCATCAGACAAGTGGTGCCATCTAGTCAAAACTCTCTAATTAATTAATCTTGTAAGAGCTTAAAATGCATGACTTAAAATTTACTTAAGAAAAATATAACAAAAACTAATATAATGATTTTGTTATCATCAGACAAGTGGTGCCATGACCAAATATATAATAATGTGGCATGACATATTTAGAGCATAAGCACTATATTAAGAGTTGACATCATACAATACGAAGACATTTCTTGTACATATATGATAAGTCATTTATGATCAATTTACATTGGTTACATGGTCACTTTGTCTCAGTTAATTTGTGTATAATAGTCATCGTCATAATGCAATTGTTGAGACATTAATACAATGCATTACTAAAACTTATAAATGTTAACTAAATAATTTTGAGAAACCCATTATAGTTATTATGACTACTTTATTTGTATTCAGCTTACTCTCTCATATAAATAGTGGTGGAAATTAAGAAGAATGAATTGATGATGCTCAAATTGCTAAATCTTTTGAAAGAGAATAATAGAAAAAAACTCTTAAATATGATCTAAGCTAAATTATGAGGAGTATCCACCTTATTGTTACAAACATGGTGTTATTTGATTATTCATATCTTACTTTGCATCAGGCTTCATTGATTTTAACATAATTTAGCTTTGTGTCATAAATTTATACAAGTAGATGGTATAATGTTTATGATCTCTATTTTGTTTTGTGTTGTAAAAGTTGTAAACCTGTTGTATCCCTTCTTATTTAAGGAGTTGTAGGTGTATCACTGTCGACTAAGGCGAAAGGATATGGTAGTATAAGATTTACTCCTACCGATTATGACAAAAGGTGTAGATTGTAAGTGTTATACCCGGTAAAATATTATAGGTTTAATCTTCAATAATTCGAATTGTGGCTTGGATGATTTCAGATCGACAGTAGGATGAGCCAGGAGCTCAATTGGAGGCTATTAGAATTTCTGAAATTTTCTGGGGATTTTTCGGAGCACCAAGGAAATTTTTAAGTAATTTTCCCTGTTTAATTGGATTTTTGGAAATTCGAAAATCTATTTAAATCGGTCCATTAGACTGGAATTTGGTTTTTACCGCGCGTGAACCGGACCGGAGCGGTTCAGCGAAGGCGGGGGCGGTTCGCCGAGTGCGTTTGCGCGTGCGTTTGGATAAGCCGCGGATAAGCGGATCGGACGGACGAGATCAGCGGTGGAGATTAACCGGTTGATCGGGGTTAAGCGGCGTTATTAGAAGGTCAACCGGCGCTTAATAGATTCTTAACGGGTTAATACCGGTTTAAGCGGGGTATTTAACCCGAACTGTTCGGCTGTTAGGGTTAGGGTTTCGAACGGCGATTGAGGCGAAGCGTTCGCGGCGAACGGCGGTGATTTCCGGCAGCCTTTCAAGGGGCTTTTGATAACCGGAGATTCGCGGGACAGAGGCGAACATTTTGGTACCGATTTCGTTCGGCGAGGGGCTGCGGTTGATCGCGTGCGGGCTTCACCGTCGCCGGCGGCGAGCAAAGGTAGGAAATTCGGTTTTAAATTAGTTAATTAGCAATTTAAAAATATGGATTATTTTGCAATTAGCTACCGGAGCATGCGAATTGTGGTTTTTGAAATTTATTAATGCAAATTATTGATTTTAGCATTTTAGGGTTTTCGGAAAAAAAAAATTACACCGCCGAATTTGGAAATTTTACCGAGCAATTGTTGATTCGATTATGTGCTTAATCATGTTAAGATAGTATCAAATGCTGAAATTTGTTTAATTTCATAGAATTGTTAAAATGAGAATTGGATGAAACTTCGGCGGAAATTTTGATTTGAATCTTAGAAATTAGTGACATTATTGAAAAATTAGGATAGTACGAACATCGGATGTTACTTCTCTTTGATCTCGGTCGCCGGAAATCGACGGGGAAAACGAAATTTTCCGGAGGAATCGTCGGCTAGGGTTTCGCGGGCGCCGGGCGGAGGAAGGAGATGGATTAGATTAATTTCGGTTTAGTTAATTAAGTAATTGTAATTATTCAATAATTAATAATAATTAAATACTAAACGTTGGCTGGAAAATGTGATTAAATATTCGGCCGGTGGGTTCGCGGTTCAGCGCGAGGATTCCGAATCGGCAGCGAAAACCGGTTCAGCGGGATTCGGGCGGACGAACTGGCGGAGGAAAAATTTAATTCGGAAATTAATCCGAATTTTCGGAAAATATGTGGAATTTAAATTTTAATTCGGAAATTAATCCGAATTTTCGGGAAAAGGATATATGTGGAATTTAAAATTTAAATTGGGAAATTTATTCCGAATTTCGGAAAATGGATAAGGGCAGAAATTGATATTGGAAATTAAAATTTCCTGAAGTGAGAAAAAAGGTGATTTTTGGAAATCACGTAGCCAAGTTGAAATTTACTGTTGGAAATTATCCATAAATTCAGTGCAGCTGGATTAGTTGGAAGGAAGTGTGACACTTGGGTAAGTGCTACCAGAATAGTCAGAATTTTGGTACAGTTTTATTGCTTGGATGGCAATGGCATGATTTGAGTCAGTTTACTCAGTGTTGGCATATTTCACGGATTGGCATATTGGATCGGACTACTATAGACCCTATATGATGTTTTAGGGTAGTTGTGGTAGGTAACTGTGCGGTTCAGACTTAACTTTCACAGTATACATGTGGACTGGTATGCGCTTTGTTGTATCTGGACACATGTTGCCGAATCTTGGAGTTAAAGCTTGGCAACGACTGTAGGGGCGTGGCTTCTATGGAAATTGTTGGGAGAGGACTTCTTGGGACGGTGGCTGAGTCGATCTCTTCTGGTCCACGAGTGTAGGCCTGCGTGCCTGAGAGTGGCAGTGGCAGGGGTGACTCGCCGTGGCTAGCCAAGTGTGTAGGCCTGCGTGTCTGAGGGTGGCAGGGGTGTCTCACGTTGGCTAGAGATCTATGTGACGGGTTTGTCTATAGTCTCCAGAAGATTGATTGACGAGAGACGCTGCGGTGTCGGGTGCTAGGCGTTGTGATGCGTGCGCAGAGATGGGCGTGTCCCGCTGGCATGCTGTCTGGGAGCACAGAGGAGAGCTACTCTGTTGTGACTGGGGGTGACTGTGGTTGGTCAGAGTCTGGGACTGAGAGTGTCTTTCCACCCTACATTGTTATGCTGTATTCCTATACTCTTGCTATTATCCTTCTCTTGCATGTGAGTTTTTACTAGCTGTCTTTCCTACTGGGCGTAGCTCATTCCTTTTTTATCTATATTTTTCCAGTGGCTCGGCAGACTTGACGCCACCCAGCTTTAGGTGGGATCGTGATCAGTAGGCTAGTGGAGGAGATCTGATCTGTGATTTTCTGAGACATTCTGGTTAGTTGATTGTTGCTGTTGGATGTATTCAGTGAGACTGTTATTCTTATGTCTTTTATTATGTGAGGGTGATTCTGACTTATGTATCTAGTTGAATGATATTGTATTTGTTGGACTTGGATCTTATTCTTGTGATGTGATGTAGTTTCCATTCACTGTTTTACTTTATTGTCTTGGTGGTATAGTGTGTGGAGTGCCATATTTTATCTGAGGATGTTATGTATTTTATTTTTGATAGTGAGGTCATTACATGACTATGGAACTTAACCGTGGGGGTTCAGACTTCTATTAGACCGGTTCTCCTACTGGTATGGGTTAGGAGTATTGGGTCTAGTAGGAGTAACATTGCGCGAGTTCATCAGTTAATTCAGGAGTCATGAACCTGATTTGACGGTGTACCCGGGAGATGGGATCCACATTGTTAAGGAAAGTAGGTGTGTAATGATGTGTTATATCCTATGTTTTTCGTAGGCTACTCAGGTTGGTATGGGACGATCT
Source organism: Vanilla planifolia (assembly GCA_023846275.1). NCBI lineage: Eukaryota > Viridiplantae > Streptophyta > Magnoliopsida > Asparagales > Orchidaceae > Vanilla > Vanilla planifolia. Next base: position 35,286,772 of record CM043869.1, on the reverse strand, counting down.
GAGCTGTCTATATGTTAAAAAATATATATATATATATATATATATTCCAAAAATCAGCCTAGAAAAAAAATGGGGTGTAACAGTAAGTGAAAATTTGTTTAGCTTGATCCATAGTGGATGTAGGAATTAGTTGGGTTGCAACACCTAAAAAAACTTATGCCCTTTTTCTTGTTATAAATTGATTTATTTTCTTTCATTATTATAAATTAATTCAATTACTGTACAAAGTTTTCCAAACTAATGAATACTTTTTAAGTAATATATAAGAAAAATCAAGAGAAATAATTGATTTATTTGTAAGACTAGTTGAGTTGGTCATGTTTGATCATTAAAGTTACAGGTTTTATTATTACCTTGTATTTGAAATTAATAAAATTTAGTATGTTTTTTTAAGTATTCACAATTCATACCTCATCTTGTACTTATTATTATCCTCTAGTTCTAATAAGTGGTATTATAGTGAGATTGTATCAAAAGAAAAAATTTTCTAAAAGATGATTAATATTTATTTTCATTTGTATGAGATGATACATTTACATTTGTGATATCTCTATGGATAAACCTCCTTTGCTTGAAAAAAAGTATTTTTTTATATGAAAAGAAGCATTTTAATATTTTATTATGAAAGTAGATCATATATTATGGTTTATGTCTTAACAATCTTATATTATTACAAATAACCCAAGTGATATATCTAGATTAATGAGACAAACAAATGAATGAGGAATGAATTACTTATATTGTGTTGTTCTCAACACATTGGAATAAATAAATGTCATCTAACTACTTGCTTTGAGGTGATGTAAACAATTATTTGATGAAAAATAGATTAAGATCACTACTAAAGACAAGCAAGAGAGAAGAAAGATAAAAAAGGATTAGAAAAAGGAAAAAACACTATTTGAATTAGCTCTGATCAAAATTACTCAAACAAAGGTATGTAGATTTTATCTTGCTCTAATAATACTTTGTATGAATCTAATGAAGAATTACCTAATATTTTAAAGAATTAGGATGCAAGTATAGAAGGATAATTAAAATTTATGCTAATTTGAAACAAAAATATTCTAAAAAAGTTGACTAAATTCATGCTTTACAAAATCAAATCAATATGCTCGAGAGAGATAAATTGATTTATTTGAGGTGATAATTTTTAAAGAGTTTTTCCAAAAGTTTTTTATCTCTCTCTCTCTCTCTCTCATGTACGTCCGACGAAGCCAAAATATTTCACCAGCGAACTCGAGATCTCCTGCATCTCTTGCCAGCCAAATCGACCAATCTCAGTCTCTGCTGCTCACCAGAAAACTTACACAACCCCGACGACAAAGCAAAGAAATTCTTACCTTACGGTAATCTTTGCCAGTCGTCACCGTCGCATGCTGGAACTCACGAAATCCTCGTCGGCCGTCACTGTCGTGTGCCAAAACTCATGAAATCCTCGTCAACTATTATTGTCGTGTGCCAGAACTATATGAAGCAAGACAGTAGCTTTCGGAAATCTCGCCCTCGCAACTCCGACAATCTCCCCGAAATCTGTATTCGTAGAAGTGCTTTTTCAAATGCACCCTGCTTCTGCTTTTATAACCGCGGTCGAAACCGATATGCCCTCGGTTCGTGAACCACATTTTGTATATCACTCCTCCCAAATTTCTTATTTGCACATATATCCTCTGCTCGGAGAAATAAACCTGCGTCGAAAATCCTAAAATTGCATATATACCCATCGCAGCCAACAACTTTAAAATTACAAATATACCTTCCGCCAAAATAAATTGAACTATGCCGACATTTACAAAATTACAAATATATCCTCAATATTACAAATATATCCAAATCTTTAAAAATTCATAATTTATTCCTTAGAACTCCAAAAACTACAAACTAAACACTGTTAGATTCATCTCAAAGAGCTATTTCAACAAAAATAAAACAAAAAAAAGTAAGGCTGTTACATTAGTGTGACCAAATCTTACCTATGTAAGGTTATTGATTGGATCATTAAGGAGGATCTCAATGATATTTTCAAGGTACCTGCATTTGGTCTTATTTTATAACCAAATTATGAGAGTTCTAATTTTGATTGGATTGAAGTGAAAAATTTTATTTTCAAGATACCCAATGAGTTTATTTTGACAAAACTTCTTGAGAGACATTATAATTCCAACGGGTGGTGATACATAACATATCATTCTATGACTATCACTTATTACTTTTATGGTATGAAGAAGGAATATTTTGATCTTATTGAGATACTCTTTAGGTTAATTAGCAAGATCCTTATGATTAGGAATCCAAAATATAAGAAAAAGTAAATCTATATTTTGGACATCTAATTGTTCCAATTATCGACTTTAAATATTGTATAAAATGAAAAAATTGGACTAAAATTTTAAAGCTATTAAGGGTTCGAATATTAAGAGTCATATTTGATGGAGAATAGCAAAGTTCAAATTGGTGAAGATCAACTAGTTATAGAAGTTTAGCATAAATCTTAGCCTTCAAATGATGTTCCCCTCAATAAGAATCACATTAACCATCCACATCTTCTATAGAAGCTCCCAATGCTAATAAATCATATGCCAAGTTGTAATATAGTTTATTGTCTCGTAATTGGAATATTGCTCATTACAATTATTGACTTATTGTCACAAAATATTGTTCTAACTCCTTGTTATTTTTGAACATCTTCTAGAGATTCTTTTATTCATATTTCTTGTGAAGTTTCTTTTGTTATTATTATATACTCTACTTGAACTAATGATAAAGCTACAATATTTTTCTTCTTATTGAGCCAAGCATAAATTAAAAAAATCATGTAAAAAAGCATAGCTAAATATACTTTTACTATCATTAATACATCTAGCTCGAACATTGTCTATAAAACCAATCAATCTTTGATCATTCTTATTCATATATTATATATCATAGTTAAGTGTACTTTATAAATATTTTAACACTTCTTTTACTATATTATAGTGGAGTTGACTTGGATCTTGTGTATATCTTGAAAGGCTGCATACTATATAAGTAATATCGAGTCTTGTGGTTATAAGATAAATAAGATTTTCAACTAAACTTCAATAAAGTCAATCATTTGGTTTTTTGGTTTGATCTTCTTTACTCAACTTCTTATTTTACATCATATAAATATTAAAAATATTTTTAATGTATTTCTTTTGGCTAATGATTATTTCTTTTGTTGTTTGATTGACTTCCTCTAAAAATATTATAATTGACCTAGTCACTCATTTTATACCTTTTCTTCATATATTCCTTTAAATTTTAAGCATGCCTTCATTACCTGTCATATAAATTAAATCATTAACATATACTGAAGGTATATCTTTTTCTTTCCTAATTATATAAAGCTTTGGTTCACTTTTATTTTTAGTGAATCTTGATTTGATGAAGATTTATTTATCTATTTGTACCAACCTTGAGATGCTTGTTTAATTTCATAGCTTTATTTAGGCTATAGATTTTGTTTTCTTCTTTTATAGCTTCAAATCCTTTTGACTGTTTAATGTAGATGTCCTCTTTTAATGTAATAAAAAGAATGCTAAGTTTATATCTGTTGATATATCCTCTACTTCTTTTGTACTACTAGAGCTATTAAAACTCTTACAATCTCAAGACTTATAATTAGGGCAAATGTTTTAAAGTAGTTAATTCTTGAATTTTGTGTAAATTCTTTTGTAACAAGTCCAATCTTATGTTTATGTAATGATCTATCCAAATTTTACTTGATTTTTTATATATAATTTAATAATCTCTATGTTTTATGATAAATAAGCATGCTTCTATTCATGATTTTTTTTTTGTGTTTTAATTGCTTTTCATTGTCTTAACCCACTTTTTTTGTTTACTACTTCAAATTTCTCTAAATCTATTAAGCAAAAATTAGGTTCTTCACATTTTTCTTTTAGAGGTCTTACTCTACTTAAAGGTCATTTTGATGAACACGATTCTTCACTTAAAGTTGGACTTGAACATGTTAGCTCTAGTTGATGAATATTTTATATTTTAACAAATGTTAGAGTTGACAAATATTGTATAATAATTAGACATTTATTATCTTTCTCTTTTCTTTAGTTTTGATAGTTTTTCTCATGAAATGTCATATCTCTATTATTCAATAACTATTTTGTTAGAAAGTTATAAAGTTGATATCCTTATATACATATATTATGACCAATAAAGATGTATTTTTTTTTACTTTTGATCTATCTTGTTGTGCTTTCATTTGGAATACAAGAGTGAAAAAATCATAAAATAAACTTTGAAATGACTAATAAAGATTTCCATATCCAACCTTCAAAAGAGTTCTTTCTTTTACTACTTTAATTGAACATTTATTAAGGATATGGTTTATTATATTAAAAGTTTCAATCCAAAAATCATTTTGTAAAGCCTTTTTCTTTATCATTGTCCTTATCACATCGATTATTATTCTATTCTTTTTTTATTATTACATTTTATTATGTAAGCTACTTTGAATTGTCTATAAATTCACTTATAAAAATAGTTATTAGATTCTTTTAAGACGTACTCTCCTACTCGATCACATCTCAAAATTTAAGATTATGCACATTTTATATTTCAATAAAACCTTTGAATTTTTCAAATTTCTCAAAAGCATTTGATTTTTTTATGAAATACATTGAAGTCATCGTTGTGTAATTATCAATAAATAAGATGAAATATGTGTTTTTAATAAATGTGATACTTCTTACTTTTTCACTTATGTCTATATAGACTAGTTCTAATAGTGACTTAGCTTTCTATGCTCCCTCTTTTAGGAAAGGCTATTTATGTTGTTTGCCTATGATGCAACTTTTAGGTGTTCATATTTGTAAATGTTTTTGAGACTATGTTAACAAATTTTTAATTTTTTAATAATTTTAAATTTTAAAAATTAAGATGATAATATCTCTTATGTTTAATCATACTTCTTCCATATTTTCTAATATAAATGTAGCTGAGGAGAAAAACCCTAGTTTTTTTATCTTAATTTTTTCAATCATTTAATTTCTTTTATAAAAAAATCATAAAAGCCTCATTTTTAAAAGTTAGGTGCTATCTATTTTGATTCAATTATCTCAAACTCAATAGATTTTATTCAATTCTAGATATAGCAAAACATTCTTTATATATTTTATTCTTTTTCTTATTTTAATTATAATTTTCTCTCTTTCTTATACTTTTACCAGTGCTTTATTTTTCATTCTAACTTCTAATATAGAAGTTTTTACATAAAAAAATACTTTTAGTTTCTATCATATGATTTCTACACCCATTATCGAGGTATCAAATAATTTTTCTCTTCTAATGCACTTTATTATTCATAAAGTATATTTTTTTCTTCAAGTTTTTTTAAAAATTTACTTGGTTAATACTATCTTTTAATCTACAATTGTTCCTTAGGTGTTTGATTTTTTTTTGTAAAAGTAATGTTGGAGTTTTCCTTTTCATTTGCACTCAAATGTATTATGATTTATCATTTTGTAAATTTTGTACGAAACTTTAAGATGAGAAGGATCTACTCCTTTATATTATCATCATAATCTCTTCTTCTCTTTATATCTCGTTTTGATTTAAAAATTTTAGTATTATTATTTCTTGAAATACATTGAAATCTAAAATTTAATTTTGTTGAAAATATATTTTCAATTGATTTATTTGAGTGTATTAGCTTCCTTCATGAGATAATAAAGACTTATTAACTCTTAAATTATTGACTTTATCATGCTATTTGATTCTTTTATTATTATGATAATATAATCATACTTCATTAGTAAACTGATTAGTATTTTTTAACAATCTTTCAATTATTTATATTTTCTCCATATATCTTTATTTAGTTAACTACTATTACTTTAGAAAACTCTCTTTCATTAATTCTTTTTTCTCATTTTTATTTTTTTTAATTCTCTATATAATGATTAGTGTTTGATACTCTTTACCTTAGCATGTCTTTCAAATTCATTTGTAAGATTTTTTGTGCTTTATTGTCTTTTGTTACTCTCATAATCCATGGGAATATATTCATAGCTATTGTTTGCTGGATGATGCATAATTCCCTTGCATCATTGATTTGATTAAATTCAAGCCTTTTCATTTCTTCTAGGGAGAGTTAACTTTTATTTGATGGTTCTATAAATTTTGTATATACAATCGTTCATAGCCTGTGTGATTAGAGCATAGTTTGCACATTGATTTTCCAAAAATCACAATTTTCTCTATAAAAAATAATAATAATAAGATGCATAAGGATGATAGAGTTAGATATATTTTGCATCAAGGCAATAAAACTAACCAAAGATAAAATTCAATTGATAAAGTTGACCATAGGTGAAATTGATGTGGTAGAAGCCCTCTATAGGTGCAAAGGCGATTGGGCAGCCATATTAGAATTAAGTGCTTGCTATCACAACGAAGCTCTCATACAACTATTGCATAATTTGAAAGAAAAATGGAGGCTTTAGGAATGAAAAAGAGGTTGGAAATCAAATACAAATAGAGACTTGTTTGTAACTTAAGAATATTTTTTTACAATACTTTGAAGAATTATTACAAATAAGAGATGTGCATCTCTATTTATTGGAATATTTCATCTCTTTTATGTCTCCCTCTTCATAATTTTAAGAAATTCTTTTGAATTTAGATTCAAAGATTTTCCACCAAAATATCTTATAAGATAATTCTTTGTGCTTAATTTCTATGCTCTTTTATTGTTAACTATATAGTAAATGAATTATGGAATATTGAATAATCAGCGTTTTTTTCCCTTGGTGGTTCAACTTAAGCATCATGCAATGCTTGAAGCTATTAAATTTCCATTGGCAATCAATTGGGATATTAGCTTTCTAGTAGAGAGCAAAAAAGTATGGTTAGAATGTTGATGTTTGAAATTCTTCTCATATATAGCGCTCATTAATGATTCTATAAAGCTTCTTTAGAAGCTAGCAAAAAAATATCAAGATTTCACTATCATTCCTATCTTTTCGTAATTTTTTTCTACTTCAGTTTATCTATTGTTTTGCTTTCTGATTTGACACCTCGAGGCTTATTTTACAAAGTTAGGCTGATTTTTCTATTGATCGAATAGACAAGCATGAAAAGAACACCAAGAAAGTTAATTGCACTTTTGCCATGGAGAGAGACGCTTTGAAAAAGATGAGAAGACAGGTAACAAGCAAAGGAATACTTGTATTAAAACTGCATTTCAGCAATGACTTTAAGCTAGATCAAATTTTGGTGCCTGCAATGGTGAATAATTAAATACAGCTATGTAATCCATAACATTCTCCTCTATTTAACTTGTGACTAGAAATTATCGAAACAAATTGCAAGCTAGTTATTGAGCTTTGCACATACAACAATACAGACAGCTTAATAACTAGTATTTTTGCAAATTACAATTGATAAAACTGGTGTAGTGAAGAGCGTAGTCCAGATACTTTAAAATAAACCGCTGGTATACGCAACCCCGGTCTGCGGCAGCCAATTATCCCCCGATATAAAGTTATTTACCGTAAAGTTTAGCGCGTCGGTTTGGTTAGTTAGCACGTGGTATCCGGTCCACGTGACCCGCCCGCTGGTGTTCGAGCCCGGACCGGTGTTGTTATACTCTGCGTAATACAATGTGCTGAGAGCAAAGTCGCCGTTCCACGGCAGCCACCCAGCTGGATTAATCAAGCTACCCAGAAACGACTGCATTACAACCGTCCTCGAATACTCCTTCCACGGCCTGCCAAGATAAGTCTTCGTGCTCCCGTTGTCGGCCGCCAGCTCTGCCGAGGGCAGTAGGTTGCAGCCCTGGATTGAGGTTCCCGTATTCTGGTTGGGGTCTGTCCGGCCCTGCGCGGTGATAGTGTTCTGCTGCCCTCGCAGGGGAAGCCTAGAATAAATGTTGCAGCTCTGGAAGACGACCGCGGCGTTGCCGAATATGTAGTCCACCGTACCGTACACGTCGCACTCGCGGTAAAATTGTCGCAATGAGTGGGTGTACAGCGTGTCCTGATACCCCTCGAAACTGCAGAGATAGAAGGTCGAGAGGTCAGCTCCGTTCCGCACGGCTACCGCCTGCTGCTTCACGGCCCCCGCTGTGTTCCGAAACGTCATATTTATTGCCACAAATCCTTGCCCAACCACAGCTGAATGCCAACAACTTACTATTAGTATGTAAATAAATGAATATAATTTCATATATATATATATATATTTATATACATAAGTGTGCATTTTATCGAAAATCTGTAGAAGGTTAGGAAGCGCATCGGATTCTTGCCAAAGGTTGCAGAGTTAAAGGTGGTCCAGCCATCGACGACGCTGCGGTTGCCGGTGACGACCGTCTGGTTGATGCCATCGCCGACCATCATGATGAACCTCTTGTTCTTCGGGATCGAGACGTACTCCTCGTACACTGAGGCTGTGACGAAGATCAGGTAGTAGCCATTGCTGCCGTCGGTGTTGTTTGGTGCCGAGTTCACGGCGTCGGTAATCGTAGTGAAGTTTCCTGTCCCATCAGGGCTTACTACCACCATATCGATCACCTCAACAGCATCGGACGTCTGTAGAAGCCTCCTGCCGGTCCGTTCCTCGAATAAGGCTCGACTCTTCTGCGGCATCTTTAATGGGATACCTTTGTTCCAGTGGCTGACACGCACCTCGTGGAAGAGTAATTGCCGCTTCTTATCTTGACGTTGTTTGAATATCGGAGATGGGAAGTGCTTTAGGGAGGATTTATTTGGCTTGCGGTTGGGAACCCAAACATTGGAGAACAGCGCTAAGGAGACGCTGAAGAGCTTGGTGTCGTTGAGGAGAGAGGGGGTGAGGGCACCGGAGGCGGCGTTGGCTTTGTCGGCTTCCTTGAGCCCGTCGAGACATGTCTGTTGGTTGGTGAGGAGGGCGGAGAGGAAAGCTTGGAGCTTCTCGGCTTGAGGATCGACTAGGATGGCGGTGGTGGAATTGAGGGTGGAGCCGGCCGTGGTAAGGAAGTCAATATTGAGGCCGGTGAGAAGTTGGCAGTCGTCAAGGGCTCGGGCGGTGGTGACTGGGAGACTCGAGCGGCGAGCGAGGTATCGGTTAACGAGGGAAAGGAATCTGCCTGAGTTGCCGAGGGACTTGGCGAGGGAGAAGCGGCCGTAGGAGTATAGTGGCTGCTTGCCTCCAGGCGGGAGAATGGATCTACAAAATGAGGGGTCGGGAGTTGAGTTGCAAGCGGTGGACGGTAGCACTGGTCTGGCGGAAGGTGGTGGTGTTGGTGTAGTTGACTGTGCGGCTGCGAAGTAGAGGAACGAAAGGAGGAGAAGTGGGAGTAGGCGGATAACTACGATTGCCATTTTGATTCCACGTATTGTCCGGTTTGTTCGATCCGGCTGAGCTTTGGTTCCGAGCAAGGCATTGTTGGGTATTTATTCACTGATTTCTTGGACATGGTTTTGCATTTTTAAATTTGTCGCTGTTATGGTCAACGAAAATGGCTTCGGACTAACATAACGCGTAACGGTGGGGACTTCGGGTTTCCACAATACGAACTCCTACCGGATGCCAGCGTGGCAATGTTTTCATTTTTAATTCGTCAGAGCCGAACCTATTCTCTCCCACCTGAAAATCTACCGATGCTCTCTCTGTCCATTCAGAACATGCCACGTCGTTGTTGGGTTACGATTTTCGGTGCCACAGACCAAGGTTAGAAATGGATTTTGCGAGAGAATTGGTTAGCGAGTATCTATCTGAGGGTGGACGTCAAGAAATAGTATAAATTAACAGCTAGCGTTGGCTTGTTCTCGAGAATCGGATTCTTCGCGAGAATAAATAATGTAAAAGGAATAAGAATATAGTGAAGGTTGATAATTCATATTTGCGCAATTGTGCCTTTAATGGGAAAACCAAAGTGTAAATTCAAGAAAGGATATGACCCGAAACGCACAGTGATGTTTATTATCACATGATAGATTAAATGGCCCACTATCCACTTAGTCATAAAAAACATGTCGTCTAAGTTATAACTCACATCATGGGTTCCTTCTTTTCAAACCTCATTTCGTGACTTTTGATATCTACTTTTGTTGCCATCGTTAATGACACTTTTCACCATTAAACTTAGGCTCACCAATAATTGATTGTTCTTCTAACTTAATTCTCTTAATCTAAATCATAATCGAGTCAACACTTTATGTCCATTTGAACAATGAAAAATATTAATGTTCTAACTACTCCTGATTAGCAACATTTGTCATAATTATATATATAAATGATGTTGAATTATTATAATTATTTTGTGAAATAAATATCCCAATATCAACATATAAAGAATATAATTTAATCATGTAAGGACAAGAAAAAAATATTAATCTATTCAACAATTATATAAAAGTTGAGCTATAATAAACTTAAAACACCATATCAATATTTAGAATCTCAAATTAAGCACAAAATAAGATGTCCTAAGCAACACAATTATAAATGTTAATATAATAATTGTACCTTGATTATTAAGTTTTTTTCAAGATAATGACATGAACAAAAAACAAGACATTATAATGACAATATTTTTTTTTTGTCAAATGATACATCTAATGACCCAACCATGATCTTGCATGTAAGATCTAAGTTTTTCAAACATCTCTTACCTTTGAGTTCAAACTCTTCACATCCAATTTGGTGATTTCTTATATTACTTTTATTCCCTTTTCCATCTGAATTCTAAAACTTCATCATTTAAATTAGCTTCAAAAATTGTTGGCAACACTCCCTTGCTATCATCTCCATTGGAGTCGAAGCAAGATCGACAGCTATGTCTTCGTTAAATATCGATCAACACAACAATCCTATTAGCTTCATTAGCTATAATTTTAATGAAGCACATGTTGTATTGTTGACTCTAGTAATCGTACTCTATTTAATGATAAAAATATTAACTATTTATAATAAAATTATTTGACTAAATTTTCAAATTTTAAGTAGTTGATGTTCGTGTTTGTGAAAGAAATTAAAACAAAAGACTAAATGTCAAATCCTATGAAGATCGTCTTGATTGATGTGACAAATTATCAAAAGATATATTTTGAATTTAATTTTAGGTATTTTTATTTTATTTTAATTAGAATGTTAAACTAAATTAAATTAAAATTAATCATCTTTAAAATATATTTATGTTTTTTATATTTTTTTATCAATCATTCTTGATTATATTAACCATCATTTTATCTTAATCATATCTGTGAAATCATTAATTAATTTATTATAAAAAATATGATAATTATATTAATTAATTAGTAAAAATTTTAAAACTTACCTACCCTATTAAATATAAGAAAAAGCAGCTTAATGTTGAGATATTGATCATCCTCAACCCATTTGGTACAATAAACTAGTTCCACACTCAAATCCTACTCATATTAATTATTCCAGATCGAGTTATCACTCTTGCATCCGTATATTCAGTATAATGCATAACTAGCACACATAGGTGATGACTTCTCGAATGAGCCATGAGGCAGCCAAACCCAATAAGCTGTTATGGAGGATAATGCTAAGCTTTAAAAATGTAATATATTTGTTCTTTGCATTGTGGGACTAATCATAAAGATTTTACTACACAATAGCTATTAATTTGTGAGAATAACCAGAATCATTTGATCATGCTATTTTCATGATCGAATGACCCAGATTTGCTCCGTCTTTTATAATGCCTGTTTATATCATCCATTCAATCGCATAGTCCATGATTATTCTGTCAATTAGATATAAATCATATCATTCGATCTGGATTCAGATATAACAGTTATGATCAAATCTTATTCCTAAATAGTCTAGTCATATCTTATCCATCCAATCACGTAGTTTTTATAATCGAACTATTACAAACCATTCCATCCAAAAGGCTCCTATGTAATGACTCTTTTAGTTGTTATTTCAAATTGTTTTACATTTTATTTAAATATTAACTTTCAAATAAATTATACAAAAGCTACACAACGGTAACAACTAATTTAGTGTTTGATAAATGGCTCTAGTCGTTACAAAATGCCTATAAATAGGAGAATTTTTTTAGGAAAATTAATAGATCATTTTTTATATAATGTAAAGAAAAGTTTTAAGTCAAAATATTCAAACAATTAGCAACCCATTCTTATCATCACTTCCATACACTACTATATCCTTTAGTCTTTAAACTCTTAAAATTTTTCTTCTTTCTAAATAAGTTAAGTTACTAATTTTGTCTATTCTTAATTTATTTAATTAAGATACTTATATCTCTTTAATCATTTCATCAATCATAGGATTTCATTTGTATTAATTTTAATTTTATGTCGTTGAATATTTTTTTATTGTTATTTTATTGTAAGGTTGTTGTAGCTTATCCCATTGATTTTATTGTAAAGCCCTAGTAGTCTCTTTATTTTGTTTGTTTATTGTGAGTGTTTAATCTACTTATATTTTGACAAAATGCTTATTTTAAGTATTTGTTTTTGCCTAATTTTTGTCAATGGTGGAAAAAGACTTAGTTTTAAGTTAAACTATCTAAAAATCGTTTGTGTACAATTTTAATTATGATCGATTTTTTTATTACATAATTTTTATAAAAATTAATTTATTTTAAAAATATTAAAATTATATAAAATTATTTTTAGAGATTTATTTAAACCTTTAAAAATATTTTTAAACTATATCTTTAAATATTTTTTATAAAAAATTAAAATTTTTATTTCTAACAAGTCACCTTCTTCTTATTAAATCACATTTTAAAAAAATATACAAAATAATAACATATTTAATAAATAGTTTTTTGTCATAGAATTTTCAACATCATCATTCAAAGAGCATAATATAACTTAATATGAACACGAAAAAGCCTAAAATATTCAAGTACTTGACAAAAGTTGGACTACTAATATCTTCCATAGAACTTATTAAAAAGGTTGTAGGCCATTAACAAAATTTAATATAATAGATATGAGCTACATAAAATGATTTTGAATATCAAGATGTAAAGTGCATATTAAAGACCACAAGTCAAATTTCAATCACATCAAGAATAAAAAAAACTAAATAACATCATCACAGAAAGCATTCAAGTATTAAGCAAGGCTTAGAATTTATATTTTTGTTTCTTATTATTTAGTTTCTCCATCTAAATAATAAACTTTTAGATAGGTTTGATGCTTAAATCTAATATTGATAGTGATTTTGATTTAGATAATTAGTTTTATACCCTTTTAAAGATGAAAGACAAAATACACCATGACAAATTAAAACTACAAATTAATTTACCATTTTAAATAATTAAAATTTTCCCAAAAAATGTTATAATTTATCTTTATTTAATATACATTTTGTAAATAATTTATAAATAAAATAATATATAAGTGTTAAGAATCAAATCTAGTATATTGAATCTTCCATTCTAGAGATCTTATAATATTGGTATTTTGTCATATTTTCTTCTTGGAAAACATATTTTAGATGTCTTCCATCAATCGTTTCATTTGTATTTAATAATTAGTAAATAATTCAACTTTTGTGATGATAGATGGCAGGGCAAAAGGAACTCTTACAATAAAATATAAAAAGAAAGTTGATGATAATGGATATTAATCTAAATTAAAACTTAAATATCTTTAGCAATGTGAAGAAACTTAAATTATAATCTAGGGATATGCACATATGCATGATAAAGCTAATCACAATTTCTATCAATGCCAAGCAAACAAATCTACTTGTATCATTCCATAATAAGACTTAAAAGAGATTATAAAACTAAATTTAAACAAAAAATAAAATGAGAAAAATAATTTTCTCATTAAAATAAAATAAAAAATACAAAAATAATTAAAACTCATAAAGGTCTTATAAATGACACACACTAAAATCTAAAAGTAGCCTAAAACTTTTCTATAACCTACTATATCAGCTTAGTATCATCTATTGATGTAATCTATCATGCATTAATTTATGTATCATCTAAACCCAAATTAAATGTTTTTTAGACATTATTCACAAATTTGGCATGCATAAACTAAAATTGATTATACTTATGTTTTGATTTTGTTGTTGTTGGAAGTATAACATTAAAACCGAGTATCTTACAAAATACTAAAAAAACAATATGTTACATTAAGTTACACTAAAGAAGGAAATATGTAATTATTGCATAGTGATTATGAAAACTTTATGCTCTTTATTCTTTTTCATTTCATAAAACTTCTGTTTTTTTATACCAAAAGTATTTGCAAAAACTATAATGAATACTTCTTAAGAATAGTAAAAAATTCTGTCATGATTCACCATTCTAAACTTTCTATTGCATAATCTAATCCCCCTATCATATTGCATAATCCTCAGTAAATAGTTGTTATAACATTAGGTTGGATGGGCTGATGTCAGCTTTAATTTGTTTCCTAAATCTCATTGTATTGTCTATGAGTTTCATTAAATTATATGAAATTCAATTTTTAGCTATCCAAGTGCATTTGAAGTAGTCCAATTCATTAAAGAAGGCTTCATTATATCATTTGATGAATGTTATCAAGCTATTCAATCCTCTCAAGAATTCAAAGCTCAGAGCTATACAATTGATCACATAATTTGATAAATATTATCATACGATATGATTGTCTCTCTAATTTAAAATCTAGTGTTGCTCAACTGATCATATAATTTAATAAATATTATTATACTATGTGATCCTATAAAGAAAGAGTCAGTCCAAGATCTTTTACTTGTTGTATCATATATTGATCTTATCATATAATATGATCAGGTTCATTGTATAGTACACAAGGCACAATTGAAAATCATTTTTAAAGTATTTATATCTTTTATACTTTCTTTTATTATTTAATAAACTCTTTAATTTTGTAAATTGAAACATTAAATTTTGCTGTAAAAATAATTTACTCTATTTTTAACATTTAATTACAATTAAAATATAATATTTTATTGTGCTTCACAATATCATAAAATTATGAGTCATAATGTAAATCATGTTGATAAAATAAGAACTAGTACAATTTACGTAATCCAACGTAACGCATGCTATCTAGGTAACATAAAAAAAATCATGATGCATTAAGTCATTGTGCCAGTCACTGTTGCCTTAGTTCTCATGAACTATATTAGTTTAATTTCAAAATTTTTAAACCAAAAATAAGATGAGCCAACCACTAGAAGCTTGGCTTATGTCATACACTATTGATTATTACATACATGTAAAAAAAACAAAAAAATAATTTTTTGTTACAAACATAATATTTAATAACCATATAATACAATTTAACAAAAAAAGTCATACCCTTTTATCCCAATTTTTTTGCATTCCACTTAATCATTTAAAAAATGCATTTTGCAATTAAATATTGAGATTTTAATATCTATATATAATTATTTAGGTTAGGTTTCTCAAAATTTTGGATCATTATAGGCCTTTAATTGTGCTCTACTCAACTAATTCCATATTTGTGAGTTCATATGACCAAGTAGTTATCTCTTTAATGACATCTCTATTTTTTATTATATTGGAACTCTACTCCTAATGATGACACGTTTCAAGTTTGTATGAGTTTTTGTTTTTCTTCCTTTAGATGGTTTAACATGAGCTCCATTTTAAACAATATTTTAACAGAAAAGTTATATTTCTTAAATCCATTTCTTTCTTATATACACATTCAAAAACCATATAGTATCCTTTGCACATTTGCATACATACTTATGCAATAATTTTAAAAAAATTGCATTACATCCACGTTCGAAAAAATTAGTAACATATTGAATACAATGTAGCACATAAACTAAATCAATGCATGCATTTATAAGAATTTTTAGCATCATCAATTTAATTTTCCAATAATTGATTACAAAACAAACAAATAATGTTCCCATTGTCAACCAAGATATAAGTTTCTTCATGATTATGAGTTTTTAAAGTAAGACTACGATGCAATCATTAATGAAAAGTATTAAGTACATAGCTCACCCATCTCAAATTTTTAAGCAGAGTCACAATAACTTAATTGTTTAATTGCATATCCTCATAAACTTCCCAAAGCTTAAGCCTTCCTCTTCCTTTTTCTTGATATAGGTGTTATAATAATTTTCTTAAATTTTGTCCAGAAGTGAAAATAAGTGAGCAAATCTCACAAGAAGGGGTGAGTTATGGTTTTAAATTATTTTTTCTAATTTTTTTAACTATATTTATTTTTTAAAAATTTATTATAAAAATAATATTATGTTTATAAAAAACTTTGATTTACAAATATATTAATTTATAGCTTTATAATAAAAATAAAAGTTGAAATGATACGCCAAAATTTTTAGATGGTTCATTTCAAACTAGAACTTACATCCATTCCCAACCGAGGTCGGAAAAAACTCCATTAATAAAAGAGTTACACTTGAAGTTTTATCTTACAATTCACCTCCAACCTACTAGTTTTTACAAATTCAACATAACCCAAACTTTTACGAGCTCAACCCTAACTCAATTATTTATGAGATCAAACCAAACTAAGACTTTCGTAAATGCTCGACTGCCCAACCCAAAAGAAAAACAAAAATATGACAAGAAACAAATTCTGATAAAAACATACAATTTTTCATATTCTTGTTGATAAATATAAAAAGATACAAAGAGTTTCAAAATTATGAAGAGAATTAAAAAAAGAAAACTTTGAAGAATTCGACTTAGCTCAAAGAATTTAGAATTTCGAGTAATCATAAGCCGTAGGTACTATCAGGAAAAATTTATGTCAGTAGAATACAATGCAACCCATTTTTGAAATATTAAAATCTTATTCACGTTAATTAGTTATTTCATTCATAATTTTTAGATATTTATTGAAAAATATTTTCCATATCTACTAGAAAGTGAGTGAAAAGCTACTTCCAAACAGCTCAAAAATGTCTTAAAATATTCTTCCAAAACGACTATTATAACATCATAATAATGGCTATTTAATTAGTTGTTATGCTTAATTAATCATAGTTGTTGGAAGGGATTGACTAGAGCTATTGGATCGGTACAAAGGAGATCTCGATCGTCCGAGCGAACGCTGTAAAGGCGGATGTGTTCTAGATGGTTGGATCAAGCTTGATTAGATTTAGATCACTCAATCAAGTAAGATGAGATCTGGATTATTTAATTAATCAATAGTAAATGCAAGATTAGATTTAGTCCGTAGGATTCAAAGAGGAGATATCTAGGCCATCATATCAGAGTTAGATTATTTTAAAAGACAAAAATAAAGATAGTCGTCCAATAAAGTCATTCGAGATGACGACCGTGAGATGGATTAATCGGTTAGAGCGGATGAAGTAGCAATCGTCCGATCAGCTCAACAAATGGATAGTTGGATCTATAACGATCACTATTTAAAGATAAAGGTGATCTCCAACATGCGCTCGTGAAAATGCATGATCAAACTGTGCTGAGTGTTGTCTGTTTTGGATGTAGATGAGTACAAAGAATTTTAGTCCCAAATTGTAGGGAACAATATGTGTTTGGAATTTATAAACATTTGCATAGAGGTATCATGTAGATCCTAAATTGGGGTGGCTCCCCCTTGTGTGCTCGAGAATTGATTACCTATGTGTACTCATAGGATATAGGTTTATACGAGTCAGACCTGACCAATACATACTTCAACCTGATTTGGTTCTGACTGTTTCCTGACAGGAGGCTTGCGAGTGCTTGCACCTACCCGACCCAAAAGCTTTGCATTCTCACACAGCTTGAGATGTTGCATAATTTTTTTATTTAGTTATGAAAATTTAATATAATCATTTTTTGATGTAATCAAGATTTATCAATCAACCTAATATAGAATTTAGCAAAAATACAAAAATATCATTTAATTAAGAAAAGAATGATTTAAAAATAAAATTATATTACTTAAATCAATGAATGATTTATGTAAGATTTGAACCAATAAAAGAATTAAGAGATCAAAAAATTGAGTCATAATCATTTACTAAATTAAGGAGATGACTAAATAAATTAGATGTCTGAATATGATTTAAAATTTATACGAAAGAAGAGTGTCTTAAAATCAACAAGCTAACATTATATTTCATAGCAAAATAAAATCTTATCAAAACTAATGTACATGTCTTCAATCTTTGAAACTTGCTGAATACACTAAGGTAATTTGAAGAGCACTAGTTCACTATATTCAAAAATATATGACTTATTCTTTATATGTAAACATGTTTCATACTAAATAAACCTTTTAGAATAAAATATTAAAAATTTAAAACTTAACTCACCAAACACAAGGGTGACTCAATACATCCCCTCTATTGGCAATAACTCCTATTTCTGTCTCACATGACATCCCAAACTAAGGAAGATTCCTCAAAATCCCCATCAAGAAGATGTCAAAAACATTTCTTAGAGTTTCACTCCCCCAACCTGAGTTACCATTCTTCCATCTTCAAAAACACATCCAATTCCATTAATCTTCACTTCTACCTTAAATGAAAGCATTTCTCATTAGTTTCTTCTCCTCTTCAAAAATATGTACTATTCAAAATTAAATTTATTATTTAAATTTTTCTTTCTAATATGACAAGTTATGAAATATTAAAAAATAGTTATTTAATTATTGATTAAAAAAATTCTCTATACACTTTTTTGAGATGTTATAGCTGATAATAAGAAAATGTATAGATGAAAGTTTAGAACAATCTTACAAACATTTGGTCTTATAAAACTTTATTGTTATAAGCTTAACTAATATTGATCTAGAAGAAGAAAAGGATCTAAACTTGGAAAAAGAACATGGTAAAACCTAAATACAAAAAAACAAAATGTTCATCATAGGTCCATTATTAAAAGCATGTCAAAACAGCTCAATTAAACCTGGTCTTATCCCAACATGAGAAACACATCTTCAATATTTTATAAAGGCATTTTCTTTTTGTTTAGGTAATAAATAAATACAATATTAATGAAGTCTAGTTATTAATTAGTCATTGTTAATTATTTATTATTTATTGAGTTTTTGTTGTTTGTATTTATTGGTGTCATTAAAAATATTTCATATGTAATGTATGTACTCTCTATAAATTTATCAAATTTTAAAATGAAGACTATGTTTTTAAGTTTTCATGCATGTTTTGTTTTCCTTCTATTTGGTATTAGGGGTTGGAAATTCTTGGTGTCTAACTCCTTATCACATTTCGATGATTGTGATTTGTTTCCTTTATTTTTTTTATTGTCCCTTCTTCCTCCTCATTACATTGTGTATTTCTAAGCATCCGAGTGAACTCTTCTCCATGTAGTTCTTGGGTTTTCTCTTAACCATCCTTATTATCTCAAACACATGCTACCTCACCTCCTTTCTCTCTAACTCACCAAGTTAGCCCAACATTGCCTCTTACCATGTTCTCCCTTGTCACGTAAGAAAATGTCTCTTTAACCTCCACATTAATTCGTATTAGAGCTTGATATTTCTCAGAACTTTACGTCTACTCCATTTTATCACTTGACTAACGCCCACATGTGCATCGAACATCCTACTTGCTACCTCCACCATGTGCATTTTTGTGCGTACCCTTGCCTACATGGTCACTCTCACTCACTACATTTGCTTCTAATCTACACATGAGCCTTCTCACTTGCTTTACATCAACTCTTGCACCCACATCCACACTCATTGTAATCATGCTCACGTGGTCTTTATCTGACTTTCATCCACATAGTCCACCTATACTTGCATCTATTGCATAACTATGTGCGTTCTCCCACATCAACTGCAGCAGATTATGCATGAGACATGTACTTTTATGACTATATCATGTTATGACTAAAGGGTTCCAAGTTGATCAAGAGGATTCCAAGATAATTTAGAGAACCTTTTTAGGAGAAAGTGAACTTTAATGGAATGTATTTCCATTTTATGGTTCTAAGCTATAATGTGTGGTTACTTGGGATTTTGCTTCATCACATTTAGGTAAGCCTTACAATTTTTTAATTTTATGTTTCCAAGTTTAGTTAAGAAGTATTTTCTATTAGGGATAAGTCTTTTTGGTGAAAAAGAACCCTAAAATGCCAGAGGTCATTGTGCAAAATGTAAGCCCAATTTAGATTCAAAATTATTTTCAAATAGATTTCATTTGGATGGAGTAGTCAACACAGCATTCAAACTACTAGGCATTGTGGCAGTGTTTCCTAAACTATCATAGGATTGCCTTAGTTGTAATCACCAATTTATTAATCAATATTTATATTTTGGATTGCCGTGTATGGACTATTTAGTTATTTGTGTAGGGTCTTAAAGTTAATTTTCATATCAACATTTTGTTTTTATACTCTCTTATATAAAATATATTGATATTTTAGACTCACATCAAATAAAGGAACTCTTTTCTTATAATAAAACTCATCATAAATTGTTATTTTCCAAAAATGAGATCATTTTAAAATTTGCTACTCCATCTTTGTCCATTAAGAGGTGCTTTAAATCACTCGTGTTTCATTCCTAAGATAGATACTAGTGAAAGTTTTTAAATGAAATATAAACAGACTTAAATAAAATTATTCTTGTTTTGAAAATGTTATATAATTTTCTTCTTAATTTCATAAACTTTAAATTTCATGTATGATTTCATTATGCTTTTTAATCACTCTAATTCTATTTTCTTTAGGCTAACATCAATGATCTTTGATAATTTACACTAAACGCTAACATCTTCCAAGTGTTTTAATTAAAAATAATTTCTTAACATGTTAATACGCTATACTCTTGTCCATATGATAAGCCTATTTTATTTTAAAAAAACAATTTATAAAAAACATTTGATGCCAATGTCAACTCTTTTACCGAACGTTCAATAATAACAATTAGCCTGTTCATGTGACATTACGCATCATTCCTTGACTTCAGTTATCGCTTTTTAAATCAAAATGCAATAACAACAATATAATATAAATCATGCATCAAGCCTAAAGTTTTAAATGACATCCCCATAGTCTGCTGTAAAATACAACTATTTGTTAAAAAAAAAAAAAAAAAAAAAAGAATTCCTTTTTTTCCCATCACCTAGCTCTACCTCCTTTAATTATTCTTCCATTTTTGTGTTAAACGAATAAATACAATAGCTAAATAAAAAAATTCAATAACTTAATTAAATACTAGTTTACTTTACTGTATAGATTAATAATATATATATATATATATTAACTTTTTAAATAACTAAACGATAAGTTAAATGAACCGAAAGTCTAATAAGCAATAGTTGACATTGAAAATACTGCCACAGCTTCATCTATTTGCCAAATTATTGAACTGGACTAAGGATTTGATTGCTTGCCTAGACATATTGCCGACAAGGGCCAAACTTTATTTTTTTTATTGTAAATCAAAGCAAGTATGATATTATCATGTTATAAAATCTTATATAAGGATTTTATAATTATTTTAAATAGCTTTACAAGAATTTATTATTATGTCACACCAAGTTAAATCAATCAAATTTGAATATTTTTTATTAAACATTATTGAAAAAGAAACAATCTTTACTAAATATAGAACAATAAACTATTTTTATATTATTTTATCTAGTAAAGAAATTAGAAACAATAAACTAACGTTGTTGGTATTTAAATAAAATTACTAAATAGATATTTTATAAAGGAATGATAATTATAAGAACAATCTAGAAAGTTCATAAATGCTATAATCAAAGAATTAATCAAGGCTAAAATAAAGTTAAAAAAATTGAAAATTCTCGTAAATATTACTACAATCTTGAGTAGCCCATTGGCATGAGGCGAAAATTGCTATTCTAACCCATATAAAACCTAAGGCTTCATCTATGTGACCTAACAAATAATTTTATCACGTGTAAGAAACCATTTAAGTGAATTAATGGTTACGACATTCTATTCCATCAAGTCTGCCTCGAAGGGCACTCCGGTGGTCGGCAACCACGACAACCCACCGATGAACCTCCGTACCGTAAAAAAAGCCGCAACCGCAGAATCTCGTATGACGTGATATCCCGACCATCGAACCCGCCCACTTATGTCTGAGCCCGGCCCATAATTCATGTACTCACCATAGAACAAAGTATTCAGCGCGAAGTTCCCGGCCCATTCCAACCATCCCGCGGGCTGAACACCAGAACCCAAGTAGGATTGCATAAATACAACCCTCGAGAAAGCCTTCCATGGCCGCCCCAAGTAAGTGGGATACGTGGTAGTATAAACAAAGCTATCATGGATCGAGAAGCCAGTGTTCTGGTTGCGCTCCTTTCTTCCCTGGGCCGTAACGGTGATCTTTTGAAACGGCAATGGCCTTCGCGCGAAGATTTTGCAATTCTGGAAGACAGCCTGACCGTTGCCGAAGATGAAGTCGACGGTGCCATGGATGTGACACTCGCGGTAGAAATGGCGTAGAGAGTGGGCGTACAGCGTGTCCTGATAACCCTCGATGCTGCATCGGAAGAAGGCGGACCGGTCCGAGTCGACGCGCAGAGCCACGGCCTGCTGGCCCAGCGGCCCGGCCATGTTGCGGAATGTCATGTCCCGTGCTATGAAGCCATGACCCGAAACAGCTGCAGAAAACGCATTCTCTGCTAGGTAAAAAAATTTGTTGAAAAATAAATTTAAAAGACATTTTTTTAAAATATTTTTTTGTAGAAAATATTTACGTTATGGAAGAAAAGTATATAACTTACCGAAAGTGGCAGTTCTGAAAGTCGTCCAACCTTCCATAAAATTCCTGTTTCCGGTAACGATGGTGGCGCCCATGCCTTCCCCGACGAGCATTATGTTGGCCTTCTTCTTCTTCAGTTCGACGTTCTCTCTGTACACGCCTTTCTTCACAAAAATGACGTACCTCTTCGGGCTGTGACTCGGCGCATTGTCCACGGCCTCCGCGATTGACCGGAACCCACCGGTGCCGTCCGCCGCCACGACGGCATCGACATGCATCCCGTTCCTGTTGGAGTGCAGCAGCTCCGTCTCCTCGGGAGACATCCAAGGCGGCAGGTCGGAGGCCCCGCCGCTCTCCGTCCCGTTTTCCCTCTCCGGCGGTGGGTGAGGCATTATGCTCCTGAGGGTTTTGTATAGGGCCATGACGTTGCTGACGAGCTGCGTCACCTCGTGGAGGGTTCCACGGAAGAGGTGCCGGAGTCGGCCGTCGGTGCCATCGAACCCTTCAAGGCACGTGTCCTGGTTGCCGAGGGCGGCGCTGAGCCATGACAGGAGATCAGCCTCGTGGCGGGTGGAGTATCCCCGGGAGTTGAGCCAGACCATCTTGTCGAGAGACTGGCCGAGCTCGTCGACGGAGAAGCCAAGCAGCTCGACGCAATCTTCCAGGGCGGTGCGCTCGCGAAGTGTGTGGGAGGCATCGGCGAGCCTAGCCATGGTCTCGATAGCGCTTAGGGCTTCATTGATGGCGCCTTGGGCGGCGGCGCGGAGTACGCAAGCCGGACCGGGTTGGTCGGGACGGTTACATTCGGTGCGGAGGCGGGAAGAGCAGTAGTCGAAGTCGGCGGTGCCGTCGCAGGATTGGTGGATTAGGGAAGCTACGAAGGCTACATTTACTTGCCCTTCTTCCTGGGGAGGAGGAGAGGTGGCTCGAAGAGAGGATGAGAGAAGGACAAGGAGGAACGAGAGAAGAATGTTGCGAATTGTTGCCGCCATAGAGATGAAGGGAGCCAATGGTTTTCCTTAGGCTGTGTTAATAAATAGAGTTGGCCGATGGGGTATTGTTTGAGAGCCAAGAAAGGTCTTTTTGGTTTTGTTCCTTGCCTTCCTCTGTATCCGATTCCAAAACAGAAAGATTTTAGCTCAGAATCCGGTCCTAAAAACAAAAGTAAAGTTGTGAAAGAGAAGTAATCAAGCAAAATGTATCATCAAAACCTTCAGCAATGCTATTTAAGAAAGTGTATCTCTAGAACAGCATGATAGACAAAAAATGAAATAACACTCGTGTGCATGAGCAAGTCTTTAGTTAGCATGAAATGTTTTTTGCATGTGAACAAATCTCCTATTTTATGCTCATGTGTATACTAGAAGTTGAAACCACATATAAACTACACAAAACTTTATTCCTCCACAATGAGAGAATTAAGGAGAAATATCAAAATACAATTATATCTTTGTTATATTTCTTGTATTATATCATAAAGATGCTACTCATAGCTCTCATAATTTATATATGTACTCATTATATATAAAACTGACTAACAAGTTTTCTAACATAAGTCTTATATATATATATATATATTAACATTTTTTTGTTAGACATATGTTATACTATATTTTAGAAAATGAATAATCATAAAATGATATCATATGTATACTCATGTTAATATATTATTTCTAAATATATTATATCTATATTTATATCAAAACTAATTAGATTTATTTATTTGATTTCTTGAAAATAGATTTTTTTTCATTTTTTATTTTCTATTTGATTCTTACATAGAAAAATCATATGCATATCTATCATTAACATACTTTTTTTTACTTTCTTTTACATACTCTTTTAAGTCATACTCTGTTTCAAATCAAATGTCATTTTTTGGTACAATATTCATATACTATACATTAATATAAATATATAATGCATCAACACCATGGATCGTTCATTCCACATTATGTATTTGTACAGAGCCTTGATGTGTTATTTGTGTGGCTTAATATATCATACATCAAAGCAACATGCTACATGTTAAGCTGTGGAATGATTCAAAAAACAATTTTTATTCTTGCTATTTTGTTGAAATTCAATACCAAAGTTTTCATCCAAACAACATCTCATATATCTAATCTTCAATACAAAACATATTTATAAGCTTAACATACTAATTTTTCATAGCACAATAGATATTCACAAGGATAATTAATCTTACTATAACATGCCTTTTATAATAAAACACATAAAAACCTCAAAAAGAAAACTTACAAATTCTTAATATGATTGATCTTGCTTATCCTTCTCGTCACAATTGCAACAACTCTTTTACTTTCTCTATCCATTCTCCTACAATAAATTTTCCTATTATTTTGCTAAATTTCTATTATAACATTTGTTTTTTTTCATCCTTCCTCTACTCCTCTAATACTTCCCTTGCAACAACTAAACATTTCTTCCAATTCTTTTCTCTAGTCCTTAGCTTATTGACATCGTATAAGCTAAGCTTTTTTCTTCTCTTTGCATTTCTCTCACTATTAGGTTGTCTCACTTATTCTCTCTCTCTCTCATCACTACCTACCACTTTATTGTCTTTTAATTTATCCCATATAAAAGCTTAAGCAATAAATAGGTAACTTCCTTATTAAACATTGCTTAATAATTTTAATCTCTTTAAATCTCTCAACTACAATAATAAAATAAATAAAAATATATGTTTAGTTTTTAATTTTAACAATTCATAATAATCCATTTTATTTTCAAAAATTATAAATCAAATCCTCATCAATTTCTTTTAAAAAGTTATATCTAATATTATGTTCAATTTAAAGTTTTAAGTAATTTTATAAATTGACATGCTTTTCAAGACAAGCTCAAAATATAATGGTTTCATACTAGCATGATAAATTCTCAAAATATAAACTTAATAAAACACAAAGTTATCAATTATAAACTCAGATAAATATTTTCTTATTTATAATATTTTAAACTAAAAACAAAATTTCAATATATCACACAAAGCCATCCAATAGTTATATGTGCATAAAACCTACACCCATGTCTTATGAAAAAATTGGTTGCATAAACAAAAAGAAAAATATTATCTTGTCTAATTTCATGATTAAATTATGTGATCCTAAAAATAAGAGAAAAACAATAATGGTGAGAAAGATTTTTTTTCTCTCACCAAGATAAAGAAGACTAAAAAGTAGTATGCTTTCATATGGCCTACTTCGATGATTTGATATGCGTGGAAGGACTTACAAGTGAATTTGCATATAGTAAAAGAAAGTTACATTGAATATTGTTCTATATTTTTTTGAACCATATTTGTCATAAGTTTAACAAAAATAACAAATTTCTCAAAAAAAAATCATACATATTACCAATTAACTAATTCAATCACTGCAAAAGTTCTCATACAAAGGTCCTCTATGTAATCCATTGCATAAATTCAACATCATACATGAGTTGCTAATCAATGTTGTATAATTTCAACTTTATATAGCATTTGATAGTTGATTTTACAACAAGTTGATAGCTGCTAACTTCATTCAAAAACCCAACATATAACATTTATTTCCACTTTTTGACATCAGTTCCTAGTTGTTAAAAACTTTTTTTTTGGGTTACCAATTTTCTATAATATTGGTGCAAATGTTCTACTTATACGCAATATATAATCAGCCAATAAGTTATTATTTTTTTTTTCCGTTACACATTTTGTTTTTGAAGCTAAAAAACTAAATTTTAATTTATTATAAAAAAAACAAATTACGTTGAGCATATCATTAAATAAAGAAAACAGCGACCTTCTCTTCTGAAACTGGGGAACACGTCACCATGTAAAGCGCTTTTAAGATAAACAACCGAAATCGGCCGTGGTCGGGTCTTCAAATGTATCGTACGGAGGGATGTCGGGGGGTCGTTAAATTAAACCGGATGTCGTCCATCATCCGCGCTGCGTCTTTCACGTCGCCTTCTTCTAGGATTAGGCCTTGTTTTCAGCTCTTGCTTGTTCGCTTATCTAAACCTGATAGGAGAATGTCGGAAACCTAAAATCTCTCTCTCCCTCTCCTTCCTCAGCCTCTCCGCTCTCTCTCTCTTGCTCGGGCGCGTCATTGTTGAATCCCGAGTAAAAACTGCCATCTTTTGTTGTGGCTGTTTGTTTGACACCTCGAATCCCGCCGTTCTGGCTTTCATGCGACAATTCGGAACGGGGGCGTGGTAAACGGAGGAAAGGCGAGTGTCGGATGGCAACTAGTCCGATTGCATCGGGCGGGCTTATGGATGGGCCTTTGCTGGACGACATCATTAGGAGGCTCCTCGATGGCGGGCGTGGTGGTGGAGGAAAGCAGGTGCAGCTGTCAGAATCAGAGATCCGGCATCTTTGCATCGAGGCCCGCCGCGTCTTCCTCTCCCAGCCTAATCTTCTTCAGCTGCATGCTCCTATCAAAATTTGCGGTCAGCTCTTACCTTATTGTGGGTTAACAAATATGTGTATAGACATAAATTTCGTTCATCCTCCCTGCAACGAGAAATAAATTGCTCCAAAAAATTGTGATGATTAAACTGATATATGCTTGAAGAGGAACAACATAAATCAAAGGGTGGCCATAGTTTGGTAACGCATCTAAAAAAATCACTCAATTTGCTTATAGACTTTAGAGTTTAAGGAAATAAGCAGATACCATATTTTTCAGCATTTCTCATTATTAATCATCACTTTTGGAGAAACGCATTTTCCTTTGGCACATCTTGTGGTTTAACTAAAACTTCATACATTTTTAATTAGGTTTATGTTGGAGCAATCCTTTAATTTTTCATTTTTTTCTAAACTCTTCATTCCCCATCCATGCAAATTCTGGAAAACATTTTTGGGCCTGAAACATATTATGCATGTTCATAATTAATGAGATGATATCTTCAATGCAAACACAAGGTTATGGAAAAAGAATATTTTTAGCTTGAGTATAATTGCTTTAACCCAAGAATTTGTATTCTTGGTTATTTACTGCTTGTCTTTTTCTTTCAAGCCATTACTAATGGCTTGTTCTAGGAGTTTTAGCTTCAGATTTACTTGATGTAAAGGTGGAAGTTGGTTTAAAAGTATGGACTTAACTATAAAATAAATACGTAAGTAAAAACAAGCAAAATCATAGTGAAGAAAGCACATAGATAAGTAAATGCATAATATCAAAATAAAATGATTAATAAAATGAGATAATCCTTTTAGTGATTTTTTATTGAATAAAGGGTTGCATAATTAGAAATGTGGGAAATCCATTCTCTGGAAATTGTTGATATTATCTTGAATTTTGAACTTCAAAAATTAAAATGAAGTATATCATAAATATGATGGATAGGATAACTATCTTTGGAAGAAATAAAAGAAAAGATGTTATGAAGGCATATTTGTAATTTCACTTCCTTAGTATTTTGTCCTACATCCATCTATGTATATGTTATGTTGGTTTAGGGTTTTGAAGCTGTTTTTGGGTTGTTTTGAAACTGTGAAACATTCTCTTTATGGTCGAAATTCAATTTTGCTTGAGAATGTTTCACAGACATTGTTATAAAAAATAATGCTTAACAAAGATCTATCAACTTCTGAATCGTAAGGAGAATGTTTGATTGTTAGAGGATGGTCGAAGCAAAGAGATTTTTTTTGATGCAAAGCAAAGAAGAAGATCAAAGTCTAAATACAGAAATTTGATTTGCAACTACTACGAGAAGAAAGGTCACATAAAAACATACTGCTTTAAAACGAAGAGAAAAGAAGAATTTGAGAAAGTTGATCGTAGATTTGAGAAATCAAAAGAAGCTAGCATAGTTAGTGAGGAAAAATGTATTGGAGACATCACACTTATATCAAATTTAGAAAATTCCTCAAGTTTATAGTAGATTTTGGATTCAGCTTGCTCTTTTTGACACCAAACTGGGATTGGTTCGTCACCTATGAGTTTTTTACAAATGGAGTTGTGCTTATGGGCAACGACGCATTATGCAGGGTTGTTGGTATTGGAGCTGTCAGGATTAAGATGTTTGATGGATCTATTCACACACTAGATGAGGCCAAGCACATTCTAAACCTAAAAAGAAATTTTATTTGTCTTAGCACACTTGGTAGTAAAGGTTATTGATACATCGAAAAAGATTGAGCTATAAGAGTTGTTCATGGTTCCCTGATAATAATAAAAGGAAAGAAGGCCAAAAATGGATTATACACTCTTGAAAGATCTATTTTGACAGGAACAATAGCAATACCATCTATTTTAGATTCTAACATTATAAGACTATGACATATGTGGTTGGGACATATGAGTGAGAGAGGTCTGATTGAACTAAGCAAAAGAGATATTTTATTTAGAAATATGATTAGAAAGCTAGAGTTTTGTGAACAATGTATTATGGTAAATTTAGAAGAGTAGTTTTTATTCCTAGACAATACAGAACCAAAGGGACCTTAGATTATGTTCATTTAAATTTGTGGTATCTATCTCAACAACCATCTAAGGCCAGTGCCAGATATATATTGACTTCCATTGATGATTATTTTAAGAAGGTATGGGTTTTTTTTTGAAAGAAAAAGTTAATGTTTTTCAAAGTTTTGTCTAATAGAATACACTTATTGAGTAGCAAATAAGAAAAGTCATAAAGTGTTCTCTAACTGGTAATAGGTTGGAGTTTTGTTTAAATGAATTCAATAAATTCTGTAGAAAAGAATGCATAGTTAGGCAGAGAATATGTGTATAAACTCCTCAATAAAATGGTGTCTCTAAGAGATATAATTGAACCATTTTAGAGAGAGTTAGATGCATGCTGGTTATTACAGGTCTTTCAAAATCATTCTGGGCAGAAGCATGTTTCATAACCTATCATCTGATCAATATTTCACCTCACATAGTTCAAGAATGAAGACGTCTAAAGAGATTTGGTCAGATAAACCTTTTGACTATTCTTAGTTAAAGGTTTTTTATTGTGTTGCTTACTCTTATTCTAGAGAAGAAAAATTGGACCCCAGTTTCAAGAAATGTGTCTTTCTTAGTTATGCTCGAGAAGGAGGAACAAAAAGTTACAAAATTTGGTGTCTTTCTAAATCTAAATTGATAATTAGTAGAGATATTGTGTTTGATGAAGGGTCTATTTAAATGGTTCTAAACAATCTATTGTTGTTCGTGATAATGTTGTAAATTATAATCTAGATGGTGTAGAAATTGAGATTAGATGACTTATCAAAATATACATAATTGAAGATGATCAAACCTCACAATAAGGACAATTATATAGTATTGGAAGGGATTGAGAAAGAAAGGTGATCAGACCTTCAAAGTGATATGTAGATACTGATTTGGTTGTATATGTTTTGTCTGTGACTTAAGCCATGAATTTAAGTAGTAAGCCTTGTACTTATTCAAAGGCAACTATTTTTGAAATCTCAAGAGATTGGTTATTAGTTATATAGGAAGAGATCAAGTCCTCACATAAGGACAAAACTTAGGATTTGACAAAGCTTTCAGAAGGTAAGAAAGCCATTAAATGCAAATGGGTGTTCAAGAAAAAGTTTGGTATATCAAGTGTTGAGGAAGACAGGTTCAAGGCCAGACTTGTAGTCAAGGGATACAGTCAGGTTAAAGGTATTGATTTTACTAATGTCTTTGCACCTGTTGTAATGCATACATCTATTAAAATTTTGCTTGGTTTTGTTGTTGTGAATGATTTAGAGTTGGAGCAACCAGATATCAAGACTGTTTTCTTACATGAAAACATGAAAGAAGAAATATACATGAAGCAACTTGAAAGTTTTATTTGTGAAGGTAAAGAACACTATGTGTGTAGATTAAAGAAGTCTCTGTATGGTTTGAAACAGTCTCTTAGACGATAGTACAAAATGTTTGATTCTTTTATGTTATCTCATCAGTTTTGTAGGAACAATTTTGATCGCCGTGTATACTTGAAGAAACTTGCAGATGGATTTTTCTTGTATTTGTTGTTTTATGTGGATGACATGCTTATTGCAGCAAAGAGCAAGACATATGTGGAGAACTTAAAAGGACTTCTGAGACAGGAGTTTGACATAAAAGACTTAAGGGCAACAAGGAAGATACTTATGATAGAAATCACCATAGATAGGAAGAAAATGTGGCTTTTTTTATCTCAAAGCAATTACATTAGGAAGGCTCTTCAGAGATTCGGGATGAAATAAGTTAGACCTGTTTCTATGCCTTTGGCCACTCATTTCAAGTTGTCTAGAAATCTATGTCTAGACATTAAGGAGGAGGCAGAATACGTGCAACATGTTCCTTATATGAAGATGTTGGTAGTTTGATGTATGAAATAGTTTTCGCTCATCTTGATTTAGTACATGCTATTAGTGTTGTCAGTAGGTACATGACTGATCCGGACAAGCAGTATTAGGAGGCTGTTATGTGGATTTTGAGGTACTTATGTAACACTATTAACACTTGTATATATTTTGTAGGACATCTTTCAAGACTGAAAGGTTACGTTGAATCAGACTATAAAGGTGAATATGATAGAAGAAAGTCCCTCATTAGGTATGTCTTCACTCTTGAGAGTTGTACTATTAGTTGCAGATCAGTTTTGCAAAGTACAGTTGCACTGTCCATTATAAAGACAGAGTATATGGTAATCACTGATACTGTAAAAGAAACTATCTGGCTACGAGGTCTGTTTCGAGAGTTGAGTGAGATTGGTGGAGCAATCACTATATTTTTGTGACAATCAGAGTGTTGTATGCTTATCCAAGGATCAAATGTTTCATGAGAGGACAAAGCATATTGATATCAGGTATCACCTTGTGATAGGATTGAGGCTGGAAATGTAGCTATTTAGAAAATCAACACTATGGAGAACCCTTTAGATATGATGACAAAAACGCTTCCAGTGACCAAGTCCAAACTTTGTTTGGACTTGGTTAATGTCATATGATTCATGAAAATACCTTTTGGAGAGTCGAGCTTGCTTCAGTTGATTTTAATCGACTTGGTTAATGTCATATGATTCATGAAAATACCTTTTGGAGAGTCGAGCTTGCTTCAGTTGATTTTAATTCAAGGGGGATTTCAAGTTAAGATGGAGATTTGTTGATATTGTCTTGAATTTTGAACTTCGAAAATTAAAATGAAGCATATCCTAAATTTGATGGATAGGATAACAGTCGTTGGAAGAAATAAAAGAAGGGATATTATGATGGCATATCTGTAATTTCACTTCCTTAGTGTTTTGCTTTAAACTCATTTATATATAAGTTATGTTGGTTTAGGGTTTTGAAGTTGTTTTTGGGTCATTTTAAGACAACTTTCTTTCTCCTCCAAAGCTCTCTTTTAACCCTCAATTATAGTAAATTTCTTTTCTCGCGCTCCTGTGATTTTTCTTATTTGGGTTGTTTACGTAAATCTCTGTGTCATTTAGATTTGATTTGCTATGATTTGATCCGATTTCATAACAGAAACAAATTCTTATGATCTAGCGTCATATGCCTTATGTGAGTTAGCATATTCACTTTACGATAGGAGGTTATAATTGTAGCCATTTTATTTTGAGAAAATAATATTTCTTCTTATTCTTATTCTTTTTGTCACTCTCTTGAAACTTATGTTAAAGAGATGAGAAGGATAGTAGTGAAGAGACCAAAATGATGTGGGATGTGTGAAAATGGCCATCACGTGGCATATTTATAATAGTGATGATGTGACATGGTGTATTTGGGAGTGTTTTTTATGTTTTTATGTTTTTTTTTTGGGTATTTTAGATCATAATTTTGTATAATTTTGTTCATAATTTAAATAAAAGAATTTTTTTCATATTCTTTCAAATTATGAAAATGGACAAATGTAGCTTGTTGCTTGACATCAAAATAGATGACAAAATGAAACATGGTCAATTGATTTTGATCTCATTCAGTCTAGTTTGTTAATTTTTCAAAATTATATCAGTCAATGCAATTTTGGTTATGGCTTTGTGTTTTCTCCAAACCAATTTGTTTTGGTTATTTCCGATTGACTTCAGCTGGCATTGGTTTGAAAATTGGTTGAAATCCTGCTTTCTGCTCGTTTTATCTAAACTGGTCGGAAATGTTCTGCTTAGTTGGTTTATTAAAATGACCCTAAGATATCAAATTTGACCATTTTTTCTCAATAGATCAACTTTCTATTTTGTGTCGGCCAACTGGCTTTTTAAAATATCATCTAGTTTTAAGTTGACGAGTCAATTTTAAAATTGACCTCTAATTTAGTGGACTAGTTGTTGTATGTTATTTGGGCTGATTTTTATGATTAGAAAAAATGCATTCAAAGTTAATCATACATATATGTTTTTTTCTTTTTATGCGTTTCTTCAAGATTTATTTGAATTAAAACAATTAATGCAGACCAAACAGTGAAACTATCCAAACTTTTAAAAGTATCAAAACTGATACTTGGGGTGCTTGAGTGAAACTGATGAAAAAAAAATCTTGGTTTTGACCTGACCGGCAGTTTTCAACATGAACCTGCCATTTAGAAACTGAACTGGGAACCATTGAAATAATTCAGTTTCTGCTCAAACTTGATACTTGTTCTTAGACTTTTGAAGAAGGAAAAGGTATTATGTTTATCAGTTGACTAACTCCAACCAAATAATGAGATTTACGTGACTTAGGATAGTAGCGTGCTCACCCAAAGCAGATTGTTTTTTTTTACGACAAAATTATGTTAATTGCATAGGCTAACTTGTGTCTGAGCTGTGGACGTGATCCTTTACTTTTGTTTATTTCTCTTCGTTATTACTGCTGTTTTTTCATTTGCCACATTCTTATTAGGCTTAAGGACCTTTTTGTAGTCATTTTTCCATCGCAAATTTTATCTGATGTTGCTTGTTCTATTTTAGGTGATGTACATGGACAATATGTTGATCTTGTAAGGATTTTTGAACGTGGTGGATTCCCTCCAACCTCATCTTATCTTTTTCTTGGTGACTATGTGGACCGTGGCAAACAAAGCTTGGAAACTATATGCTTACTTCTGGCATATAAGTTGAAATATCCTGATAAGTTCTTCCTGTTACGGGGAAACCACGAAGACGCTAAAGTTAATAGAGTTTATGGGTTTTATGATGAGTGTAAAAGGAGGTTTAATGTTCGCTTGTGGAAGATTTTTTCAGATTGTTTTAATTGTTTGCCAGTGGCTGCTCTTATCAATGACAAGATATTTTGTATGCATGGAGGTCTTTCACCTGAACTGGATACTCTAGGTAAAATTGAAGAGCTAGAAAGGCCCACTGAGATTCCTGATTGTGGTCTTCTTTGTGATTTACTTTGGTCTGATCCAGACCCCAAGAATCGAGGATGGGGCCAAAGTGATAGGGGTGTGGCATGCACTTTTGGTGCTGATATACTTGCAGAATTCCTTGAAAAAAATGACCTTGATCTCATTTGCAGGGGTCATCAGGTGACTTACTATTTCATTGGATTATATATATGTATTTTCTTAGGTATATGGATAGAAATGAATTTTTTTAATTTTTCAGGTGGTTGAGGATGGGTATGAATTTTTCGGTGAAAGAAGATTGGTCACTATATTCTCAGCTCCTAATTATTGTGGAGAGTTTGATAATGCAGGAGCTTTGCTAAGTGTAGACGAATCATTGCTTTGTTCATTTGAGATACTTAAAGCTCTTGATGTCAAAGCATCACATGGTGGTAGTAGTCATGGGTCACATGGTACCACAAAGTCTTCTCAAGGCTACACAAGTGCATCAAAATTTCTTCCCAAGGACGTCAGTATAATTCCAGCTTGATCATTTTATATAGTTGTTTGCTCTCTTTTGTGCATTTTAAAGAACTGATGATCAAATTGACCCAATAATGCTAGATATGCCTCTAAATAGGAAGGGTACAGATTTGGTTAAGTCCTTCAAGTTTTATCAGAAAACAAATTTGAGATATAACACATAGAACCTTGATTTTTTGAAGAGGAGAGCACATTACTGTCCCCATTGAGAAGAATGAAGCATGAAAATTATAGATTATTTTGTCAATTAGATAGAAAAATCCATTTTCCAAATCACTTTTCATTTTACTTTGATTTTTAACTATTCAAAACACATATTAAGATCAGTGATTTCTTTTAAAACAATTTAGATTAATGCAAAATTTTGACAAATTCCACTGCATTTTTGTTATGTATTACTTTAATGAGAAGTATCACTAATGAATGACACAGAGTATTCAAATGCACCATTTTTTTCAAATAATATTTTATTGTTTTGGATGCATGCAATTTATGTTTGGGGTAGTACTATTTTAAGAAAATTTAATATAAGTATGGTTTTAATGTCATTAAATCAACATCCTCATGTACTTGTAGTAGTTCATCAACATCTTTTAATCAATTTAAAATCATATAAAATTTAGCATATTGTTATATTAAATAATGTGGAGCATGATACAATATTTAGATTGCAATATATAGTCTCCTGCATTCATTTTCATTGAATTGGAAAAAATTATCTTCAATTAACTTATATGTAGCTTCTCAATATATATGCTCACATAGTATTTAAATTAAATCATTATATATAGATGTTTAATACTGATAAATTGCAAATTAAACCAACTGCCGAGTTTGTATCTCTTGTAAAGAGCACATGTTAGAAAAAGTATTTATTTGTATGAGTGATTTGTGCATACACATATTGATTAGCTGCATGATACTTTTTTGTTTTAATAATAGATAAAATTATTCACAAAGTGAATCCTTGACTTGTGAATTGAAAGAGTCTTGTAGTTTTGCTGCTGTTAGATTTAAGAATTAATTGTCTTGTTATGGCACGAGAACTTCTTTTACCATAATGTTTGTAGCTTGGAAGAGTTTTACCATGTAGACTTAGATTATAAATTTTATATAAATACTAGTTGTTATGGAAATAGAGTTAAGGAACCATCATTGTAATTGTGGGCTGACAATAGATCCCCCCTTTAACTAAATGGATAATTTTCGACTATAACTATTAAAATTATGAATATCAATTTATGATAATAAATACATTTAACCAAATAATATATATATATATATCCATTATCTCCAATTTCAGGAAGTTGAAATATGCATTTGAATCTTTTTTTTTTTTTGAATAGGATATATCATTATATCAAAGTGGCAGTGCCACACAGGAGTTGCAGTAAGATCCTCAAGGGGGATCAAACAAAAAATCAGACAACATGAGTTTGAGAAGGGGCTGGGGAAGAGATCCCCCGGGAACCCAAACAAACTCATGAAGGCAAGCAACGCGGGCAACTCAGTCGGCAGGCTCGTTCCCCTCCCTGTGGATATAAGAGAACCGGAGAGCCTCCATGTCCCTAGCATACTGAATGGTATCAGCAAACACCCCCTCCCCAGTGGGGTGGGAAACCATGTCCCGAGCCACCTGAAGCGCAGTCATCGAGTCGGACTGGACCTCCACGGCACGGTACTGGGGAAGAGATCCCCTAAGAAGGTCGAATGCCAGAAGAATGGCCTGGACCTCCATCATGTCAGCAGCCACGGAGATCATCCTCTTGCCAGCCACCATAAGAGGTCTACCCAAACAGTCTCTGACAACCACACCAAGGCCAGCCATGTAGTCACCAACCGCGGCATCACAATTAACTTTTACCCATCCTGTTGGGGGGGGAAGCCAGCCGTGCGTTACAAGCAAATCCGAGGATTTGCTAGGATTCCCGCTGGACAGG
Source organism: Vanilla planifolia (assembly GCA_023846275.1). NCBI lineage: Eukaryota > Viridiplantae > Streptophyta > Magnoliopsida > Asparagales > Orchidaceae > Vanilla > Vanilla planifolia. The sequence continues at coordinate 35,250,385 of CM043869.1, read as the reverse complement.
GATGAATAGAAGAGATGCCTCCTGAGAGTAGTATTCACCTCAAACCTGATCGTCTTGGACAACGAGCAAGGTGTGGGCACTTGGCTATTGTGTTTGAAAGCGTTCCTCCTAGACCATATGTAATACATGGTAGTGGCGATCGTGGCCGCGTGACGTGCACGATCGCCACGACGCGCGGCAGGGGAGCCCATGAACCGAAAGAGCTGATCCAACACTCGGAATCCGGATCCCACACCCGTAGGCCAGCCCAGCTCCAGCAGCACGTGACGTGCATGGCTGGCAGCCCATAGGTCCTGGGCATGCGAGCAGTCCCACAGAGCATACTGTAGGGACTTCGCCACCATGCAGCCCAGGGGACACATGGGGTCCCGGCAGAGTCCCCGGCGAGTCATCCACGACGCCGTGGGAAGAAAGGCGCCGGCAGCAGCCAAAGGAATACCCGAACCCTCGGCAGCGCCTTCATCTTCCAGATCCTCCCCATGACCTCATCAGGACGCCGGCCGCCACTTCTGGCGGAAGACCGCGCGTTGCACTTGATATGCGCGTAGGTCCGGCCGCTATGAACCTTCGCCGTTTCGGTGTTCGTTTGGAGCAGGACATCCTGGGCAGAATCCCGAGCACGTGGAAGATGCAAGATCCTGTCGATGAGCGCCAAGCCCGCCCAACTGGAAATCGCCTCCACATCCCAGACGCCATCAACCCTGATGCACTCGGCGACGCTGTTCGGCCAGCTGAAGTGCATATTGATGAACGTTGGCCAGCAGCAAATTGGGAGGATGCCGAGCCAATTGTCCTCCGCGAACCGCACCCTCCCGCCGTCACCAATACGTCACACAAAGCACGAGATTGCCTCCGGCATCGAGTCCAGCACCATCTTGCACACAGCAGAGGCCTTCCGGGGAGCCTTCATCAGCGGATCATTGAACATATACTTCCTCCTCATGATGTCAACCCATATACGCGTCCAAGGATACGTTTGCAATTATTCATTTGAAGGACCTGGTGCCAGACGCGAAGATCCCGGAGGCCAAGCCCTCCGGCCGCCCTCGGCATAGTCACGTAGTCCCAAGACGCGTAGTGCAACACATGCACATTGCTCGAGCCACACTAGAGGAACCTCCTTATGCGCCTTTCCATATCATCAAGGATCCCCGCCGGCACCGCACAGTGCCGCAAGACATGGTTGGGGATAGCGCTCAGAACAGAGGACGTCAGGGCAACTCTGCCCGCAAGCGACAACACCCGGACGCGCCAGCTAACCACGGCAGCATCAATCCTTTGAATGAGGAAATTAAGATCAGCTTTGGTCAATCGCCGCGCAGTAATGGGAACCCCAAGATACGTCATTGTCCGGCCAAGCACGTCATCCGCAAACAGGAGGTGGGAGACCCGCGGCGCGTGCTTCCCCGGCCTGAACCCAAGCAACTGCCGGGACTCGTAGTCCCGCATCAGGCACGACAAGTACTCCATGGCCATGACAAAAAGGAAAGGCGAGAGCGGGCAGCCCTGCCGGAGGCCCCGCCGCGCCACCACCCAAGAAAGCCGAGAGCCGTTGACGAGAACAGCAAACCGTGGACAAGAAATGCACGCGGTGATCCACTCGGGCCATATGAGAGGGAAGCGCATGGCCTTCATGACCTCAAGCAAGAAGTCCCAACGAACCCTGTCGTAGGCCTGCTCCATGTCGACTTTCACGGCCATGAGGCCAGAGGCGGCAGTGCAAGAGCGCATCCTCGCTGCCATCTCCTAGGCAATGTTGATATTATCCGAGATACTCCGCCCAGGGACGAAAGCAGCCTGCTCCTGCGAAATAAGGCTCGGCAGCAGCAACTTCAACCTCCCAACTAGAATACGTGCCACCACCTTATAGATGGTGTTGCATAAGCTAATTGGCCGGAAATGCTCCGGCCGGCAGGCCCCCTGTTTCTTCGGAACAAGGACGACAAGGGTGTCCTTCCAGCCCTCCGGCAGCCTGCGCTCCTCGAAGAAAGCGAGCACAGCATTGATAATATCGCGCTGCGTGATGTCCCAATAGCCATTCACGAAATCCATCGTGATCCCGTCAATTCCCGGAGCACGATTCCTCTTAATTCCTCTCATAGCCACGATGATTTCATCTTCCGTAACCCTTCGGCAGAGGCTAGAGCCCAACTCTTCGCTGATGGAGCCAGGAAGCGAGGTAATTGGGGGCAGGGGCCTCTGGTTGCCATCACACCATTTCCGTTCGAAATAGGCGAGGACGAGGCGCCTAATGCTGTCCAGGGAGTCCGCCATGTTGCCGTCATCATCCCTCAGGTAGGTTATGCGATTCGCCCGTTTCCGAGCCGAGGCCGCATTATGGAAGAACTGCGAGTTGCAATCACCTAGCTGTGCCCAGTGCACCTTGGCGCGCTGCCACCACCACTGCTCTTCTTAAGCACAGCCGCGGTGGAAGGCCGTAACCTTGTTCCCAAGCTGCGTGTGGTCCTCCTCCGAAAGACCCTCGCTTGATTCCCTCGCTTGAAGCTCGTCGATACCCCGTTCCAGCTCCCTGTTTCGATCAATGAGGTTCCCCACCTCCTTGCGACTCCATCTGTGCAGCGCCGTCAGCGAGCGCTTAAATTTCGTCGTACTACCTTTATACTGTCTCCCTTAGCACGTCTCTGCCAAGCCTTATTAACCACCTAGAAAGATTGAGGGAAATCCAGCCACACACTATCAAAGAGAGGCCTGTCGGATTTTGGCCAATGATCTCCGCCACCGACGTTAATCAGCAGTGGGCAATGATCCGATCCAATCCTGCTGAGGTGGTGAACTGAACATTCAGGAAAGGCGAGCAGCCCAGCAGAATTCATTAGAGCTCGGTCCAGACGCTCGAGGATGCGCGCACCACCCTGCTTCCCGTTGCACCAAGTAAACCTGTTGCCGGAGAAGCCCAAATCAGCAAGTTGGAGGTCCTGCATAAGGTCAGCAAGATCCTACTGATCCCTATCATAAATGAAACGCCGCCCACCACGCTTCTCCTCCTGTGCCATTACCAAATTGAAATCTCCGGCGACGAGAAGAGGCTCGTCGTCCCCATAGGAACTCCGGATAGCATCCCAAATAACCCGGCGCATATGATGATGTTTGGGGCCATAAACGAAGAAACAGTTGATCGTGCAGTCCGGTTGGACTTTAACTGCGCATGCCATGGCATGAGTCGAAGCCCCTGTGATCTTAAGATCAGCCCAATTCTTCCACATAAGAACAAAACCGGCCGACATACCCTCCGAGGGGTAGGCCGCGAACTCCCAGCTCCTCCCGAGAAGCCAATCTGCATCTTGTCTAGAAACAGTCCGCGCTTTCGTCTCCATTAACGCCACGGCTGTGACGTTCCGCTCACGGACAAGCCTGCGCAAGTAGCTTCTGGACTTCCCCTTTTTGACACCCCTTATATTCTATACTATAAACTTCATGAATAACTATGTCGCTAGAAGAAGGATTCCATGTAGCCGTGCATCAGCACCTCCCAGAACCTCCACCATCACCACCCGTGATGGCCACTGCGCCCCACGAAGCGCAGCCATAGCCGGCCCAATTAAGTCGCGCTTCCGCCCAGATCCGTGGGCGTAACCTCCTCTCGAGCCACCAATGACACGGGTAATTTCCCCCTGTCTCCGTCCCCTCGGGCCACCCGGCCCGCGCCTTCAGCCACCGGGGCCTGACCTCCCAAGTTCGCCCGCTTTTGAATCGTATCCTGTAAAGGGGCCCTCAATCAATTTAAGGATGTCGTTAGGATTGACCAAATTGATGGGAATGAGAATTTAGAATATAATTTTTAAAAACAAGTACTAGCAATTTAGATTATGGAAGGTAAATTAATGACTTACTCTTATGTATGATATTTCTTTGTTTTGAGAGTTATTGTCATATCAAAGATACCATAGGTGATTGTTAGAATGACATAATGATACCAATATAATCAAAGACAGAAGATAATTTGTATGTGTTGATTATATGCTTAAGGTCTTTAGTTAATGCCTTGAATTTTATTCTATTTTATTTTATTTTTTGTGCATCCCTTTTAGTTTCTCCGGAATGCTTATTAGGAATGATGTATATTACCTTTATGTTTATGAATTTTTCGGATGCTTGCAACTCTACACCTCTGTTTTGGTTATTCCATATTTTTTGACATATTATTTAGATGTTATTTTGTTATGTGTCATTTAGGTATTATGAGTGTTATTGAAAGAATTTAGATTTTTGATTTGATATTTTTGAATACCATTGTATATATTTATAATTTTACTATTTTACAATGATATCTACATATCATGAAGAGAGTCCTTATCTTCAGGAACCATCTAGTTGAATTGAGCAGTGGCTGTAAGGACTATCTATCCTGAACTCTTAAGCTCTTTATTCCGTAATATCGCTGTAATCTCGAGCACATTGAGATTGTTAGAGATTGTTACGTTCCTAAACTCGTTGATATAATGGCTTTAAGCAAACAAACAATATATATCATTGAATAATATTAATATACAGGTTACAATGTTGCAGTTTCCCAGATTCGGAAGTGGTTGATTACTAACTACTGTGTTGTACGTGCTTGTGGGAGCCTATTAGAAAGCATAGATGAGCCAGCAATTTCTCCAAACTTGATCATCTGGCTTCTCCTGCTTACTGCTGTTTTATAGATTATTCTTTGTACTTGTAAAGTATTCAATGTCAATCTTGTGTACAGAAATTATTGTTGTGTACACATTTTTTACTTTTGCCTTTTTTATTCTACTGATCCCCTCTACTAATTTGTATCTTGGATATGCTTGGGCATAAGCACTGCTGCTGCTCGAAACAAACTTGTGTACAAATAATTGCTGCTATTTGTTAGTCTTCATGTTTTACGAATGTTATAATGCAACAAATGAAGCTGGAGTAATGTTAGATAGAAGGTGTTACTCTTTGAGCATGTTTAGGCTTTTGCCTGCTTTGAACAAGTATAGTTGCAAATACTGTTTAAATGCATGTTGTTCTATGTTTATAAATTTTTTTAATAAATAATGAAAAATTTAATAGTGTATTGTTTGTTTGTGAATAAGGAGTTTTTAGTTGGGCAAACATCTAGTTTGTCATGCAGAACAGCCAGGTGACTATGATTAGGGATTGGGTTGAGTAAACCAGGTAGCTAATTGATCAAACTGTGTATGATATCATCCCATGAGTTCGAGTAATCTGCTAATTGTATTATGTTTTATAATGGATAAACTTGGTGTTAATAAAAAAATTGTTCATGAATCATAGATCTAATTTTTTTTAATTTTATTATAAAGAATCAAATGCATTCTTTTGACCATAAAAAATTATAAAGATTAATCTTGAATAACAAAGATTAAGTTCATGATTATGTAGTACAGTTAAGTGCTTGTAGATGATGTTATTTTTAGCCTAGAGCATTAAATGCTTTCATCAATGTTCTAAGAGGAATGCACATCTACAAAGGTACTTTGAAGAAGTATGAGATGAGAAAAGCACAACATTTCTACAGCTGCATTGTAATCCAATCTCGATATAGTGAAGGCTTTGTGCACAATACTAATGTAGTTTTAAACTGTATTAAGGGGTTTCCCAAGATATTTTCAACTTTTATAAAACTCCATCTAATTAAACTCAATAATTCTTGCTCAAAATCTAATGGCTAGTAAATAGAAATAATGTTTACATTTTTTTATGCTGTTATTGAGAGTTAAGAATACTTTTCATTCTTTAAAAGATCTATCCTTAATGATTAAAAGTAACAATCAAGAGACAAAGAATTAGAGTCCAACTCGAAATGACATTTAGATTAGTGATGTGATTAATTGAGAAATCGTCTTGGCTGTCTTAAATCAGATATAAAAGTTGATAAATTTAATTAAAGAGTTGAGAAAAAAGAGAATGTTCATTCTTGTTTGCTATCAATAATGTCCTTTTCCTTTACAACCCTCATAACTACTAGAAATATGTAACATTAAGTTGCTTCCATCAATTGTATCACTTCATACCCCCAAGCTACTAGAGGTATCTCTTTTTCTCACCATCTTCCTCTCATTTCTCAACCCCAACTCCATTAATTCCAGCCACCCATATGTTTGATCTTGCTATAGTTTCCTCACCAATAGATTAACCATCCAAAGAACTTAAAGCCTTTGCTTCAATCTCCAATCATAGAAAGAGTTGAAACTAAAAATTAAAACCTCATGCCACAATAAAACATCCCAAACCACAAGGAAAGAAAGTTAAAAGAGATTGAGATTGATGATGAATTTTATCCATTGATTGACAAATTAATTGAAAAAAAAAACTCCTTTAAACTAACATATTCCTCAATGGTCAATATATTAGCTCAAAAATCACGAAGTAACATCCAAAGAGCTAATTGAATATATTTCTTGAAGGAGTCAAGAGTAGTTTATTCATCTTTATCTTAGGACTTTCTTAAGATTAATTGTAGAGTCTTGCCTAGTATTTATTTTATCATATTATTAATTAAATTAGAAGCTATGACAACTTTCTCAACTTCAAAAAGAGCTATAAAGAGTGGAAAAAGATTTATATTGTTTGAAGCAAGGAGATTGGGGTTCTTTTATTGATTATATCAATATATTTCATTCAGTGTTCATGAAAATTAAAGTTTATGATCATGTGTAGCTAGATATGTTCTTTGAGGAGTACATTTTTTATCTATCTATGAGGGTGTTCTTACATCAAGTCATCATCAGTAAAACTTTTTCAAAGAAGTTGTAATAGAAATGGCTAGGAGCAAAAAAAGAAGAAAAAAGAGGAGAACAATTTTGCCATGAAGGATTAAAATCCTCAAAAGATTTCTTTTAATTGGTTTTTGAATTACACAAAGTTTTGATTCTTAGAACTTCCTTAAAAAAATTCCTTTTTAGAAGTTCTCTCAAGTTTTCTTAATTCGCTCTAAATTATTTTTTTTCGAAATTTACTCTGAATTCCTCTCTCTTTTCCTTTCTCTCAAATTTTTACCAACATTTTTTTCCTTCTGCACAAGGTATCTCCAGGGCACATCCATGACCTTACATGTAACATTCGACTGAAGCATTGTAGTGCGCACTCCGATACACTTTTTGCGAATCTCCTCATGCAATCCAACTTACAACCTAGCTGCTTTGTGTCGTTTTACCTCCTTCATTGTTTTATTTTTATCTATTTTAAATTTAATGACTTTGGAAGTATTCTCCTTATCATAAGTCCCTTCTTTTTGAGATTTGAGTCCCATCAAATTTTTTTTACATGACTAATGTTTGGTTGTCTTCTTTAGGAGGATGAGACTTTTATTTGTCTCATAAAATTATTTCTTAGATTTTGTTAGCAACACATATTTTGGCAAGACACATTTGCTAACATCTTCGATTGTTTAGCATCAACATCTCCTTTTATCAATGGTTCTTTATTGCCTTTCAGAAGGAAATGTTGTTTATCATTTGTGAACCGATATTGTTATAGTCGTTGGTAGTAGATGACATCTCAATCCCATAAGTAAGGATTCTCTAGTATAATCTGATAGAAATCTAGAGGTACTACTTCGCAGACAATCTCATTGATGTAGTCTTTGGTGATAACAAACTTTACATTATATTGTTTTTCAACTTCTACCTTAAAGTTATTATAGATCTATCTTAAAGAATAGGGTTTTAGATGTGATGTAGTTTTTAACTTTAGCCTTTATATAAGACTTTTGGATATTATATTTTTTTGCTTTTAGTGTCAACGATAGCACTAATAAGCTCTTTCTTCAGTTGTAGTCGGATAATGAAGAGTTCTTCTCTTTGTTCTGCTTCATGTAATATCTCCTTTGAAGTCACCATAAGAGATAAAGTTTCATCTCTATAAAGGAGTTTGAAGTATCTTCAGTCTCTATTGTGAAAAGTATTTTATTTTTTAAAAATTTTTCTAAAAAATGCTCAGGTGTAGTTCCTAATATTTTATTTGTATGTGTACTATCTTCTTATACTAGTCATAGTATTATTTATTTTTATGATTTTTGTTATTGTAATAAATTTTGTTAGAGAATACTCTTTCTTTTACTATCAATTTTTAGACTTATACTCTGACATCTTGGTATTTTATCTTTCAATTTTTGTTCATTGACATTCATTCCTCTTTTTAATAGTCATAACAAATGTACTAACTTGTTTCAAATATTAAATAAGAAATAAAGATAACTCGATAATAATAAGATAATATAGACATGTAACATATGTTAAAAATATTTGCACATCTTCAACAAATATTTCCAAACTCACAGTTTGTCGTCAGAATTTTGTGATATATTCTTGCATATTTTGTTCTTATCGATGTTGCAGATTATTCCACTTTGTTCATCTTTCCTCCATGTAACTCAGGTGTTAAATTCTTCTCAAATTAATTATTTAAATTGGCTTCATATCACTTCTATAACTGTGTCCTTTTTAAAGTGAGCATTCCATAAGGCTAATGAATGACTTGTCATTTTAAGTCGATTATACACTACTTTGTAAGATGAGTAGTCATACAAAAAGAAATATATCTCCAATTGCTCTAACTAGGAATCTAATTTTTTTTACATCTATTGTACCATCATAAGTTGGTAAATCAAATATAGTATCAACCTTGAAGGCATGCTACCAATTCTTGTGTATGGAAAAAGTGAGATTGATATCATTCTCATCATTATCTTCAACTATTTTGGGAGTACTACTTAATGTAGAATTCCTTAGATCAAGAATATCTTCTTTTGGTGAATTATCTTTTGGATTTATTGTAAGAAGTGACTACAATTTCAATACCATCTCTATTAACACTTGCATTCGTTGAGTTAATAGAGCTACCTGTGCTTTTAGGTTTAATGGTGAAGTAGTCGATGTAATCACCTTGATTAAAATCTCCCTAGTTTCTTAATTTAATTTTGTGGTTTTCTTCTTAACTCTTTTCTTTTTTGCTCCTGCTATTGGCAAAGAATCAGATAACGTTGATACCAAAATAATATGATCTATTTGTAATAGTGTTCTCCCCTCAAGTCCTCATCAGTAAACCTTTTTTAAAGTAGTAGCAAAAATAGAAGTGTGAAAATGGATAAGGGCAAAGACAAGAGGAGAGTAATTTATATATATTATTGAAATCTTCAAAAGATTTCTTTCAATGGGTTCTTGAATTACACAAAGTTTTGATTCTCAAAACTTTCTCTAAAAAATTCTTTTCTAGAAGTTTGCTCAATTTTTTTAATTCACTTTGAATTCTTTTTCTTCAAATTTCACTTGAATTCCTCTCTTTCCCTCTCTCTTAAAATTTTCTAATATTTTTCCTTTTGCATTAGGTCTCTCAAGGGGCATGTCCATGACTTCGCATGTAGCACTCAACAAATACATTGTGGAGTACACTCTAATACACTTGCAACGAAACTCCACACTTAATCCAGCTTATGCCCCCAATGCTTTGTGTTGCACATTAATTTGCATCATTTTATCTCCTCAATTATTTTCTTTTCATTAATTTTAGATTCAATGACTTCAGAAGTGATCTCTTGATCAATCTTAGAATAACAATAAAACAACATGCAAAAATCCTCCATATATATACTTTGGTATGATGAACATAATTTAAAAGTACATCCAAAAGATTAAGGAGATAGTCTATATAGATCCAACAAGAAGCATGGTTGTGATTCTCACAAACATTAGAAGAGGTAGTACAATGAGAAATTCACAACTAAAAAAATTTAGCAATATGAAGCAATTAGGATTGCTTTTTTGGATTAGTTGGAATATGCTTTTGAATAAGAAAAACAATTAAATTAAGATGAAGAAGTGTTACTTATCATATATCAATAAAAAAAAGTTCTAATTACCATAGAACAATAAGGGGTAAATTTTATAACAAAGCATTACTTCTCATTGAATGAACCAATAGTTGTAAGATATCTAACAAACTATTTTCTTTTTTATAACAATCCTAGAAATGATTATTATAATTTATTTAAATATGTATAATTATTGTTTAAATATGTGAAATAAAGAGTTTTATTTGTTTTTGTAATATAGAATGTATTTTCAGATCTACATGCAACAATATTTAGAAAAACAAGTATAAAAAATATTTGAAAATTATTAAATTTATGAAAAATATTCATAAAAAAAGTCCAATAATGATGGCTTCATTTTAAAATGAATTTTGTTTATAATTTTAATGATTGGTGAAAGTCTTATTTAGATTTTATTATAATTTTTAAATAAACAATAAAATACTAATATATTTATAATATATAATGTGTGCTGAATTTCACTTTTATTAAATGAGGTAAAATTTCAAATAAATATTTTTTAAAGAGTTTATTGGAAAGAATTATGTGATTATGATAAAAACCTTGGGTTAAAAATTAGTTATTTATTAAACTTACAATGTCAGTACCTTTATTAAAAGTTGTGGGCTGCATAAAAAAAAAACTTTTTGGAAAGCTATTTGGGTGGTTAGACAACATATTTGACAAATTAGATGACATAATTTGTTAAGAAATGTTAAAGATAAAATCGAAAAATTGATAAAATTTTGAATAAAGATTAAGGAGCTAAAGAGAAAAACAAAAGCAAAACAAGAATCCAAGTAGATGGATTTGACACAATATGCTACTAATGTTTATAATATTACATTATTGTGAAAATGCTATGCGATTAATTTGTACTATTTCATGTATGTTATTCAGGCTATTATATAAGTTAGAAGTAATAATAACATGCTATTGTATGCTTGTGATTATTATATTTATTTTGTACATTGAAGTTTTATAGTTAAAATAATTAAAATGTAAAATAAAAGAGAAAGGAAAAAGTATAATTGAGAATCGATGTGATTATGCATTTATGAGATGTAAAAAATAAGTAAAAAAGATTTTTTTCGTGATCACTTATTATTTAACTTGAGCTATTGATTTAATTGGATACGAAGTATCTTGTGAATTGTAATGTGACAAGACAACATATTCAATATACATTATGATGGATTAAATGTGGGGCATTCCTTGCCTTAGTGTGTGATAAGGTAGTATATTTTGCATAGCTAACATAATTCAAGGTGTCTTAAACAAAACTTTAGTGTTGTAATCAAGTAAATAACATAGCCCACTTATTTATTCACGAATTAAAAAAGAGTTTTTTTAAATATGATGTAAGTATATTTATTTGTTTTTTTATAGAATCATCTCTTCAACACATCTATTGAATCTTTTTACATGACAAAATTTATATGTAGTAGTATATTGTTTTGGATATATCTTTTATGTTGATAATTGACTTTTTTTTGTTTATTATCTTTTCATATCATACACTATTTAAGCAAAATAATAGGACTAGAGTGTGTTATTATATACAAAAAAATATAGTTAAGTTTTGTACTTTTACTTGTTTTGATTACGAATTATTTTTTGTTATTTATAAGAATGTTGTGAAATGCTTTGGCTATATAGTCTGAGATAGTTAATTATTGTTTTATCCTTATGTTAAAATGTTTCAAAGGTTTTTTTAAAAAAAAACTTTCTATGTGTACTATGAGTTGGTATAATAAATATGTAATGTTTTATCAATCTAATCTACAACATTTTTTATTTAGTATCATAGCCTTATATGTCTAATCAAGGATTGATAAGAGGCATATCATAATAGATAGATATATCTAATAGTGAGATTTGAATAGAGAATTATAAAAAAAAAGAAGCATATTATGATAAATACATTAATTATTTTAATTATCAAAATTTTTTTGATAAACACACACACACACACACACACACACATATATATATATATATATATATATATATATATATATATATATATATATATATATATATATATATATATATATATAATCACAAGTCACCATAATCAAGATAATGATGAGTGCTGACATAATATAGGATGTGGTGAGTAGTAGAAATTTGGTAGGAAATAACAAACACATAATCAAGAGAAATTATTATAGATTTTAGCTACTTTGATTTAAACTTTGGCAAATGATAAATTCAATAATATTTCTATTTTTATTACAAGTTAAAGACAATGGTACACAGTTTGATAAAATTATAAAATTGTAATGTTATTAGTAAACAGATAAATCTAGCTCTAATACAAACATGATGGAGCATATATAATGACAGAGAAAGCTTATAGAGAGAGAAAAGAAGAACAAAAAAAGGATAAAGAGAAGCAAAAAGTTGGTCTCTTATCATAGATTAAGAGAGAAAGAAAAGTTAATCTCTTGTTGGGGATTAAAAAGAAGAAAAACTAACCTCCTAATGAGGGGATAGTGAGATAAGGAATGCATATGCTTCACAAAAAAAATATTTAAAATTCTCAAATAGATAGTAAAAATCATAATTTTTTTTTGTTTAATTGCAATGTTTTAAATTGATACCAAAAAAATCTCTAATCAAAAGTGTAAAGATAAAAATGTATTCTAGTTTTATAAAATAATAATAATAGTAATAAAATATAAACTAATGAAAAAAATATATAGAAATAAACATAGAATTTATATTGGTCTAATAAATAATAAATTATAATACAATAACAATCAATAGCACTTAAAAAACCAATAAAACTCTTAGATAGGCCCTTTCTTATGATCTGATTCATGTATTATGTTGCAATTAAATCTCTTATATCATGTGTTTCATTAGATTAGCTTGATGTACTTCTGTAATTTATTTTACATTAGTTCATGCCATTATGAAAGCTCTACCTTATATTATTATATATTAAACATATCTTGATCATGTTAGATATCAATATCTCTAAGTTTGTCTTAATAAATAAGACATCTGATAAAAGATGATCTTTCTAATGTATCTAAACTTTTTAAAGAATAAAACAACATTTCATAACAAAATCAAATAAAAGATAATAACTAAATATTTTGGTAAATATATATTCAAGAACTATTTATAGAATTTGTCATTAAAAGAATTTATCTATAATTTTTTTCATATGTTATTCTTTTATAAAGTAGAATAACCCAATATCAAAAATATTTTATAAAACATATATAATGCCAAATTAAACACATGTGTAACAATACTAATGTTTTTACATGATTGAAAAGTTTTCTTATAATAATTTTTAAATAATAAAAAAGTACAACTGTTAAGTAAATAAACATTAATTATTAGTCATTCTCATTAGATTTTGTAAGAGACCCAATTTGTTTTATTGTTTAACTTAATATACATAGATTTATTAGATTAAATCTATTACTTAATTAAATTAATCATAAAATAAAATCAATTTTAGATGCATGAGAAAAAAAATAACATCCATATATGTGTTCAAAATATTTTCAAAATTCTTAAATAAAAAATCATTGATCACTTCAATTCTTTCGGATCAATTTTTCTATATTTTACCTTTTTTTCTTTTCACTAAGAGGAATGATAACTTTCTTTATCCTAAGAGTGCACATATAAAGGTCAATTTTAATTCATCCTTAAAAAAAATTAAATTGACTTTAAGGATAAATTTCTTATGAGACTAAAAAATTATTCTTATATGTTATCTTTATTCTCTAAAATATTACTCTTATGAAAAATTCATTTAAAATAGATTGAGAGGGTAGTTAATACTATGTTTCTCATTGACACAAATAATATTGGATAAATTTATTAACTTTTCAAAACATGATTAAAATTATATGTGTACCAAACTTACCTTGAGCTTGCCCTAGAGCATCTCAAGGTGCTTCTCATGGGGCATCTCTAAGATGGCCATGTTGCATGCAAATAACACATAAAATTTTGTAGCCATATCTCGAATGACATGAATGTCACTCCACTTGTTGCTTATGCACAAATATTATTCATAATTTAAGTATGTACAATCATAAGAGTAATAAACAAATACTAATGTGTAATACCTTTGTGGAGAAAGCAAAGGATGCTTGTTGTGGCTAACAAGTGCTTGCATACTCTTGTTGGGTCTTATGTTATTATGGGAACCTAAAGTTAATGTACCCTGTTGAATTTAGCAATAAAAAATTGTTGAATTTAGAAATAAAAAACAAAATTAAAATATGTACTAAAAAATTGTTGTAACATGTTATCAAAACTTTTCTAGAACAAACAACATAGAAACCAGTCATCGTGTTGGTTACATGTCATGCATTCATAAACTATCCAAACTAAACAACACAAACCTTATCATGGATCGATTAAACTTTTAAATTCCAAATGCATAACAAGTTACAAAAATGAAGATGTGTTTAGATCTAGTAACAAAATTATGCATTTGAAACACAAGTTAGAATATAATTTCAAAAATAGATTTCTTAAATATTCATAAAATTGCAAATAAATTACATAAGACAAAATATACAAATCTGAATGAGCAGCTTAATTATTGCGATGAGTTGTGTTGCATAACCATTACCCAAGCCGTTGCATGTAGTGTCTCAATGTGAACATATGTTGTGGCCACTCATTCTAAGTGCTCCCATAATTCATTGAAACACAAGATTATTAAACACTACACTATCACTCAATTACAAATCTAGTGGTGGCATGCACATGACAGACATTTTGCACTACAATACTATGCACCATGCAACCCCATGCACCATGGTCAAATGTCGCATCATCGTGCAAGCCTTAGTTAAGTTCGGAAGTCGAGAAGAATTCATCAAAGAAAGAGGGTGAGAGAAGTACACATTACGATTGAAAAATGGAGTGGCTTGCCTTAGTGAGGCCAATGATTAGATAGCCAAGAATGACTCAAACGAGCAATAAGGGAGGACAAGATCGATAAAGGGGTGACATCATATTCAGGGTGCACTGAAAAGCATGGTGAAGAAGCTCGATAAGGGTTAACAAAATGACATTTTCTCTAGGGACATCAACAAATTTGGATGACCTTGTCAAAAAAATTGTAGGTGACTGGCATGAAAAGAAGATAAGCTTATGTCATTTGATCAAGAAAAAAGGAAAGAAAATGAAATCCAGTTGAAGCCCTAACTACGGCATTTAGTGATAGATAATAAATAACCACGCTATTCAATCCTAAGAATTGATGCCTTTGGATTAACACCATCACAAAACAAATAACCAATAACAACATTTGTTTAATGCTAACATTCTTGTGATGTTGCAAAGTTACTTGAGATAATCCCCATCAAGTAATAAACAATTTTTTTTAAGATAATCATAAAATTTCTCACAAATATTAGCCACAACTAAACCATAATTGCTCCAATCATAACAATAAAAAAAAAGAGACAATGAAAACACTAGCAAACAAAAAAAAATAGGAGATATACAAACAGCAATGCAAGGGAGATCAAAGTAAAAAAGAATTAGGCAAAAAAAATCAAACTCTTATAAGTAGAATATGTTCACTAGAGCTTCAAAGAAAGAACACTACCCCATTGTCCTTTATTTTCTCTCAAATTAATTATTAACCTTAACCAAAAAAGAAAAAAGACGAAATTGCACTTTATACACACTTTTTCACTTGGTCTCCCATTAACATTTGTAATCACATCCTTTCGACCCTTGAAGAACACCCATAACTTCCCTCGCCTACAACACATGCAAAGTATTATTATTCCTAAACTACGCAAGATAATAACAGCCGTTTGAACATTACTTCATTCATTCTGGAGTTAACTATCCCCTCTACATGAGTATTATTATCCCTAAACTACGCAATATAAATGTTTGAACCAAACTTGACCCAATTTGGATCGATGGCAACGTTAGCCTGTTACTGATTCGTGAGACCATTAGCTTTATAACTCAGCAAACCGAGACAAGACAAAAGAAGAAGGCAGCAAGAAGAAGATAACGTAGGTTGCATGAAAGATGAAAACATCATCACTCGCATTTTTCATTTATTTATTCAAATATAAATCATCCAAACCACTCGAGAACTTATTTGCCGTGCCCCTTCATCAACCCCATAGGATTTCCCTCTGTAGTCACACAGCAGATACCTCAAACCATAGCCGAAACAAACACGGCAGACCAAGCTGCTCACATGTAATACATGAACAAACACAAACAATTTATTGCACGAAGTATTCCGCTACACCTATCTCACAAACTAACTTACGTTCTCTCTCCAACGGATCTTAATCGGTCTCTTCTTTACCTGAGCTCAGCAAATCAGCTCACACCCCAAAGGGGGCAGAGGGACTCTTTGCCAACGCTTCGCCAACTCGTTGTTCATATGCATCAGATGATGAGTACCTACGAAGCCTGTTCCATTCCTTTCCCCCTGTCCACGATTCACAGGAACGAATAAGAAAATAGAACAATTTACTAGAAAAGGTCGAATTTTTCGAAATAAGCAAAACCAATTAATCCCGAATAAAATCTGCTTGAAGATGGGCAACATTTGGAATCTGATTGATTGATCAATCAAAGAAGTCTATCTTGAGACAAAATCAAATATAATAGGGTGAAAAAAGTTCTAAACAATTGAAGGTGATGGAATAAAATCCGAAATGCTCTCATGCAGAATTGGATCCAGGGGTCCTCAATGAAAACAGAAGATCGAAATGGAAAGCCCCAACTCCCAAGTAGTAACCTTACCGGAAAACGGAGAAGCCGGTGGAGTCGACTCGGCCGGTGAGGCAGGAGGTGTCCCGCTCACAGGCGAAGGGCAACCCGTAGGCCTCTTGATCATGATGCTCCTCGTAACCCTAGAAACATTCGCCGACGATTCAGAGTCCAAGGATCTCGCCGTAGCACTATCTCCCATCTCTTCTGGCCGCCGACCAGACGAATTCACATCAGAAAAGACATCGAAGCGATGTGAAGAAAGAGAAATAGAGATAGGGGGAATACCTTTGCCAGAATTGGAACGGAAAGAAAAGGGCGCGGGCTTCCGGAGACGGCCAAGGCCTGTCTCCGGCCGCGGACCGGCTAGTGTGTCGTCCCAGAGCTTGTCAAGAAGACCCATGACTTTCGTGCTTATCACGGAAAGGCCACTGAAGAGCCCATTTGCCACTCTACTACAGTGATCAGGAGAAGGCTCTATGGATGGATAATTTAAAAAAGAAAGAGGGACGGGGTACGTGGTTGGTCTTACGGATGAAGGTTGGCTCTGAGTGATCAGCGTCTTCCATCTACATTAATAATCGTGCAAAATGAGACTGTACAAATCTTTTTTTCTTCCAAGGATTGATTCAATGAGATACGTACAGGTGTTTTTTTAGTGTGTGGAACTACGGTACGCCAGCATTTTTGGGAAAGGACCTTTTGCCGTTGATGTAACCACGGACGGATGACGTGGAGTTGCATAAAGAAGCAGGACAGCTCCTTGGGGTTTGTTCTAAAAGGGATCGATCTGGCGAGACCGGGTCCCCGTTTAATGTTTAATTGATAAAACTTTTTTTGATTTATGTATATGTGTGTGTGTATATATATATAAATATATAAAACACATGTATATGATCATTTTAAATGAGATAATTTTGAAAGTGTGTAAAATATTTATTAAAATAATTATATTTTTTAAATTAAACTAAATCAAAGATAGACAAAAAAATATCTTATTAGAATTAGTATTATTAAATCTAATTGTATAAACAAATTTGGTTTCATTAACTTGATTTTTTAGTAATTATAATTTAAAAAATATTATAAAATAAATGCACAGTATTAATATGTAAAATAGGTGTATATTTTGATGTCTTTTTAAATGAAATAATATGTATATAATTTATCTTTATATGGATACTAAATGTACATAATTATAAAGTTATGCATGTTTCATTTAGTAACATCATATATCATCAATAATCTCATAAATTAAATATTATAGTCTTATGAACCTATATGAGTAATTTATATTTTTTATGATAACAAGTTATGTCTATATATTTTTTATAAATAAGTAACAAATGTGATTGGTATGAGAATACTTTTACTTCCCTATTACCTTGAAATATGGTATGCACCCGCATAACAAAAGAAAATGAGATCATGATCTACAATATTAATATCAATTTTATTTTATGCATATAATAATTATAAATATAAATTTAAAATCAAAATTAACATTTTAACCTAATTTTGAGTAAAAAAATCTCTTTTGTATTTAATCTAATTGGGACTATTATATACCATGATACATAATATTTATAAAAAAAAAAATACCTTAATATTGTAAAACTCATATACTTAGAATCATTATTCATGTGAAGTTTCATATGATATGAACAAAATTTAATGCATTGAGCTCATGCTTAGGAGAGTACAATTAATAACTTTAGATGCTTTCTTACTAATGTAAAAGTTACAAAAATGAGTAAAAATAAAATGTTCTTTTTGCAATACTTTAAAGCAATACAAAATATGCATCTTTGATAAAATTCATAAAGTTTTATTAACAATAAATTTTATATATATTCTAAAAAATGGTTAGAATCATTTATTTTGACTAAATAAGATACCTACACATAATATAGATGATATATATGAGTAGCTCACATATAATATGCATGTTGTAATATTCATTTAAGTTTCACTCAAAACTTAACATATGAAATGTGGCATTAACAAATAATATTTTAAGGGTTTGTATATCAAAGCTAAAAAGAATTAAAATAACTATTATGACTAAATAATAAATAATTTGATCTTTGGACAAAATTTATATAAGAGATATATATATGATATTTTGTCTTATGTTTTAGCTATAAATGTACACTTCATATAGATTCATTTAAAAGATGGCAAGACTATTTAAGAGAAAAATGTAAAAACAATCTATGCATTTACTTTTAACAATTCTTGAGCCATTTTTTTTCATATTTAACTTTAGACTTATGTGTAATTTTATTTTACTTGATAAGAATGTAATAAAGTATCTTTCACTGTAAAATTTATTAAAAAATATTTTAATTAATTTTATTATAGTATTTATCTAAAGTCTATTCTTAAGCTTTTTATTACAGTGATTAGGCTTGTGTTCTACTCCTTTCATTCTCAAAAGTAAGTTTTAAGAGATTTCTTCGATAATGTTAGCAAATGAGGGTAGATTTTTTTGGCTCAAGAAAGGTCTATTGGAGTTTAACATAGGACCAAGGATGATGCTCAATCATACAAATATCGATTTGGGTTCTCCTTACTTTTTGCTATTTTATATTACTTTGTATACTTATTATTAACTTACATTTTAAACTTATTACTAAGATTGAATTCTTTGAAAATTCTAATTCATCTTTCATCTTTAGTGCACTAAGGTTTAACAAGTGTACTAGAGCAAGGGATCTTAAGTTGGTTTAATATCCAAAGAGTTAATCCATGGTACAACCTGTCAAGCCCCCACCGACATCTAATACCATTATGTCACAAAGTTATCATCAGAGTCGCCAAATACAGCATTTAAGTGAGGACAAATAAACAAACCAAAGGTGGGGACCCGACGGTAAGACAAACACTAATTCAAAATCCAAAGTATATATATAAAGACATGTTTTTAAACATTTAATCACACTAAAATTTTCCCTCTCACACATCTCTTGGAAAGGGCTCTCCTGTAACAGCATCATTCCCAGTTCTCGGTGTAGTGGTTTCATGTCCTGTGATGTAAGCACTAAATGAGATTTTATAAATCTCAGTAGATAAATCCACATATTTAACCAAGAAAATAAAAGGCATAACAAATACCATTAACAGTAAAGATGAATGTCATACATACATATAAGATAATGTCAAATGAAAGTCATAAAGAAATGCAAGTTCCTTATATTGTGCTTATTACCGGGCCCAATTCCCTTTGACGCATTATCCTCTGGATCCAATCATCAATGACTGTCCTCTAGCCGGCATCCAACCAAGCACATAACACTAGGCAGATATCTGATCCGAAGATCGATACCCTGCGATCCAACACGCTGAGCCTAGTGCCACCAGGCAGGTATGGTACCATACCCTGCGATCCAACACGCTGAGCCTGGTGTAATCATCATGGAGTCATAGCACATAACACTAGGCAGATATCTGATCTGAAGATCGATACCCTGCGATCCCACACGCTGAGCCTAGTGGTGAGGATAATGTTCTCTGGGAATCCCATTGTTTTATTTGTCATTTTCCAAACATCAATCCATGTCATATCAAAAGTCCTTTCATGCCATATTGTTTCATCTCTTTCTTTAGCATATTGTATCATATTCTTTCTTTCTATGTTATTTCTTTCTTTTCAGTTTTTCATGCAAATGCATAAATAATCCACACCATAATATTCCTTTCTTTTTATACCATAAACATATGCAACAATCAAAATTCTATAACAGTAAGAAAAGCATGTAAAAACACATAATATCGTGCTACATCACAGGGTTAGAAAATTATTCTACCTGGATTTGTTGTACCAAATTTTTCTTGTCAACTTCTAATTGGTTTTCTTGATGTCCTACAAGGCCATAGTGCAAACATAATCAAGTTAAAATATGTTTATTTGCCAAAAGTTGCTTTTTCTAAAAATTATTCCCAAATAGTTAAAAATTCTGCTTTCTAAAAGCTTTCCCAAACACACCCCAAACTAATCCCAAAAGATGGGCTTACGCGGCACTGAACCGCCCGCTGGACCGCGCGCACGTTCGGCGCTGGACCGCCCGCGCAGAAAAAGCTTTCTAAAAGCTTTTCCAAACGGATTTTCAAAAAAAATAAATCTGGCTTACGCAGGCGCTGGACCGCCCGCGACACTGGACCGGGCGCTCGGCGCGCTGGACCGCGCGCGCTGGGCGCTGGACCGGGCGCGCTGGGCGCTGGACCGGGCGCTCGGCGTGCTGGACCGCACGCGCTGGGCGCTGGACCGCGCGCTCGAAGTGCTGGACCGCGCGCCTCCGCATCCGGTTCAACGGCGTAACCCGGTCCAAAGCCTGGACCGGTTCACGCAGTCCCCCCTCTCTCTCGCGTCCGGCGAAGCCGAAATCTTTCGCCGGCGCTGGATCGGCTGTTTCATATGCTGAATCGACCGAATCCGGCTCGGCTTCCTCCTCTCGGTCTCCCCCGCCCACCGGAAAATTAAATAACCCTAACGACGAATAAAAAAAATATTTTTTTACCTTACGGAAGCCTTCGCCGGCCTTCACTGTCGCTTGCCGGAAATCCTCGCCGGCCGTTACTGTCGCGTCCAATGCTCCCGGAATCCTCGTTGGATGTTAATGTAGCGTGCAGAAACTTCTTTAAGATATTTCTCCGAAATCTCGCCGTCGCACTCCGGTAACTCTTCGCCGCCGTTTTTCGCAGAAGCGCTTTTCCAAACGCACCTCGGTCGGCCTTTTATAAACGCGGTCGAAACTGATAAGCCTTGGTTCGTGAACCACGTTTTTGCAGAAAACCCCTTCTAAATTTTATATTTGCAAATATATCCTCCGCCAATCGGATTTGAACTAAGCCGACATTTAAAAATTACAGATCTATCCTCTACGTTACAAATTTATCCCAAATCTTCAAAAATTCATAATTTATTCATTAGAGCTCCGAAAATTACAAATTAAACATCGTTGGATTCGTCTCACAGAGCTCTTTCTATAAAAAATATAAGATAAAACTAGGGCTGTTACAATCTTCCCTCCTTACAAAAATTTCGTCCCGAAATTTAGAACAGTTCTGGATACCGACCGATCATATCTGTCTCTACTTCCCATGTAGCTTCTCTTTCTGTTTGACCGTGCCACAAGACTTTAACCAATCTGGTCTTACAGATAAGTGAGCTAACAACATCGTATTTCTTTGTATTTCAGATTCCAATTGCAATTTGTCCATCTCAAAGATCACTTGTCTTTCTTCTGGGATAGTAGTTAATAAACTATTAGCACTAGCCTTTCTACTGAGAGCATCTGCCACCACATTTGCTTTACCTGGATTATATGTGATTTTCACATCATAATCTTTAATAAATTTCAACCATCGTCTTTGCCTAAAATTTAATTCCTTTTGAGTGAAGATATATTTTAAACTCTGATGATGAGTAAATATCATACATTTAACTCCATATAAGTAATGTCTCCAAATTTTTAAAGCAAAAATGATAGCTGCTAGCTCCAAATCATGCACAGGATAATTCTTTTCATGTGCCTTAAGCTGTCTCGATGCGTATGTAATTACGTTGTGATGCTGCATCAGTACACAACCTAGCCCTTGCAACGAGGCATCACTGTATATTTGATAACCTTCTGTTCCTTCTGGCACTGCTAGAATTGGAGCTGTAGTTAATTTCTCTTTTAGTATTTGAAAGCTATTTTCACAAGCTACATCTCATTCAAATTTTTAGTCTTCCATGTTAAATTGGTTAACAGTGTGACAATTTGAGAAAAACCCTTGACAAATTTCCTTTAATATCCAGCTAATCCCAAGAAGCTTCTGACCTCCGTCACTGTTGTGGGTCTTGGCCAATCGATGATAACTGAAATCTTTTGTGGATCCACAGAAATTCCTTCTGCACTGACATGTCCCAAGAAAATGACTTTGGATAACCAAAACTCACATTTCGAGAATTTGGCATATAATTGGTTTTCTCTAAAAGTCTGTAGTGTTAAATGCAAATGTGTACCATGTTCTTCTAAGGATTTTGAATAAATCAGGATATCATCAATAAAGACAATGATAAAGTGGTCCAAATATTTCTTGAACACTCGATTCATTAAATCCATAAAAGTTGCTGGTGCATTAGTTAGCCCAATAGGTAGTACTAAGAATTCATAATGTCCATATCTAGTTCTAAAAGCTGTCTTTGGAACATCTTCCTGCTTGATTTTTAACTGATGATATCCAGATCACAAATCAATTTTTGAAAATACAACTGCTCCATGTAACTGATCAAACAACTCATCAATCCGAGGCAAAGGATATTTATTCTTGATGGTGATTTTATTGATTTCTCGATAGTCCATGCACATACGAAGACTACCGTCCTTCTTTTTCACAAATAAGATGGGTGCTCCCCATGGGGAGACACTTGGCCTAATAAATCCTTTGTCTAATAATTCTTGTAGTTGTATTTTAACTTCTTGTAGTTCAGCAGGTGCCATACGATAAGGAGATTTTGAAATTGGCTCAGCACCAGGAATCAATTGAATTTCAAATTCAATTTCTCTATTTGGGGGTAACTCTGATAATTCCTCTGGGAAGACATTCAAATATTCTTTAACTATTGGTACTTTTGAGGGTTGATCAAATTATCTATCCAAGTCCACAATGGAAACAAGACATCCAGCATATCCTTTCTTCAATAGTTTCTGAGCTTTGAGCATAGTTATGATAGGAATTTTTCTTCCTTGGCCAAAATAGATTATTTTATTTTCTCCCGGGATTGGGATTTCAATTCTCTTTTCATAACAATCTATTTTTACTTTATGTTCACACAACCAATCTTGGCATGGATTGGTCGGATAGACTCTGATCTACATTCTCCCCTTATGTCATTTTTTAATATTTCTCATATCTATTCATTCCATTTGAACTCAAACTAGCTCTGCTAGTGCTTGGTTCAATGGTCTGAACCTACTATATCTTGAATGTTTCTTCTCTTGAAAAACTAAGACTACCTCTTTTTCTTGTGAATATGAATTTAGACTTTAGATGATCAAATCTTTTCTTCTCTTCTTCTTTGCTCACTACTAGCAAACTAAGTTACAGCTCAAACGTATGGGCATGCTCTAGTAACTCCACATAGTTTATTGTTCGAACGGCTACTAAAGCTGCCCGAATTTCATCCCGTAAGCCTCGTCGAAACATGTAGCATCGTTGTTCTTCAGGTGTTACTAACTAGGGTACATATTTCGCTAGGTGGGAGAATTTGATTTCATATGCAGTAACTGATAGATTTTCTTGCCTGAGATTATTCGGTTCTTTCCTTATTTTAGCTTTGATTGATAGAGGCGTATACCATTGCTCAAATTCTTTTGTGAAGTCTTCCCAAGAAATGTCTTTCATTGGTCGGCTAGAAAATTGAAGCTTATATCAAGAACTCCGCCATAGTCTGGCAGCATCTTTTAGTACCAAAACTGCCAAAGCTAACTTTCTGTCAGTTGGGCACAATGTCCCTTTCAAAGATAATATTCATGTGCTATAGCTATTTTTTAACAATTATAGGATCCTCTTCCCTAACAAAAGGAGGAGGATGCATCCGCTGAAATTAGTCAACCACCAAGTCGATAGATGCCTCTCCTCTATGACTACCAGTGCTTCCAATTGATTGCAACAAAGAGACTAAAGTTTGTGCTAATTCCTGTTGCGTATCTCCTTGTCACTATCTTTCTTTACCCTTATTTATATTTCCAAATTCAGATCATTCTATGGTTTGAGATATATTGCAATCCTGCAAACCATAGAAGATATTTGACAACTAGCATTTAAGCAAAAAGTATCACTAAACATGCAAATGTATATGATGTGCTGGTGTCCTCACTCACATTTCTCACCTATTTCTAAACCAAAGCTCTGATACCACCTTGTCAAGCCCCCACCGACATCTAATACCATTATGTCACAAAGTTATCATCAGAGTCGCCAAATACAGCATTTAAGTGAGGACAAATAAACAAACCAAAGGTGGGGACCCGACGGTAAGACAAACACTAATTCAAAATCCAAAGTATATATATAAAGACATGTTTTTAAACATTTAATCACACTAAAATTTTCCCTCTCACACATCTCTTGGAAAGGGCTCTCCTGTAACAGCATCATTCCCAGTTCTCGGTGTAGTGGTTTCATGTCCTGTGATGTAAGCACTAAATGAGATTTTATAAATCTCAGTAGATAAATCCACATATTTAACCAAGAAAATAAAAGGCATAACAAATACCATTAACAGTAAAGATGAATGTCATACATACATATAAGATAATGTCAAATGAAAGTCATAAAGAAATGCAAGTTCCTTATATTGTGCTTATTACCGGGCCCAATTCCCTTTGACGCATTATCCTCTGGATCCAATCATCAATGACTGTCCTCTAGCCGGCATCCAACCAAGCACATAACACTAGGCAGATATCTGATCCGAAGATCGATACCCTGCGATCCAACACGCTGAGCCTAGTGCCACCAGGCAGGTATGGTACCATACCCTGCGATCCAACACGCTGAGCCTGGTGTAATCATCATGGAGTCATAGCACATAACACTAGGCAGATATCTGATCTGAAGATCGATACCCTGCGATCCCACACGCTGAGCCTAGTGGTGAGGATAATGTTCTCTGGGAATCCCATTGTTTTATTTGTCATTTTCCAAACATCAATCCATGTCATATCAAAAGTCCTTTCATGCCATATTGTTTCATCTCTTTCTTTAGCATATTGTATCATATTCTTTCTTTCTATGTTATTTCTTTCTTTTCAGTTTTTCATGCAAATGCATAAATAATCCACACCATAATATTCCTTTCTTTTTATACCATAAACATATGCAACAATCAAAATTCTATAACAGTAAGAAAAGCATGTAAAAACACATAATATCGTGCTACATCACAGGGTTAGAAAATTATTCTACCTGGATTTGTTGTACCAAATTTTTCTTGTCAACTTCTAATTGGTTTTCTTGATGTCCTACAAGGCCATAGTGCAAACATAATCAAGTTAAAATATGTTTATTTGCCAAAAGTTGCTTTTTCTAAAAATTATTCCCAAATAGTTAAAAATTCTGCTTTCTAAAAGCTTTCCCAAACACACCCCAAACTAATCCCAAAAGATGGGCTTACGCGGCACTGAACCGCCCGCTGGACCGCGCGCACGTTCGGCGCTGGACCGCCCGCGCAGAAAAAGCTTTCTAAAAGCTTTTCCAAACGGATTTTCAAAAAAAATAAATCTGGCTTACGCAGGCGCTGGACCGCCCGCGACACTGGACCGGGCGCTCGGCGCGCTGGACCGCGCGCGCTGGGCGCTGGACCGGGCGCGCTGGGCGCTGGACCGGGCGCTCGGCGTGCTGGACCGCACGCGCTGGGCGCTGGACCGCGCGCTCGAAGTGCTGGACCGCGCGCCTCCGCATCCGGTTCAACGGCGTAACCCGGTCCAAAGCCTGGACCGGTTCACGCAGTCCCCCCTCTCTCTCGCGTCCGGCGAAGCCGAAATCTTTCGCCGGCGCTGGATCGGCTGTTTCATATGCTGAATCGACCGAATCCGGCTCGGCTTCCTCCTCTCGGTCTCCCCCGCCCACCGGAAAATTAAATAACCCTAACGACGAATAAAAAAAATATTTTTTTACCTTACGGAAGCCTTCGCCGGCCTTCACTGTCGCTTGCCGGAAATCCTCGCCGGCCGTTACTGTCGCGTCCAATGCTCCCGGAATCCTCGTTGGATGTTAATGTAGCGTGCAGAAACTTCTTTAAGATATTTCTCCGAAATCTCGCCGTCGCACTCCGGTAACTCTTCGCCGCCGTTTTTCGCAGAAGCGCTTTTCCAAACGCACCTCGGTCGGCCTTTTATAAACGCGGTCGAAACTGATAAGCCTTGGTTCGTGAACCACGTTTTTGCAGAAAACCCCTTCTAAATTTTATATTTGCAAATATATCCTCCGCCAATCGGATTTGAACTAAGCCGACATTTAAAAATTACAGATCTATCCTCTACGTTACAAATTTATCCCAAATCTTCAAAAATTCATAATTTATTCATTAGAGCTCCGAAAATTACAAATTAAACATCGTTGGATTCGTCTCACAGAGCTCTTTCTATAAAAAATATAAGATAAAACTAGGGCTGTTACACAACCCATCTTACTTCACACTATATTGTCTAAGGGATAATCTATCATGAAATCACCACTATTAAATAAAAGCTTTTTTTGTTGAAAATATGTTTGACACTTATTTGCAACCTATCAAGTTTAGAATATGAAACTTGATTCAAATAGGATGCTCATGTCGTAAGAGAAACATTGATGGAAAGGAAATAAAAAGCACATATTAATGAATGCACATCCCAAGTGATTTCACACATTGTCAAAGAATTATGCACTTATCTCATACAACAAACTTAAGAGTATATATGCTTAACTTTAAAAAAGAAATATGAATGAAACTGATAATAAAATATGTAGAAATGAGGCTAGAGATTCGAGTACAAATTTTTTTAAATGTAATTATAAATTATTTAAAATAAATTTTGGTGAATACAACATTGAAATATTTAATCAATCTACTAATATTGAGAAAGGTTTGGAATCTTTTGGTAAAAAAAATCAATATTTATCTTATGAGTAAAATTGTTTGAAGAATGCTAATGAAGAAGGATTCTAAGGTGATGATCATCATGGAGGCAAATAAAATCTATTAAATTTATATCTTCATGATATCACTTATTGCTCATCAACAAAAGAGAAAAAAATGAGAAAACTCGAAGAGAAGAACTCTCAAAGAAAAAAAACTTTAGCAATAAGCGTTGTGCCAAAAGAAGATATAATTTTCACAAAGAGGAGGGGAGTGGAATTGTACAAATTTAAGACTTAATCAAATTCAATTTCACACAAAGCAAAATATTTATATAAATCTTTTGCATTATCAAATTGATCTCAACCAACTCAACCTAAATTCAATAATTCAAGTTATCTAGACATTAAAAATATTTAAATAATATTAAATCTCAAATAATTTTACAAAAAAAATCTTTGCTTAGTCTTAATATAAAAACAACTTAAATTCTTTTTACAATGAGAATTCTTTCTTATCTTAGTAAGTTGTATAACACTTTTAGAAAACCTTATTTAGCTTAAAATATTTATAACAATATTGATTATTGTGAAATAAAACAAGTAAAACAAAGTAAACCAAGTAGAAAAGGAACACAAGATTTTTAAATGGTTCGACAAAACCTTTGCCTATATCTACCTCTATCCAAAATAGCTATGCTTCTACTACAATTTACTCTCATTTAACTATAGCTAAGTAGGGTAAACCTAATACAATTACTATGATTTTTTTATAACTAGGTAAAGATCAATTTAATATAAATTCATTCCCATTTTTGTAACAATTAGGTATATGACAACCTAATATAAATCTATTCATTTTTTATCACAAGTAGTAAGGGTCAATCTCACTCAAATGTATACAGCGGTAGCTAAATTAGGTATTACATCTTTTGTATAATGTAATACATACAAATTCCTACATTGTTTGCTTGAGAAAAAACATAACATAATGTTTAAATGATGTAAAAATTATTTACCAAGCAATATAAGAGATTAATATACAATCAAACTCAAAATGCAATAATAATAGTAGCAGAAATAAGTGATTCTTCATTATTTAAGGTACAACTGACGATTGTAGACTTTTTTTAATTGCAAATAATTTAGCAATTGATTCATTAATTTATTCACATTATAACATTATCTTATTTATACCATACAAAGTGGCATAGCCAATTGAATAAGTTTCAATGTTTAAAAATACATCTTCAAAATGATTGGAATATTTGTTATATTTTGAGATAAAGGTTATACATTATGATAATGAGATTATTTAGAAGTAATAAAAAATCATAACAAATCACCCCAATGATACACATGTCTGATCAATTCATTTTTGCATGTCATAAAGTATTATAAATACAATTCATAATATGAATAGAATAAAACCACTTTAATCTAATTTTTGAATTCTTGAGAGAATACTATATTATACGAGATCTTACACTACAACCACTTCTACAATCTCATATACACTAACCAAAATATATCATATTTATATGATATAAGGATCATATATCTATAATTCAAATATGCTCAATAAATGATTAAATCTTTAAACCAAACTCTCAAGTAAATATGTTTCATATAGGCACAAAAGCAAAATTATACATGTATGAAAGAAAAACAACTTTCTTATCACTTAAGTCCTAGATACCAACTATATACATATAATGATTGTACAAATATGACAAGGTTATCATTCTTATATGAGACAAGAATCTCCAATGCACATGCTAAAGATTGCTCAATCTGATCCCACTTCAAATCATCCTAGAAACATATCATATGAATACAATAGGTATATCATACTTTATGACACACTAAACCTAAAACACATCTCGAGTAAACTACAATCAAATTTATACATACATAAAAAATGATATGCTTAACTTAGAATCACATGTTGATGCATTATTTGATTGTATGAAGAACTAGTCGAATTGTATGAAGGTTAAGTCATGCTAATTTGATTTGAACAAATGATGCAATGCTTACTAAATTTCTATTCTTTTTCAATTCCAACTTGATTTGGCAATGACTAATACTGCAACTAATAATAAATACAATGTATTAAGAACATAAGATATGTATATAAGCAATATAATTTAAGTATAAAAAATATGTATGAAATTTATGTCTTAAAATTACTCTAATTCAATTGCTTGAGTAGTATGTATATAACTTTATGTTCCATATAATTATTAAGTGATATATTTGACAATTATAACCCAAAATAAAATATAAATGATAAACTTCAGATAAGTAGCCGCTCTAGTAAGAACTAGAGAATAACTCCATGGTTAGCAAATTGAGCTAAACACATGCGATGTGATCATGATATTATGACAAGTCTTCACATGTGGGTCACTCCAAGAAATATTTGATCAAATTCTCTATTTTAGTAGAGCTATTTGATATTGAGATGCATGATCTAAAAACATATTCAAATAAAAGTTTTAAAAATAATAACACAATGATTTTATTATCATCAAATAAGTAATGCGATGACCAAGAGTATAACAATAAGAAGTTTTAATGATCATATCTCTGCTGATGATAAGAAAGAAGGAGATGACCTAGATAATGAATTAGTACTTATCATAAGGAGGTTTAATTAACCAATAAATAAAAGAAAAAAGTTGAAAAGACATTTATATAACATGTCAATTCAAGCCACGGAAGCACAATCATAATAGATTTAAGTGCCCACACAAAAATCATGAAGGAAAAAATGAAAGATGAAGCTATGGAAGCCTAATGGAGTGATTATAAGGAGTGCATTGGATCAAGTGACAATGAGGAAAATCTTTGTTTTATGGCTCAAAAGAAAGAAGAAGATGTTTATAATAGCAAGGTAAATAATCATTGCTAATCTTATAGTGATCTTGATGATACCTTTGAAGATCTCCATAATTAATCTACAAAATTAAAATTTTAAGTATATTTTATTAAATAAATAGCCAATAATGTATGATAAATCAATACTTAAATAAAAGCATCTATAAAAATATAAAGAATGGACATGATAATTAGTTTGACTTATGTGAGCATTTAAGCAAGATACTTGATAAATTAACAACACACGAATAAAATATACTTTAGTATATTTGGTTTGGCTAAAGAAAATCATTCATTCATAAAATAACAAATGAATTTGTAATATTCACAACTTCATATAGCTTTAACTACATATGTCACATACAACAAGGAACACACATATGCATTTTATTTGTTCTACATCAAATGTCACATGTGATCATTATAACAACATTAAATGTACCTCTTATGTATAAAGAAATCTATTTAATCATATAGAGTTGCTTGCAAATGAACTTTAAGGCAAAATGATTCTTAAAATTGGAGACAATGGTCTAGTGATGATGATCGAGATTGAAAAATTTGGTAACTTTTCCACCTCCTTCATAGATAAGTCCATATATATAGATTGATTAAAACATAACTTGGTTAGTGTTTCTAACATCGCAACCTTCTTAGAGAAAAAACCACTCCATTAAGATCATAAAATTTAACATAAAAAGAGATATAATTAGGAGGGATTTCATTATAAAATTTTTTTGAGGGATACAATTATATGTGCCAAGGTGCTCAAAAGATGGCATTTGTATTCATTGACACTCACAAAGCTTTCAATAATGATCGTTTAATTACGTCCTTAATCTTTAATCGTTTTTCATTATTTACCCAATATTGAGTGATCCTCTTATTTTGGTTTGTGAACAAAAGAGAATCTTGATCAAGGTTTTGTACAAAAGAGTATTAATTCGTCTACAATTAAGCCTATTTTTAGTGAGAGAGAGAGAGAGAGATCTTACTCATTGATTTATTAGAGATTATGTACTTTCCTTTTCAAAGTTTTATATTGAAATGATTTGTAATAGGAATTTGTGTTTACTCAAGTCAAATAAACAAGTGAGTTAACAACTACTTAATGCTACACATAAATGATGTCTAATGACCAATTGAAAGATAATTAATAATTGATAACCTTAATTACAAATGAGCAATACATTGATTATCGATCAAGCAAATTGCAATAAAATGATTATCACATTAATTACCCAATTCACAAGTGGTGATAATTGTATAACAAATTACTAACAAAACCAATTTATTATAAAATATTTAGTGACCAATTTGTCGATCATCGATTTACTCAATCATTAAACAATGCTAGCAATAAGAATAAAGACTTTCTCGACTACACTTTCGATCATTGATGCCCTAATTTGTTGCTTCATGGCTATTTTTGAAAACAAGTGTTTTAACCACCCTTATGTTCAATAAAATTTTACTAAAAGTTAATGAAATATTTTAAAATTTTTTATTTATACAAAACTTTTAAAATTAGATAATGTTAAAATTCTCCTCCTTTTTCTTTTAAAAAAAGCACACCAAGTATGTTGCAATCTTAACTTGTCATTTGTCGAGCTAGAGATGGAAGGAGGTAACACCTGTTTTAGAGAGAAAGACAGAGAGAGCGAGAGAGAGAGAAGGATAATCAGTCAAACGTTTAAGAGCTTCACAAATATATAAATATTTAAAAGTATTAACCTACATTTTTTTAAAACAAATACTAAAAAAGCTATTTTTTAAAAATCATAATAACTACTCTTAAAAATCATCCTTTGTTAAAAATGTAATTAAATTAAAAAAAAAGGACGGGCCCTCATTGCATAATATCTTTAGTAAACCAGGTCAATGGACGTGATGAAGCATTCTCATTTCGCATTGTTTTTAACTTTCAAAGTCAACATAATTAAATTGGATAACCTGAGAATTTTAAAATTTTAAAAATAAATCATTTTTTTATTTTCTTAAGAAATAATTTAATAAAAAAGTAATTTTAAATATATACAACTCTTTTTTAAAAATCTTGTTTACTGATTTTCTTTGTCAGCTTAATCTGAACCGTTTACGTTAAAATACAAATTTGAAAATCATTATTTTATACTCTTGATTTGAAAACGGTTCAATAAATCGATTTTTTTTATTTTATTTTACTGATTCTAACTATTTAGAGCTCTGAAGAAGCTTATCATTATCGTCCTACTTGAAGGGTTGTAACAAATCCAAATTTGCATAACACGCCATTTGGTGGAGAAGATGAATCATGATTGTGACATTAATATTAAAAATATAAAAAAGTTTCAATTCCACCATCATTTAGCATTGGTTCATCAAAGTCTATCGAATAAAACAAATGAAAAAAATACATCATAAGTTATCATAAAAAATGTAATATTAAACACGTTATTATAATAGTCTATGCATAAATCATTCATGAGAACAAAAATTATTATGTAAAAAGATTTAAGCATAGATAGTGTTTTTCCAATTAAATGCTTATATATAAAGGAAGCAACACCATAATTATGTAAACAATGGGATTAATGATCATGCTAATTGTGTAAAATGATTCAGTTGTGCAACTGTTATGAAAGATCAAATATTCTATATAGTTATGAAAGGACATCCTTAATAAAATAGGAAAGAGTACAAAAAAAAAATAAGAGAAATGAGATTATAGATTGCTATGTTATTTATAAGAGATTACTTTTTTATCATGAGATTTCTTCAATCATTTACAATATAATAAAAAGATAGTGAAGTCACTCCATTTTACTGACATGAAGTCCTCACAAGTCTCATAACTTCAGATAACATGATCAACATACAAAAACACAACAATTTGCACATTTCAACAGTGTCAGCAACTCTAATTTACTTTTATTAAAATAATATCATGATTGAGGACTACATGTTGATTAACTAGTAACTTGCTAATCTTAGAAAATATAAGAGAATAATTCAATATATTTTAGGATTTATTTACAAAAAAAAACTTCTCAATGATCCTTTTAAGATAATCTCTAGGATTTGACAAGGAAAACATTCATTAATCAATTTTTTGAAACGAAGACAAGTACAATTAGATAATGTGACATTTATACTAACCTTTGCAATTATGTTATGCTCACAATTTTGTTAACTAATGATGATAAATGTGAATACCATGCAATTTATGATAATAGAAATTGTAGAAGAATACATATAGTTCAATACCAATCATGAAAACAATGAAGTTTTCTATACAAGAACAAGTTTAGCATCTCATTGTCATTATTTATTCCTTTACTTTTTGCGTTTCATTCTTTCGGTTGCTGACATGAACTTTTTTGCTTCCTTCTCAAACTAATGTTTAGGTTCAGATGGGCCGTAACTTTTCTCTTTATTAGTTTCTTTTCAAACAATAAGACTATAATTAAATACATCTTTATTCATATTTAAGATTGATCTCTTCATATCATATGCCAATACATTAATTAATTTTTAGTGAGATTTGAATTGTTCATCTGAAATTATTATTAAGTATTAGTATGCTTACGAGTCTTCTTTTAACTTGTAAGAAAAGAGACCCCAGCTATTTTATTTCATCAAGCAACTAAGGAAAAAAACCAAGCAATTCAACTACTACATCAGGACAACCAAGACAGCCAAAGCTACAAAAGCCAAACCAACATTGCAATAGAAAGCAAAGAGATTGATTTCTATAATGAAAGATCAACCACTCTCTGAAGACATAATTGACAGCAGTCTCCCTCATAGGTATTGAGTAGAATGAAACTGAAGCTACTAACAGAAGGCCAAGCAATATATAATCCAACTATTGCAACAGCAACGGTGAAGAGAGAATAATAATAATTGCCTGCTCTAGGGACCTTCAAAAGCAACAGCTGGGAAATATCAACTAATTCATACAAGCAGAAATTTGGGAGGGAAACTGTGTTAATAATACTCAGTAGATTGAGCCGACAAAAACTTAAGGAGATGGAACTCAGCTAGAGTTTGGCTGAAACAGGGAACCTGTCGTCGGGAAGATTTAATGTTGGCTTTCTATATGTTATTGATGTATGATTGATTTGACATATGACAAAGTAAGTTGTGATCTATTTGAAGATACCATAAATGCTTAAATACATACCTTGAAACCTTTAATTAAACTATTTTGAAAACAATACAAAGTCATAACATCTTATATATAGATCAAAGCAGTAATATCATGAAGGGTCATTCTAGCCCATGCTCTTTAGTTGAAATTTCTACAATCTGATTGAACCTTTGGGTCAACAATACTTGTTTCTGATTACAAACCTAAGATGAACAAATTTACTTTCAACTGATCTCTATGATTCTTTATCATAAATAAATATAAATTGCACTGATTTTTCTCTCAGAAAATCTGAATTATGTTGGCTAATTTTATTTATTTCTTCAAAAGATTTCACTAACATTCATACACTGACCTCAAAAACTTCCAATTATATCTCTAAGCAGGCAATAGTATCACTAAAGGAAAGCATATTGCAACTATAATAAAGGAGCAGACACATAACAACTACAGGATGCATGGCATTCTTTAAGGTTGGTACAGCAGCAGGCCTCAATTCTGGAAGAGCACTCAGGGAGTTACCTCCAATGCTCAAGCTGGACTTAAATCCACTTAAAAGAACAAATGAGTTCTACACATACTCTCTGAGATCTAGGTGTTTGACCTAACTCACAGTTAGATTAACAGCAGAAATGAGCTTTACTCCAATGCATCAAAGCATCAGAGAAAATCCCTGGGAAGTGAATAGCATTCCAAGATTGCCATCAAATTCAACCAGCCTCATAATCTTAAGTCAAGAACTGGGAAGAAATTTCAGAAGATGTAAACAGAAAATTCCAACATGTATAATGCTTGAGGAGGTTGAACTTCAACAGAAGATGAGCACTCCAGCAGGTAACAAGAGCTAGAGTTGCGTCTGAATCATCTGAATTATTTATAAGTATTGACAGTTCTTTGAATTAATCTAGGAAGCGGCCTAATTTGAAAAGAATCAACACTGAATTCCAGCTATAGACAAAACAATCATGGTAGAAATCCAATTGAAGCAAGCCTAACTAACTCCACAATCAAATTCAGGATCTTGAGACACACTTGGATTGAAAGCTACGCCTGGCTCCAGACAGTAGAAATTAAGAACCAAACTGGATGTAAAAGGCTCGTTTACATGGACACAAAATTTCTATTTTGTGGTTTGATTCAATGGAAGTTAGTCACATTGGAAGCTCTGCCTAAAGTTTCTTAATTGATAAATTTCTTGTGATCTATATCACCTTATCAAACTATATGAGTCACGTTACTTGAAAGAGCGTAAAATATTTGAACTAAATTGTAAGCAATATGTATTTAGGTGGACATCTAATAACCCAAAATCCAATGTGTAGTGCTCTTATTAATTTTGTATTAATTCTTTAATGCTATTTCTAACTTTTAATATAAAAGTTAAATCCAATCTCATTTTCATTTAACACATATGAATTTAATAGATAATTAAGAAGAAAAGTTATGTACAAAAGATGCTTAATGGGCACTAGCTATGCTCAATAAAATAGTTCACTCCTTGTCTCATAAATTTAAGTACTTATCTAACTCATCTTATGATAGTTATATGCTAGTGTAAACAATTCTCTGCATATACGTTCTTTAATATACATGAAAACTTAAGGATCTATATGGTCACCTTTGTATAAACAATACATAACTCCATTAAGTGCTATCATAAATTCCCCTTGTAACTTAAGTGGCTTTTGTTTTTATCATATGCTCATGAAGAGTGTCTTGAGCATAATCATTGGAACCAAATGTTATAAACATTGAGATGCAACTCATTTCATTAGTTCGAGTTCCTTCTTTTAGTGGAATTGTCATCGAGATAATATAAAATAGTTTATTTAATTAAGAATAAATCAATAACAAATGGAAAGTAAATCATTTGAACAATCATCTTTGAGTTTAGCTTAACCTAATATTTCTTTGCTTTACCTTATATAATGTAATACTTTAATCAATTTTTCGACTTTGATGATGTCAGAAGAAGAAGGTTTTTGTGGAAGTGATAGATTTAAGCGAGTGAGAAAAATTATATTAAAGATAGAAAAATTATAATTATGTTAAATAGGTTTAAGATGTCATATATAATACATTTATCTATGTTCCATTATAATTTCATATATGTAATGATATTTATTATTATTTTGTTAATATCACTTACATTATTTCAAGCTTTAGCTCCTAGTAAATGTCATACCTACTAATGCATATGTTTAAGGAAGGCCTCATATATATATATATATATATATATATATATATATATATATATATATTTGGATTCCAAAGGAGTTTTTATTGGTTATTACATCCCTTATATTTAAGTGTTTGTCATCATCAAATTATATATGTTATTGACATTCATAATTACATAATAATTTTATTTCCACTATTAATACTTTATCTCTTTATGAATGTCATATTTTATTAAATTAATGTACATATTTATTAGAAATCTTGTTCCAATATACATGAACTATATTAGAGATTTTAGTAGTTAGTATATATCATTTACACTTAAAGTATTTATTATAATTAAAATAAAGGATATTGTTTACTCCATAAATTTTATTGGTTATATTTAATTTTGATGATAACAAATTTCATTAGTGCTTTTTATGATAATCTAGTGCTCTTACTTAATGTATGTTTTAGGTAACTTATTTAGACAAGTAGAATTGGTATTTGTCATAGCTTAGAGTAGATTAACACTTGAGCAATGTTCTTGAATATGAACAAGTGACTCAAGAATATTGACGAATGAAGGAAATATTCCAAGGTTTAGATTTTGTTTTTTTTTTTGGATTTGTATAAAAGTTATGGTTGATGTTCATTTTTACTTCCAAATATGTAATAGTCTTTAACATTCTAGCAAACTTTCTTATCAAATTAATGAAGTATAGTTCAACAAGAAATGGATGAATTATTAGAAACAAAAAAAAATTGATCTCTAATAAAATATTTTAAAATATTTTTTAATAGGATTTAACAAATCTCTAAAAGTGATTTTGTATAAATTTTTAGTTTAAACATGTTAAATTTTATAAATATTATTCAATAAAAAATTAACAATAATTAAAAATATATGCTAAAAATTTTTAGATGGTTTAACTTAAAAAAACTCAAAAAAAATTAGAAGAAAACAAACACTTAATATAAGCCTTCACTAAAAGATGGGAAGGCTAAACCATTATAATAACTAAAAACAAGACATGCTACTACAGCCTTACAATGAAATAAAATAGTAATTGAAAAAATATTTGACAATAAAAATTGAAGTTAATTAAAACAAAATCTTATACTTGATGAAATGATTAATGAGATATAAGTATTTTAATTAAATTAATTAGGAATAAAAATTAATTGATTTGAGAAAAAAAATAATATTTTAGGAGTTTGATGACTTAAAGATACAACATATGGAAGAGATGATGACATAGGCAGCTAATGACTTGAATGTCATTGCTTGAAAATTTTTTCTTAGATTGCATAAAAATTTATCAAATTATTTAGTACAAAAGATCTCTTATGTATAGACATTTTACAATAGCTAAAAGCACTTACCAAATAGACAATGTTAGTTCTTCCAATATTTGTATATTTTAATTAGAAAATTATTATTTAAATAAAATATTTTAAAATCTTAAAATAATGGCTAAAAGAGCCATTAGGTAAAAGCCACTTCATCGGAAGCATCGAGGACCATTCGATTATAAAAACTATATAATAAGATGGATGAATTTCAATAAGTGTTGTTTAGAAATTATATTTAATTCAGACCATTAGATTTGAATTGTGATATGATGATTGGATTGAAATCTTACGTGGATAATGCATGGACCGTGTGATCGTAAAATGAAATTATCAAATAAAGGATATGATCAGGTATTATAAAAAGGTAGATGAGATCAGGATTATTCGATCAAGAAATTGCATGATCAAAAGGCTCTAGTTACTCCTACGATTTAGAAGCATGTTGCACGAAAACAAAGCTTTGGTTTAGACCCACATTTCAAAGACTAATAAAGATATTTTGTTTTTAAAGCTTTGTGTGATCCTCTAAGATAACATATTGAGGTTTGTTGCCCCTCGCCTCACTCGAGAAGTCACGACCAATGTTGCCAATCTTACATTATACTTGGTTCCCGGATGCAATACTAATATTCCATTTCTAGGGACTTCAAAGGTTCATCAATAATTTTTTTAAAATAAAAAAATAAAGAAAAATAAAAAGTAGTAAAACTAATTAACATTAAGAAATTCCTAAACTCATGTGTTTTGGGTGGTAGTAACGACGAGTAGTGAAGAGGCAAGTAGCGAAACGACCAGGATAGCAACGCAAGCACTATCGATCTGGTTTTTAGGTAGGCATGAGTCAAACAGAACAACATAGGT
Source organism: Vanilla planifolia (assembly GCA_023846275.1). Lineage (NCBI taxonomy): Eukaryota > Viridiplantae > Streptophyta > Magnoliopsida > Asparagales > Orchidaceae > Vanilla > Vanilla planifolia. The sequence continues at coordinate 35,211,836 of CM043869.1, read as the reverse complement.
TGGCAAGTACTAGGGGTTGGAGTGGATCGTCACGGATCAGTGCGGATTGAGCAGTTCATCATAAGTAACTGGTCAACGTAAGTATAGCGAATGAGCTAGGTTTTATGGTCAATTCAGGTCACGAGGGCATGTGGGTTAGCTCAAGTGGCCACAACTACTGCTAACAGTAGTGGTGATGATAGCAGATGACAGTGAACAATGGATGATGACAAAAACTACAAAAACTCAATTTTAAGTTTTTTTAAGTAATTTTTAACCAAATTTTATATTGACGATCTTATGGAACTAGTGTGACTCCAATGTGTGTGAGTTTGCGAGCTGTTAAATGTTCTTGTGTCACCTTATTTTGTTCAGAGCTAGATGTTGGTAATAGCGACGGCTATGTGATAAGGTACTTAACCCCATGGTTTCATGGTATGATCATAACATGTTATAGGTTAATTTTTAGTAATGATGAGATATGATATAAGATCTATAAGAGCATAGATAGAGGTCATGGAATGGAATATGAGCTAAGAGAAGAATGAAAATAACAAAAAGGAATTAAATACTAAATAAAATTGAATATAAAAAGAAAAAATCGACATATGAATATTATATCATGATTACATACATATATGAGCTAGATGTATATGAGTATGGATACACTAATGCTACTTTCTTATTTATATATTGTCATGCATAGTTCTATTCATTGCCTCATTTTCCTTCATCAATTATATTACTAAATTTTTCATATTACATTACTATATATAACTAGTAGTTTATGTTTTAAGTATGTCATACTTACTCTCTACTTATATCACAGATTATAATATTAATGCTCACAAAACTTAGAGTCCTAAGATGATAATTTAGGAACTTAGAATAAGATTTTATTATATTTATGGGTGTGGAAATTACGAATATTATATGTGAGGATAACTATACTTTATTTTATTTTAGAATATTGTATGAGTACCTTATTTTAGCTTTTCATATATCATTAGAAATTGTATTTTGTGCGATGTTATCACCCCTAGTTGTGATGTAAGAGCATTAAAATATTTTTTGTCACCCTCATTTGTCTCATTTATAGTGTTCTCGATTTTGTTATGTTGTTGACTCTAGTTTTACCTAATACATTGATATTTTAGTCACATTTATTGGGTTTTTTTTAGTTTATGATAGGTAGGGATTAATGGCCATGTGCCAGTCTAGCATGCTGGTTTGTCACAATGGTCTATTCATGCCTCTTTGTCATTTGCCCACTAGTTAGTAACATGTTATCTGCAGTGCATGCTAGTCTACTTGCGTTGGTTTAACACTCAACACCCAGTGTTGTATGAGAGAAATGTTAAGCATGTCAATTGTATTGCTCGTGTGCTCATTGTTACATATGATATAGGTGTCCCACATAGCTTTTACGTTGTTTCTTAACATGCACAATATTTCTTTTTGTTAATTTTCTTCATAAAAAGGTCATTTTTCTTTGTGACCTCCTTAATATTGAATAGTTCAATTTCTTACTGAACAATGAACATATCACCTAATCAATATTGGAATAATATGGGTCATAACTCTTATACTGTTTGTCCATATATTGAGGGAAATATTCTCAAGACATGGATTGCTAATAATATAATCTCAATGCTCTCAAAGGTCACTCACCTTGGTACATAAGTGCATAATCACCTATAATTGGAAAGATAAATGCCTAAATACATAAAATGAGGTAAAGGTACAACCTCTGCTTAGAGTAAATTGTATAGTAAAATCTTCAGTTAGAAATAACAAAATCTTAGTAATGATTATAAAGATGTAAGGCATGCTTCATAAGCATGCATTTCATTCTTTTCAAGTTTGAAATTTTTTACAAAAGATCCACAACAAAATAAATTCCTATAAACTCAAGAAAAGTTGTTGAATGTGGATCCATAATAATTTGAAAATGAAGTGCAACTGATGCGGACATCAAAGCTTGGCGTTGCACGAACAACAGGGGAACAATTTTTATTTTCAAAATATTTTTTGAAATATTATGAGGTAAAAAATGATTCAGTGACGTACGCGCCGAAACATGGATTCCGGAACATCTTTCGGAATCGAATTCGGAGTTCAAACGGACTCCCAGGAGCCAAAACAGCGCGAAAAACACTTTTCCTGCCGCCGGCTCCCTCCGCCGCCTGCCGCGCCGTCCGCCACAGGAGCCGCCGCCGAACCTGACCCGGGTTCGACCGACGAGCCAGACCCGCGCTCGAGTCCCGCCCGGGCTCGTCGACCCGCACCAACCTGCCGACCCACGCCAGACCTGCGAACTGTGACCCGCGCCGACCCACGCCAGACCCGCGAACTCTGACGCGCGCCGACCCACGCCAACCCGCGCCGAGTCACGCCAACCCGCACCGCCGCCGCCGCCGCCGTCGCCGCTCCTCCAGCCATCCGAAATTAGGGATAAATACATGAATGAACTTAATTTTCATTATTTTTCTCAGATTTTTAGGAGTCTATTTGTAATTTTTAGGTGCCTTTTAATTTACCCATGTGTCCTTTAGTATTCCCATGTTATGAGTCAAATGTCTTTTGTACCCTTATGGACTCCTATATAAGGGGAGCCCTCTTCTGTTGTAGGGGATTGAACAGTTAATGCAAGCTTTTGAGTGTTCTTTGCTTCCATTCTGAGTTCGTGAGTGCTCTGAGTGTCTTTGGCGTGCTGACTCGTCAAAGCTCTGATACTGGGAGGAGGGACACGAGGTCCAAGTGGTGAGACGCCACTCCAATCTATCATCTTCCTTCACCGCTCAACCATCTTCAAGTTGAAATTTTTGGTTTTTCCTCATCTTCCTTTTTACGAGTAATTTCCATTCCTAGATTATTAATTTGTCTTCAATATATTTTCATTCTGCGAAGTGCAACTTTACTATAAATTATATTTTAATTTCAACTGGTATTTAACCAATCTAAGTACTCCCTATTTCTGCGTGTTTGAAAGTGTGTAGCCGTAATCGATTTAGCGACTTCTTAGCCGCTAACGATCCTAAGTTTAGTTAGGATTAATTGGTTGGTGCCTTTTGCGTTCAATCCTCATCGTATCTAGGTGTGTGTCCCTTTGGATGACGACCCTGCTCTTTGTTGTGCATCAGTCACGAATTGTCTAACTAAGCAATTTCCGTCTAGTCCTACATCAGCAACAATTCTAGAAAATTATTATGTATGAAATTTGACATGCACTCAAGACAAAGATAAAATGAACTCTCAAATATTTTGTTCAAAGAAAGAAAAGTTTGCACTCACTGAAAGAGAAATGATGTTAGAAAAACAATAATATGATGATGAATGAAAACATGTATAATAATAAAAGATAAGATAAAATGATTTTTTTAATTAAAACCTCAAATAAAAAAGAGAAACTTATAATTACTTGGAAACACAAACGAGTTTTACTACTTTATGGGTTTATAGAGATCATTCTAAAACTTGAATGGGAGAAAGAGTCACGAGGATCACTAGGGCACAATTAGTGATTCATTCATAAGAAGGGAGAGATGAAATAAGAGAACAAGTTGTTCATGAATAAGTCCTTATTCTTTAAACACAAAATCTTTGGCATCTTCTAACATCCCACAGGGTGGAGAAGATAACTATTGGGATAGCTTTCCCAAGATCCATGTTGTTGACCCTAGAGTATTTCCTCCCCATTTGAGATCTACAGGCTTATACATAAAGCTTGAAATAGTTTCCACTTATAGGTATCCACCATAACATGGACTACATACAATTATTAATTTTTTGATAACCAAATAATTGCTAACGACATTGCATATGCATGAAGAGAGTTTCGTTGAAGAAGTATAAGGCCAACTTAAGGAGTATGAGTTTCTTAGAAGGCACATGTAGTTATTGATTGTTGTAGACACATGTAGAAATGACTCAATGTTAGGGACTATAAAGTTTTATTCAAAAAAACTTTATGTAATTTGATTCTCTATTTATAAAGATTTGGAGGGATGGACCATTACTTGATAGTTGGCATTTGATTGATAACGGATAATTATGCTAAAATGACAAAGTTGAAAGGGGATGTTTACAATGACATATGACATTATAAATATCATGTGGGATTTTGGCCTTTTTTTGTTGCATATATCACCAACCCATGGTTATTGACAAAAGCCAATACTGACACAAAAAATACCTTAAAGAATTTTGTTGAAGTGTATATTTATGATGAACATTTCCATCATAGAAAGTTTTCTCATATTGAAATTTTTATAGGTTTGAAGAAGAACTTTTTTAGGAAAAAATATTTGTTATAGAAATTTATGTAATCCAAATAGTTTGAGGTTCTTAGATTTGTGATAAATTTGTACATTAAAAAAAGGTCTTCACAAATCTTATTTTGCCTTGGGTGAAAACTTTCTAACCAAGTTATGTATGATGGATAAGTGAGGTTTCTTTGACAAAGAAATCTCATTATAGAAAGTTTCCCAATAATGCAATTTTTCTTTGGTGATAATTTTTCCCTTGGACTTTTTGCAAAGTGCATTTCCATTGTAGATAGTCCCTCATGTTTAAAAGCACATCCACATCTTCCTTCTCATGTAAATGATGAAAGAGAGCAATGCTACTATGATTTGCCTCCCAAACTAATAAAGACTATTTAAGCACTTTTTTAGAGGCAATTCTCAATCCTTAATGTCCTCTTATTTTCATTAAGTTTAGCATTAATTGGCCTCAAGTTGGCATAGTTATGTGTACAGAGATAAGCTAAGTGCATGGTGATATGCATGGTGGCTTTTTAGTGGTGTGATAATGATAAATGTGTTGTAGGCTAAAGCAATGAAGGATTCATGTTCTCTACTTATATATATATATATATATATATATATATATATATATATATATATATATATATATATATATATATATATATAAGGATGCATTACAAGTGACACAAACCACAATCATCATGTACACGATTAGGCACTACCAAATTGAGTGAGTGCTAACTTTTGATGCACATGGTTTCCACTGGTCTTGTCTTTGAAGAAAGCACACTAAAGTTTTCGACAATGACATTAGCTATGATGGATTTTGTTGTAGAAAGCTTCTATTGCAAATAGTTATTTGAGACAGTAATGATATTATTGCAAGAGAATTTTTTTATTATAAATACCCTTTTATTATATAATGTTGTCCTCTAATACATTTAAATTCAATAGCATTAAGTTTTTTTCTAAGTTGACAAAATATCTAAAAAGGGCTTGTCGCTCACCATTTCTTGTTCTTGATGGTTCTATTTTCATGAATGGTGAGAATATAGTTTCTTTTCACTTCTTCATTAAGCAATGACATTTTTCTTTTGTTTATCGCCTTGTAAGTTTGATCCCTCTAAGAAAAGTCATTGTTGGAAATTCAACAAGAGAAAATTAAGGTATTAGAAATCAGATTTGTGCTTATTTTGTTATAAGTATATCAACTCTTTGATCAAGAGCTCTCACACCTCCCAAGTTGGCCTCTTTCACTTGGTCTTATTTAAAAAGCCTCTCTTCTCGAAGATTGTACTTTTTGGTGGCATAACATTTATCAAAATTATGTGCCATTAGTTCAACCTTAATTTTCATTATTTATGCATCTACCAAAACTTCTAGATTAACCTCAATTATTTTCTCTAAGTTCTTAACTGAATCAAAGTTCTCATATATTCTACAAAAAAAGGCTTTGTAACTTGGATGAATAATATCCTTTTGAATCTACTAGACTTCTTAACTTGTTGAGATATTTTGGTGGTTGTGACAAACTCTTATCATTTTCTCATTTTCTTTTTTATCCCCTTCTTAAATGTTGAAATTAATATTCTTCTTGTGTCAAACAGCCAATTCTTGTGCATTTGCCTTCACTTTGTTCTTTGTCCTCACTTTTTTTTATATTCTCAAACCAATTCAAACAGATATGAAGGATCTATGTTTGAATCCATACTTGCTTGTTTCGACATTTGCAATGATAATAGTGCGGTACAAAGCTTAACTATACCTTGATCCAACTATTGTTATATTTTGGATTAATTAGAGAACAATGGTTGTAGGTGAAAAACGAAACTTGTGAAAAGATGCTTTAAATGAGCTTGAAGTTTTAATATTTCTTTTTAGAAAAAAATGAGATATTGTAAGAGTTTTTTTTTATATAAAATTTAATCTTATTTGGTTAGCGCTAAGGCTCTTTTAGTTATTTGTTTTCTATCCTAAAGTCTTTGTAAAAACATTTTTTAAAACATACATATCAAAAAAAATATAGAACGATGAGAAAAACAAAATATTACTTTATCTTTTCAAAAAAACATTAAAAAATTTCAATTATTATTTCACTAAAAAGTCAAATATCAATAATATATTTATCAAACTCAATTATTTATATTAATTTAAAAAATATTTAAAATATATTTTCTATTCATTAAAATATCCAACAATAATGGTTCCAAAAACAGTCTTAAACAAATATTTTTCTTATAACATATAAATCATATTTTTTTTTCTTTCCTTGTTAAATTTGTAAATTTCTTTATACAATTTGAAATGCAGGTCATTTATGTAAAGGTCACAGCCTGACTTGGAGGGATTATAAATTTAATAAGTTTTCATTGTTTCTCTCTCTAAACTGCCCTATCCCTCCCTCTCTCTATCTCTCTCACCTCCTCTCCCACTCCTATCTGTCTATTGGTTGCTCTCCATCTATCATTCCATCCGTCCATCCATCATATTTCTTACCCCACAGCTTGCGTCTCACGCAACCATGCTCATAAATCCCTACAATCGAATCCAACCATCATTATTAAATAATAACTCTCCAATTTTGGAGAAAAGAAAAATAAAAAATGTAAATCCGGGGCCACACCACGTTCCGCTCTTTCGTGTTGTTCTATTTCTTTCCAAATCTTGCTGTTAAATTAAACAAATAAAAAATAAAAAATTGATTATTTAATTAAATTTCATTTAAACGCAAGTTGGGTATTCAAGAAAACTCAATGCATTAATTTTTAAAAATATTTGTTATAATGTATAACGTACTTGGTACTTTGCCTATTAATGTTACAGTAATTCACGTTTCTTTGCTAGTATATTTAGGGAAATGATGTAGATATTATTGTAGATTAAGCAATGATTTAGTATCGGGCCTAGACAAGCGTTTCTTGTCTTGCGATGCTCTCATAATCGATATCGTAGAAGCTATGATCACTAGTGTCGGTATTTGCAACAGATAAATACAAATCTTTCTCAAACAACGCAGATAAATAATTACTTTAAATTACAACCCAAGCAACTCGTGCCACCATGGTTCTCCTTCGTTTTTGTTCGCAAAGCAGAGAAATGAGTGTTCTCATGAACTGACATACGTACACTGCCACTGCTCCGTTCTGCAGATCTTATGTTTCTTTCTTACCAAACCGAGGAGTAAAAAAAGCAGTTTTTCCAGAGAACAGAGGTTTCTTTTGGAGGAGAAGAAGGTACTTTTTATTTTTATTTTTATGGGAGAGGAGACCGACAAGCTGGCCCATGTGGTGTCCTATGGGTCAGAGAAAGGCGCATTAAAAAGAGACGAAGAAACCCCTCCCTCGCCTTCCGCACTCGATTGCCACATGACTGTGCAAGCAAACCCACTGCAGGACTCTACCTCTCCATCCTCTGATCTGTATATATATAAGGAGCTGCTTCCCGTCTGCTACTCGAACTAAGGTGACCTGCTGTTTCTGATTTCTATCTCCGCTGCCGTCGCCTCGTGATTTCTGCTTGGCGAACAGTTCTTGTTGGAGAAGCAGGGCACGTGCAGAGTTCGAAGAGGCAGAGAACTAAGGAAAACTCTGCACGTGCTCCCCTTCTCCACCAAGAACTCCTCTCCTCCACTTTCCTCTCCCAGAGATTCTCGCCAGGGTTCATCCGCGTTAGCAGCCAGGTACCTCCTCTGTCTCTTAGCAAACTCACACAGACATGCCTATGCTTTGATGAATGCAGGCAGTTCACCATGGAAGAGTCTGTCGCGCCAAGGTTGCTGCTCTTCCTTGGTTTTGAGGTTTTATTTTATCCGTTTTCAAATAAATTTAACATTTTTCTTTAATTTTAGATACATATGTTATAAAGTAAAATATCACCACCTGTAAAATATTGTCCTAAGAGTCGTGCATATCGGGAGAAGGTGCATTAAATCTTAACAGGAGTTGAGCAATGCAACCGTCGGCTGAAGCACAGGCCGATGCACGCCGCGTGCGCCGTTGAAAAGCGCGGACTCAGCACTGGAAGGAGGGACGGCTACAGGGAAGCACTACGGAGTAGGCTCGACCGGCACGCAAGGGCGCGGACATAGAGGGGGAATCGGTGATGCCGTAACGAGGCAGGAATAGCGGGTTTTGCGGGGGAAGAGCACGCTGGGAGCAGACCGGAGCGGAGCGTTTCCCGAGAGATGCACAATAAAAGAAATAGAATGGATATTTTTTTTAATTGTCTACAATAAACGAGATATCGGATCAATAAAAAATTATTCGGTTTTTCGAAGCTCCGTACCAGGCAGATCGACCCATCTAGTAACGTAGCAATATTATTCATGTACTTTTAGCATCATAGGTATTAATTAGCTTAATGACTTGTCTTTTTGTTTTCGTCTTTCAAGTGGTGTTTACTCTCTTATGTTTGCTGTGTTTGCTGCATGATTGTCGCCTAGACAGACTTGGGACTTGGGAGTTCTGCTCTCCTCTTTGACCTTCTGACTTCGAGACATTCAAATCACTTGTCATCTAAATAATCATCCTTTCATCATCATAACAATTTTTTTTTTCATGAATTAATCTATTTGACCTTTACTTTCCTCCCTTTCTTAAGGGCAATCATATGCCTATCCAATTTTGATAAAAGCCTTCTTTCCCACTTTGCTTTGTTTCAAAGAAAATGTTCAACTAGTTGTCTTGCGAAAACAAGATTTCAAGGAACTCGCTACTAAGACCTATCAAAATCACCTCCATCTCTCAAGTCTAACTCATCGCTCAATCCTCACTTCTTATAACTTCACACAAAACCTAATCTCTTGACCTTATTAATTATCCAATCATTTTAATTTGAGCATTATAGTCTTTTTGTCTCATCAAGTTCTCTTATCTCATCAAAACATCATGTCTTGATTGACGTGTCAACTCTTCTTCTTAATAAATCTCTTATTAGAGAGGAGGAAAAATAGAGAAAAGTAATATTCATAAGATAAAAAGTTCTTTATTTATCCACTTCATATTCTGTCATGATAACAATAGATTAGGCTTCTAATGTGGGTTCCTATAATAGCAACACCCTTATTCTATATTTTATCATAAGTAATAGATCTTATTTGTATTATTATAATTATAGTTTATTTTCTTTGAAGTTTATTCATGTTATCAACATTTATTTTATTACTTAAATGATATACATAACTACATCTCTCTCATTATTGGAGATCTCTTCCTAAATCGATATTTCCAAGTACCCTCGCATTGCTACATAAGTACATGAGCCTCAGACCAACACATGCATCGACATCAATTTTTTACTATAAAATATGTATCATGTTATAATTTATGTGTTGGTTATGATAAATTGTTAAAGTGAATATTATTACTCTTAAAATATTATAATTATTGATTTCTTAATTATAAAAGCATAGCTATTTTATTACTTATACATGCAATTTGAAAATAACAAGATGAATTCGCATCGTAATTATTATATTAAACAATAAAATAATTTTGCTTATGTGAAAATCTCAAGCTAATCTCATTAAAAATTAATTAATTTAAAATTTTTAAAAAGATATTCAAATATTTGTTCATTATGTTTAAGTTCTAGCATGTAGTTCATCTTGTTATAATAAGCAAATTGTCTACCATTTTTTATATTAATGATATAGTTTTTTATATAAAAAATCTATTTAAACAAAATTTTCCTAATTCATCTTACTTTTTTATTTTCTCAATTCTAGATAATTCGAGTTAAATATCAAATAGACTGATTGATGAAACACTTCTCGGTTGAGTTAATCAAATAACTTGATTGGTTTAATCCTTGTAACGCTAACCAAATTTTGGCCACTAAGATAAATTTCTTATAATCAAACTATTTTCTAAACTAAGAAAAATTTAAAATATAATTTTAAAAAATTAGGGATGTTTAATAATGGTTGCTCTAAATAGTTATTCTAAAAGTTTGCATCTCATGCAATGGTTATTCAAAATTATCACTATAAAAAATTTTATACAATAATTGTCATAAATAACTAATACAGAAGTGTCTAACAATAAATCACAAACACACATCTGCTAGTGTCGCATCAGTTTCACAAGTCCACCTGTGTAAAATTTGGTTCAAAATTGCATGAAAAAAACTTAAAATTAAACTTTATATTAATTTTGTGGTCTGTCGCCCTCCATCGCCATCTATTGCCATCACCACTACCTTCAGTAGCCGCTACCGCCGCCCAAGCCTACATGTGTGCCCACATGACCTAAATTGACCCAAGAACACTATTTTGACTAGTGCTCAATCTGCATTGACCCGTTACCCCAACAACCCATCAATCTCGCCAACCTGTTATGTTCTGCCTGACTAGCACTTACCCAAAAATTAGACCGGTAGCTCTTCCACGTTACTCGTCCCGTCATTTTGTTGCCCACTATTTTACCACTCGCCATTATTACCTCCCAAAATGCATACTATTTTGAGAACTGCTTAATTCAATTAATTTTTCAGATCTTTATTTTTGTTTTTTTTAATTTTTTTTAAATTACTTTTGAATCTTTGAAGTCTCTATAAATAGGGACACACACCATGCTATAGAAGATGAAAATTATCAAATAAAAATTTATTTTGTTTGTATACTTTGACATTCAGGAACAAAGTGTGTATACCCAATCTTAATAAGAGATATTCTAACTTCTCTTATGAGAGACAAAGATCAAAGGAGAAAGATCTTCCACCTTGAGAGTCGACAACTAAATCCCTTATGAGAGACTAGGATCGAATATGAGAAACATTCTACCGAGAGAGCTGGTAATCAAACAAATTCTCATTTTTGCTAACAACCCAAGCTTTCCTACTAATCTAAATCACCGCCACATTACTCTTTTACCACTTTGGTGCTACAAGATGCCAATGCCTATAGAACTACAAGACATCATTGTCAAAAAGGTGAGAAACTTTCAATAATTTATATTTTCTAGATAATAATTTAAAGTTAGAGTTACTATTTTTTTTATTAAAGTAATATACCTAAAATTTATTTTAAATTCTCTATTTTATATGTATAAAATTAGATATAACAAAAAATATTTTTGCAAGATTTTATGTTTAATATTTAAGTGTTGCCACCTACTCAATTGAATAATTTATGCTATAATTTTGGAATGCTAATATTTGAATAGTTCTAAAATATCACAAACATCACCTAGGCCTAATTAGTACATAGTATCTATTTATTATTTTTAATAATCTATTAAACATCTCTAATATTATAACCTCTAATTTAGACCTAATAGAAGTCTAAATCTATCTTACATCAGCAACCTTTGTATAAAATTAGATATTTCATAACAATTATTAAAACAATAATTATAAAATATCATATAAAAAAGTGTGGACCATTTCATGTTCTCATGTGTCCCTTCATTATTCCTCCATCCCTAAGTAATGATTTGCATTCTCTTAACCCTCCTTCGCTTTTCTCCTAATTATCAATTTCCATGACTATTGAACCCCTTATCATTGATCGTACTCTATTATATGTCATTAAAGACCTTAATGTTGGTTATTCGTTAGTTCCTCTTCCTTTCTTCTTTCATCATCCTCTCTATCATGCTCCCATCCATATGTAGGTGAGGAAGTGATTATGAAATTGATTACAACCTTAATAACAAATATATTTATTGTCAAAAGTAAATCAAAATTTAACAAAGTATAAAAATCAATTAAACTAAGTCTTAATGATAAGTATTTTTTTTGTATATAGCATTCACAATAACTATATAATTTCATAACTCATACAGGTTCAATAATATCTAACAACTACAAAACATTTAAGTAAAAAATAATACCAAAATCACAAGCCACTATAAATAAGTACATATAATATATAGACTACCAATCCATAAGATCAAAAACATCTATTACACTCTCAAATATAAAAGATAACTGATACGTCAAACATCAATATGAGCACCACCTATATAAATAATAGGTCTCAATATTAAGCATAGATATTATACATTTACTTAATACATACCTCGTTCCTTAACCCTAATCTAATCATTATTTTAATATTATCAACCTTATTAACCTGTTATGCAAATATGAAGAGTGAGTCTCTAAAAATCTCAATAGATAAATTATAAATAATAATATAATGTAATAATAAATACAAAAATAATAATAAAATATCATGAGTGATAAATGATATAAAAAAGAAACAAACTATATCATGCAAAAATAATAATAAGAAAATAATCTTATTTATTTTATTTTTTATTTCTTATTTCTATTCTTATATCTTTCTTAATTAATTATTTGTTTAATAATTTGAATTTTATTTTTTTAGTTATTGTTCTTACTAAAATATCATATCATACCCATATCAATATCTATTATAAGATTTTTAGTGGCCAACCCCTACTTACAGATATATATTAATCAATAGATATTATATCATCATTAGTATATTTATAGAAATCACATCTCGCTATTCTACAAATTTAAAAATAAACTAATAACAATATCTTTAACATAGGCTATACAACTTGTTATTATAATATTTGAGTGAAAACAAGTGACAACCCTCTAGAATGCCCTAATATATTATAAGCTTAACTCATCATATCATCAAGCATTATCCCATATCATAGTATGATCTAAGATCATGCCCAATCATCATGCATAAAATATTAATGACAAATATAACATTGTCCATGATATCAAACCCAAAATAAGAAAATGTTAGAAGGAAACATATATTTTTGTTATTATAATATATCAAATCATGGTATCATATCATGTAATATAAATCAAATAATATAATTATGATCTCTTAATAGTTTACACATACTTTTTTCTCTTATCATGTTAATTTATAAATTTATGTTTTGATAATAATGTGAAAACACATAAAATTATAATATAAAAGCTTTATTAATAAAATCCATGTACATGAGCATGTCATATATTAGAATCACAAGTATAATTTTTTAATTATCTTAACCTAAGAAATATTTTAATAATCAAACATAGTTATATTATAATTATTTAATTTACCAATCCAATGTATGTGATAATGATCCACTTCCTTAATAAACTTGCTTTGTCAATCGTATATATCAGAAATTACAAATTTCTCAAGTCTACTATATTATTCTCAACATTTGTATGTTATTTCATAATTCTTTACTTACCACAACTTTCCAATCATATGCAAGCTTATAAAATATAATATTTTTCATCTCTTCATGAAGTGAAAATGAGTGTATGAATCTCACAATATAGGGATGAATTGTGAGTTTTAAATTTTTTTTTAATTTTAGAATTATACTTATGTTCCAAAAATTCTCAACAACTTCTATGTGGCTATATTTAGATTTCATTATTAGATCATATGTTTAAAAAAATAATTTAAAAGATCGAGTGACACCAAAGTAAATGTCACATAATTATATCAGAGTAGTTGAATTTTTAAAGTGGAATTTGTGAGGAACAAACGACTTACAATCTTAAATTTAAAAAGAATAAGACAAAAGATATAAAATAATGTTGGAAAAGTCTTAAAAAGGAGTTTCTATCATATTTACAATATATGATGTAAAATTTAGAAAAAATTAAACAACCTAAGTGGTGAGTATAACTAGACATTCTAGGAGAAAAAACACCTATGTTGTACTACTATTTTATGTTATTTATTACTTTTTTTTCAAGTAATATGCATTGCAAAAAAACTTAGGTTGAACATAAAAAAGTTTAAAATTATAGCTTCTATAGCATCTTGATTGTATGATATAATAGTTCATCATATGATAAGTCTATCATACAATACCAAATGTGTAGCAAATAATACCTAGACTAGAAAAAATCATATAATATGATAAAAAGTAACATACAATATTATTGACATGATCTTATTATATTTTATACCACCTATATAATACAATTACATTAAATGAGAAGAGTTTTAAGAAAATCATATTGTACATTAATAAATAACATACACTACAATGATTTGAGAAGAATAAGATGAATAAATTGTGATGGATCATATAATACTTTTAAAACAACTATATAATATGATGATATAAATGGGCAATCTAGTATTTCAATAAGTCAGACAATCTAATTAAGTTATGAGCTATATATGGGGTTATACAGTTCGATGAGATAAATCATATGATACAATAATTGGTAGGGAAATACAATGTAAAAGGACTGTTTGAAGATTGAATCAAGAAAGAGCATAACGTACATTAAGATGAATCTTATAATATATTTTGTAAAAAGAAAGAAAGAAGAGAAGAAGAATTACAATATGTATAAGATTTGGGAATGATGCTTGTGGGCACAATAAAAAACATAGGATATCATTTTGGAATGATTGAACCACCATCACTACCCCTTAAAACATGATGTAATCCACTCGAAAGAGGTAATTTCCATGTATTAGCAAATATATTGACAACCAATATCAAATAATTGTCTTTTACTTAACAATCATTTATTAATATTATTTTCAATATTATGATAATACTATTGTGATAGTTGGGGGATGTTAATATCTTTATTTCATTTTGTGGCAATGGTTAATATATTAGCAACCAATATTTTTTGATACATTTTTCATAGGAGATGTTGGCATAATATTGACACTATAAAGAAGCATAACGATTAATGAGCAAACGTTATTTCATACAAATCATGGAAATCAAAGACATTTGGAAGTGGATGTGGCATAGTTTTGAAATCATGGCTATGCACGATATGGGGGGATACCATGTTGATCACAATAATGTCACTAAAAATAATACAAAGTTTATAGATAGAACTATACATCTAATTAGTGTATGACTAAGAGGGGTCAACATCATCAAAGGATAGATGGTCACTGATAACAAATCTTATGGATGGCCATGCGGTCTTTCTCTTATAAAAAAAAAGTTAAGTGGTTAGTACAAATGTCATACTGACTTTAGCCAAAGGCAAATCCTTAATGTTTTAACAATTTGATAAGTGTGTACGTGTTAGGTGCAGCGTAGATTATTAATATATGCCAGAGTTATAAATGCCAAGATAAGCAAAACTTAATTTTGGAATTATTGAAATTATTTTAGACTAGTAAAATTTACTACAATATAATGTCCATCATGTTGCATAATGTCCAATTTGGTAGGGTGAAATATTAAAGCAGTCTATAATATTGTTGTCAATGAAGTGTAAGAGTGGCAGTGGCAGTAAAGTACAATGGAGAGGAAATTTTAAAATTAATTTTAGACAATTGTGCTCTAGATTTTAGATATTAAAAGGAAGAAAAAATGATTCAAAAAATGATTGAGGCTTGGGAAGCTTAAAAGTCAAAAGTTTTTTAACACCTAACATTCCATTTAATAATATAAAAAATACCAAGTATATTGGGTCTTAATATTAGAGTGCATAGATCAATTAAAAGTATTATCACAAATTAAGTGAGAGTAAAAAGAAATAAGTACAACTCTCAACTATATTCATTTAAACTCTATAAATGAATAAAAAATAATTCTATTTTAGAATTTAAATGGATAACATTTCTCCTATACATATTAATTATCTTAATCATAAAATTATCATCTCAATCTATAATAGTATAAATAGTATTACAATTATATTTTAGTCCACATTAGATTCACATATCTTAAAAACAAACATAAGAATTACAACTATTGTCAATATTGATCATTAATACAACATTTTAAAAGTAGGAGTAAACAATTTTAATAAAATCAAAATCATGGGATTTAAAAAATAATACTAAAGAATTATTATTGACTCTAAGGAGGGAGGAGTAATAAAAAGTAATGAAATAATTATTTTGATTGAAAAAATATTTTATAAAATTATAATTTTTTTAAAAAGTTAATTAGAGAAAATATAAGTTTATGAAAAAGAATCATACAATATGATGATATTAAAATATATAATATGATATAGATAGATATAAGAAAGGTGACTTAATCGAAGATCACTGCTCAATATGATAGAGAAAATAATTGATATGATAGAATAATTAATAAGTGAACTACATAGAATGAGATCATATGGTATGATAAGGAACATTATATCAGCATAATATTATGGTAAATGGTTGCATCACTTATATGAGCCAGATTATTCTAATAAGTTCAGGAAGAAAAAATTGGATCATATAATACAACAAAGATATATCAAAGAACATGATCAAATAATAAAAAATAAAGTTAGGTGTAATGTCAACAAAACTCATACAAATACAAATAAGAAATCATATCCATACAACTATGTTTTGAATGCATCACCACAATAGATTGAATGAATCTAGTAGGCTAAGGAAGATTGGATTTATAATATAATAGAAGTATATTATATAGTATGATTCAATAATAAAAAATGGAGTTAAATCAATAGGAATAGATTTAAAAGTCAATTAATGATCCTACCAAGATGACCAAGAAATTGTATAAAGATATTAATGTGTAGAATAGAGGATTGGTTTAGGCAATATAATGTAATATGAGTGTTACACCCCATTTTTTCCTAGGCTGATTTTTGGCATATTTTTTTTTTTTTTTACATATAGACAGCTCAGATCGTCCCATACCAACCTGAGTAGCCTACGAAAAACATAGGATATAACACATCATTACACACCTACTTTCCTTAACAATGTGGATCCCATCTCCCGGGTACATCGTCAAATCAGGTTCATGACTCCTGAATTAACAGATGGACTCGCGCAATGTTACTCCTACTAGACCCCATACTCCTAACCCATACCGGTAGGAGAACCGATCTAATAGAAGTCTGAATCCCCACGGTTAAGTTCCATAGTCATGTAATGACCTCACCATCAAAAATAAAATACATAACATCCTCAGATAAAATATGGCACTCCACACACTATACCACCAAGACAATAAAGTAAAACAGTGAATGGAAACTACATCACAAGAATAAGATCCAAGTCCAACAAATACTATATCATCCAACTAGATACATAAGTCAGAATCACCCTCACATATTACATGACATAAGAATAACAGTCTCCCTGAATACATCCAATAGTATCAATCACACTAACCAAAATGTCTCAGAAAATCACAGATCAGATATCCTCCACTAGCCTGCTGACCACGATCCCACCTAGTCTGGATGGCGTCAAGGCTGTCGAGCCGCTGGAAAAATATAGATAATAAAGGAGTGAGCTACGCCCAGTAAGAAAGACAGCTAGTAAAAACTCACATGCAAGAGAAGGATAATAGCAAGAGTATAGGAATACAGCATAACAATGTAGGGTGGAAAGGCACACTCAGTCCCAGACTCTGACCAACCACAGTCACCCCCAGTCACACCAGAGTAGCTCTCCTCTGTGCTCCCAGGCAGCATGCCAGCGGGACACGCCCATCTCTGCTCACGCATGGCGCCTAGGCAAAGCATGCCAGCGGGACACGCCCATCTCTGCGCACGCATCACAACGCCTAGCACCCGACACCGCAGCATCTCTCGTCAATCAATCTTCTGGAGACTATAGACAGAACCAGTCACATAGATCTCTAGCCAACGTGAGACACCCCTGCCACCCTCAGGCACGCAGGCCTACACACTTGGCTAGCCACGACGAGTCACCCCTGCCACTGCCACTCTCAGGCGCGCAGGCCTACACTCATGGACCAGAAGAGATCGACTCAGCCACCGTTCCAAGAAGTCCTCTCCCAACAATTTCCATAGAAGCCACGCCCCTACGGTCATTGCCAAGCTCTAACTCCAAGATTCGGCAACATGTGTCCAGATACAACAAGGCGCATACCAGTCCACATGTATACTGTGAAAGGTAAGTCTGTACCGCACAGTTACCTACCACAACTACCCTAAAACATCATACAGGGCCTATGTTAGTCCGATCCAGTATGCCAATCCATGAAATATGCCAACACTGAGTAAACTGACTCAATCCATGTCATTGCCATCCAAGCAACACAAACTGTACCAAAATTCTGACTATTCTGGTAACACCCAAGTGTCACACTTCCTTCCAACTGATCCAGCTGCACTGAATTTATGGGTAATTTCCAACAGTCAATTTCAACTTGGCTACGTGATTTCCAAAAATCACCTCTTCCTCACTTCAGGAAATTTTAATTTCCAAAATCAAGTTCTGTCATTTATCCATTTTCCGAAATTCGGAATAAATTTCCGAATAAAATTTAAATTCCACATATATCCTTTTTCCGAAAATTCGGATTTAATTTCCGAATTAAATTTTCCTCCGCGCCGTTCGTCCGCGCCGAATCCCGCTGAACCGGTTTTCGCTGCCGGTTCGGAAACCTCGTGCTGAACCGCGACACCGCCGAACCAAATTCTTTAATAATCCGTTAATCGGTCGATGCTTAAATAAATATAATTACTAATAAATATTATATAAATACCATTAATTACTTAAATAAATTCGTAATTAATCTAAACCCTTCTCCTTCCTCGGTCCGACGCCCGCGAACCCTAACTGAAGCAATCGCCGACCAATCTAATTCCTTCCGTCGATTTCCGGCGAACGCGAACAAGGAGAAACAAAATTCGATGTTCGTACTATCCTAATATTTCAATAATGCCACTAATTTAAAATTTCCGTCGAAAGAGTTCGCCCGTATGCCATTGCCGTAAGATCAATCCAACAATTAATTAACTAATTCAATGGCAAACTGATAATACAAATCCCTAACATGTTCCTAAGCATTAACTAAATTTTCCGGCGAAATGGGAAATTTTCCAGAAATCCAAAATTGTAAAAGACGCAGATTAGCATTCAACTAAGTCTGATTTTTCATCCACATGCTTGTGTTCATTAAGCAAAATATTCCATGCTTTTAATTTCTACTAATTAACTAATTTAAAACTGAATTTCCTACTATTTGCAAAATAATCCATATTTTAATTTGCTAATTAACTAATTTAATTCTGAATTTCCTACCTTTGCTCGTCGCCGGCGACGGTGAAGCCCGCACGCGATCAACCGCAGCCCCTCGCCGAACGAAACCGGTACCAAAATGCTCGCCTCTGTCCCGCGAATCTCCGGTTACCAAAAGCCCCTTGGAAGGCTGCCGGAAATCACCGCCGTTCGCCGTGAACGCTTCGCCTCTAACCGCCGTTCGAAACCCTAACAGCCGAACAATTCGGGTTAAATACCCAGCTTAAACCGGTAATAACCCGTTAAGACCCATTAAGCGCCGGTTGACCTTCTAAAAACGCCGCTTAACACTCGATCAGCCGGTTAATCTCCACCGCTGATCTCGTCCGTCCGATCCGCTTATCCACGGCTTATCCAAACGCACGCGCAAACGCACCTCGGCGAACCGCCCGTCTTCGCTGAACCGCTCCGCCTTCGCTGAGCCGCTCCGCCTTCGCTGAACCGCTCCGGTCCGGTTCACGTGCGGTAAAAAAGAAAATAAAAATCCAAATTTCGTTTTTTTTTTAAAAAATCTCGGTGCTCCGAAAAATCCCCAGAAAATTTTAGAAATTCCAATAGCCTCCAATTGAGCTCCTGGCTCATCCTACTGTCGATCTGAAATCATCTAAGCCACAATTGAATTATTGAAGATTAAACCTATAATATTTTACCGGGTATAACAATGAGTTTAACAACAAATATCATATAAGTACATCAATTAAGAAGAAAAAATTAATTATGTATGATATGTTTAATAATAGATGAACAAATTATGTAATATGATAAGCATTAATATATAAGTATGATCATATGTATAATAGGTTTAGTAGATGAGAATCATCAAATGATGACATAAGAAGGAAGTTATACCATAGAAGTATGATTAATGAATAGTATAAAATAAGAGATGGGGAGAATGCCTAAATTTTATAAGTAAAAATAGATTATACATGTATGAGTAGTAGATTATATGAAAATAATTAATGTGAATAAGCATAGATGATAAGAGATTTAATTAATCATATAATATAAAGTTATGTATCATACAAGTATAACATAAGAAAATTAAAAAGATTTTAAAACCTAAAATGGTGAACAACTATTTCATTCAATGTGAAGGTCAATTAATTGATGGAAAAATATTGGAGTTGAGATGAAATGGTCATGAAGAGATACCAAATTGATTGGATGCATCCATTGACAGAGATAGAATGATTGGGGATACAAAAGATCGTTAGTCACACACAAAAATAGTGAAATTGAGTTTAAGAGGATCTTTTCAAGAAAAAGTGAAAGAAATTAATTTCATCTAAGTCTGTTAAAGTGAAGAATAAAGAGAAAAAATTACTTTAAGCTTTTGAAAAGAATAGAGAAGAGTTAGGCATATGATAAAGCCAAAACCAAGAGGATTTCAGTTATGTACAATTTAGCACTAAGGACTTGAACAAAAAGCTATCATTAGAGAGACCAGTACTCAAATTAAGAGTTGAGAAATCCTGTTACTTATGTATATATATATATATATTGATTCAATGTGTAATGTTAGGTTAAGGCATCAAAAGATATGAACGTTATATGAAATATGTTTGTTAACCTTAATTTCAAAAATATGTTTCTATTAATTAAAGGATGTATGAGTAGATAAAATATGAACTATAAATGTATGCTTGCTTGTAATGTGTAATATAAGCTAGAAGACTTGAGGATTAGATGAACACTAAATTTAAGATGCATGTATAAGCAAGTATTGTATTTAAGTTGATATTTGATGCATGATACTTGCTAGAAATATATATTTTTGAGAGATAACCAAAAAGAATCTATTGAGAACATTGAATAGCAATATTTCTATAGTATATTCTTATATATATATATATATATATCTTGAGCATGAATGATGTGTTTCTTTGATTACAAGTCATTTCTCACATAATTGTATGATAATGTTCACAAAAAAGTATAAGAAAAGTAATATAGTATTACAATAATGGTCACAAAAAAGTAAAGAAAAAGATAAGAAATATTATTATGATAATAGTTACAAAATGAAGGAAAAAGTAAGAATGTAAAAAGAGAAAAATAAAAGATTTTGGTGTAGCAAAGGCAATGTTCAAATTAATGAAAGAATGAATAATTGTTCAAAGTGGTGGCAATATATTGTGGAAATAGTGCTTCTAAAGATGAGTCAAAGAAGCCTTCATTTGGGTTGTTTAAATTTAAAATAATTTGTTTATAAATATGTTCAATTTATTTATGAAAATAGTTATTTCCTAAGCTAAATTTTGAATAGATAAAAGTAAAGATAATAAACCAATGTATAAACAATATAAAAGATAAAAAGTGATACAGAATTATACATGATAATTGGCTTTACTTTCTTTATTCATATATGTATTCATATGTTTACCTTATATATTTTAATGATTGCAATTGACCCAAGTATGCGACTACCCAAATATTTGCTTTAATTACATATGTGCACATGTATTGCCACTAAGCTAGTGATGATTGCCCTAACTTATTTTTGGCCTTAACTTTCAAGTCAAAATGAAGTACTTCATGAAATTACATGAGAGAAATAAATACTAGTTTATGATGACATATCATAGAAGATGATAATTTATCTTTAGAATTGCTCATTTATTGATTTTATTTATTTGAGAAAGAGTTTATGCAATAGAAATTCGTATAATAGACTTATTATGCAATGAAAATGTATAAACTTGTAATTTTTAAAATAAATGTGAAAAATATTGATGATTTTTATGAATTGTTTTAAGATTATTTTTGTTATCAATTTGCAATGGTTTAAAAGAAAATGCTTACATTATTTAAAAAAATTGTCATAATTTTCAAAATGTGAATAAGGAGAAAATGATAAAAGAAAATATTCAAGTGGCTCCTTAAAAGAAATAAAGGAATGGTTGGGTTGTTAAAAAAAGGGATGCTATTAAGTGTGTCATATAAAAATCATAATATAAAGCGCTCATACCACATTTCATTTAAGCATAACAAAATAAATACTATACATGAAAACTCTCAAAATATATAATATATAGGAACATCTCATATATAACTTATGATGAATTTTATCTCTCAAGAACCTAATTTAGATGTCATTAGTTTTAGATATATGATATTTGTAGCATATCCTCTAATATAATTATGTCAAATGCCATTAGTTATGATCCTTTCAATCTTATTATCTATGATATCCTATTCTTTGTACATCATGTCCTATCCAAAATATTATTGATATTTTAAGACATCTCAATCATATTTTTGCATATCAAACCCATTAAAAAGTATTGATGGTAGTAAAAAAGCAAGTCTTTAATGCCATCTTATAACACAATATATAACTAATGCTTATCAACCTAGCATCATGCTTGTAGCTTGTCATGTATAATAAAATTAATGAGATAATATCTTAAAAAATATTACATTCACTTTTCTTTCATTTCATGGCATGGTATTTAATCATGTTATATGTTATATAATAACATTATATTATCGTAGGTGATATGTACACATGGCTCTTATGGCCTATTATTTTATTTACTCTTTTTTTATTTTTTTATCATCTTTTTATTTTTAAATATTTAAATAATTTTATTTATAAAATATATTATATATATATATATATATATATGTATATATGCATGTGTATGTGTTTTTCTTATCTTATATCATATTATCTCATCATATATAATACAAGATTTATTAATCATATTTCACTTTTCTTTAGCATTTTAGAAGGTGCATATAACATTCTTTATTTTCATTTTAATTTTCTTTTTTTATTCTTTATTATTGTTCTCTTATCATGTGTTGTCTTATGTATTATCTAAATGCAAATGTTACATGATTAATTCTTATAACACAAGATACTAATAAGTATGTTATTTTATTTCACTTAATCACATGCAATTTTATTTTTTAGATGTCTCATCTCATGCTCTAATACACATAATCTCATGTATTATCAAAATGTAGATATTGCATAATTAATTCACACAACATAAGATGCCCAAAAGTATGTTATTTACTATTAAACATGTATGCATATGACAAATGATGTCATGTTCCCATGCTCATATTAATATATTGCTTAAGATAAATAACAATAACCTGCTTACCTTACAATTATTTTAATTTATCTATCTAATTCCTTTGAGCTGGTTTTCTTCCCAATTTTTTTTCCCTTCATATTTTTTAAATGAAATCATAAACAATATACTATAAAAGGCTTACTTTTGCTCCATAACATTTTCCTTAAGCTACATTATCTTAGATGTCAAGACATGCTTAGTTCAAAACATTAATCACAATCCAATTCTAATCAACTTATAATTGAATTGAACTATAGAATATAACAATATAGAAGCTAACTCACCAAGCTTTCCTTTCTCATTTTTATGCACTTCCTTTGACAAACCCCAATAGATTTTCTTGCTTCTTAAGCTTCTTCTTACATTAATTATATCATAAAACTAACAACTTTTCTCATTTCTTGAAAGCCCTAAATCTGCTCTTATATCAATTGGTGGCTAACCATTGGGAATTCAATAGTATAAAAACCTTCCCAAGATTTGCCAAATCACATGAAAACATCTTACCTTGAAGCCCTTCACAATTGCATGGCTTGAAACCCAAAAAAACCCACTTTTGCCCCTCAAATCTAAGGAGAAACCCAATGAAAAACTTTCTTCCAACTCCCTTAAGGCCATAAATCAATTTTTAGTGAGACATAAAAGGAATATGTGACTTCCTCCCTTCTTATAAATTAAGGTTCCCAAAATCCATTTTTTTTTCTTATGCATCCAAGAAGAAGAAATATTGTGTATAACTTTGGTATGGGTAACAAGTGTAATGACCATGGCATCACCAACTTTTCAAACCATTTTTTCTTTTAAATATTTCAATTACATGATCAAGTTTAGAAATCAGATTAAAAACCACATAAAATTATCATATTTATTTAATAAAAGATGTTCATACAAACATTATTACAACATAATATAAAGATAAATAAACTAATGAATTAGTAACCATGTCTTCTCTCTAATCTTTTTGGACTTTTATGATGTATATTATTTTTTATTTGTAATTATTTAATCAAAGAAATATTGACCAATTGACATTGGCTCAATAAAAAAAACTATATAATATGCTTGAAAATCAATATATCTTTAGGGTCATGTCACTTGCTAAATTAATTAACATATCATAGTATTTACAAATTAGTAAAACCATTCATTTACACAAGTATTGTAATGAAATGCATTCAATAGATGCACCAATGTAATGCATCAATATCTTTTATTTAATATTTTTATTAATCAAGTTATTCTTTTTAATCATCAATTGTCTAATGACCTTTAAGCTTACATGTTCCTTTTCATTTCTTTGACTTCAATTGTATACCATAACTTTCAAGACCCCATCCAACCTAAGTAACACATTGGGATTAAGTGATAAAGTATAAGATGCATTACTATGAGTCCCATCTAATATAAGTAGCACCCTTTCGATGATGAGCATGTAAAACAAACCATAATATTCTCAATCAAGATCAATATATGTATGTATGTATACATATGTGTGTGTATGTGCATATATATATATATATATATATATATATATATATATATATATATATATATATATACTAAGACAAAAATCATCCATAATATTATTTGATTAACATAAATTGCTTCCAATGAAATATCATTAATAACAGCATACAAAGTATGTAAAATATGTTAATCTTAAACATATAGGATATATGAAATAAATATGAAAGCATCACCCAAATAACATTTCAATTTTCTCGATCCCTATGTCTCTAATTTGTATTCATCAATAATGCAATTAAATGAACATAAGTTATATAGGAATGCCATCTTTAATCCTAATTTTTAGTGATCACGTTGTACAATTGAATTTATTTGCAAAATTACCCATCCTTAACCTTGAATAACATTCTTACTCTTCTTTCTTGCTTAATTTTTCTCACAGCAAACAATTTGCCAAATTTTTTTCTTCTTTCTTCTTGTGAGGCAACATAAATGAACGTACTTAATTCTTTCTCTCACAAATCCCATATTTCTCCCTCACAATTGCATCACCCTCCTCTTCTCTCTTTTTTTCTTTCTCTTCTTACACAAATGCTACTCAAAATAATACTTCAAAATTTCTAAAAACTCCTAAGCTACACTATTCAGTCCTTTTATAACCTTTGGACATCTCCTTCGTTCCCTATGTCTCTTCCTCTCTCCTGCTACATTAATTCCTTTAATTGAATGTGTTATCTCTCTCTTCAAATGTCTCCTTTCCTTCTTGCCTCTACTAACAATGATAACCATCAATTAGATCTGTATTCCACCTATTTTTTTGCTTATGTTAGTTCATTTAGGATTTAGGTTATTAGAAATCATAAAATAAATTAATTTTAATTAAAACTTTAAGGTTATTGATATTATTTATTTTTATTCTTAAGCCTATATTATAACATACCAAAAGTGAGAAAAATTATTTAAATGATTGTTTTGAGATTTAGAATTTATTAAGAAATTAATTAGACAAAAATATAATAATTATGTTGATTGGAGCTTTAAGGAGAAGGTGAAAAAAATTACAAATGTCATTAGTGATAAACAAATAAACTAAATAATGATTTCATATTTTTCAATATTTTTTAATTAATTGTTAAGTTTCATCAAAAGTTCATATATTGAACAAAGCGGTGTTAAAACATCTAAAAAGAAAGAGGTAAACTTAGAAAATAAAAAAATTATTTATTTGAAACTCATCAAATCAAAATAATAAAAATGATAAGTATTTGGATCTCAAAAAAACATATACAAAAAATTTCTAAGAATTAAAAAAATATAATAAACTATTAACATACTAATATTTAACGAATTATTTTGGTTAAAAATTAGACTATAAAGTACTTTTTTATTATTTTATCATAAAAAGACTTTTGATAAATATCCTCCTAATTAGTAGATATTTAGAAATTGGTATAATTTATTAAAAAAATAAAATAGGACAATATTTAATATTAAATTAAGTAATATAAATATGAATGATTTTTTAAAAAATAATATTTAAATAATATTATACTTTAATAATAATACTGTGTTAAATAATAGTGACTTAAAAGTACAGAAAAAAAAAAAAAAAACAAGTTAAATCATTTCGACTGCCTGGATGATACTTCTACGACAGCCACTGGAATGGAGAATCCCAAGCAGGCTGTCGGTCCAATGCAGGACAGGATTCAATCATTCAAATGGGCAGCATTGGATCACGCAACAAAATCACTCGAAAGTAACAACTGGCATGAGGGGAGAAATCTGTAGCGGAAAAGCAGACAAAAGAAGATGGCTGTTCGCTTTACATAATTTGGTAAATTTGTAATTGTTTTCATGAGACGTCTGTAGAATACTTAGTTTTAAAATTTATTAAATTATATATATGTAAAGAGCAAGATCAAGGGTCTATTTGCACTATAGAAAACTTTTGAAATTCTTTTCTTTGTAAAAGAAATTTTAAAAAGAATTTTTATATTAATTATTTCTTAGAAAAATTATGAAAAATATTTAATAAATATAAAAAGTGAATAGAGTTTTATTTATGAGTTTACTAATTTAAACCCAAAATCAAGGAACTTTTGTTTGGGCAATGTTTGAGTGACTCTGATATCTAAATATTAATGTTAATCTAAATTTAAGTGTAATGGAATAATTATTTATATTATTTGCTGAATATAATCATGTTGGGGCCAATTGTGTTGAAGGAGGTCTCAAGATAAAGCTTAACATATAAATAAAAATAATCATTGAAAAACTTATGTTATTAAATAAATAATTTTTTCATATAAAAATTATAATTTGTTATTATAAATTTAATATGAGATTATTTTTCATATATATTAGATCCATAATCTCTCTAATAATATGTTTTCATGAAAAGAATTGCGGTTACTATTGTTTATCAAAAGAAGTGGGGAAGATGATGTTATGAAGGGTAGAGCAAAACAAGAACATATTAAATGAAAGTTGTAACAAAGAGGTGTAAACATAGTAACAATAAGGTCTTCAGTATTTGACTAGAAAAGAAGAAAATATTATAAGCAAAGAAGGAAGTTTTTTATTGCAAAAGTGGTGTTTTAGAGTTGCATCTTATTATTGCTAACATCTGAGGAAGAGAGCCATGTAAAGGGAGAATTGTGTGAAGGTTGTTGAGAAGGTTAAGCACTTAGCTAAAAACTAAGGAAAGCAATGCATGTAATAGAGTTATTGAGGGGAATCTTGAGAAAATTAAAGGAATCTATTTTTCAAGGCTTCTATGGAGTTTAATTGACCTTAAAGTGAGTTATCAATGCCTTCTTGCTTTGTTTGTGATCATTGATTTGAGAAAGCTTTTGGGAGGAGCCTAAATATGCATGATTTGCTTATGGTTTTGTTGTTTTTAGTTAGTTCTCTAATGTATTAAGCTTTCGTTATGAGAAATCTCCATCTTAGTTTCGATCCAACTTTATCTTTGAGTGAAGTTGTAGTTTGATAGCAAACTAGGTGAGTTTTGGTGCTGCAAGCTATTGTCTCAAGTCTAAAGTATTATATGTCCAGTCATATGTATTGTACGTGGGAGGGAAAGATCATACATCTAGTAACTATTTTGGGGATAGATTTTTCGAACTTTATTGGCGAAAGTATATTAAGAATAAAAAACTTGTTAGGAAAAATAATAAGTATATTATAATAAAATTTTGTATGATTTTTTGTGTGTAAGAATTCAAATGATGGTGATAATAAAAAATGATCAATCTTAAAAAAATTAGATATATAAATTAATATAACTATGATATAAGTATATGATTATTACTTATCATTGAAGTCATGAACATAATCACATGGCATCAGAATTATGCACCCAGATTTGATTTGAAAATATTAATGATAAATCTAGCCACAACATCAATAAAATATTTAATCATGATAACCATTATATGAAAGTGGCATTATGCTTCTATATGTGGCCTTAATTGTACTCTTATTAAGGAATTAGATAACAAATGAATATAGAAAAGAGAGCGACAAAAGAAATCTAAGGAATATAGGGTAGGCAATGATGTCATTGATTATGAGAATATGACTAATGAAAACTAATAATCAATGGTGATCATTAAACATATAGGTATTATAATAGTTTTAAATAGTTAAGGTCATCATAAGTGAGATACTCATTTATAATAAAGTGCATAGAATTTAAATGCATATATAATATAGGCTCTCTCTTATTAGTAAGAATGAATAGCATTTGGTTCTAAAAATTAGATAATCAATTAACAAAAGCTCACATCTTTGAAATAAGAATAGTCTAAAACTTTGATATGTATCAAGTGATTAGAAGCTAATTAACATGTTTGTAGATGTAATTTCAAATTGAGTCCTAATATACTGATCTTAAGATCAACTTTATATTATACTTTGTTAATAGATAATTATATGCCAAAAAGAATAAAATGTAACTATAGTGGTGAAATTTCAAGGATCTCAATCTCACATAACATGTGTATAATAATAGAATATGCAACCATAGAAAGAAAATTTTCCAAATAATAAGAGATAAGTAGAAAAAGTCTAAAAAATATAGATTAGATAGTATTTTTGCAATTTTTGTAATTAGCATAATAAATAGACCCCTTTTCCCATGAAAGAAAAGCAAAAGTTCTCTAAAACAAAACCTCTAGCAAGTTCATAGTAATTCTTTACCAAAATATAGTAAACTATAATAAGAATATAGCAATGATAGTAGTGATATGTGTAAAGGAAATGAAAAAAAAGGAAAATAACAACATTTTAAGTAAAAGATCATAGGAAATTTAGAAACTGTCACACCATAACCAAGATGTCAATTTGATGTGCTAAGTAGATGCAAACAATGACAATGATTGAATAAAAAAGGAAGTGACAAATTGATGTAGAATAAAAATAGTGAAATTACGAAAATGTGTTTAAAATTTGGATAGATTTTGGAAAAATAAATGCACAACAAAGTTAGACAACTTTAAAAAAAAATTAAACATCAAAATTGCTATGTGATAAAAGAAGCCTTGAAAATTTCAAAGTATTATGAATAGATTGGATAAGCTTCTATAAATAATGGTAAGCTAATGCAAGAACAACCCTTACCTTAATTTCTAATAATAATAGGTTTAAAAACAAAAAACAATTCAATAATGAATTGAAATCAAAAGTATAATATTAATAGGGTCATAAAAAAATATCTTATAAAATTTCAAAAGATTTTGGAATATTTTTGTTAGGGAAAATTTTTTAATTATAAAAAATTAGAAATTTTATTTTCTTTTAATAGGAAAAAGGAGAAGCATTCTAGTCTTAAAATTCATCAAATCATGTGTTTCTTCCTTCTATTGTAAATTATTCTTATAGTAGAAGAGGATTATATAGAAAAACATAGATGTTATTTTCATTTATTTCATAAAAGCTGTAGTAAATAATGATGTAATAAAGAAACCAACTAATAAAAAGAGTGCATGTCGTAGGATTTAGAGTGGAAATGAATGGAAGTTGGGAGATAATGCGAGTATGATCTCAAAGGTATATACATCATTGATCTCAAACTTTGAAACAACCTTGAGCTAAGTAAAGCTACTTCATTTTCAAGCTAAGGTTACTTATCTAAATTAAACCCTATGTGAGATCTTCTTATTTCATTCATCAAATAATTAAGCTATTACATCTCAAAATACATGACTTTATAGTATATTCTATGACCTAAAGAGTATAAAAGGGCATTAAAAAGGAAGCCCATAATTTTAAACACAACCAAATGCTTATTATGATTGTAACAATTGTCTGTTATAATCAGTAGGAGACTATTTTGCATGATTCAAAACAATACAAGCAATCATATTATCAACCACACACTTGTGCAAGCTTTACCACCAATTATGGGTTGTTTAGATTTGACTTCTCAACATCATTTTCACAAGTGTATGTAGTAGTCTAGTTGATCCTATTAAACCTAATAATCCCCAAAAAATCACAAGAATGTGGACATAAAGTTTATCGGTCAAAGCAAACATCTAGGAACTCTAACTAGCAAGCATATTGACAACTATCGAATACTATTATATTATGAATATCCTATAAAAATGATGACCTAAATTGTGATCACTAGAATCATCTCTAATGTTTAAAAATAGTCTTTGAACACTTTATAAACTTTCATATTAGCTCAAGTTATCTTCGATAAGTGAATTATATAGCATCTCAAATAGTCTTTAAGCTTTGAAACTCTAGAGCTAATAAAGCTAATATAATGAATTTAATGCATTAAATACATCCATATAATGTACAAAAACTCCAAAAACATGCCAAATATATCTAATATGTACAAATACAATAGAAAACGCCTAAAAATATTTATAAAACTATTGTAAAAATTTAAGGTCCCTAAAGTGGGTAGATCTAGTTTATGAAAACAAGGTCGACAAAAGTAAAGCACCAAGGTTCTTGCATTGCAAGATAAAGGAGGTAGGCAACACTTTGAACTTGATGCCAACCATAAAGAAGTACAATGAGGTGATAGGGAGACAACTTTCTAAGAGAGCATGTAGAAACAAATTAAATGGGAGAAATGAGACAAATCAAGAACAATTGTGGCCACAAAAATGCATGTGAGGAAGAAAAAGGAGTATCGGCACCTAATTTTAAAAACGTGAGACTACCAACAATATGTTTTAGAGATAATAGAGAAATTGTGATTGCCTTTGAAGAGAGAGAATGATCAATTACTAACTTTGAAAGAGAGAGGAGGATTAGCAAATGCTTATAGAAGAGAGAAGATGAATAGTGATCGCTTTGGAAAAAACAGGAAGATTGGTAGCATTTTATCAAGATTTGAGAGAATGGGTAATTGGCCTTGGGATAGAGATGATGTTCAATGGACAAACAAAATGAAGAGGAGACCACATGTTATACCCAGTAAAAAGTTTTATGTTAATCTTTAATAAATTAATTTTTGGCTTGGATGATTTCAGATCGACAGTAGGATGAGCCAGGAGCTCAATCAGAGGCTATTGGAATTTCTGAAATTTCTAGGGATTTTTCGGAGCACCGAGGTGAATTTTAAGTAATTTTCCCTGTTTAATTAGATTTATTGGATTTTTAGAAATTCGAAAATCCATTTAAATTAAACCGGAAATTGGTTTTTACCGCGCGTGAACCGGACCGGAACGGTTCAGCGGAGGCGGAGACGGTTCGCCGAGTGAGTTTGCGCGTGCGTTCTGATAAGCTGATCGGACGGTCGTGATCGACGGTTGGGATTGAACCGGCTGATCGGGTGCTTACCGTGTCGAAAGCGTGTCAACGGCGCGTAATGGGTTTCACCGTGTCGGCTAGAAATATAAAACCCTCGCGAAACGATTAGGGTTCGTTCGGCCGACCGATAGAGAGAGTTTTTCCGGCGTACGGCGCGTGATTCCGGCGGCCTGGCAAGGGGCTTTTTGTGCCTGGAGATCCACGGGAACGAGGAGAGTCAATTCATACCGGATTCGTTCGGCGAGGAGCTGCGGCGAGCTGCGGACGAAGTTCACCGTCGCCGGCGTCGTTGAGGTAGGAAATTCAGTTTAAATTAGTGATTTAGTAGAAAATTAAAAGCATGAAATACTTTGCTTAATGAAAACAAGCATGTGGATGAAAATCGGATTTAATTGAATGCTAATTGGTGTCTTTTGCAAAATTCGGAATTTCCTGGAAAAATTCCCATTTCGCCGAAAAAAAAAAAAAAAAAAAAAAATTTATTGATGCTTAGGAGCATGTTAGGAAATTGTTCTCCTTGTTCGCAGTCGCCGGAAATCGACGGAAGGATCGTAATGGTCGGCGATGGCGGCGGCTAGGGTTTCGCGGGCTTCGGACCGAGAAAGGAGAAGGGTTTAGATAATTACAAATTTAATTAAGTAATTAATGGTATTTATGCTATTTTATTAGTAATTAAAATAATCCAATTAACGGATTATTAAGAAAATTGGTTCGGCGGTGTCGCGGTTCAGCGCGAGAGTTCCGAACCGGCAGCGAAAACCGGTTCAGCGGGATTCGGCGCGGACGAACGGCACGAAGGCCCGAACCGGCAGCGAAAACCGGTTCAGCGGGATTCGGCGCGAAAGCCGAACCGGCAGCAAAAACCGGTTCAGCGGGAGTCGGCGCGGACGAACGGCGCGGCACGGAGGAGAGAGAAGCGGAAGGAAAATTCGGAAATTTATTATTAATCCGAATTTTCGGAAATAAAAAGGATAAGCGAAAAATTTAATTCGGAAATTAATCCGAATTTTTGGAAAAAGGATATATGTGGAATTTAAATTCGGAAACTATTCCGAATTTCGAAAAAATGGATAAAGACGGAAATTGATTACGGAATTTAAAAATTTCCTGAAGTAGGGAAAAATGTTATCTGTGACGACAGTACAGTTGAAAGCAGTCATACAGAGGTATGGTACATGGATGCTACCAGAACAGTCAGTAACTGGTATGGTTGTATTGCTTGGATGGCAATAGCATGGATTGAGTCAGTTTACTCAGTGTTGGCATATTTTATGGATTGGCATACTGGACCGGACTACTATAGACCCTATATGATGTTTTAGGGTAGTTGTGGTAGGTAACTATGCGGTTCAGACTTAGCTTCCACAGTATACATGTGACTGGTATGCGCCTTGTTGTACCTGGATACATGTTGCCGGATCTTGGAGTTAGAGATTGGCAATGACTGTAGGGGCGTGAGCTTCTATGGAAGTTGTTGGTAGAGGACTCTTTGGGACGGTGGCTGAGTCGACCTCTTCTGGTCCACGAGTGTAGGCCTGCGCGCCTGAGAGTGGCAGCGGCAGGGGCGACTCGCCGTGGCTAGCCAGGGTGTCTCACGTTGGCTAGAGATCTATGTGACGGGTTTGTCTATAGTCTCCAGAAGATTGATTGACGAGAGACGCTGCGGTGTCGGGTGCTAGGCGCCATGCGTGCGCAGAGATGGGCGTGTCCCGCTGGCATGCTACCTGGGAGCACAGAGGAGAGCTACTCTGTTGTGACTGGGGGTGACTGTGGATGGTCAGAGTCTGGAACTGAGAGTGCCTTTCCACCCTACATTGTTATGCTGTATTCCTATACTTTTGCTATTATCCTTCTCTTGCATGTGAGTTTTTACTAGCTGTCTTTCCTACTGGGCGTAGCTCATTCCTTTTTATCTATATTTTTCCAGTGGCTCGGCAGACTTGACGCCACCCAGCTTTAGGTGGATCGTGATCAGTAGGCTAGTGGAGGAGATCTGATCTGTGATTATCCGAGACATTCTGGTTAGTTGATTGTTGCTGTTGGATGTATTCAGTGAGACTGTTATTTTTATGTCTTGTATTATGTGAGGGTGATTCTGACTTATGTATCTAGTTGGATGATATTGTATTTGTTGGACTTGGATCTTATTCTTGTGATGTGATGTAGTTTCCATTTACTGTTTTACTTTATTGTCTTGGAGTATGGTGTGTGGAGTGTCATATTTTATCTGAGGATGTTATATATCTTTTGTTTGATGGTGAGGTCATTACATGACTATGGAACTTAATCATGGGGGTTCAGACTTCTAATAGACCGGTTCTCCTACCCGTAGGGGTTAGGAGTATTGGGTCTAGTAGGAGTAACATTGCGCGAGTCCATCTGTTAATTCAGGAGTCATGAACCTGATTTGACGGTGTACCCGGGAGATGGGATCCACATTGTTAAGGGAAGTAGGTGTGTAATGATGTGTTATATCCTATGTTTTCGTAGGCTACTCAGGTTGGTATGGGACGATCTGAGCTGTCTATATAAAAAAAAAAAAAAAAAAATTGTATGCCAAAAATCAGCCTAGGAAAAATGGGGTGTAACAAGAGTGGTATCAGAGCCCTAGGTTAGGATAGTGGGGCTAGACATGTATAGAAGTTCAGCCCTAGGTTAGGATAGTGGAGCTAGACATGTATAGAAGTTCAACCCAAGGTGGGGAGAACTGTTGGTCATTTTATTATACTATGGTAGTCTGTATGCCAAATGCCAAATGACGACTCTAATGCCAGATTAGTTGCTTTTGATAGTATGGCTGGTACCAGGAGACTTCCCTTTCGTGGAACAGCTAGAGGCAGACCTGTATCTACTACTCCTACCCCAGAGACGAGCCCAGCATTGCCAGTTGAGCCAGCCATGGATCGTTGGATCGATGCCTTCATGCGGTTGCGTCCGCGGAGCTTCAGTGGGTCGGCTGACCCAGCGGTGGCTGATGACTGGATGGCTCATATGCTTGAGCTGTTTGATGCCTTGGGATGTCCACTTGGCAGGAGGGTAGTACTTGCTGCTCTAGTATTGGAGGGAGAGGCTGCTACCTGGTGGAGAGGCCAGCGGCGCGCCATGTATGGGGAGGCCCAGAACAGCGAGATAGCATGGGAAGACTTTGTTGAGGCATTCAGGGAGTGCTACATTCCGGCTTCTGCTATGTCTCAGTTCAGGAGGGAACTTATACACCTCAGGCAGGGCCAGATGTCAGTGAACGATTACTTATCGAGGTTCACTTATCTGGCGAGGTACGCCGCAGAGCTGGTGCCTTCTGAGGAGCGCAGATGTGAGATGTTCCTGGAGGGACTTCGTCCTGTGCTGCAGCGCCAGCTAGTTGTGAGTCGGTTTGCCAGGTTTCGTGACTTGGTGGAGGCTGCGAGATCCGTCGAGCTTATTGACACCCGGATGGAGGCCCAGAGAGAGACTCATAACAAGAGGAAGGGACTCAGAAATGCCCAACTGAACGAAAATGAAAAGAGATACAGAGATCACCGTGGTACCCAGGAGGGCGTGGTCCAGCCACGGCCTATTTCCGAGAGGCCAGTGCAACAGACAGGTACTCGGACTGGGGGTATTATTTGCTACCACTGTCAACAGCCAGGACACATAAGGACCGACTGCCCGGAAAGGAAGAAACAGAGGATCACAGGACCGGTTGGTTCATCTGGGGGACAGCCCAGAGTATTTGCTTTAACTCAGCAGCAGGCTTCAGAGTCACCAGAGGTGATCACAGGTATGCTTTATTTTGGCAACGTGCAGTGCATGACTTTGTTTGATACTGGTGCATCTCATTCTTTTGTTACTGAGAGGATCTGGAATCAGATATCAGGATCCAAGGGTTACTTGAAGGAACCCTTATTGGTTAGGCTTCCTGATGGGAAAGAGATTCCCACTGTTCAGAAGATTGAAGGATCTATTCTGATTAGTGGACACGAGTTCGTGACAGAGTTGATGTGTGTGCCACTAGCAGAGTTCGACATCATTTTGGGAATGGATTGGTTGTGCTACCATGCAGTGGTGCTGGATTGTTGGGAGAAGAAGGTCAGGATCAGAGTGCCTGGTTCGGGGGATGTGATATACTTTGGTCTGAACAGGCAGATTCCCCTGATCTCAGTTCTTCAGACGGAGAGGTTAGTAAGTAAGGGTTGTACTGGTTGGTTGGCCTATGTGACCGATAGCCAAGCCACCACTACCCCTATGTCAGATATTCCAGTGGTGAGAGACTTTCCTATGGTCTTTCCAGAGGAGTTGCCTGGACTTCCACCAGCTAGGGAAGTGGAGTTTTCGATTGATTTGGAGGCAGGAGTAGCTCCTATTGCTAGAGCTCCTTACAGGATGGCTCCAGCCGAGCTAGCAGAGTTGAAGACTCAATTACAGGACTTATTAGACAAGGGACTCATACGCCCCAGTTGTTCACCGTGGGGTGCCCCTGTCTTATTCGTCAAGAAGAAAGATGGTAGTATGAGGCTGTGTGTGGATTATAGGGAATTGAATAAGGTTACTATTCGTAACCGGTACCCGTTACCACGCATCGATGATTTGTTGGATCAGCTTCAGGGAGCAACTGTGTTCTCCAAGATTGATTTACGCTCGGGTTATCACCAGATCCGGATTAGAGATTCTGATGTAACCAAAACAGCATTCCGTACTAGATATGGGCATTACGAGTTCACAGTGTTACCTTTTGGATTGACTAATGCTCCAGCAGTATTTATGAACCTGATGCATCGAGTGTTTCGTGCCTTTCTGGATCGGTTTGTGATCATCTTTATAGATGATATATTGATTTATTCCAGAGATAGGGAAACTCATGCAGATCAGTTGAGGACTGTGCTTACAGTGTTGCGGGAGAATGAGCTGTATGCAAAATTCTCCAAGTGTTCCTTTTGGCTGGACTCAGTAGCATTCTTGGGACACATTGTCAGTGCAGAGGGCGTGGCTGTTGATCCTAGCAAGATACGAGCTATTGTTGATTGGAAACGGCCATCTTCTGTCACTGAGATCCGGAGTTTCCTTGGTTTGGCTGGATACTATAGGAAATTTGTTCCTCACTTTTCTAGACTGGCCGCTCCACTAACACAGTTGACCCGGAAGGGAAAATCTTTTGAGTGGTCAGAGAGTTGTGAGAACAGTTTCCTAGAGCTGAAGCAGAGGCTTAGCACCGCTCCAGTATTGATGTTACCTACACGGGAGAAGCCGTATCAGATGTATACTGATGCTTCACATATAGGCTTGGGAGCCGTACTGATGCAGGATAGTAGAGTTATAGCATATGCTTCGAGGCAACTGAAGGATCATGAGAAGAATTATCCCACTCATGATTTGGAGTTAGCTGCTGTCATTTTTGCCTTGAAGATATGGAGACATTATTTGTACGGAGTTCCTGTAGATTGTTTCTCCGACCACAAGAGTCTTAAGTATCTGTTCACTCAGAAGGAGCTGAACTTGAGGCAGAGGAGGTGGTTGGAACTGATAAAAGATTACGAACTGACAATAAACTACTGCAAGGGAAAGGCTAATCCAGTGGCTGATGCCTTGAGCAGACATGCAGTTGTGCATACTGTGATAGCTTGCGACTCTATAGCAGACTTGGATTGGGATGTTGAGAGATGTCAGGAACAGTTGTCTGTTCAGAGACTGGCTCACAGACTCAGTTCGTTGACTATTCGGGCTGACTGGTTATCTGAGATGCGTGATCTTCAGCTTGGTGATGAAGAGCTGAAGGAGAAGTTAGAGTTGGCATCGCAGGGATTGGGAGGAGACTTTGCTCTCAGAGACGACATTTTGACTTTCAGGGGTCGCTGGTGTGTGCCATCACATCAGGAGTTCAGGGAGAGGATCCTTCGAGAGGCTCATTATGGAACTTTGGCTATGCACCCTGGAGAAGTCAAGATGTACAGGAATTTGAGGAGTGTTTTCTGGTGGAGAGGTTTGAAGGCAGATGTTGCTGCTTTTGTTAAGAAGTGCCTTACATGTCAGCAAGTTAAGGCCGAGCACCAGAGACCTGGAGGATTGTTGCAGAGATTGCCGATTCCGGAGTGGAAATGGGATGACATCACTATGGACTTTGTAACTGGTCTTCCTCGTACCAGACAAGGTTTTGACGCCATTTGGGTCATCGTGGATCGATTGACCAAGTCAGCCCATTTCTTATCAATTAAGAAGACGGATTCAGCGGCACAATTGGCAGAGGTATATATTCAGCAGATTGTCAGATTGCATGGAATTCCCCGATCTATTATTTCTGACAGAGACGCCAAGTTCACATCACAGTTTTGGAGGAGCTTACACGCTGCCATGGGTACACAGTTGAAGTTCAGTACTGCTTATCATCCTCAGACAGATGGACAGTCTGAGCGGACTATTCGGACCTTGGAGGATTTGCTACGCTTGAGCGTACAAACTTACTCAACAGATTGGGCCAGACGGTTACCCTTGGTAGAGTTTGTGTACAATAACAGCTTCCAGGCGTCGATTGGTATGGCACCTTACGAGGCATTGTATGGGCGTAGGTGCAGATCCCCTCTTTGTTGGGAGGAGGGTGATTCCAGGAGGGTGTGGGGACCTCAGATTGTGCAGGAGACCACAGCTGAAGTCAAGTTATTGCAAGACAGATTACGTATTGTGCAAGATCGTCAGACGAAATATTATGATCCTAAGCACAGAGCTGTTGAGTTTTCTGTAGGAGA
This sequence comes from Vanilla planifolia, assembly GCA_023846275.1. Taxonomy (NCBI): domain Eukaryota; kingdom Viridiplantae; phylum Streptophyta; class Magnoliopsida; order Asparagales; family Orchidaceae; genus Vanilla; species Vanilla planifolia. The sequence continues at coordinate 35,173,576 of CM043869.1, read as the reverse complement.
TAGGGTATTCCTGAAGATCAGTCCTATGCGAGGTCTATTCCGGTTCGGGAAGCCTTCTAAGCTTCGACCTCGTTACATTGGACCCTATCCTATTCTAGAGAGGGTTGGTGAAGTGGCTTACAGGTTGGCACTTCCTGAACATCTGATTGGGATTCACAATGTGTTTCATGTTTCGAATCTCAAGAGATATGTGCCAGATCCTTCTCATTGTATCAGTGATGATCTTCCTGGTTTGCAAATGACACCAGATTCCTCTTATGTGGAACTACCAGTTCGCATCCTCGAGGAGAGCAACAGACAGCTGAGGAACAGGTCGTTTCCTATGGTCAAGGTTCTGTGGAATAGACATGACGAAAGGGAGGCAACCTGGGAGCTAGAGCAGGATGTTGCGGAGAAGTGGCCGGAACTTCTTGCTGAATTTCGAGGGCGAAATTCCTGATAAGGTGGGGAGATTGTTATACCCAGTAAAAAGTTTTATGTTAATCTTTAATAAATTAATTTTTGGCTTGGATGATTTCAGATCGACAGTAGGATGAGCCAGGAGCTCAATCAGAGGCTATTGGAATTTCTGAAATTTCTAGGGATTTTTCGGAGCACCGAGGTGAATTTTAAGTAATTTTCCCTGTTTAATTAGATTTATTGGATTTTTAGAAATTCGAAAATCCATTTAAATTAAACCGGAAATTGGTTTTTACCGCGCGTGAACCGGACCGGAACGGTTCAGCGGAGGCGGAGACGGTTCGCCGAGTGAGTTTGCGCGTGCGTTCTGATAAGCTGATCGGACGGTCGTGATCGACGGTTGGGATTGAACCGGCTGATCGGGTGCTTACCGTGTCGAAAGCGTGTCAACGGCGCGTAATGGGTTTCACCGTGTCGGCTAGAAATATAAAACCCTCGCGAAACGATTAGGGTTCGTTCGGCCGACCGATAGAGAGAGTTTTTCCGGCGTACGGCGCGTGATTCCGGCGGCCTGGCAAGGGGCTTTTTGTGCCTGGAGATCCACGGGAACGAGGAGAGTCAATTCATACCGGATTCGTTCGGCGAGGAGCTGCGGCGAGCTGCGGACGAAGTTCACCGTCGCCGGCGTCGTTGAGGTAGGAAATTCAGTTTAAATTAGTGATTTAGTAGAAAATTAAAAGCATGAAATACTTTGCTTAATGAAAACAAGCATGTGGATGAAAATCGGATTTAATTGAATGCTAATTGGTGTCTTTTGCAAAATTCGGAATTTCCTGGAAAAATTCCCATTTCGCCGAAAAAAAAAAAAAAAAAAAAAAAATTTATTGATGCTTAGGAGCATGTTAGGAAATTGTTCTCCTTGTTCGCAGTCGCCGGAAATCGACGGAAGGATCGTAATGGTCGGCGATGGCGGCGGCTAGGGTTTCGCGGGCTTCGGACCGAGAAAGGAGAAGGGTTTAGATAATTACAAATTTAATTAAGTAATTAATGGTATTTATGCTATTTTATTAGTAATTAAAATAATCCAATTAACGGATTATTAAGAAAATTGGTTCGGCGGTGTCGCGGTTCAGCGCGAGAGTTCCGAACCGGCAGCGAAAACCGGTTCAGCGGGATTCGGCGCGGACGAACGGCACGAAGGCCCGAACCGGCAGCGAAAACCGGTTCAGCGGGATTCGGCGCGAAAGCCGAACCGGCAGCGAAAACCGGTTCAGCGGGAGTCGGCGCGGACGAACGGCGCGGCACGGAGGAGAGAGAAGCGGAAGGAAAATTCGGAAATTTATTATTAATCCGAATTTTCGGAAATAAAAAGGATAAGCGAAAAATTTAATTCGGAAATTAATCCGAATTTTTGGAAAAAGGATATATGTGGAATTTAAATTCGGAAACTATTCCGAATTTCGAAAAAATGGATAAAGACGGAAATTGATTACGGAATTTAAAAATTTCCTGAAGTAGGGAAAAATGTTATCTGTGACGACAGTACAGTTGAAAGCAGTCATACAGAGGTATGGTACATGGATGCTACCAGAACAGTCAGTAACTGGTATGGTTGTATTGCTTGGATGGCAATAGCATGGATTGAGTCAGTTTACTCAGTGTTGGCATATTTTATGGATTGGCATACTGGACCGGACTACTATAGACCCTATATGATGTTTTAGGGTAGTTGTGGTAGGTAACTATGCGGTTCAGACTTAGCTTCCACAGTATACATGTGACTGGTATGCGCCTTGTTGTACCTGGATACATGTTGCCGGATCTTGGAGTTAGAGATTGGCAATGACTGTAGGGGCGTGAGCTTCTATGGAAGTTGTTGGTAGAGGACTCTTTGGGACGGTGGCTGAGTCGACCTCTTCTGGTCCACGAGTGTAGGCCTGCGCGCCTGAGAGTGGCAGCGGCAGGGGCGACTCGCCGTGGCTAGCCAGGGTGTCTCACGTTGGCTAGAGATCTATGTGACGGGTTTGTCTATAGTCTCCAGAAGATTGATTGACGAGAGACGCTGCGGTGTCGGGTGCTAGGCGCCATGCGTGCGCAGAGATGGGCGTGTCCCGCTGGCATGCTACCTGGGAGCACAGAGGAGAGCTACTCTGTTGTGACTGGGGGTGACTGTGGATGGTCAGAGTCTGGAACTGAGAGTGCCTTTCCACCCTACATTGTTATGCTGTATTCCTATACTTTTGCTATTATCCTTCTCTTGCATGTGAGTTTTTACTAGCTGTCTTTCCTACTGGGCGTAGCTCATTCCTTTTTATCTATATTTTTCCAGTGGCTCGGCAGACTTGACGCCACCCAGCTTTAGGTGGATCGTGATCAGTAGGCTAGTGGAGGAGATCTGATCTGTGATTATCCGAGACATTCTGGTTAGTTGATTGTTGCTGTTGGATGTATTCAGTGAGACTGTTATTTTTATGTCTTGTATTATGTGAGGGTGATTCTGACTTATGTATCTAGTTGGATGATATTGTATTTGTTGGACTTGGATCTTATTCTTGTGATGTGATGTAGTTTCCATTTACTGTTTTACTTTATTGTCTTGGAGTATGGTGTGTGGAGTGCCATATTTTATCTGAGGATGTTATATATCTTTTGTTTGATGGTGAGGTCATTACATGACTATGGAACTTAATCATGGGGGTTCAGACTTCTAATAGACCGGTTCTCCTACCCGTAGGGGTTAGGAGTATTGGGTCTAGTAGGAGTAACATTGCGCGAGTCCATCTGTTAATTCAGGAGTCATGAACCTGATTTGACGGTGTACCCGGGAGATGGGATCCACATTGTTAAGGGAAGTAGGTGTGTAATGATGTGTTATATCCTATGTTTTCGTAGGCTACTCAGGTTGGTATGGGACGATCTGAGCTGTCTATATAAAAAAAAAAAAAAAAAAAATTGTATGCCAAAAATCAGCCTAGGAAAAATGGGGTGTAACACCACAATAAGCAAAGGAAAGCATGATAGAAACCATGATGAGCAAAGCAATTAGGAAGCCAATATTGAAATAATTTAATAATGTTTATTATCCTAATTGCAAATGATTTAGGACTACACTATAAATCACATATATAGCTTCAAAAAATTTCTAGATACCTAAGAGCAATATAAAAACTATAAAAACTCTTTTTTTTTATGTTGTTAATAAAATTGTTAAAAAATATTCTGATTGTCATTATTGTTATAGCATGTTTCTAATTCTATACTATTATAATTGCATCATCTTTTAGTTTGTGTATGACGCACCATTCTTTTTTGCTCAAATCTGATCATTCTTTTAACTTTGTTCATTTTTGTACAAAAATGACCCTTTTAAATTCATTATAATTAAAGTTCGTCAAAATTTTAAAGATATATATTTTCTTTTTTGAAAAGATTGCGTATTTATTTACATAAGAAGGTTTATCATGAACATGTCTCTCATACGGTAAATCAATACAATCAAGTAGAAAGTAGAACACTTCTAGATCCATTAAATTATGGAAGAGCATTATAGGATTAAGTACATTTAAACTGTGATAATGACCTTTCACATAAATTTTTCCTAGTGGATGCCTCAGCTCTTCAAGAAATAATCTTTCCTCCGTTTTCCATGATGTTACAGCAAGTGAAGAATCTTTAAAGAATTTTTTCAAAGATAGACATTTCTGAGATGTTTATCAAAACAAGATCTGTTTTCGTCAAGCTAATGGATAAACATGATGGGCTTAATGCTTCTTCAAAAAACCACAGTGACGGATACGTAGTTTTCACTGTTGAAAAATGAGCTGGTTTTGTTTTCTAAAAAGCTTGTTAACCTCTCACATCTTTTATCACCATGAAAAAGGTGATTCTGCATCTGATTGGATTAACTGCAGTCTCTTCCTTGAGTGAGGATTCCGTCAAGCACATTTGGATAACATCAATGCCTTTGGCTTCTTCCTCACGGTTCTTGAAACGTGATTGAGACCAAAATGCATGTAACATTTTCCAAGACTCAGCTTTATAGGAAAGCTTGCTTTTCACGTTACCAAGTTTGAAAATCTTATGATGCATCTGTTGCCTTCAGACTTCAAGTTTAAAATTCAAAGCTCACACTTGGAGCAATCTTTACGTCCTTTTCATCTTTTCTTTCATTCTACAGAGCAAGACATGGGGCAGCAAGAAAAGACGATGTTTACATCTGGACAAATTTTTTTTTACAAAATTTGCTTAAAATTTTAATTTTAATTATATAATCATCCAATAGCTCATTGTCGAGCAATAATAACAAGTAGAATTCATAAATGCACTTGACGAACTAATGGTCATACGTTTCACTGTTGGAGATTGTTTTTATTTGAATGGTTGGCAACTGGGGGTGTGTGTATAGCCATAAAAAATGTCCCCTTCCACCCACTTATATCTCACACACCAACTCTCTAACACCTCTCACTTGTTATCATCTTTTCACTTGCTTATTTCATTATGTTTTTGAGCTGTTGTGAAGCAAACTTTTGAGAAGGTTATTGTTTGACACTTGCGGTCAATGATGTGTATGTCACTCTTCTTCGTTCTGTTTGTTTGCTTTGAGGTCACCCCTTTTTTATGATTTTTTGTTAACTAAATTTGGAGACTTAGGCTAGTGATGATTCACAAGATTACCAATTAAATATCACATTTTTTAGAGTTATTAATTAAGTTTAGACATAAAAGTACACCACTAATATCATGATAAGATTGATTACTATTTGATAACCCATATAGAATTAACTTTAATGTATTGAAGGTTGATATCTAGTAAGTCTAAAACATTGTACAAACATTATAGTAACTGCACTCAAGGTTTTCATAACTAGGATTGGCACCACCAAAGTGTTCTTCAAGTATCACTAGATTTAATGGTGAAAAACTATTGGAGCAACAAAAAATCCAATTACATAAAAGAAAATCAATTTTTATGCAAGCATAATTTATTCAAAAATCATTGGGATAAAACCCAAATTATTCATTAATATACATCATTTTCATATAAGTAACTTCATGTCTGATTTACATGTTGATATAGTTGAAATTATGTAAACCTTTAAAAAAACGTTTAGAACTTTTATTATTCTCCAACATTTCAAAATCCTAGTAGATGGTATGAACTTTGGATTGAAAATACTTCCTTGAAGGATCAGGTGGACCAATATTTTGATCAGAAGTAAGCTACTCTTTTGTGAAGAATTAGATGGTTCAATTTTCCATATTGGTCCATGGCTATGAAAGCTCGTATTTTGTGCCCCTCTCCCTCTCTTATTCACTACATTACCTTATTGTGGTGGTATGAAGAAAACTCATGAGGAAATTATGTATTGATTCCTATTAATCAACAATATTCCTTTCACTCTTCTATTTTATAAGTTTGTCAAGTCTTTAAATCAATGTACAACAATATTTTCTTGTAAGTAAAAAAACACCAAACAAAAACAAGAAAAAAATACTTACTGATGTTTTAGGGTTTAAGAGACAAAACCTACCTATAATGTATCTTGAAACCATCTTATTCAAGAGTTGGAAAAAGATCATACATTTTCAATACATGGTAGACAAGATTAAAAAAAATATTAAGATGGAAGAAGCTAATATCATCAATTTGTGATAATAACTATGGCTACTCTCACTTTTAAAAGCTAGGAGCTCAAGTGAGACAGAGTCGTCGAAGAGTTAAGCAAGGTTATTGAGAATTACCAAGATTTCATGTAGTGCATTTTTTTAACTTGAAAGTCTTAAGACAAAACAAGCATGAGCTAATCAATACTAACATAGTAACAAAAGTATATAACATATATAAAATAAATAATTATTAATAATTACAACTATTATTTATATCAATAATAATATAAATTAGTAAAATACATGTTATCTTTTTTAAAAAATTTATTTAAAACTTAATTCTATCTTTAAAAATAGTTTTAATTTCTTTTTTAATCTTTTTTCATCTTTGGTGCATCCCAAATATTTTATTTGGATAACCCAAAAATATCTCTTTGGGAGTATTCCCGACGACACGTTAATCTAGATAATAGTCTTATTTTTTGAGATATATTATTTTGAATAATAAAATACTTACTTTTAGAGATATGTTATTATAGATAACAATTGATCTTTGTAGATAATTGATAATACTTATTATATTATATTATTTTGTTATATGCTTTCTAATTTAATCATATCAATATTTTATTAGTCATCTCTTTTTCTATTATCACATATAACATAATATATGTTTAATATGTAACTAATTAAAATATATGACAAGTTGGTATAGCAACATATTATTATAAAAAATAATGATGAGAATCTCTCATATATTTGTTTTATATATCATTTAAAAAACATTATATCATCATTTTTAAACAATTCATGTACCAAATTAATATGTCAACATATAGACATCATATATAATATACATCCTTCAATTGATATATCTCATATTATTTGATCTTCTACTTTAACAATATACATCACATCAAATAAATTACATTAAGTATAAGTTATGTTCATCTTTCAAATTCTTTTAGTGGTCTGTCTCATCAAATATAAATCTTTACTTTAAGTCTCAATTGTTATAGTACTTAAGAGTTTTTTTTTTATTTTGTTTTTGTTTTTTACATAACTCTTTTTCAAATCTCTTAAAAATATATTCACTTGTACTCATATTTTTTCTATTAATTATAAATAAGTGTTGGACCTCTCAAATTCTAAAAAAAGCTCTCTAAGCCACAACTAGCCTTTTTTATACTTATTCCTATAATTTTTTATATTCTCGACCTTCCAAAATATCTTTAATAGTTGTTTCCTTTTATTTGAATGCATTTTTATATTCTATCCTCTTATTGACAAAGACTTCTTATTGATTAAACTTGTCTTCATGTTAGTTTTTTGAGTCATTTATTACTTTGGGATTTAAGGTCGGTTTAGTTTTTATTAATCATAGATATATAATCCTTACTTCAAACAATACAATTCTCAATATTACCCAAATCTATTTTAGTTTTTCTTATCATATTATTGTGATCTAATTATTTTATTAGTATAATATCCTATTGTTCTTATATTATACAAATAATTTTATTTACAATGATATTCTTTATATTACTATATTATATACTTTTACTAATTATATAGTATGACACCCTTTAATGATTAATTCAATCATTTTTTTACATCATGCTATATGATATCACTTGTAATAATTGTATGGTCCATTGTTTGTATCTTTTATCAAGTCATAATTGACGAAGATCATATACGTTATGATCTTATGTCTTAATCATATTTATATGATTATTTTATCATATTACAAGATTAGTTTAGGATATCTTTCTTCCTAAACATTTTCACACTATAACCCATTTTATTTTATCTTGCATGATCATATTGTATAATAAAGTTATGTTGCATTGTATGATTCAAAATTTTACAAATTCACATTAGTATCATATGGATGTGTTTGTATTGTCATACTTGTATAACTGAGTGTTATATTTTATACTCTATTATGTTTTTGTGATAGGTATATGATAGTCGTTAGGTAATACATTTAATCTCTCATTTGATCAAACTATATGATTAATCATACTGTATTATATAATATTTTTTACTTATAATACACCAAATAATACGTATACATTAATTTTTATTATAATGTATGATTTGTTCATTAATTACTCAACCCTTTAAACTTGATTATTTTTTCCTTCTCAATTGATCATCCTTGTATGTTCTTCGCTTTTATATTATATGCTAATGTATTATTTATATCGATAATTTTTTGTTATGCATCAAAAGTCTAATACGATGGATTAGTCATCTTGTATGATCTTCAACCAATTTTTGCACGTTGTCACGCTTCTCCTAAGTTTATTTTCTCTTTTACTTAATTATACTATATGATACTCAATGGTTGTACCCCTTCCTTACTTTATTTGTCTGATTACTTTGATCTACACAGATGATGCATTGATTATAATCTATCATACTTGTACATTTATTATAATCATACTTTTATGACATATTTTCATCTTATAAATATGTTCATTTGATTGATTCCCTCTCCTAATCACATTGTATGTTCTGATGATATCATATTGTATAATAATTTAAAATCTAAAAGTAAAAAAATATAGAAAAAATAAATAAAAATAAAAATAAGTAAAAATGTAATAAAATAAAATTAAAATATAAAAAAAATATGAAAAATGATAACTATAAGGAAAACAAAAATTGAAAGTTAGAAGTGATTAGAAAAAAATAAGAAAGTATTTATTATGGTTTTTAGAAGTATGTGATATGAGATTAAGGTTTTTAATTATATATTTGCTATAAAAATAACATATAGTTTAACATGATGACATGATTAGAGTATACAAAAATTAAAATATGGATCTTTAAAAATATTTTTCTCAATACTAGGTATCATAATAAATCATAGGGTATTAGTTTTTATATTATATCTATCTTGTGTATATATGTACCATGATCTTATGATATGATGATACCATGCCTTATAATAAATAGTAGGGTATTGGTCTTTGGATCATATTTACTTAGCATTTTATATGATTTTATTATGAATGGATACTAACAAAAGATTATTGTTATATATGGTTATGATTTGGATTTAAAGAGGATAATGATTCAAAAACATATAGGGTTAGTAATAATATAAAATATTATAAATTAGAAACAAAAGGAAATCATTATTTACATTGCTTATGATTTTCGTATCTTGTATACATGGATTATGGTTTAAATTTTGATGTGGTTTATTGTTATGTATGTTTTTCTCTGACATGTCTTCATATTATTTATCACATTTTATTTGTCTATCAAGATTTATAAAATCTTATATAGCATTACATAATAAGTCAAGTATCTACTATACTATGAACTAAAAATTTTGATATAATATGAGAAGACTATATTATTGAGATGTGAGCATATGAATGATTTTGTTGGTATTGGATGTTGATAATATGACTATACATATTTATGTATTAATATCTTTTGTAATGTTGACCTTTCCTTTTACTTTTATGATTTTTTAAAATTTGGAAAATATTATCTTATCATCAGATCCCTATCTAAGATTTTATGTACTCACCATTGTTTGATTTTTATTTAACATTTGATTATCTTGATTCTTAAGGATATGATGAGATAGAGCCTTGATATCATATGTCAAGAAGATGGTTAGGATACTTATATTATATTGAAAAAGTTTTCTTACAATAATATTTTTTAATCTAGCATATGAATGACATCCTATGAAATTTCATATGATAAGGAATTTTACTCTTATCTATGTTGGCATGAAAATGATGGGAATTTAATATGGAGATTGCAATTTGTTGATTCAACCTCAAAAGAAATTCAATAGATCCAAGACAAAATATAAAATACATAAGATTACCAAAAACAATATTTTGATATTAATCATTGAAAAGTTAACAATAAGAAAGAGATCAAATGTACTTAAAAACAAACCTTATGAAAAGTGCCACTAGATTTGAAAATTGAGATAAGTCCTAATATATAAGATCTTTTCATATTTTTAAAGAATTAGAGAAATTATTTATTGAGCAACTCAACCTTTAGCATTGATAGAGTTTCATAAAGGTGTTGGGTGACTTATAGAGTGCCAAAGTTAGCTAAAAATAAAATATTTTAAAATATAAAAAATAAATATATTAATCGATAGATCTCATTGTAAGGAGTTTAATAACACTTATTTTGTTTTAATAAGGGTTCATTTGTAAATTCAATAAATTGTTGAAGTTAAATGTTTAATAAATAACTAAACTACTTAACTATAATAATAACTAAAAGAACTCTAAATCTCACTCATACATTTGTCATCCTCTTGATTTCTCTTTGCATGCTTGGGTCAGTTTCCTTGGCACAAAACCCTAACCTTATTAGCTCTCCTTGGTGCTGCTTGTCGTTGTTCGACCATTAGAGTATTACAATGAGGAACCATGATCATCACTCATTCAATTAAAGAGTTGTGCAAGTTTTCAAAGCTATAGCCCTCCTTTTTCTCCTTGCTTCATCGATGTGACTAATCTTTAAATAACATATTTTAAGCATACTAAGGGCACAACAAAAAGAAGAGTAAGAGTAAAAAAAGAGTTGTAAAAATAACCCTTTATAACTATGTTGATACTATAATAAATAGATACTTGTATGATCAGTTTGAGAACTCACATTATTTTTGGTTTTCTTATCGAAATTTATTTGTTCTCTTAATTTTATATCCAAATTGTTATGATTTGGTTGTATATATTTACATTCTTTTATATTATATGTTCAATAATTTATGATTTGGATTTTATAGAATATTAGTATTTAAGTTGTCAATTAATATTTGAGAATCATGGATTGTGAATAATAATTGTGGATGTCAAGTAGTAGTAACTATTATCTATGTGAAAGTTTGTAGACTTTTGTATGGGATGTTATGAATATAATGCATCAAATACTTTAAAACATGAGTACACTATAAAATTGATAAATACATGCATAAAAAATAGGCTAATTACAAAAAAAAAAATATTTGTTTGAAAAGTAATATTTGGATTAAATGTGTTAAGTGATATTGGTATCATATTATAACTTTTAAAGAAGAAAACACACACACACACACACATATATAAGTGATGTTCTTGTGATATACAAGATTGATAATGCTCTTTAACCCATAGATCAAGGGTTGAGCTCAAGGACATGACATCAGTTATCTAGCATTTATGTGAAACTATATGGATTAGAACATATTAACATCTCATTAATATATTTTAGTATACAACATTACATACAATCAAGCATATTCAACTAACAAACGTGTGCTTGCACATACTAAAAACTAAGGTATTGTTTCATTTGTTTCTCTTTATTTATACTTCGAGCTTGTCTTCTTATATGCATGCCAAAAATATAACTATGGAGAGCTCATTTTGTTACCCTTATTATGTGACTCATTAATCATAATCTATACATCATGGTGGTGAGCTTTCTTTGCAAAGATCATGTCAAAACTCTGTAATGTTTTGGTAATGCTGTAGTTAATGATAGTGTCCTTGTAACAATGATAGTGATAATCTTTAGTAACTTTCTATTCTATAATTTTTTTTATCTTTTTTTATTTTTTTTCTTTTTTTTCACTTGTAATGATTATTAAAAACTAATCTCATCACCTAGACCACCACTGTTATAATATATTCAATCGTCAAATTAGGTACGGATCAACATATTTCATAAAATATGTCAAAATATTAAAAAATATAAAAATTAATATAAAATTAGATAAAGTTCGTTGAGATGAATCTAACAATATTTGTTTCGTCCAGATTGAAATCTATTTGAAATTTTTATGAATTATTAAAGCTAATTAGAACATTATATTAATAATGTGACTTATTAGCAGCGTATAACTTTCCAAACCCTAACGCCATTCTCATGCACCATAAGAAGAGATTGGAACATCCCCTTTCTTGTTCACCTCCCGCCGTCGTCTCTTACGTCCCAGGAGTAGTCGTCGTACAGCCTTAGCCGTAATCAGCGGCCTGCCGTGGTCTAGCTTCCCTACTAAGCTGTCTGCATTCTTTGTTGCCAACAGCTCCACATCACCAGCATCTTGGTGCCTCCCAAGGTCCGCAGCCGCAGCGCCAACCTACGACAGCCCCTGCAGCTACCGCATGTAGTACCCAATCCCATTAACAGCCACAAGCCCTGCTAATCGAGGTACTACGTTTGTATTGAAATGCCATTTATCAATTGACCATCCGATCAAAGGATCAAACCATTTGAAAAGAGCAATGAATAGTTCAATACGTCGATAAAAGATCCAATTCGAGCATTGAAATTTTTATAAATAGATTTCATTGAAATGCAAATGTTTTAAATATCTATGAAGGATTTGTGTGCAAATACATTCTAATGTCAAACTGCAAGTGCAAATTGTTGATTAAAATGGAATAATTCGTTGAATCTTTTTCAAGTACTTTGGCTTATAATAAATGACATTTCAATACAAGCGTAGCAATAAAAAATTACAACGCACAAGAGAAATCCATTGAAATACAATCGTCAAATTGCCAATACTGATTTCTGGAAAACTAAGATAAGATTCACACAATTATAATTACGTGCAGGAATGCGAGTCAAATTTGAGTGCATAGCTTACCTCTACTAATACAATCACAAGAGTATAAATAAAAAAAAATTTAAATGATCACACAAGCCCCAATTGCATGCTTGATATGTAGTTTAACCAAGTCACACATACCTTGCATACTAACAAAAATAAGCAGCAAGAAAAGATATGTAGTTTTCAACCAAGTCACACATCCCTTGCATACTAACAAAGATAAGCAGCGAAAAAGATATGTTGTTTTCAACATATCACACATCCCTTAAATACTAACAAAAATTAGCAAGAAAAGATAGCATAACTTACCAAAGCATATGGGGGTGGTATTTGTCAAACTAGAGTTGGTCAATTAGCACATAGTTGAGGAGTAGAAGGGTTTGTCAAGGGTGTTCAGGATTGATAAGTGAGAGAAAGACTAGCAAGGTGCTTAGCAAACGTAGGCCTAGCGTGTGGAAGGCCTTAAATAGGATGGGGATGGAGACAACGACAAGAGGAAAGCCAAATCGGGAGGTTAGGGTTGGGAGGGGCAATTAAGGTTGGGATGAGTTGAGAGTGTTGTTTTAGGGATTATTTTGAGTTTTTTTTGAAGTTATTAAAAATTAATAAAAAAGAAAAAATAAAATTAAAATTAAATAAAATTAATTTAAAAAATTGGATAATGGGAAGTGATGCAATGCAAGGTTAACAGATCAATGCATGTCATGAATGCGATTAATTATAACACTTATGTCATATTTTGTAGTATGTGAGATTAACTTATCTGGGATTAGCTTAATCCATTTATTTATTGTATTTGGATATTATCTTGAGTTAGATTGAGTTAGAGTAAATTTTGGTGTTTGATTATTATATTAAGTTAGACTATATTAAAATAAATTTGTGTTTGGCTTATATTCTTAGTTATAAGTTTTTCTTAAATTAATTTAAGTTGATTTTAAATTTTTTTTAATTTGTTATCATTATTGTTTGACTCAATTTAAAGTTATCTAATAAATAATTATAATATTTTGTTCATATATATATATATAATGTAAAATATTATAAATTAACATTCATATACATATAATTATTTACATAGTGTTCATAATTTAATTATTATTTAATAATTTTAAATTTTACAAAATTATATTATTATTAATTTTTAATGAAAAATAATTCATAAATATTTTAAATTTTTAAGTTTTTCATTAATTTTTTTTACCAATTATTGTAAAGGAACTTGATATTAATAATTCAAAAACATAGGCTATTAGAGCATTCATTATTAGTTTAACCTATTTCATCCATGATTAAAAAAAGTTGTCCTTGTAGTTATAAAAATAAATTAAAGTACTTGTAAAGGGCAATGAATAGTATGGTTAATTGATGCATACAATTCCTATACATTCATTTGATTTAGTTTAATCAACCTTTGATTTGATGGGTGATTAGGGTACTAGAACTATTTGATATTATGATCCGACAATTTGATTAGATCAAACCGCCACAACTTAGAAACACCACTTAACCTCTTTCTCATTATAGTTAATTGGATCTTCTGATTTGTAGAATTGGATTGTCTAATCACCTAAGATTTGCAAGAAGCAAATTGCAACTTTAGTTCCATAATTCCATTTTGTTCCTCTCTAATACATGAAATTAAAATGGGATTAAAAGATTTTTTGTGATAAAATTCTATTTTAGGAATGAAATTCCCTCTCTTTTTATTTCTTTTTTCTCTTTTGATGATAACATGCTACCCCTTAATTATTGAATTACCTTCTCACTCTTTCTCTTTGCTTTGTGTGCTCATCTCGTCATACTTCTTTAAAACATGGTTCTTCTCCCGCTCAACTTTCTTCTTCCTTCTCTATCTCAATTTTTTGTTTAAGTGTTCTGTTTGAAAAATCTTCTAATAGTTGACCCTTCCCTCTTCACGCTATATTTGGTTTGGTACAACATACTTTCGAGTGGAGTTGTTGGTGTGATTAATCCCACCTTTGAATAATAATAATAGTAATAATAATAATAATAATCACATATATTTCAATCAAATGCTTGGTTATCAAATGAGTTCTGATTTTAACAAAACTGTGGCCTTGGATTCATCTCTCCAAATTATTTTGTACTTTCAAAACCCCAAGCAACTTTTATTTTTGATTACATTGTTAGTACACTCAATGCTTGCCAAAATAACTATTCATCTCACATATTGCACCAAATGTGATTACATTTTGGTTTTAGCATTTTCTAGCAATATATTAACCAAAAACATATCACACTTATTTTTTGATCTGTTTTTTATTTAAATTCAAATACACGATTACTTTAATAATTATAGGAAGTTAGTTTAAACAAATTGTTAGAAATTACATTTACCATTCCATCGATCTTAGTTGTGTGCCAAAGTCTCATCCTTATAAAGATTCATCTTTTTTATCATTGAAAGCAAATTGTATCTTGCTTTCACATGTGGTGGCTGCCTAAAAGCACTTGATAAGAATCAAGTTTTAGCACATCACATACCAATCCATTGATGTGCTTGCAATTGATGATAGATTTAAATGAATATTACATCTTTGCCTTGATATCTATGAATGCGTAGTCATCTCCAATCCTTGTTTCTCTACTAAGCTTACAACAACCAGGGTGGTATGACATCCAAAATTGAAGATAGCATATTGAACATTTTTTTTTTACTTTCAAGCAACTGACCTTCTCCTTTTGTTGTTTCCTTGATGTTTTCATTTTTTTTACCACTAACAACAAGTTTTTGTTTATTTGCCTTAACTTCTTTAAAGACATATCTCCCTTAATAACAACACCAACTTGTGACTTTTACATATCATAATCCTTTTTAACCGTCTCAGCACTCAACTATAGGTTCAAAACCTATTGATACTTCACATGCCCTAGTTTCTCCAATGATAGCTTGTTATAAGGTCTGGTATGAAAGAGGAACTGCAATCTCCTTATCTAATGGATATCTTCTTTTTGTTGTTCTTGAAGTCGCTTTCCTTATCTAATAGCTTCTTGTCATGCATCGAGTTCTTCTTCTCATTAGCCATTATGAATGTGCTTGTTTGGCCAAAAAAAGTGAAAGTTCTATGGCTATTTAAAATGATAAACATATTGAATATCCATCTTTGGAGCTTTGTAGTGTAATCCAGTGATAATCACTCCGATTGTAATCTTGCATAAGACAAATGAAAAAGAACATGACATCATGCAAGCTTTTGAGGATTAAATTTTAACCTTGCAAATGAAACTTTATTCAAACAATTTGATCCATAATTGGAGAAATAGGTTTCTAGTTGATTTGTATCTCACCTTGGAGCCACATTGGAGCAAGCAACTTGACATAGTGGAGGGTCAAGGATTGCTAGGTTAGTGGAGTAAACACAACTAGATATAGGTCAGGATACGTTCTTTCTTCTTACAAGAACAAAGTCGATAGAATAAACCACAATATGAAAATACAAATGAATACAAAATATAGTTATCAGAAGAAATCTATATTTATTATCAAGAATGTGAGAGTTTAGTCTATCTCACACCTTTGTGGCAAACACTCTTACCCATTTAAGCTCTCAAGATCAAACTTAAAATTTAAATTAGACCTTCCATAGCACTCTTAAAATCTTCTCCCAAATTCTCCCAATTATGGTTCTCAAGGTCACAAAATGCTGAGAACAATTTTATTTTAGATCAAATAAGATGAGATACTAAACCCTTCCCTCAAGTATCCATTTTAGCACATGTAGCCTTATTACAAATTTGAAAAGAATGCAAACTTGTCCAAAGAAAGAACAACCTCTTAATGTTTATTTTAATTTCATCCACTTAGATCCTGTTTTGTTTCCCTAAAATTGGCTTAAGAAATCATGTTTTGAATCTAAGAAAACACCAAGTCAGTAACATTCAAAATTCATATTCAAATCCATTTGTTTCTGCTTGATGAAACCATGTGATTGAGAAGCCTAATATTTAATTGTGAGATCAAATGTTAGTCACTCTTGGACCAAAAAAAATTTTTTGCTTAAATGGATCATGCTAATGTTCTTTAAAATTGGTCTTCTAATTTAATTTTTTGAGCTCCCAAACAATCCTTTGTATTTTTGGAATGACATTTTATCCTGTTATTGGAATTCGATAATTTTTGATGCACCGAAAAATGAAGTAGATTTAATACCACTTTATTGTTTAGTGGTTGGACAAATTCCATCTAAAGAATTTTTGCAAGTTAATGCCTAAATTTAGGTCTTCACTGGGGGTTTTTTTTAGTATTTAATCTTTTAATAGATTGGATGTTCTGGTCGCATACTCCTTAAAAGAATTGAATTGTTGTTGCGAGTTGTTATGCTTAAAACCCGGCAAGATGTTTTTTTCAAAGCACCTTTGTTGCCTTTTTTGTATTCTCAACTCGTGGTATGTCACACCACCTGTTTTAGAAACACCTCTAAAGTTGGTCTATTTTTGTTCATCATGCATAACCCCTCTTCTTGGTATTAAGGTAGCAATTTCCTTCACCTGGCAAAACAATCATGCATACTTGTGTTCAACCTTGGCAGGGTGATTGTTGATTTTTGTGGATCATTTTTCTTGTCTTTGTCATCTACGACTAACAACGAATGATTTGTGCCCTTCTCTAGTCACTGGCATCACCATTTACTACAACAACAAATCCTATCTTTCCTTAATTAATATTTTTCTTTCTCCCTTGTTATCTTATCTTTGGATGCAATACTCAACATTTCCTCTTAAATTGTCATGGCCACTTGTAATGATAGTATATTAAAGAATTTGACTATGAAGAGGATATGAAGTTACATGTCTTGTTTGGCTTCTCTTTTTTGTTCTTCTTTATGAAGCTTCTATCATTGGACTTCCTCTTCACCTTAAGAACTATGATTTTCATTTCTTCCAAGAGTTGCAGGGCAATTGTGATTTGCCTTTCAACCAAATGTCTCTTTTGGTCCTTCCCATTATACTCGATCTCTAGTGGAAGCCTTCATTAATTCCTTTCGCATAATTTTCTCCATGAGAAGCTATATCTATTTTGTCATATTAGCAACCCATTGTTTCAGATATATAAATGTTTCCCTTTTTTGAGCATCTTCTCTCTCACATTGACATTATCTTTTTTGACAATTCTTCGACTTTTTAATTATATCATAAATAGTTCCTATCTTCACTTTGCCAATTCTCTTATGCTAGAATGAATTGATGGACTATTAAAACCTTATATCCCCACATAAGCAACATCTATGTTTTGATTGCAAAATCCTCCTTTCATAGGATCCAGATCTACCACAATAGGATGTAAGCTTGGATTCCAAAATTTTGATCCATATCCCCTCTTGACCAACAATGAAGCGAAACAACAAACGTAATGGCAAGTGTGTTTGGATGCATTATTTCAAAAAAGACAACTTTGGTAGAGATAGAATTAGCCATAATATATGAGAAAAGATAAGAGTTTTTCTTGTTTTTTCTCAATATTTGTTTCTCTATTACAAGAAATAAATGTTGAATAAAAACAAAGAAAAATCAATCTTTAATTGATAAATTCAATACCATAGGCCAATGTGCATGTTGATGGCAAAACCCTTGCCTTTTCAAGTTTCAAGTCCAAACTTAAGGCTAAAATTTGACCTTCCAATGCACTCTTAGAATCTCCTCTCAGAATCTTCTATTGTTGGTTCTTAAAATCCCAAAATGTTGGGAACGATCTTAGTTTAGGCTAGAAAAGAAGAGATGTTAAGCTCATCTTTTCAAAATTCATTTTTATAAGAGATGGGACCTAGTTTAAAATCTAAAAAAATAAAGCCTCTTTTAAAAAGTTTTCTATCCCCAAAATTGTTTTAAAAATATGTCTTGAATCTTAAATAAAGTTTAAGTCAGTAGTATTCAAAATTTGGAATAAAACTTGCTTCTTTTTATTGAACCATTTGTTTATGAATTTGAATGTTTAACAACAAAATCTAATCGTTTAATCAATAAAATCTCCTTTTTTTTTTAAAAATAGAAGTATATTATGAAAACGTGAAAAGTACAACATAGTAAAATTTTATTTTCAACCCAATAGATTGAACATTTCTCTATATTTTTGGTATAACATTTCACTAGTTATAACAATTTGATTATTTGATCTTAGGAAGATGCTATAACTATGATTGACTTAGTCACGAGGTCATGAATTATTTTCAAATGACTCAAGGGCAATGAGTAATAAGGTTATTGGTGGACAAGATATTGAATCATAGTAACAAAGGGTTGGGTGACAATACTTTGTGATGTTGGGACAACAACATTTGAGATTTGAAGGTAGGGAAAACAAGAGCAATATTTTCTTTTTCTCTTATCATATTAGTAGTGTCCTTCTGCTTTGCTTAAATAATAGGTAGGCATGACAACAACAAAAACAACATAGGCTACCCATTCCATCATAGCAATTTAGCATTACTCAACAGAGGCACAAGAGGCTTCTCATGTACTGATAGTTCTTACTTTGGCTTCAAAGCATTTGATTAGAACTCTATTTGGTTTTGGGCTATCTTACTCCATTTTACATAGATTTACATCCGTGGTATTTAATCATTTTGCTTAGAGCATCTTGTGCGTATTATCATCCTATTTGGGTTGTATTAAGACATTTAAATGTGTTCATAATTATGATGTGAAGATATCTTGTGTAGACATGTTTGTCACTCTTATATTATTCTCATACTCCATGTTGATGTCATATTGAGTATGGATGGGTTATTTACATGCATTTTTATTGATTATCATAGGCAAAATTAATTTTGACATTTTTGTTAGAGAACTATTCTCAGTTGTGGGTTCTAAGGAGGTGCATGTCTTATTTCAGTGATTCAAGGCTCAAGTATGCTCATAAATGGTTGCGTCCAATATTTCGTTCATTTTGTGGATAACAAGTAGCCTAGTTTGAGCTTGGATAGTTTACCTATAGCATAGGAGTTTATCGATAAGATATTGCAGTTGCATTTTATAGGGTGATAAGAAGTTCAACTCTTGAAAACAAGCAAGATATGGTATCTAGAAGTTTCAGTAGACCTTGAGGTGTGTTTAAGAAGACCTTGAGGTGTGTTTAAGAAGACCTTGAATAGAAGTGTCATCAACACCTTAAGATGTATTTTATTAGTTGAAGATTAAGAAGACTGTAATACCCCTCAAATTAGGAAGTTCAAGAGTAGAAGGTACCAAGTCTTGTGATATGTAACCAAGCTCATAACCAACTTTGACAAGAAGTCTTGGAGAAAGTTATTCAAGTCTTGTGGACCATGTCACAACATGTTCAAACACTCAAAACATCAATCTAAGAAAGGAATTCGGGGAACCTTTTTTTTAGAAGGTCATGAATAATCCTCAAGAAGGTAAGAAAAGCCTGCATGGATAGTTTCCAAAAAGGGGTATGGGTGCAACAGCTAAGTGAGAGTTATGCCATGTTCCAGATTTGTTGGAAAAATCTCTTTTGTTATGTTTTATGCCAAGGTTTTTGATGGAAGCTAAGAATTGTCTTCAGCTTGAATTTCTTACTTGTAATACTAGTAAGGTGAAACTGCAAACTCACTAGGTTATCTTTAAAGAGATCCACAAGTGATCTATCATACTGGCCTCTGGAGTATTTGTGTTCCAAATACTCAAGGAATAGAAGAAAGGAAGCCAGGCTTCTACTTTTAATTTCTCTCTTTTTTGTTAGTACTCCTTGTTATGTAAGATTCTATATTTTTTTCAGATCTCCTGGCTAAGGGTAGCAATAATATGAGTTGTGGTTGGTTTCCAGTACTAATCTTTTATTGAAAGTTCAATGCAGGATGACTATTTTTAGAGTTGCAAGAGTTGAAGGAACAATTTCAAGAATTATTTGATGAGCTTTTATCAAATTTAGTGTCAATTTGGGTAGCAACTAATGCTTTTCTTGATTGAGCAAATGTCAATTGTTATGATAGCCATTATTATTATACTACTTCATAATAAATGATGTTCACATTATATTTTATGTTGATCACATTTGCTGCATAGATAGATGTGCCTTCTTTTATTGGGTTTATAATCTTAATTCTCTAGTTGAGCAACTAGATCAACTAACCACTTAAGTAGACCAGGAGCCATGGAGGCTTTGTTATTTGCTGTTGGTAAATGATTAGAGGTATTCTAATAACCAATGCTGCATTGAGACTGATTTGCATTTCAAGGAATTACTATATGATTTTCAAGTGTTTGTTTGGCAAAATTGTAGTAGTAAGATTTATTATTTCTTTTGTTTGGTGGGTCTGGTTCTTTTGTTGAAATTTGGTTATATTATTTTCAAGTATTTTCTTGGATATCCTGTGATATGCTAGTGGCCTGAATTTTTTGTTTGTAGATATCATGGATGTATTGTGATTGCATTGAGCGATTGGGAGGACTTGACATTTTCTTCAAAGCATAACAAACAATATTACTTATAAATGACTTCAGTTATTAAGACAGATGCCTGTTGGTTCACTTGCACAATTTATCTCTTCCCATGCAAAATCTTTGTCAGCAGTGTTGTTTATTTTGTTGTTTTTCTAAGTAATCACCAAGTTCAATTGCATTGTATTTATTAGATCATTTTCAGGCCATCGAAATTGCTGATCCAGAAGCACCATATCCTTACTTCCATGGCGAAGGAGCAAAAGATGGAGAAGATCAAGAAAGTGAAGATGCCCATTGTTGCAAAACAAGCAACAACCAATATGAATAGAACAAAAAGAATGAAGGAGAAAAAGAAGGCAGCACAAGGTGGTTGCAGGAAGAAGTCTGGTCCTCACCTTCCTTCTTCCTTTTTGAAAGAGCTAGGTTTTCAAAAGCACCCACCTAATACGTCTGAGCAAGAAGAGGGTGAAGAGGATGATGATAACCTCTATGAGTATGAGGAGCCACTTCCAGAGGAAGAAATGAAGAAGAATCGACGCTTTGACCAGGTTGAAAATTATGAGTATGAGCTTCCTAAGGGTTTTGAGGTACCTCTCACCTTTGGCATCTATACTTGGTCATGAAATTGTTCCTTTAGAAGAGGTTTTAGTTCTCAAAGTTTGCTTAGTAGGACGAGGATGTGCCATCTGATGAAGGTGAGGATGTTCCAATAGATGAGGATGAAGTGGAGAATGATAGTGAGAAGCATGTGAGGATGCTCCAATCAATCACTGGATTACCAGCTGCGGCCTTCAAAGGTATTGATTATGCTATAAAACAAGAGAAGAGGTGGTTGTATTGTTAGCTATAAGGGAAAGAAAAAGTTTTTCCTAGTAAAAATCTTGTAAGCTTTTAAATTTCATTTCTGTGTTTCTAGTTGAGAGTAACCAGAGACAAGTACCTTTTTTAGCAATTGACAGTAATGTAGGTATGGAAAAGAGGAACGTGGCTTTGACTGATGTGCAAAGTGACTTGGGTGGGAAGATCACTGTTCATGATTTGTTGGATCCTCTTCATGGAAAGACTGGTTATAGCATGTTAAGGAAGAGGCTTAATCAACTGGAAAAGGCACCAATGGCTGTTCAATCTCCACTCCCTAAAGTGGAGAGAGAGAAGTTGGAGAGAAAGGTGACCTATGAGCAGTCAAAGAAGGAAATTTCCAAGTGGGACCCTCTGGTTAAGAGGAACAGAGAAGCTCCATCTCTCTATTTTGCTGAAGATATAGATTTGGGGGTCTCCACAGTTGGAGCAATTGCTGCAGAACATGAACCAAGGACAGAATTTGAGAAGAAAATGGCTGCACTGGTTGGTAACCCAGACATTATGGAGGCTCATATGAAGGATGGTGGCCGACTTTTGGAGCTCAACAAGGTAATGTTACCTCTACTGAAACACTTGAAATTTGGACTTCGTGAAGAATTTGAATTAGGCAAAGAAAATTATTTATTCATTGAATGTATACAAAGTTAACTCACTGAGGGCTACTATGTCATTAATTTCCTATTATGCTATTCCTGTCACTCCTGTTTCTATGTTTTTAACTTCTTTAAATTTGTTTGGTAAGGTTAAGCTTTGTTGTTCTTCTTGTAGGCCAAAATAACTTGTCTTAGAAGTTTTGCTTCCCATTTTGGCATGTTTACTGTCTTGACATTCCTTGGTTTTTGAAATTGGGATATAGTATACTTTTTTTTTCCCAATGAAAGATATATATGGAATCATTATTTCTTCTGAGTATAAATTTATTTGTAATCTTACTTTTAAGGCAATGTGGCATTTCATGCATGTTTGCTGTTGTTTCTCTTCTTTTTGACACAAAGAATATGATATGTTAAATTTGCATGTAGCAATTATAGGATCGAAACTTTTCTTGGAGACCAAAGTTAAAATTGCCACTATAATATAATGAATTGCTCAATATTGATGATATTTTGATTCTTAGATGAATAACAGATTCAAAAGCATACTGGAGGTATGCTGGTCATGGTACATATCAGTATTTGTTATGTATGGAAAAGATTTCATAATCTAGAAGGTTTCATATTTAACATTTGCTTTGATCACCAATTTTTACTCTCCTTTGTAGTAGGGACTAACTGGAATCGTTTGTTCTAAAGTTGTAGTTTATCCAGCACATTTGTAACCAAGTCTTATTTCTTGAATATTGTGATTGTATTTAGGCTGTGTTTACTATCTCAGTAGGTAAAAAATACTTTTGTGTTATCCGTATGATGTTTGTAATCAAGGTTCATGAAGTAGCTCTCCATGCCCTTGAAAGGCAGCTTTCCATTGCTAGTGCAACAGAGTGTGGCAGTTGAATTTTTATATTGACTCCTATTTCTGATTGATGTATTCATTGCTTATTATACTAGGATTCTTTGGCTGCAAGAATTTTTTTTTGGAAGTCTCGATTTATGCAATTTTTTCATTATCTGAAATGGGAATGTTTTGGACATTTTACTTAAAAATCTATTTTGTTGGGAAAATGATTATTTTTGTTAGCCTTTCAAAATATGTCTACTTTTTGGCGTTGCTTGATTATGTAATCATGTTAATTTATCAACTTTTGGAATCTGTTGGGCTGATATTTGAAAATAAATTCAGGATAATGGTTATTGTTTAATTTGATGTCAAGGGCATAGTTTGATAACAATTTGGCATGAAATTTATGCCTTTATAATTGGAACGTCTACAAAAAAAATTCCTAATCATTAATTTATTTCTTTGAGCTTTTTTTTTTGTTCTAAATAACATCTTAGTTTTTAACTCTGAACTTAGAACTTCTAGTTTTAAAAAAAATCGGTAATCCATATTTTTTCTTAATTTGGCTGATGCGTGAAAATAGATGAAGAGTAATTTTTATTTCTGAATTTTATCAAATGTCTTGTTTTATAGTAATTTGGCATGAAATTTATGCTATATTATAAAAACTGAAAGCTTATATCAAACCCTTGATTTTGTTTCTTGTAATAATTTCTTTGAAGTAATATCTCAATCAGTCATCTTAATCTTAGTACTATTACTTAAACATAAAATAAGTAATTTGTTTTGCTTTAATGAATGATTTGTTGTTATTATTGTAGTCTTTAGCATTCTATAAGCTAATTATGTATAGTTTTCTTAATTTTTAGTAAAATAAGTATTTTCATTCATGTTTTTTATTTTTTTGGAAAATATAATTTTTTATTTAGTTCTTAAGATGATATTTATTTATTATGTGTACTGATAAATACGTTTGTTGAATTTCATATTTTTCTAAAACTCTGAACTTAAGTTTCATCAATTCTAAACAGTTTTTTACAAACTTGCATTATTTTGTACTGATTTTATGTTTGATTTTAGATAAAATATTTATCAAATCCCGACTTTAATTATTTTAATAGTATTTAGCTACTTAAAAAAATCTTCAACGATTTTTTCTGTTTCAATCCTTTATTATCTGTTCATAAAGTTTCAGTTTTTGATGATAGATTTCATTTGCATCCATTTTGTTTTATCATGATCTTAATTGGCTGATTTATTTTGAAACTGATCGAGTCATTTTCTTGGTTAGTAGCTGATTTGTACTCACTGTATTTGGATGGTCTTGTTTGATTTGGGTAAAATTTTTGTCAAATTTTTAAAATATCTTTCACAAGTAGTAGTTTAAATGTGAGCACATTATTTCTATAAGTATCCTAATTAGTTTCTTAAATATCTGGATTCCAACAAAGACCAGTGCCACCAAATAATTGATCGCAACCTTAAATGTTTCCTTTCTAAATGTATGAACGTACCCTATGACTATAATAACTATTCCCGACTTTTAGATATAAATGCTTGTTCTTTTGTTTTTAGTAAATACTTGTTCTTCTTTAAGCTGTTGAGCTTGAACTTTTTTCTTTTATTTGGCTTGTGTTAATGTTTATGGTTTCTTTAAGAGCGGATAGGTTGATATGTTCTGAACTATTTCAGGTCTCAGTTGGGGATGTCAAGCTTCGTCATAACCGTCTTGCTAAAATGCGTAACCTTCTATTTCGACATGAAATAAGAGCTAAACATATCAAGAAAATCAAATCTAAAACATATCATCGGATACTGAAGAAGGGGAGACAGAAAACTGCCTCATCGGAGATGAATATGAATCCTGAAGCTGCAAAGGAGGCTGCTATAAGACAAGAGTTTAAACGGGCTGAGGTGAATGCATGTCTAGATATTGTTTTTTACTGTTGCTTCAACACAATTTATGCTCGTAATCTGTTTACGGCTGTTATTATACTCGTGATGTATTAGGAACGAATGACACTGAAGCACAAAAACAGCTCAAAGTGGGCAAAACGTATTTTGAAGCGTGGCCTTAAAGCTCAAGATGAGGGGACTCGGGCTGCTATAGCTGAACAACTTCACCAACATGCTCTTTTGAAAAGGAAAATGAACTCTATTAATGACAATAGCAGCAGCGATGAAAGTACAGATGAGGATTCTGACAAACTTTCACCTGGTTCAGATGGTGAAGGAGTTGCTAGACTCCTCAACAAAGCAAAAGAGAAGACTGTGAAGCTTATGGAGGAAGAGGAGGAGATGCCTAAATCAGGAGTCTTTGCCCTACCTTTCATGGTGAGTTGTGAAGGTTGTAGATGAATTCTAGCTGTGCCATGTTGATGCATTACATTGTGCATGTTTACTTATTCTGCTTGGCTGCTTACTGTTCTGATGTTCTTCAGTTTTTTCTTGTTTTTTCAATTTCAATCTCTATTATTTTGCTTATTATGACTTGAATAATGCTCCATGCTCAGTATATTGTTCTTAATAGCGATTTGAATGAGGTTAGAGGAGCTGCCCATGTTGTGACTAATGATCAGGGAGCTCTCAGATGGGGTCAGAAAAACCTGTCACCCCTTTTGATGTTCGCCAACAAGGTCAATGTCTGGCCTTGATGCTTATGGATTCAACTCTTGTTTATTCTAAAGAGGAAGTCCCACTTGTTTTTGGATGTCGGATGACAATGCTTTTAGGATGCCTAATTAGAAAATACAAACTCAAAAGAGTAGGGCTTGGAGAACTACAGATTTGAGAATTGCATTTGAAGCTATCACATTCTAGAAGACGTCTTTAGCATGCCAGAATTGCAGTTATCAGTAATAGGATTTTAATTGCAACAATGAACATTCAGAAAGCAACTGGTAAAGATCTCGTAAGTGCAGATTTTCCCATTTTTTATTAGATTATGTAAAACTACAATTGCTGGTTAAAAGATTATTTGAAGAGAGGTTGTGGAGCGTTGCTTGGTTTTGAAACTTAAAACTTATATTTCAGAGGGAAAGATTAATAACACATGAACTACAACTTATTAGTTGCTAGTTAGAAGATTGACTTAATAGTCAAACTACAAATTTTGAGAAACTTGAGAAATCATATCATGAGAATCAAGAATGTGCCATATGATAAAATTTGTTAAGTTAGACCCATCTTGAAATATGATAAATTCGCCTTATGTTATGGCTTGTTAAGAACAACCAAGATAGAACAGGAAGTTTTTTGGTCGTGCACTAACACTTGTTTGCAAAAAAATTTCTAAGCTTTTGGATTAATTGTAAATTTTAACAGAATGTTGTAGTGATTGTGATGTTCTGGATTTGTGGAAGATTAGATTAAGAATATGGGGGAATGTTGAGGTTGGTGGTTGCAGATTCTCATCTCTTGGTCTTCTTAAGTACTTCTGTGAAATCCCAAAGATTCAACAATAATGAAAATAAACAAAATCTCATAAAAAACTTTGGAAATTTTGGTTGAAAATAGCACGTTCATTATGAACCCAAATTTAAATTAATAGCTATATTTCCTCATAAAATTTTTACAAAAAAATTCAGATCTTGTGACTTTTTTGTAAATTGTAACATATTATTGGTGCAGGGCAAGAATGAGCAATTAATATGAATATAAGGATTAAGAAGTGTATGAAGAACAAGTGCAATTTGAGGTTAAATTATACAAAAAAAATATTTATCATAGGCCCACTATATAAACAATGACAAGAAAATTTGTTATGGGTTAATCAAGGAAGAATAAATTAAATAATCATGAAATATATTAATTTATATTTTTTTCTAATCTAAAATAAAGTTTTTCGAGTAGTTAGATAACTATAAATATGAAGTCAAGGTGATGGTAAATTTCTAATGGTAGGTTACTCATGATAGATGAGATATGTTAGGTGATATATTAATAAAAATGTCTAAAATATTTTAAGGTATGGATAAAAATATTTAAGAAGTAGGTAAGAAACTTGTTTTTAGAGATTAGAGATATGTTAAGTGATACATTAATAAAAGCATCTAAAATATTTTAAAGTATAAATGAAAGTATTTAAGAAGTAGGTAAGAAATTTATTTATATATTAAAAAATTATATGAGCATAAAAGTTTTTAAGAAGTAGATTGAAAACTTATTTTTATATTAAATAATTATTTGTAATCTCTTATTGAAAAGATCTCTCATGAATGGATGAATGGTTAATTGGTTGTGACTAAAGAAAGTATTACTTGATAGCTTGAGTGTTTGAGTTGGTTTAGTGGCCTTTTTTGGGTTCACTTTCATGAGTAAATTCTATTTTTTTTTTATCTTTTTAACTCTATTTTCTTTTCATTTAAGCTATTTTGTCATACTTTTTATTTTATTTAACCTAATTAATTATTTTATTCTATCTCATGGCCCAATTTCCTCTCTTGCTACACCCCATTGATATTGAGGTTCATAAGATTTGTTTTGGTCATTGTAAAGTACAACCCATTCCATAGAAAAGTACCATAAGATATGTTTATGTAACCGTACTTTATGATCTTCAATTTAGTTAAACCATGTGATTCTGTTTCCAACCTAATCAATTTAGTCTTCATATGTGTTGAACATATACAAATATTTTTTTAGACTGTTCTAAATTGTCTATTTATACATCTGAGCATTCTAACTTATCAGGAAACTCTTTTGACTTGCAGAAATATCTGAACTCCCAAGTATCAAAATAATATAATAAAATTATTTTTAAACCAAACCCATGTCCATTGAATAAGTAACGTGTCAGCCAAAAGACAATGGAGTAATTCTACTGAACATGATCATGTCTGAAACAGATATCATCGATACAATTAAGTTGTTTTTTTCCATCATTTTTGATGGGATGGGAGAGATCTTAATCCATTAGGTGTGAAAGTCTAAACTGATGTATCATTGGCCAGTACCTTGCTCCAAGTTTGATCTAGTTCATTGTGCTTCATCTCCAATCATTCAGATGCCAACTATACCTGATCGACCTTTCTAAAACAATTTCTCCTGTAGCTTATGATGAAACATTGCAGTAAAATGCTTATTCATAATTGAATTAATCTCCTCTTTTGTCTCAATATATAGGGCTAGCGGGCTGTCAAGTTATGGTGCATTCACAATGGAAGGTAGAGGTGCAATCAACTCACTATTATTCATTGTTGATTCTCTATAACCTCCCAAGTATGAAATGATTGCAGTTTTTAGATCTCTTAGATTATTTCATTAGAAAGCCTTTTTCTCAATATTTCAAAAGAATTAAACATTTAAAAATGAAGCTTAAATGAAGTAAACAATGCATAGTTCTATTTAGAAAAATTTTGAAAAGTTTTTTCAGTTAAAAGCCAATTGTTTGAAGACATCAATAAAAATTTTGAGCTTAACATGTGCATTACAGAACTTAAACTCATGAGCTTTGATATGCAATGGTTGAATTATACTCATTGTCAACTCAATTGCAGTATTATCACTCCCCTTATTTATATTAGATAATGAAACCAAATGGCATTTTTCTTTTTTGATTCGGCTTTGAGAACAATGTGAGGTATGCATGTTGAGTTTATGATAAATTATGATATCTTTTTCATGTACTTAACCAGCTTTTTAGAAAATAATGGCTCTCATTTTCTTGGTTTAATGGCATACTAAAATAGCAAAATAAGCACTAGATCATAAGGGATAAGACAACATTCTTTTAACAGCAATGATACTATCATTAACCCAAGGGACAGAATAAGACTTAGGATGGGCTGTATGCATCAGAATTAGAAACATTATTGATGTTGCTCCCACTATCAGCAATAACTTTGCAACATTTATGAAGATGGGATTTGGAAAACTTTCCAATGCTTATCAGAAACCAATGTCAATTTGTAAACCTTTTCATCTCTTCTAGCACGAACCAAATGAAATTTAACTTAATGAATTTTTACTCTCCTTGACTCCTTCCAGAATTAACAATTTAGTATTACAAAATTTAATAATAAGTGTTCTATCCTTGACTTTTAAAACATATAATCAAAAGATAAAAAATAGGATGATTAGTTGTAGGATCCTCTTTCGTAGGTTATTGTTATGTCAATGTTGGTATACTATTATTGCTATCATTTGTAATAATGCTCTTAATTGTAGGAGATGAGGAGGTCAAGTGATGCCTATAGAAGCTAACAATTTTTGGATTTTTTTTGGGGTACCTAATTACTTCATATACTTCAAATAGATCCCTTTGTGTCTCTTCTTTCAAACCAGTATAAATTTAGAAATGATTGTATTACTATTTTGTCTGATAACACATCTTATTAGTTATTCATCAAACTTTGTAATATACTTATTGACAATCTTGTTTTCCATAATTAATATATATTCTAAGAGATGCTCTTGATGGTTTTTGTTTAAGTATTTCTTTCTGAATTTCTTCATTTGTACTCATGACCTAAATGGGGTTCACTTCTATTTATATTATGAATATACAAGTGTTCTTGAGAAGCCAATTCCATTTTACGAAACTTAACATAACATTCTATAGGCATAGGCAACCTCTCAAAATATTGCTTCTTAGTCTAAATATACTTAGATTTCCATCAAAAGTTTGAGCCTCCACCTTAATGTTTCTATAGATCTTGTAATCAATATCTTGTTAGCCTTAGTTTACCATTTCCTAACTTGTGTTGTTCTTGGACTGACATGAGCAATTGGTGATAGACATGTTGTACACATTATTCTATTTTTCATGTCTCATTTAGATTTTTGCTAGACTTATCAAGTATCCTAGATTCATGGATCAAGATGAGCTTTATTATTGATCATTGTGGCTATGTTTGACAATTGCTTCTTAAAGCTGTTTTTTCTTTTTTAATCTCAAAAGCATCGAAAGCGTATTGAATAACTTTTATAACTTTTCTTTCACATAAAATGTCTTTATCAAACACACATTTTTAAAGTATCATTTTAAAAGCTTATTTTCAATTTTAAAAGCTGTCATTGAATAGCTCTTATAATTTTAGGTATTTTACTTCTAGGATAATTAAAACTAGAGAGAGTGGGTATGTAGAAAGATCTAATTAATACCTAAACATGTGATATAGAAACCAAGTTTATTAGATATAAATGGTTAAATCTTTAATTATGGTATTTCTGTAAAGAATGCATAAGTGACATTTTACCGAAAAACAAAAAAACATTACTTAATTAGGCATGCAACTGGACAATGAAAAGTCAAGAATTATGTTGTATTTAATCTAAACAATATAAAGGTTAAATAAGGAAATAAATTATATATTTAGAATTATATGTTGCACCTTATGCATGCTTTGATGCAAGATGGTGGTGCTTATGGGATGGTTGTTTGATTAAAGAATGTTGAAATATTAAGTTTAATCAAGTTCTACAAAAGATCCATCCGAAATTATCGAAGTTGTGAGTTAACGCACATCTAAAATAAATTTTGAATTAACAAAGAGAATTATAGACTAGAGAATTGTGTAGAAACTATTCTAAATTCTAAGCAATTGTTCATTTTTAGCAAGATAGAATTAGAGTTATGAATAGTTGGTTATTAACTTCAAAGAAAGAAGATTTAGATTTCTTTGGGGTGTTGGTAACAATCTCTAAAGCTTAGATTTACCCAATAAAAAATAATAAATTAGATTATGTGAAATCATAATTACTAGGTTAAAAGTTTGGCTTAAGGTTTGAGCAACAAATATTGAAAATACTGAAGAAATTGTACCATACCACCCAAGGAGTACCATGTGGATTGTACAAATTATAAGTTACAATAGACTTAACATAAGATACAATCAGCTTACAATAAGGTGTGGCATCTTTTTAGCATTTGAAGTAGAACATGCAATATGTTGTAGCCTAGCTTTTGTTATATTGTTGAAACAATTTTGTTGTTTATAGAAGAAATTCTGATGCATGTGATTGATCGTTAGACTAAATTGAATATCCTTAATGATAATGAAGTTGTTAATTTACAAGACATCAGATGAAAAGTATAATGGTAATCAATGATGATATTGGTTAAGGCATCTAACAACTTGGTATTAGCATCCCTTTTGACACATATTTCTACATGTATGCAATAGAAATGAGAGTATAAAAAATCACAGAGAGAGCTTTGAATAGTTTTTATTAATTAAATTATAATTGATATCTATTACTAGCATTGATATATCTTTAAACAAAGTTTGTTTGCAACTTAAATGCTCCTTAAAGAAATAAACACACTCAAATTTGAATCAATACTATCTAATTTTATTGATAAACTTCATTTCCTAAAATTTTTAATATTAGAACTATCAACAAAAAATGATGTATGGTTTGATGTAGTCATCATAATGGACTTTTCATTCTAGAGAAAAATGCCAATGTATGATAACATAATCATACTTTATAGCTTCATTCTAGGTAACAATATGATATTGTATGTGAAGGACTTAATATTGTGAGGATTAATAAAAATTTTGCAAATGATTTCAAATTATATTGCATCCAAATATTCTAATTCACAAAATTTAACTTTAACTTCCAAACTTAACATCTATATTCTTTATTATTGACTTGATCTTAAGTAAGAAATAGAATGCTGTTGAAATAAATTATAGGCAAACATCTATTTTAGAACAAGTTATACCATAACTCAACCAAAATGACATATTATAGAAATTCTAAAGATAACTATGAATAAAAATAAAATTTTGGATGTGATTATTGTTGATGCCCTCACCATCTCCATGATTGCTAGTTTCTTTGGATATATTGGATTGAAGAGCTATATTTCATGACCAAGCCTATAAGATTTGGTGTTTTTTTCCTAGGTCTCGATATGGATCATTAGCTTGACACACTCATCTCAAGACATGCATTTAAAAACCATTATCTTTGAGTCTGTAGCAACGTTATTCCATTTTGAGTGGGTAGAGTGGCATGCACATCATTGTTGTTCACATCTGTAGCATATTTACAATGGTTCTAATTTTCTAGTAGTTGCATGCTTATAATGATTGTAATTTCTTGAGTAGTCAATTGAGTGATTGTATTAGTAAATACAATTATGTATTCTATACCTGTTAGCAGTTGGTCATAATGGTTGCAATCACTTGATTGAGCAACTTTGGATCACAATAGTGCAACTTCTGAGCATGGTATCTTTTATAAATACCTCCTTTAGGAAGCAAGAAAGGGAGAAGATTAGATGAAATCATAGGATACATTCTTATGTCTTGTGGGCTTACATTTAGGAGAAAATTCTCTCCCTTCACCTTTTCTCTTTTCTTTAGTGAAGGAAGGGCAGAGGCTTCGAATCAACTTTTCGAGCATGATGTCATCTATAAATACCTCCTTTAGTTAACAAGAAATGGAGAAGATTAGATGAGATCATTGGATACATTCTTTTTGTCTTGTTGGGCTTACATTCAAGAGAGAATTCCCATAATCTTCACCCTTCATCTTCTCATTTCTTTGGTGAAGGAAGGGCAGAGGTTTTGAATTTTGTAATTCTTCTATTTCAAGATATGTTCCATGCAACTTTTGAGCATGATGTCATCCATAGATACCTCCTTTAGCTAACAAGAAAGGGAGAAGATTTGATGAGATCATCGAATACATTTGTATGTCTTGTTGGCTTACATTTAAGAGAGAGTCCCCATAATCTTCTCCTTTCACCTTCTCTCTTTGTAGAGGTTTTGAATCTTGTAATTCTTCCATTTCAAGACATGTTATGTGCAACTTTTGAGTAATTCCTCACCAATTCCTAAACCCATCTATCTCCTGTTTGTTTTATATCACACTTGTCTTCAAAAGTATTGTTTGGCTATATGGATAGAATCACAAAATGTACTCATATGCAAATTAAACTTTCAAGTAGAAGGTTATAAATTAAAATACTTATAGTTAGTAGTGGATTAATCACTAAAAATATTCATTTAAAATATACTAAACAACTAAAATACTAGGAAAAGAAAAAGCTTAGGCATTTTTCGAACATTCTCGGATGACCACAATGTGAAGTGGTGTGGCAAAAATGCTTAGTGTTCTGATTAGGAGGTTCTTGTCTTTGAGGCAAATGAACAAAGAGGAGTGCTTGCCTTTTGGAGATATCTTACTCATATAAAGGCTTTGTTCTTCTTCTATTACTATATTTTGATTTGCACCAGTTTTTTAGTTTGTGAATGTGAGACTAGTGCATCATGTTAGTGTTTCTTGGGTAATATTGTTAGCCTTATTAGTCTCTTAAAGGTGTTTGACAATAATAATCAAAGAATGTAGTTTATATATGTCTTGTGTTAGAGCTTTTAAACTTTGTATTAAGACTAGACAGGTTATATATAGATACAACTTGAAGGTGATAGGGCAGACTATAGTATACCCAAGTTACTTAAAGTTCAAGGCCAAGTCAAATTTACAAAGTTAAGGTTACTAAGACGGGTAGCTTGATACTTCCTTGTGGTAATGAGCATGAAGGTAAAATGAGTTAACATTTTTAAAAACCATGGTAAAACTTTGAAGTTAAAAATGTTAAGTTCTAAAGCAAAACTCTTCAAAAGTTTTGAAAGTCGACTAGCGAGATGGTCTTTGAGTCAGAATTCGAACTTGTTGACGCGGAGAGCCATCTCGATTTTTAAAACATCAAATTAAAATTTATGCATAAATTGGATTGTTCAATTAACCATGAGAGTTAAATGCATATTTTTATAACTAGTTATACGGTCTGATAAGATGGATTGTATCGTGATGACAGAGCATGACATTAGATGAGAAGTGATGTTCCGTTAAACAGTCCAATCAATTGAATCTTCCCGTGGTTACAGAGAGAATAATGTTTGAACTGCAGGGTTTATCAATTGGATAATCATATTGCTTGGATCGGACGAGCTCTGTTTTAATTACTCAGAACTGATCGAATGGTCTTTAAAGTGCTCAGAACGGATCAGATGGTCTGCCCTTAATCTATAAAGCAAAAACAGATCAGATTTTTTTTTGCATTGGGCAAAAGACCATTTTGTGGATCCTTCTGCCTTTTTTTTGCCATGAATTAGCCAGTTCAGCTATTTAAATTTTTTACTAAGTTATTCTACTCAAATCCACTAGATAAACGTTGTGAGGACAGTGCTTTAGCCATTTTAACTTGCAAGCTCATTATGTTTCTGACGTGATCATTTATATTTACTCAATTTTATTGCACTACTCTTTCTTGTTTTCATTGACTAGTCTTGTTTGTGACAAATTGTGTTCTTGTTTAGGAAGACCTCTCTTAGGTCTGTTGCATAGCCCCTTTCTGGGCTATTTTTAGGTCTCTTTTGGATTTGTTTAATTTGTATATTTCTCGTCTGGGACTGTTTTAATTTTTGCAAAAGATAGTGGGTCAGGGAAGCCTGATTCTTTGTTAGAGGGCATATATCGGTTATTTGATAAAACCATCTAAAAATTGTCTGTCTTGCTCAATTTTAAGTTTTTGTTACTTTATTCATGTTGCACTAAAATTGATTTACCCATGAATTTTAAAAATCTGCACCATTTTTTTCGAATTACTTAATTCACACTCTCTTGTGTGCATTACTCTCTTCAAATGTTCCATTTTATGTGAATTTTGTAATTCTGTATGTACTGCATTAATTCTTTAAAGAACAGAGCAGTTTTAGGGAGAGATTGGCTTAGGAATTCAATTTTTGAACCATCTCGTTAATAATTTTCATCTTTATTTATAATTATGTCTGAGAAACAACAAAATATAATAATTATTATAAAATACTTGATAAAACAAATTCTTTATCTCATCATATATTACCGCAATGTTTAAAATTTATGCAGT
Source organism: Vanilla planifolia (assembly GCA_023846275.1). NCBI lineage: Eukaryota > Viridiplantae > Streptophyta > Magnoliopsida > Asparagales > Orchidaceae > Vanilla > Vanilla planifolia. The sequence continues at coordinate 35,138,414 of CM043869.1, read as the reverse complement.
TATAAGTAGTATCTGTAGCAATTTTCCTTAATAACATGGCTTGTTCCTTCGAACATTATAAGATCAATGAACTTACGCTTGGTGAATAAACTCAAAAGTTACTCAAGTGGTTGAGTAAAGATACAGCAATTATTTTCAAGTGTTATTCTCTCCCTTTAAGATACGTGCTAGTAAATGACGATGTTTTTAAGCGATTATCATGATGCAAGCAAAGTGTTTTGATGTTTGCTAATCTTTTCTATGCCTTTCTTCTTGCAGCATCGGGGCCTGAAAAAGCAAAGAGAGGAAGCCTATGAAGAAGCTCATCGTGCCCTTGAAGAATATGAGTGTTCTTTGAAAAGTCTTGATGGTGAAGAGGCAGAATGCCAGTCGTCACCTGATAAAAATAAGGGTAGGCGAATTTTTACTGGACCCAAGTCACAGCTGAAAGTTCCAAGTACTAAAGAGCCCAACCGTCTCTCTGGTAGCGATAGTGAAGGAGACTTCGAGGAGTTTAGAGAAAAAGAGGAACATACAAGTGAAATTAGGCCAAACTTCCAGGTTCAATCTGCACTTCTCCCTAGTGATGCTGAAACAGGCCAAGAGAAAATATTTAAGGTATGCTATTCCATACTTATGTGGCTTTAATGTTTACAATACATCCCTTTTAATTTGGATGGCCTCATCTTTTGGTTGTAGAACTTTGATGATGTTGTTAAAAACCCTGGGTCGAAAACGACGTATGAAGTGGCAATTTTTGCTTCAGATTCCTGGAAAAAGGTAGTGTTCTTGAGCTCTCCACGTTTTATTTTTTTCCTTTTACCTCTAATTTGATAATGTTTTAAGCAGATGGGTGGTGAAAATTCAACTGCAAATGATTTGAAGAACACAGCCGAAGTGCATGCCAATAATGTTATTGCTAAACTGGATTCAGTGGTATATATTTCAGGTTGTCTTTTTTGTTATGTCTAAATTTCTTTCTGCGGAATGTTACAATAAGCTGCTTGTTCGTTCTAAGGAGCGTGCCGATAAAAGTGATTCTGACTCGGACATTGAGATGGTTGATGGTCTCTTAACTTCTGAGCATGTGCCCAGTTATAAGTTGCCATCTCAAGATGTACTCATACATCGTGCCTTTGCTGGTGATGATGTTGAAGCGGAGTTTGAAAAAGATAAAATGGATGCCCTTAATGAGGAGATTCCTGAACCTGAAAAACCTGTTCTGCTTCCTGGATGGGGCCAATGGACTCACGTACAAAAGAAAAAGGGTATTCCCTCTATTCTGTTAGAAGAACATGAAAGGGAAAAAAGGAAGAGAGAAGACTCCCTTAAAACAAGAAAGGATGCTAACCTTAAGCATGTTTTTATCTCAGAGAAGGTTGACAAGAAGGTATATTTTGAAAATCTTTATATATATACACACACACACACACACACACACACACATATATATATATTATATCTGAAATAAGACATGTATGATAATCAAATAATTCATTTCTTACACCTAACTATTTTTAAGATTTTCCCATTTTCTGGCATTTTGGTGTATGTTCTTTATGCATCATATTAAGTATAGTGGGTGGATGCTTACCGTCATGTTTTATTACACTGAGGCTACATCTAGTTATATAATTATAACAGCAGGTTTTTAAACTAGGTTGAGTTTATAACAAAAATATTTATATACATGCAGTAAAAAAAAAAAATTCTTCAGTTTAATTATCGACTTTGTTTGATTTATTGTGGCTTGCCATTGTGATCTTCATGGTGTTGTTTCTCTTATACAGACTGAAAAACTTCATGCAAAGAACTTACCTTTCCCTTACACTTCCAAGGAGGTTTATGAGCATAGTATTCGGATGCCTATTGGACCAGATTACAATCCAGTGATATCGATTGGGGCCCTTAATCGACCAGCCGTGAGTATCACTTTTGTGAAGTTTGTATTGCTTTGGTGAAGGAGATCTGATTAGTTGAATAGAGAGGTTGTAAGTCGTTAGTTCTCTTTGTTGACTTTATATCAGTTGGCTCTACCAATTTTCTCTATGGAGTGAAAGAAATTTGACCATTTATTTCAATGCGGTTGTCATGCATTTATCTTACTTAATTCAACAATTATAAAGTGCCTTTGAATTCGACCGTCTTTGTGTGATCTGAAACTCTATTGCAGATCGAATTGGTTAAGAGTTTCTTCATCCCTTGCATTTCTTTTTTGGTTATTTGTTGTCTTTTTTTGATTGAATGCTTGTCTCGTGTCAGGTCATCAAGAGAGCAGGTGTCATCATCGAGCCGATCAAGTATGAAGAGATTGATCCGTATGGGAATTCTGAAGCCAAAAAGAAACCAACCCACAGCAGTCAGAAGCCAAAAAACACAAACAAAGCTAAACTTGCCGGCAGGAAGACAAACAATAAGTCTTAAGTGTTTGGTTGGCTTTACAATCTCAATATTAAGTTCATTATTACAGATTACTAACCGGTGCATTATGAGGTTTTGATTCAAAGTTAGATGCAAGCAAAACAGGAAACTTTACAGATATTTAGCTCATGTGATCGAAGAGTAGCATGACATTTATTAAAACCTGTTCCCGATAGCCAATGGCAAAGAATGCTTCATCTTGTTTATGATTTAGCTCCTTGTTGTACATTGCATGGCCATAGACTTCTGTGAGGTTCTGTTTAACGCATCTTTTTGGTCTGTAATGAATTTTGTTTGAGTTACTGAAATAAAATTTATGTGAATAATCATATTTTTATTTCCGGGAATTTCGAAACATGTTTCTATATGCCTTCGCAAAAAAATCTAACTGGCATTTTGTTTGGTGTTGCTGGTAGAATGTTGACATCTTGGTAATAATGTTTTTTGAAGTTATTGATAATTTTACTTTTAGCTCAATGTTATTTAAATTGGCTTTATTGGTTTTTTTGATATCAAGATATCAAATATTTATATGTTATTTAAAACGTGTAGGAAATTTAAATTAAAATAATATAAAAGTGTGATCAAATTAATCTTTCAAAATTTTGTGGTCTTATCATATGATCAAATAAAGGTATCATACTAAATGTCACACGAAAGTTTGATATATGTTGTATAGGTGAAACTTAAATATTAGAACTTAGTTTTGAATGTCATTAATAAGTTTTGATTCAAAAAGTTATTTTTTAGTTTTTTATAAACTAATGTTTAGATATAAAATGCCTCATGTTGTCAAAAAATAAAAAAAATAAAATAAAATAATATCATACATTTTTTTATTGAGATATCAACAATTATTTTGTGTTTTTTCTTAACTTTTTTTTTCGATGAGCATCCTTCAAGCCATTAAGACAGTTTAGTTTCTACTTAACAAAGCTCCCTTTTTAAGCACCAGCGTGACAAAATAATTTTTTGATTGTATTTGTTTGGGTGTTAAACAATCAATGACATGTCACGACACTTCAACTTATGTCTCTTAGCTTTTAATAATAAAAAAATATAGTTTAGTTAATAGGTTTTATTTGTACTAACAACTTAGAGTGTGATAAACAGATAGAGTTGTTGCTCTACTCCCTCTAGGTGCTTAATGAGTAACACCTTGTTACTTTTCTCTGTTTGACATTTTATACTTACAATACTTTGAACATAAATGAACCTATAATCAAGCTTAAGATGATAATGCCTTTTATCTAAGAGGATCCGATGTCTCTCATTCGTCACCACATTAGAGGGCATTGGGCAATATTGATATAAGAGTCTTCCTTCAAGGTCTATTCACTTTGAATAAGTCTATCATAAATTTGCTATTCATTTCAAAATATTTGATCATTTGAATTGTTTGAGAGTATTGTTTGATGTCAAAAAAAAGGATGAATTCCCTTGTGATTTATTAAGCTCTTTAGTGTTTTATTGCAAACTCTTATTGAAACTCTTAGGAACAAGCTTTTGCACCATACTTTAAATCACAGGTGCAAATGATGGAGATTAGGTGAAGTGGATGCTTGCAACATGACTAGATCCTTCTATCCCATCCATGGCATGTGGGGTTCAACATGGCATTTAGACAATAGAATAGGCATTGCCAACCAAAGGGCAAGTAGCAGGTATTTGGGTAAAATAACTAAAGGTCATATTGCAACTACCATGAGAAAGTAATCATAGAATCCTCTCCTGGGGGTGTGATGGCTCCTCCTCCTTCCACTCTACCAACAACAGCAATAACAATCTTTTCAACGTTTTTAGAGAAGAAACTAAGTTGCCCATGCTCTATTGATTTAGGTTCAATGCACCTAACTCACTAGACTGCAAAACAAGAAGAAAACTTTCCCCTAGTATCTTCCAACATTGGTGCAGTGTTGTTTCATCATTTGCTTCCCTCACTATATAGTATGTAGAACCAAGATAACATCAAGCAAAGCTAAGTGGCATTCAAGTATTCCCTTCGAAAGAAATTTCTCCAAGACTAATTGTAGTACAGGTCCATCTCATGTAGAGTTGATCTCAATTTTGGCCAACTTCCAGAGTGTGGTCGAGAGCCTTGTTAAGTGAATTTGAACTAAAAATTCTTAAAGTAAAAAAGAAGACATTATCTCTATTCATTGCAATAGGGACAAAATCATCACCCCGTTTTGCAGTGCTAAAGTTAATTGTTACGAGCTGAAACACACCTAGTACACTAGAGTTAGTTGATAATGGTATTATACTACAGAAAAACTATCTTCTCAACCGAATGTGCTCTATTTGGCGGCAAGATAGAAGCACACAAATCACGCCACAGCACTGCAACAGCTGCTCCATCGCCATTATCCTCCTTTGTATCAGTCACTTGGGAGATTTCTCTGTAGATTGAGCAGATAATGCTTCGAGCTGCTTCGCGAGCCTCAAGCAACCTGTCGTTCAACAGCTCTGCAGCAATTTGCAGAAGATTTGGAATTCCAAAATCCTTCATCTCTATATAGCTCTGAATGACAAAAACAAATGATGCTTCAGAAAATTGAATGCATTGAAAAAAAAAAAAATTATAAGCATTCTCCTCAAACCAAATCATGTTGATTGGTGAGAAAACAACTGATGCGTTATGATTTTGTTTAAGAAAACTCACCATATTTGACACAATTTTAGATATGGCTGTGCCAGCTTTAGCTCTCACCCTTAGGTTGGAATGACTAACATACGGTTGGAGTTTGTTGACAAGAGGTAGTCGAGGGATTGACTCTGCCATCTTTTCCAGTACCTTTGCAGCTTCCTCACAGACAAATCTCTTGTCTTGTGATGCTTTTAGAAGAAGTTGAAGCAGCTGTAAGTAAATTATTGAAAGTAATTTCAGTTCATAATTTTCTGCCAAATTAAGTAACTTCTCATAGTAACTGCTTTGGAGAGGGAAGGAATTCCTCCAAATCCATACCAAATTGTCTAAAACCATGGTCTGATCAGACATCGACATCAACAGATGGCCAAAGGAACGAAAGATATCGGCCGAAGTCATGATTGCTGTCTTGCAAAGTGCGCTCCTTGGATTCTTCATACTCTTCTCTATAATCTTCATAACTTGTTCCCTAAGCCACACAAATATCCAGTTTTATTAGGATTCAGTGTTCACTCTTGTTGAACATTGAGTTTGGTAACACCTGGTTTCTCTTTTATTTGACTAATTACAAAATGAACCAAAATAAACGTGCAGAATTGTACCCTTTCAATTTGTCTTTTATGTAAACTAGTTATATATTATTGCAAAGCCACAACGAACGCACAGGGCAACAACTTTATCATACATCTTTGAACTTACAAAATCGGCTGCAGAAGAAATGAGTGATGCAATGCAAGCCGGCGCACATCATTTAGTGCTCCACACACTTCAGTCCAATTTTTTTAGGCCAATTCCTCCCGTAAATTCTGATTGGAAAAACCAAAATAGCAGAAGAATCGTAAGCAGGACATGCATACTCTCAAAAGAACACAAATTTGTGCAACCCAGAATGAACCGAGAGAAATGCATCAGGAAGGGAAGCTTGAACACCATCTCCACTAGAAGAATACTTGGTTATTACCTTGATCCTTGCTTCAGGATCACCGAGGGGCTTGAGATCCTCTGAAACAATATATTCTGAGGATTGGTCGGCAGCATTTGGAAGCAGAGTCGGGTTCATATTCTCGACAGAACCAGGAGAGGAGGCTTTGTCGAGCGGAATAGCACTAACCTTGGCAACCTTCTTGGGTCTCTGGATTGCATCTGGTAGAGCATTGTTGAGGGACCTAAGAGCCATTGTCGCTTGTCTACTTTGCTGTTCTTCCTGGATTTCCTTCTTTCACAACTTTCCCCGAGGGACATAAAGCAAGGAGATAGCTTTTATACTCCGTTTTTTCACTTTATAGGCTGCCTACCGTTCAGGTTCAAAGGGGCTAGGCGGGCAGTCAGTTTAACGGCTAGTTCTCGAAAGCTATCTAGTGGTTACCGTTTGAAACTTTGAAATTTGAACCTCAAGAGCTTGTAGCGTTCGTGCTGCTTTACTTTAAACGCGCCTCCAAACAGGGGAACTGCGGTGGACGAAATAAGATGTCCAAGGGAAAATTGTTAGGCACTTGTAATGTACTACGGGTTCGTTTAGAGCTGGATAGTTAGTTTCAAATGACCGTTATTGAATTTTATTGAAAGTTTTAAAATATAACAACAAGTTATTGACAAAAATATTTATCAGAATAATTATATTTATCAATTAATAAATAAAATTTTAACTTTATGACAAAAGATTAAAATAAAATTTCAATATTATTTCAAGAGATTGATAGTGAATTTTTTTATTTTCAAGTTTTTTTAGTTTTAAAAAAAATATATTAAAATATAATTAAATATTTAATCATATTTTAAAGTATACTTTTGATAAAAACTGAGTTTGAAAAGGTTTAATAAAACTTGAAGTATATATAATTTTAAAAATTATTATTAAAATTAATATGCATAAGTATTTATACAAAATATATAAAATAAATTGTAGAATTTTTATCTACATGGGAGGACTTTTGTGCATGATATATGATCATATGTTTCTTCTATTTGTCACACATTCATAGATATGTGTAATGTTGTTAAGTTGATACTTGTACCACGTTGTTTTTAATATAGTATAATAATTGTTCTTGCTATCATTAATATATTTTAAACTCAATGTTATTAAATGTGTGTTTTTATTAACTTAGATTCAACTACCTATTTGTATACCATCATAAATAACTTTGTAATAAATAATTTATATTTTAACCAATAGCTTTCATATGTATATTAATACAATTAATTAGCATATAAGCCCTTAAATATTTATATTATTTTGAATTTATTCATTATTTACTATTTTGCGACAAATAATTTAAAAAAAAATATTCAAATACTATTCTAAAATATCTATCAAAGCTTTAAAAATATTGCATTGATTCAATCAAGGTAAGCATTAATTATTTTTTATATAAAAGAATTTAAAATAGTAACAAAATATTTTCATTTATATAAAAATTTAAAAGATTTATATATATAAATTCATGTATAATAGATGATATTTGTCATTTATATAAATGTAAGCAAACATTTGCCCTCATTTGACAAAAGGATTAACTTATCTCAATTACTTTCAAAACTTAATTTCTTCTTATACCACCATCTTCATCTTAGATTTTTTTGTTTTAGCAATCTCTTATCATTACGTTCACTATTTGTACTAATCTCATTAGTCATAATATTTTATCTTATGGAGAGAATGGAATAAGATTTATTTTAATCTTATTAACCCTCATGAAGGTATCATATTCAATAAAAATGTATTGAAAACAAATGTATAATTTATAATTTAATTGAAAATGAATGAGAAAAAAATAATATGTTATATATTTTATTTCAAAATAATATTCAATAATTTAAGATAGTTTCTTATTTTTATTTTTTTTATTAATATTAGAATACTTCTTCATTGCTAAATATTGACATGACCGTTAAATGCATATTTTAAAACTAGTGAATAAATAATTGTTAATGACATTGAAAAAAGATTATGCACTAAATATTTATTGTAATTTTTTTTCTTGTAGCATTATATTCTATTTATTATACATGTCAAAACATAATTGATTTATATATTTAACACAAAAGATTTACATATTTATCATACTCCTTTTTTGTAAACATGCATGTATGTATGTCTCTTTATGTAAATTCTTATTTTTCAGTTCATATATTGTTGCTTTTTAGATTTAAATGTAATTCATATGCATTTCATGGGAGCAAATAACTTATTGGGTTTTTGTTGAATAAATTCTATCAATATATCTAAATTATATTATTTTTAAAATTAAATATTTTACTATTTTTTATATTTAAAATTTAATTATTTTTATATTGAGTTTTTAAATTAATATTTATATACTTTGAGATTAATTGTACATGTTTTAAAAAATGAATTGTTCATTCCCCGCTTAAAAATTAATACTTTTATTTCTTTTATAATAAATTTTACTAACTAGTGAAGTACATTTGCCTTAAAAATTAAATCTTTTTTTAGTTTTATGTTAACTATACTAGCAGCATCGATATAGCTTTCACTTGATGAAATTTTTTTAAGTTTTGTTTTTTAAAAACAAAACTAATTCTTAAATATTTATTTTATAGATCAAAATAATTTGGGAAAATGATCACTTATTCAACTTATTGCAACTTTAGATTTGATTATGAATATTTATATACTTTTTGATTAATTGCACTTGTTTTAAAATATGCTTGATGATTAAAAAAAATTCACTAAATAGTATATTTTAAAGAGATAATGATACCTAAAAAATAATGATTTGAGCATACAATTACAAAAATAATGTTTAGCATATAAAATAAAACTTCAACTAAATTACATTGCTAATTAATAATGCTAATAGAAGTCTACCGTAATTGTAGGTTTCTTTTGCAATCCATGTCTATGCTATTGGTTTGTGTATGCCTAGATTTGTATGTGATATGTACATAATACCAATTCTTGGTTGTTACACATCTACAAGATATATTCAAGGCACCGTTAAGGATAGCTAAAAGATATATTTGGTTTCTTGTTTGGTCGTAGACCATGATTGTCTTATAGATGGAGAGAATTCAAGATAAAATTTTCCTTTCCAAAATTGTACATACTATAATTTATTTAAGATCATATTTCATCTTTAGAAGGATGATGATATTTCTGTATTTAGGTATGAAAGATAGTAAGTTATATTCCATGATATTATTTAATTATTGATCGATAAAGTGGAACTTTCAATGATATATTGTTTGTTTATTTAGGAAGTGAAAAAGAGAGAATATGAAAGTCAATAGTCATGAATCATAGATAATATTAATTGTTGATATGATTTTCATTATTTGTTTAATGTTGTTCAATCCTATGAGTTCTAAAGATGATATATTATTTTGACGATAACAAACTTCTCTATTGTTTTATTTATAATTCAACATATCTATTAAGTATGATATAAATTATCTTAAAGATATGTAAATAAAGAAGATTACATATCATGGCGAGAAGTGGAAGAACTCCAAAAGTAACGAGTCTAGTCATATATAGAATTAAGAAAAAATCTTTATTATGGGTATCATTTGTCTTAGAAGCTTGTCAAGATTTCACAATTCTTATGGCATATGTAAGGATTGAAAACAAGTTACTTTTTATATTCATAAGCTTACACTCCACTCATAAAATCAATTGTATATCAATTAAATAAATTTGCTTTAATTAAGAAAACCCAAATTGCAAGCACATAAAGTCATTAAGTTAATTCGACTCATTTAGTGGATATAAATGAGTGATTTTATAAGGGACGAGTAACTAAGAATGATAAAATCTAAATTTATAAACAATAAACTATAAAATCATTAAAATTGCACTAACGTATAATATGAAACCTAGTTCATATAGTCAATTAATATTTTTTTAATATGTGAATTGGTAATTATTTAAACACAAGGTAAGTCAAGAAGCTATAATAAGGGAAAATTTGATTAAGGCACAATAATTATTTAAATATTTCCATTATTTAATTATTTAAGTTTTTTTTTCAATTCTCATTAAAGTTAAATGCTTGCAGTAATTCCATACAAACTTTATAACAATAAAACAAATGTTATTAGACTTATGTTAACAAGCTCTATCCCATGCTATATTCATTTTTATAATTTGAAATATTTTATTTAATGATTTAACATATTTTATGAGACAACTCAATTATTTAATCAAAATAAATTATTTCAAAATAATAATCATACATGACTTAAAGATTTAAAGATGTTACAAAATTGATTGATGATAAATTGATAATAGATTAATGTGTTTGTTACAATAATCCATTGTTATATTCACTTGTGAAAACTAGAAGCTTATCTTTCAAAATCAATTCTATTGAGAGAAAGGAAACAAGACCATAGAAGCAAACATGATGTAACATTTGTATCACAAGCTCTTGATTAAGTGATAATTTTTCTTTTATAATCCATTAGATTGGTTGCTTATATTTGTACTTCATTTCACATTCAAATGAGCTTGTGCTTTATACTTGGTCTCTTGTATGTTCTTTTCTTGGCCATGCTCCTAATTATATAGTATAAAGAGTGTTAGTTGTGCTCATGACCATATCTTGTGGACTAGTCATAGGTTGTGATTGATCTAAGAAGAATCATGACATGTATTGGATTTATCGACTAAGTTGCAACAAAAAATGATTTTATTAGTGGTTTTAAGTGGGTTACTTTAAAGAAAATGTAAGTTTGATAAAATGATGAACACTTAAAAATATTCTCTTTATTTGTCTTGCTATACTTACACATACATTTCTATCTAAATGGACTGCAGTCTTAAAGAAACAAACCAACATATCAATAGTTATCAATGTCTTTCTTAAACATTTACTCATCATGGAAATATTAAAATGAGGTTGATCAAACATTTATATTTTCTATGTTGTATCTAGATTTATCTCAGCCTGGAGCCAAAGCTACACCTTACAGGTCATCGACAAAGTACCATGGCATCTTAAATGAAAGAGAGAGGTAGGACACCATGGTTGTGCTGCCAAGCTTGAAGCGGAAATGTTCAAAGAATTCAATCTTCATTACCTCTAAGATGCATTCGGCTTAGCATGCCTTCTGACCTTGTGACTACTGATTTTTCTGAACTAAATGGGCTGTGTAGGTTGCTTTATTGAATGATCTTTGATCATCTATCATTCTTTCATTTTCAATTAACTGACTGCTTTCCAAAGTCGATTGTTGTGTCCAGTTTCAATGATATGATCCCTCTTTCACAATGGATAAAGCAGTTCAACGACTTAAGAAAATAGTTACTAAAGAAAAATTGAACAAATAATTCAAATAATCAACCAACGAGCCGTTTGGTTTATCAAAATTCATGAGTGGGAGTAGGATACTACCATCTTGGCAATGTACAGGAAGTGAACGATTGCAAGGAATTCGCATAAGGACCCCAAAGTACAACAAAGTCTGATTGCAAACACATCTGAAGAAGAAGGGTTAATTTCCTATCCACAGAACACCGGCGATGCAGCTATTAAAAATGCCAATCCCTCGGAAAGGAAGAAAGCAAACGAGCGTAACTATTTGCTTCATGCCCTGACAAAATTCATAATTAGGACAACTAGCTACTAACTGCTTTCTACAGTCCAGAGGCAGATAAGTCGTAGACGATTCCATATATTAAGTGAATCCATTTCACCTAATGGTTTCCATGACTTAGCTGAAGTATCCTGAAATGTAGCATGATCTTCACCCAAAAGCCTGCCGTTTATAAACAAGCCACTCGCCGCAAAACCCATTAGAGAACTAGGGTTCATGTAACCATGAAGTCTGGAAACCATACCACCGTCAAAAGAGAAACTCATCCGAAACGTTTTGACACCCAAATTAGGTCTCTGCAGCTCATCACCATCACTGTCCTGTTGATGCAGTGATAATAGTTTGTTGATTGGAGCTTTCCCTTCAGTTTGCATGAAATAATCCATGCCAAATGCTTCCCAGTCCACTTGTTGCCAAAGTCCACAACCTCTCTCGGTTTTGTTAATGTTATAATCTTGCAAATAAGCTGCATGTTCCAAAGATAGTCTGTCAGCTTGGAATTTTAGTTCCCTTAGCGCGTGACTGATCCTTGAGGAAACTGCATCATACAAAATACCACGAGAAACATCTTCGGAATCATCCATAATCAAGTCTTCAAGAGGGATTGGATCACCAACTACAATTGTGATCTGCAAATGAAGATAGTTTTACTTTTATGAAGGTTGCTTGAATCCAATGTTAATCACCACAATGGGCAAACAGTTACACGTTCACCAAATGATCCAACGAACCAAATGAACACAAACTGTAAAGAAAAAGAGTGTTGACAACCTTTTTGCCGACTTTAGGGAAGTTTGAACCTATAGGCATGATTTCTTGCATGCCGCTATGTACGAATGGGATCACAATAGGTACATTATCAGCATCCATTATAAGTCTGAAAGAGAAGAAAAAAATGTTACAAATCAGTTCCCGAGAAAAAAATATGAATCAAAAGCTTAGGGTGACCAAACAACAAAGATAGCTCATGATACTTGAATTGGTAAATTTCTTTATTTTCCCCTCTTTATGTTTATTAGAAAAAAAGGTATTCTGACTTGATAAGTTGTGGTTAGGAGTCTTGTTAACCTGAATTCAAATTTCAGCCCTTCTTGTTCTTTAACAGTGCCATACATACCACATAATGCTTGTTGACTGGAGCTTAGCTGCCTAAAAAAATAGTTTCTTGTTCAACAAACTTTTTGTTATAGTGAAAAGTAATCATTAGATTTCTTATTTTGTCCTCGGCTTTACAAATTTGATCATATAATTACACCGATGGTTGAATGGAAAATATTTCAAGTTTCTGATTTTGTAGTGATACTTTATGAGTTCCATGTTGTTTGGTAAAGTACATTAGTAATGCCAGAGTAAAGAATAAAATGTAACAATCAAAGCAAACTAACCGCAAAAACTTACAAGTTTTGCTTTTACGTTTCTTTTCGTTCGTGTTATATCTAAGTAGAACATTTTGCTTTTAATTTGTTCTAGTTAAGCAAGCCTAAATCAAATGAATCAAACTCAATGCATTGGTATATGACCGTGAGAAAATAACTCATTCATTTATCATGTCACTATATAGTTATTTCTTTTAACTATAAAATTTGAAAAGAAATTTGTTGCATGTTTGTCAAATTTGTAATAATAAAAGGTAAAAAAAATATCAAATCAATAGATTCAGATAAAATAGTTAATTTAAACGAGGTTAATTTGACATATCAATTAGTCCAAAGATCTCAATGGCATCTGTTAGCTAGAAGGATCTCAATGCAGTAATAGGAGTTCAAAAATAAATGGACTTAGCATTTTTTTAAATTTATATTACAAAATATAATAAATAACGAACAAGTTTTTCAAATCAAGTCAATTTTTAATAAACTAAGCCACTAAAGTAGCACCATTTAGACAAATTATACTTAGGGCTTCTAAAACTGTACAAGTTTGATTTATTGGAATAAAAATAAATATTTGTTTGTTGGATGATAACTAAATCCCACACCCAATTAATCAACAAACCGCTAATAAGATGACCATCTTTTGTGATGACAATTTACATCAAGACCCTCAGAGGTGTTGTCTTTTAAAAGGGAAGTTTAAAGACATAATCTACAATGCAAGTAAGATTTGAAAAACAAGGGCCCCATTGGCATAACCAAAATAAGTGTTTTGAGCACGTGGGAATAATATTTGATCTACATGCCTTCAACCTGGCCAGTTGTTAACTCCCTAACTATTTGGTTGGTTTAAAATGAAGCGAGAAGCAAGACGTAGGAAGCAAAGAAAAATCTTTCTCCCTTAGATGTTGAGTAGGAATGGATAACAGGAAACTGATGATTTTAGTTGTGTAAGGCACTTAGCACATAAGAGCATCTCCTAATTTGCATTCACCTCTCTATCAAATAAAATGGAACTTCCATAGCTAATCCTAGTGTGACTTCCCACTTCGACATGGACGGTACATGAAGTGTGTTGATCACCAAACTGATTGTGTCTAGATTGATTTAATCAATTGGGATGCTTAAGTTCAACTGCCAACAAAGCAGAAATTTTATTTATATAAGATCCTGCTTTATGAGAATTTCTGATCAGAACAAGGAGATCATAATTTAGATATTCAGGACATCACTAACTTCTGTCCATTCAAGTAATAAAACCATTGAAAACCACAAAAGAATTTGCAACAGGATCACAGTAATGATCAAAATCCTATGATCACAAAGCCAAACAAGTTGAAAACCTCAAAATTGCTGTTCAACATTAAAGAGAGTAAAAGCAAATGCAAGGATCTTTAAGAAAACCTCAAGAAACATGAAGAAATCACAAATAAAAATGAGTCTCTCAAAGGACTTCATCACAAGCCATTGTCTGATCACAACGACCAAACAAATGACTAGTTGAGTAAGAGTCACTGAAGATGGCGTCTCATTTGCCAACATTCAGTGAAAGTGATCGAACATTTGACCTAGGGATCAGACGTCCAATAAGAGAGAAACAAAATATGAACTTGAATACACCATACCTTCTCAACAAATGAATCACATTAAAAAAAAGTATGTAATAGATAGAAATAACAAAGTTATTATCTCAAGTAAATAACTAATGAAAACTAAAAATTTTGATATGGCATGCATCAGGCCCTTTGTAGTCTACAAGAGCGAAATGACATAACTTGTATCTCTTAATTTGCTGCTTATGCCAACGTTTAAGCACAGCAATCACATCTTTAACAACTCTTCCACTTGAAACTACTCATACTATAGTGCTTTGAGCAATAGCTCTCCAGAAGTTTGCATCCATGCTCTCTAAGTACTCAACAAGAAACCATGAATGTCATATGTGGGGATAATAGAATCAATGGGCAAGCCAGTGTTTTAGGTAACAGCAGGATCAATATCATTAGCCTCAGTGGTTAGATTAATGAGAAAATCCAAGTTTGATAAACTATTAGACCTATCAACAAGATCAATAAGAACCTCACTCCAAACCTTGAGGAAACTACAATGATACAAAGAAAAAATGCTAGGTTTCTTCAAGAGATTCTCGGTGCATTGTCAACTCAAAAACATTAAACACAGGCTCATGGAATCTCAAAATCATTAGTGTTGGATTCAATTCTTTTCAAAAGTAAATAAGGTATTGTTTTTATTCCAGCAAGTTTCTTAACTATTCCAAATAAAGTCTTGATTGGGAAAGACCTTGCTTGGGCGAGGGGTTACCTCAAATTGTTGTCCTGATAGTAAGGAGCAATGGTGGCTAGAAAAGGAGAGGAGTGAAAACAAGGAAAGGGGAACAAAAAATCTTGGCTAAAATGGAAGTAACAAAATACCAAGAAAAAGAAGGAAACTCTGAAAGTTTTGAATATCAAAGTTGGAGTTCTATGAAGGAATTGAGGGGCCTCTAAATTTTACAGCAATTAGGAGTGGGTCTATAGAAAAAAAACAGCAATGTCTACAGGAAAACCTTAGGAAGAAGAGATATTTCCTATGAAAACCTTAGGAAGCAACGTCTATGGCTTCGAGTTCAAGCCCCGCCCCACCACCCCATACCCTGACCAACGGGAGGAGAGATATTTACTATGAAAATTCCATGAAATGAGACGAATTGGGAGGTGGTTGTGTGGGGGGTGGGGGCCTCAACTAATCTTTGGTAACTTGTTAAAATTGATGGTGATGAGATAGTGGCACACGTTGGAATTATAAACATTTAGGTTTATTCATTACTTGCAAACTGCCAAAGTGATGAATATAAAAGCTTTGAAAGATCATGTGAATTAATAGTTTGGAATTTTTCATAAGGATTGGAACACATTTAGTATGGCTAAGGCACGAAAAACAAAGAAGCTATGACAATCTGAAATTTTGATAGACTTTAAAGGGAGAAAGATCTCAGGCACAATAAGTTCATAAAACATTAAAATAATACTGGAACTATTAATAGGCTTGTAGTTTAAGAATTCTAGTAAATAAAACACAACATATTTTTATAAAATTTTTTGACAACGGGTTTTAAAGGTGTGTGAAGCAGAAATTCCCACAAAAAAGAAGAGCTTGTGGTTGGTTTATGAAATAAGATAAGTGGGATAATTGATAAGGAACCACGGTGTCTCACTTCCTTATCGACACTTTGTTTGTGGCCACAAGGATGGAGAATGACATTGCACACAAGTTTTTATCTTGGATCATTGGCTAGTCATGTCAAAAAGATAAACTATCTTTCATTTCAACATATAAACTTTGCATAGCTGAACTAAGGGTTTAAGCCAACAACACAATAATTCCTCAGCAACCCTATAAAAGGCCATAAGAAACCAAACTAACAAAACCAACCCCAGTGATCCTTGGATCACCCTAGGATGGTTTGGCTACCTTATTTGGGATTAGTTCCTTGATAAAGCTAAGTCACTATACTTGATTACCCAAGGTGGTCTAGAAAAATTCTAAACTCAAAAAAAACATGGATAGCCTTTAGATCAAGCATACAACAAAGGAACACACCCAAACATTAAGATATTGCATGAATTCATGCAATGCTCAAATAAAGCTTTGTAAACCTAGATACACCCAATCCTAGAGAAAAAATACAAGCATGCATGTCAAAGAAACATAGTTACAAAATCTATACAAACAATGAGAAAAACACTAAAAAATATGACAAAAACCTAATAACTCTCTAATGTCTAAATAATGTTAGATGAAGTTTAGATGCGAGACGACGAGGCACTAACAACCATCCCACCGCCTCCACTTTAAAAGATCAAACGAACCATTAGAAAAATCCTTAATCCAAAATTTTGAGGTCTCCTACATTTTTTAGCTTGGTTTCATCAAGTCTCATAACAAACAATCTTTTTTGAATTTTTTTTAAGTAGATCATGTAAGCTTTGTGGAAAGTTCCATGCACACTCACCAAATCTATATGCTAGAGGTAATGGGATCAAACCAATAAAAAAATATGTTTTGCATCCAAAAACTATTTCATTGGGAAACAAACCAATGGATCCATTTTAGAATTATAATAAATTATTTCTACCTATGTTTAATTAAATCCCAATTAGATTTCTAGTCAAATACAAGATGCCAAGTAAATTATCAAAACTCTGATTTATTGACTCAATTCAATCATTTATTTGGAGATATATAAGTAATAGACAACAAAAATTGTTGCCATGAGCTTCCAAGGGGTTTTCTAGAAAATGGTAGGGAACTTGGTATAGAAAACCCATGATGCTATCAACTTCCATAAAAAGGCTTGAATATATATGCATCACTAGTATCCATCCAAAAGATAAAGTGTGTCATTCTCGAAAACATATCCGTCCCAATTAAAATAGAATCATGCCTCTTAAAAATCCAAGCCTAATATATAGTTCATATTAACATCATTCCAAGGCATTTTAAGAATAGATCATGATGTATACAAACCAATTTTTTGTTTGTTTCTCTTACCTACTAGATAGTGTCCACAATTGGTAACAATCTTAGCAACTTGTTTAGGCCAAACCAATAAAATCTATCTTCCCCGAGATTTATAGAATCATTCCTTCAAACTCCCCTCATGTATTTCTCATACTAAGAAATTCCTACGAAAAGTGTTTGGAATACATAGCCTATTACCTTTAAATAGATAACCATCATTACGGACATAAATATGCAAAAAATCTGATAATTAAATAGATTAAGTCAAATAGAGCCCTTATAATCCTTACAATTAGAAAATTCATCTCTAACTTCTCAAATCCAATCACCTTCACATATTGTTTTCAAGGTAAAAGCTACCTTAATGAAGACATCTACAGGTTTATTTCCACTATCCTTACAATGATTCAACAAAATGGTTATTTTTGCATGAATGTCATCCAATTAATATGTCTAGAATGTAACTTATGTTAAGAATTCAAATTCCTAAGAACTTGATGATCAAATAATAAGATAAACTCTTTACACAAAAAACTACATCTATAATGACACAAAAATTAAACCACTGAATATAACTCATAATTTGAATAATTTAATTTTAGACAAATCAGTTTTTTAATAAAAAATCCTATCCTATAAGAAGCTCCCTTTGGCTAAAACTTCACTTCATATGCCTGAAGCATCACAAGAAACTTCAAAACAATTATAAAATTAAAAAATCTTATAACAATTGTGCTTATTATTCTTTTTTTAATCAAAATAAATAACATGAAAATTGTTTGGGTCAACCTAAATTCTTCCTTCTTAAATCAATGATAAGCGTCATTATAAATTCTTTAATGAACCTCTTAAAGAATATAATAAGACAATGAAAACTATATATCTCATGAAAATTTTGTAGGTTCTATCCACTCTTTCATCTTCTTAGGATCTACTTTAATTCTCCCAATAATCACTATATAACTCAAGAAATCATAGACTATCATGAATATGCACTTCTTAAAGTGAATATGAAGTTTTTTTTTTGCCAAGAACCTCAAATATAATCGTCAAGTGCACTAAATGTTCAATGGTTGATAGACCATATGCCAAAATGCCACCAATACAAACTAACATTAATTTTACAATATAAAGCCAAAAGTAAGGGTCACCAATTTAGCGAAAGCACTATGAGCATTTGAAAGATAAAATGGCCCTTCTTTGGTCTTAAAAACTATATTTTAGTTATTTTCCTCTCCAATTTGAATTTGATTGTAACCAAATTTCAAATTTGTCTTAATGAATATAATAGCTCCACATATGTCCAAAATATCATTCAACTTAGGAATACATAAATAACTTTAATAGTTATCTTATTAATTTCCTATAAATCTACACATATTATTCAAATTCTTTTTTTAGTACTAATAAAGTCATAACATCACGTGGACTTAAGCTATAATGAATAGATATTTTCTCTAATAATTCCTTAACCTGCATTTAAAGGTTTTGGTATACATTCAATATAATGACCGAACAATCAATTCTATGTTAACGAAAATTTTCACATGGTAACTCGACTAGTATGTCACCAAAGAGGATATCTGTATATTCTCCTAACAATATTGTAACCACATCAAATAAAAATTCTTGACACTCCAAAGCTATAAAGTAATACCAAAGCATTCAATATCCCATCATTGAAACTTTTCTTTTGTAAATTTTTTCTTATTCTTGATATTAAGAGTTTTCTTCTTTTCTACAAGTAAATGAGTTTCCTTCTATAAGCACTAAAATTGTCCTTAGGTTAGACGGGACACAAAATCCCCTTTCCATTCATCCTATAAGTATTACATCCAAGGGTAAGTCCAACTCTATAGTGAAAAAAACTAAACATCTTTGGGTACCAACATCACGGTTTTAACGACCCTAGCCACATTATTTGGTTGAAAGTGTGGTATTATACTTTCATTCAATTATTAGAATTATAATCAATAATCCGATTGATGTCAATACATTTTAGTTCTTTACGATGTACAATGATCCTTGTTAAGCATCAATGGCTGAGTGGTTAAAACACCCAGCTCATAATTGGCAAAATCGTAGGTTCAATTCCTACTAGATGCACGCCAATGGAAACATTCCATGGGTAAGTCCAACTCTATAGTGAAAGAAACTAGACATCTTTGGGTACCAACATCATGGTTTTAAAAACCCTAGCCACATTATTTGGTTGAAAGTGTGGTATAGCCTTAAGGTCTGTTTTAGAAAGAATGGTGAACATTACATTCATTCAACTACCTCTATATATAAACAACTTATAATATTATTTCCCAAGCCGAAAGAAGTTAACAAAAAATTTTAGGTTATACCAATCCTTCGTAAGCAAGTGCGTGAGTAAAATACAACTGATAACAAAGCATATGATGGTCATTTCAAGATTACTAAAATTCTTTTCCTCAAGAAATTGATCGACATCATCATCATCCCACAACCTAGCCTCAAATTCACAATCATCCTCATCATGACTTCTCTCAACTATCAAGTTTCTTTTCTTTGCAAGTCACTCCCCAAAAAAATCTCCCAACTTACCATAGATGTGACATCCAAATTGCAAAATTGAATATTTAGCTACTGTGTTAATTATGGATTTGACTTTCTATTCCCTCGCCATTATCATATAGCCTTTTTCATATCTACTCTTGGTTTGTCTACTTCCTTTCTAACCCCATTTGTTGTACTCACTTTATGCTGGAGCAATGACTTCAAATGGCTTCTAATATCTAGAGTAATGGCAAAGGATTGACTCAAATCATGATTCCTATATTTATATAATTCTTAAACCTAGCAAGGTGATATGCTCTTCCTTATAATAAGGGCATTCTCTCTTCCTAATTATCCATTACAGTTGTAATGATCACCAATAGTGAGCAAAAGGCTTTCTTATGCAACCCATCATTCCAAGCTATCAAAGATGACCGTAACAATAGCAGCAAAATGATAAATTCCTTGCCTTTTCATGTAGAGTTTAACAAGATATTGTGGGAAATCACTACAATAGCAAGGAGCAAAAATCAAGTAACTTAGGTGTTTAAGGTTCATGTGAACAACAAAGAAGAAACAAAGAAGAAACAATGACGAGCCACAATGTGATATAAGTCTTAGGTAGCAAAAAACCTCATGGATGTTAAGAGATAGGAGGAAGATTCTTTCATCATATGATTGTCTAGCAAAGGATCTTTGCAACAAGATGAGTCTCATCTCTAGAAGAACTCTATTGAGGCACCCAATGCTTTGCATAAACAAATTTTGAATGCTTACAAATCCTAAGATCTAATTTACAGCTTAGCAACATAAATCACCACTCACAACTTATTAACTAAACCATACTAACAGAATAATCAACCCCAAGCAATCAAACATCTGATGGACTAGTGCAAGGTTTCTATTGTTCAATCACAGATGATCAGACTTCTAATTGATCAAGCTGGCTGATGAAGATAACACAATTGTAAACATCTGATCAATGCAATTAAATATTTAACAAAGGGATCAAATATCTGAAAAGGAAGACCCAATTATCCAATCAAAAGAACAAAAACCAACATGTTAGAGTGCAACTATGCCCGCCAATCATACTCATCCATATGGAAATTAATGTATCACTATTCACGTGCACACCACCACATTTCAAGAGTTCTTGGTATGTCTAGTTCATAAGCACCCCTACTCTTAGCGCCTCATCACTTGTTATAGCCACTTGATTCCCAAACAAGTGTCCCTAGTAGAAATTTCACCACTTATAAGGATTTCTCTACCTCTACTATTTAGTTGATCAAGCCCTTATAAAAGCCTCATCCACTTGAAGGTTCACTATCAAATGCATTATTTGACAAAAAGATAAAAAACAAAAAGATAAAACAAAATCTAGACTAAAAAACAAAAAGATAAAAAAGTCATTCCTAATAAAACAAATATGAGAATAATAAAATGTACATAAAATGATAGAAATGCCAATAAGGCTTATACATAACCTATTACAATCTATAATGAAATAAAAACATAATAAATTAAAAATAAATAAATAAGATTTAATGAAGTAGCTCAATCATTATTTTGATACAATTTGTCCTACATTTTATCCTACCAAGTGAAATTTTATCTCGTAAATTATATTCTAAGTGAATTTTCATCAAGCTCCACATCAATCTATATAAGTCTTTATCAGAAATCAAGACATTAAATGGGGGATAGACTTTCTAATACATTTGAAAATTGATAAGAACAATCAGTTGTAGAAACAATATTAGATAAAACATAGTTAATATACTTAGATAAAAAATATTAAAAAATTACTTATTAGATTTTTCACCAATAAACCTCATCTATCATTTTTTAAAATACATTAATCTTTTATAAAATAAAGAAAATTTAACATCAAAGATATTTTTATGAGACATAAAATAATAAATCTTAAACATATGTAGTAATATTCATGTTCTTGCATAATTCATATGCCTTTATATCAAAATATTTAATTGTGAAATGATATAACTCTCTAAATAAATGCATATTAATAACTGATCATTCTTATCAAATTTTCTTGAAGATCTAATTGTTTTACTGATCTAACACACTTAGAATTATTAGACCTAATTGTTGCTTGAATTATCTAAAATACAATAAAAATTATTTTGAGATGCACATAGCAAAGAACTAATAATTTGCATAGATATGTCTAAATTAATTTGGTAATTGTTAAGACTTAAGTCATATGATAATTTTATTTCTTTAAACCAATTTTATTTTTCTCTATCTCCTTTTCTTTTAGATCAATCTTATTATTCTTCAATTTTTTCTTATTAATATGAAAAATAACTTATACTTATTTATACTCTAATTCCTCTAATTATTCTTCATCATAGTTTAAGATATATTTACATTGATAGCTCTTATGCTCAATCTTCTCATATCTATGATAGATTTCAATCTCATTTTGAATATTATTTCTAATGGTACTTTTAGATGTTTGAGTTCTAGATGAAGAAAGCAAATTAGACTTAATAATTTATTTGGGTGCTTTTATATACGAGCCTAATGATCTAAATTTGAAATTCATAAGTAACGCTATTTGAAATTTCTCTATCAGTTAAGCTAGATCACTAGTGTTTGCGAATAACGCAACTAAATTACCTTTCTAATCTCTTGTCAAGTCCCACAATAAATTTTCTGGTTAATTGTCAATCCTTGTTAACATAATAATTCTAGTTATTAAATTTTCAAATATATTCAAATATTTTATCATGGAAGAATCACTTTACTTCAATTTATATAATTGTTTATCATCATTGTGTTTAAGAATTTGTGATACGTGTGATGATATTTTGTCTATCAATTTTACAGTCATTAAAACTTCTAAATTATCTAATTTTTTATGACATTAAATGCATTCATTTTTTTAATATAGTTTAAAGTTTTCATTTGATTATGTTTAGAAGTCATGATAAATAAATAATATGAGTAAAATACTAAAACTTTTTTATGTAATGTTTAACTAAAATAATAATACAAATGAAGTGATATAAATATAATTAAACTAATTAAATAATTATTAAATAAAAATAAATAAATCATGTAATTTTTTTAATAAGAAAACAAAGAATAATAACAAAAAGATACTAACATTGTTATCAAATAACTCTCTTTAAAAATTTAACTTAAACATAAATACTAATAATATTTTAAGTGAATTAAAAAAATTAAAGTAGAATACTATCTTAGTTATCACTCATGAGATACAAAATAAGTTCATATGGCTACGCTAGAACACTCTTTTAGTTATCGCTTACGAGTTTCAAAATAAGTTTAGTCAAAGTTATGATCAGGCTTATAAACAAAATAAAAGCTAATGCATATCACAATTATAGTTTAAAGATTTACAATTAATATATTAATCTTCAAATTGAGATAATTCTACTAAATAAAAAATTCACTTCAAAGAATTTAATATTATCATTGTTATGGACTCAATGATCATCAAATCTTTATTATTTCTAACTCAATATTTAAAAATAATTTTTTATATGAACTTGTAAAAATATTATGGTAAAAGTGCTAGTTGATCTATAAAAATTATAGCTCAAAATTTTCTGAAAAACAATTTGAAAAGCTTTCTCAAATTGGATCTAAAATAACCTAAAAATCGGTTTGGATTAGTGCTATTATTTCGATTCAATCCCATTGTGGCTCGGATGCGCACACAGCTCGAGTTGGGGCTGGGTGATGCACATGCCTGTTTGGCTCAAGTCAAGTGTGTTCTGGCACTAGATCAGATACGTGCAATGCATGTGCTAGTTCTACGGTTGGCACTAGTCCGGTTTAGCTCATGCACAGTTTGACTTCATTGATGCGAGTGATCAGCGATTCAAGAGGGCATGCACATGCCTCATGCTGGTTCGAGCTAGTGTAAGGCTTTGTCAATTCGGTTCGATTAATGTGGTTGCTAGGGACTTCAAAGACAAAAACTAGTTCGTCGGTTCGGAATCAGGAGAAGCAACAACAGCTTTTGAATGCATCAAGTGAGGTTGTTATGCATGGATGCAACAAAGGGCCAAGTAGGTGCAGGGACGTGACAAAAGTAGATGTAGTTGTTGCATGTGGCTGTGAAGAGGTGCATGAACGACTCAAGAGGGTGGTGCAGTCAATGGTGATTTGCATGTGCGAACACACTGCACGACGTAATAGGCTAAGGGTGGGGCTAAGAACAATAGCAGGTGTACAAAGCTATTACAGTAGACGATTGCCTTGTGGTAGCGGTGGCCAACAGCATAGAACCCACAACAACTCTTATTGTTTTCTTTTTCTTGAATTTCTCAAGAAGAGGCTTAAGATTAATGGGGTGATAACCAAATTCTCAAAAACCAAAGGAATCGAAGAAAGCAACTTGGCTAATGACGATAATTGATTGTCACGGTGGTTTTAACACCGCAAATATGGATTTGATACTAAAATGACGAAGGATGAGCAGAAGAAACTCTTGTAATTAGATCACAACCAAGTTTTGATACTAAGTGGAGGAACTAAATAATAATTTAGATGTTCAAATTGCAACCCAAAAAATCCCAATTTGTAAACTAAGTTGTATGAGTATGCAGGAAAGAAAACCGTAGTTTTTAAGAAAAATGTGAAGACCAAATCTTCTTTTTTATTTTATAAAATATATTAATAGAAAAACAAAATAAAACCTAAACTTAAAAATAGAATGATAAAAATATCTTTCTTAATTAAAAAGTAAAAAAATAATAAAATATATAAAAAAATAAAAACAATTTTAGAGTCTTATATATGTAACCTATTACAACTCAAAATCAAATAAAAATTTAATAAATTAAATAAAATATAAAATAAATCAATTAAATCAATTCAATCATCCTCTTGAAACAATTTATCCTATATTAATAAAGTTCTTGTTTCTTCTTCTCCCACTTCAGTTTTTTTCATTTTTCTACAAGAAAACAATCTATTTCCTATTGAGTCTCCCTATAATGTTGGAGGAATCCCCACATTGTACACTACAAGATCATGACCACCTTCTTTTTGCCATTATTGTCACGATTATTTTCCCTTTGGTTTTCCACCTAATCAAAAGCTTTCCTTTATCCTTCTCTATTTTTTTTCTTGTTTTGTACTTGCTTCTCTCTTCTTGGGCGTTCTTTAATTTGCATATCTACCACTTCTATAGGAGAATGTGAGACTTGTGCTTACATACATCTCCCAATCATCTCTTGAAGCCAATAAACAACCAAAATCCAAATTCAAATACACAACTCCTCTTTCCCTTCAATCCATCACATAGAAACAAAGTATCTATTAAAGAGAAATAAGTTGCTTTCTCTAGCATATAGCTAATGAATACTAATAAAGATCGATATGATATGCATCAAGTTATACCTTTTTTAGTCTATGGTTCGGAGAAATAACACAAGTTGTATCACCTCTTTTAGCTCCTTTATTTGCATACATGCTATCATGCTTTCACTTTAAATAATAAGAAGTTGGGTTTCCTTGCATTCATTAGAAATCAAACAGATGTTGAGCTAGGGTACCTTGGTCAAATTAACATATATAACCCCTAAAAAAAATATCAATTAAAACTACTAAATAGTTAAGCCAAAACAACCAAGTTGGTTTTTATGTTTGGATGGTATTATTTTAGTTAGAAACCCAAAAATCACAATTATTAATCATCAATAACCCACATGTTTTTGCCCATGCACATCATTAAAGATCATTAAGCTGAATGATAAGGATCAAAGTTTGGCATGAAATTAGATAGGATTTATAATATATACATATATTTGTTCATATATGTTATAAGTATGCTTGATTAGTCATATAAGCAAATGAATTTATAATACATGGTAACATATAGAGGTACATTATAACATGAATAAAGTATAAACATATTTATGACAAAAACTTTAATAAAACCTTGAAAATTAATCAAATATTAAATTGTTTTTGGCTCAAATAAAGCTTGAATTGACAAACAGCGAGCTAGGCCGAACTCAATTTGAGATACAATCATATCTTTCTTCTCCAAATCTAGAATTGAATCAAAATTTAATTAAATATCTTTAATCTAAGCCCAATCTAAGATGAGCTTGAAATTGAATTATAACAACCTTATTGATGAGCAACTTGTGTCATCTACAATACTCTTAGGTTGGCAACATCCCTAAACTAATAGTGAACTTGCAAATTGTGGCATTATTGCTTCTAATGACAAAGAGGACGACCACGATCATGAGAAGCACCTTGATTAGGTTCCAATCAGGTGCTGTCATCAACCAGCTACCTAGGTGTTGATATGATTGAGGCAATGACGAGGAGTGCTCTTGCAGGGTTTTGTGATCAGCTCTTGATGTGATCATGGCTATTTTGATGGGACCCTTTGGCTACATGTGGAGGCACATTGGCCTCTCTCTACCCATAACCTAAACACCATAGGGCAATGTGATTTACCTAGTGTAATCATAGCTTTGTTTGATGAACCACAACCTCTCACTACCTGCAACCTACCATTTGACCATGAGTGTTGTACCCATAAAATTGCATGCGCTACGAGATATACATTGAAGTTTATCGATGTTGATGTGACCAATTCGAGCCACACCTTGTGCGGCACCCCACTCCCTATTTCTGATTAACTTTATTTTAATCAGTCCTGTTCAAGCCAATCATGGCTCATCAGATTATCCTTCTCCTAACACATGGGTTAAAAAGCCCATTGTTTCATTCTCCACACAATCACAACCTATCCACAACTACAAAAATGATCTAGTTATTGTTGATGATGAGAATGAGAAAGGACTAAAAAATGTTTTGAAAATGAATTAATTTGCCAACTATTTAGCTTCACATACATTTCTAAGAAGTTGATTGGTTGATGGCAGCACTATAAATGGTTTTTGGTCATGGATTTAGGGGAGGATCTTATTGATCCTCTTCACTAGATCAATGGACTATGATTCCATTAAGCATGTTAATCCTTAGAAAATTGCAGAGCAAGTCTTTGGTCTTGACTGTTGGTCCCCTATTTTCAACCCCAATCCCCATCTGACACGATTATCCCTGTCTAGATGTGTTTACCCATACTTCTTTTGCACCCTTGGGGAGAACCCAACTCTTTTCGAACCGCCTCTAATGCAAGTATTCCGTTATTGAGGGATGCGATTATAGTGAGGATGGAGAGAACAACTTATGCAAATAGTCTGCATCAAGATTATGACCGAGCTAATACAATGATTTTTATTCATTTTTTTATTTTATTGTTTTTTTAGATTAGCATAAACTGTAATGAATCACATATATAAGGACCTCATAATATTTTTATCATTTTCTATATATTTTATAATTTTTATATTTATTTATTAGAAAAAATATTTTCTTCATTTTACTCTTTAGTATAAGTCTTGTTTTGTATTTCTATAAATAAACTTTAATGGAATGAAAATAAAAAATTGATTTAATGAAAAAAATTGAAGCCTTTAAAAGGTTTTGTATCTAGAATAACACAATCACGTGCCTAAAAATGTAGGACTTATCGTCATTATCTATCCTTCTCGAGCATAACCTTAACTAGAAAAGTAGGACTCATCTCCATTATCCATCTATCTCACTCTCATCCCATTGTAAGAACTTTTCTTTTTCCCTTGTCTACCATCAATTTAGTGTCAAAGCTCCAATTTTCCTTCCTATCATTTGATATCAAAGCCTTGGTGATGGTCTGTCATCCCTAATCAAGAATCTCTCGAATTTTTAGCCTTTGGACTCCCTCCATATTGCTAATCACAAGCCGCTTAAGAAATTAAAAAAATAATAAAAAAAAGGTTGCCTCAATTTTTGTGTTATTGGCCACCATAACTTCTTGCACATGATCCTTGTAGAAATCTTAACTCTTTGTCAATGCTTCTTTTTTTTTTCTATTCAAGAGATGAACCAAGAAACCCTACTCTCGAACCATGCTACGTAGAGCTAATCCAACACAGGATCAAACCAAATCAACGTGCACCTTACATGTGCGCC
The DNA here is from genome assembly GCA_023846275.1 of Vanilla planifolia. NCBI lineage: Eukaryota > Viridiplantae > Streptophyta > Magnoliopsida > Asparagales > Orchidaceae > Vanilla > Vanilla planifolia. The sequence goes on along the minus strand of CM043869.1, from coordinate 35,110,346 downwards.
TCAAGGCTTATGAACCGCCCGTGCCAACCCGATTTAACTATGCGAGTGTTGAACCAATGAACAAACCCAATCTACCATCGACACGCGCATTGCACCAGTGTGGCCCTAGAAGTTGAACTGCCAACCCAAACCAAACTGTCTAGTCCAAACCATAGCAATGAACCAAAAAATCAGCTTATTTAAACTTTAGTTTGGTACTTGCATTCAAAAGTGCTTTTCAAAGCATTTTGATAAGATTTTTAATCACATTTTGTGTTATCAACTATGAAACTAAGAATTTAGTTATTTAGCATTGATCGTAAGGTCTTTGATGATTAACTTATTTTCTTATATTAATAATTTAACATCTTACTTAATGTGACCTCGATGTCTATAAAATCTTCTTTAACTAATTATCTTATCTTGGCTTCCTATTTTATTTCTACTATGCACAATCTACATAAAAATCTTATTTCTACACATAGATCATAAATTATGAAATAAATATGTTGATCAACTTAAATTTATATTAAACTTTTCATCTACAATTGAATTATTGAAAGATGATGCATATTCACACTCTAATAATATCAAATCATATAAATTATATTTGATATTAGTTATTTAGTTAATGTTATCAGTACTCGTGTTATTCAAGATAATAATTTTGTAAGAAAATCTTATCTGTGATAATATAAAAGTCTCTTACATCCACAAAGACTTTAAATATGACTATTATAACCCAATTGAAACAAAAATATTACTAAAATAAGAAAAACTTTATATAGGCACAATGTTAATATTATGACACAACCTGTTCTGCATTAATTATTTTTGCTTCAGGAAGAGCAAATTAGGCCTTGGACACTTGTGGTTAAGAAAAAGAAACTAAATCCCAAAGGTTCAAAAGTCTAGACAAAGGGCCTCAAGTCTCAACCACCAGCAAAATTTAAGATGAAACATAAAAGCTCTGACAAAAGCCCCTTCACATCCATCATCACTCAAGGATTGCTTCAACCTTCATCCCCAACATACCCCTCCAAGTCTATCCCTTAATACCGCACTTGTTCCTCCCCTCATCTCCCACAACCACTTATTCCTCATTAAGCACATCTCTAACCCCCTCCTCTTCTAGGCATAAGTTTAATAAAGAAAATCACAAAAAAGGTAAGACTCCAAATCTAATATTATGAATATCAACGAAGGCCATAATGCTCTTGATGGAATGTCTGGTTCGATCGAAAGAAGAGAAGATTGGGCGCCCTTAATAATTGATGCGGATGGTCCCCACCAAGCCATAAAACACTAATGATTAGTAATATCTTCTATAATTGTTGTGGGGTTAAGAAAACAACTTTGCACAAACACTTCCAAAATTTGGTTTGAAACCACGGCCCTTGCCGCATTTGCCTTCTTAAAATTCGCTCCTAAGATACCTTGCATAGTGACATTTATCATTTGGTTAGAAGAAACAAGGGTTTTGTCTTCTCCCCTTTCATTGGTATGTCTAAGTATCACCCTACTTAAGTTGTCCAACCTTGTATTCCTCCATACCACCCTCTCTTCCAAGCAAACTATCGTGATTGAGATTACTCACAACCCTCACACTTCTTTGACTCTTGAATGGTATATTTTAACATATATCAATATATTCGAAATGACATCCTTCCCATCCTCAAGGGCTCCCTTCTAACTATTGTGGAGGTGAATTTAACTATGTCATTTTTATATTGGAGATACTAGGTGGAAAGTCCTTTATATTTTGGCTTGGAAAAAGAATTCATCAACTCTATCGCATCTTACAAGCTTCATGACCTCCGCTTTGTTGCCCCTAAGTACAGAAAAGACCAAACCCACATTTGTCCAATCTTGATCAAATCTTTACAAACCACTATCTTTTTCTTTAGCTTTTCAATTTATCTTTTTAATAGTTTCACCTTTCCCCTTTTCATTCACAACCATAAGTGCCTTTGCACCTTCTACCATCTCTGTTCTTGGAGCAAGTCAAGGGTATGCAAATTGTTTTCTCTCTATGCCACCCTTAAGGTTCAAATTAACCTCCTACAATGTAAAGGGTGTAACAACTGTGAGAAGCTTGATGAGCTTCTTGCACTTGTAATTGATTACCATACTTGGTACCATCTTAAAGCTTGGCAATGGTAGTGGATCAAAGTAAGGTGGCTCTTACTAAGTGATTTGATTTTCACATTTTTTCACAAGCTCTTCTGGTATTTTAATCATATTTTACACTTAGTGTATGAGGATCCCAAATTTTAGAACTTTCTAAAACTCAGAACACCCTTTTTATCTTGATCATAAGTGCTCTTAGCACCCTCCCTCCCCTCCATTTAACTTCTACCTCCATCAAACCTGAACCCTTCTTTCAAATAATTAAATTCTTGGGCTGTGTTTCTCCATTTCTCAAGGGGAAATTCTTGCAGTTGCAAGGTCCCTCCATCCTAACCTTGCTTCAAGTATGGATAGTATCACTAATTCTTTCATTAAGGATTGTTGAGAATTGCTGATAAAGATTTCAATGTAACGATCAATCATTTCTTTGTTTACTCTATAATATATCCCAATATTAGCATGATAATATGATGGCCCTTATTTCCAAGATTGAGGGCACATGCCATCAATCAACCTTTGTACTACAATCTATCAAATTATTAGCAAGATCTTGGTTAATTGTATAAAAAATGCTTTGGATCCCTAAATTGCATACAAGCAAGGAGCTTCCATTGCTGAAAGGGATATTGCTAACAATTGTTTGTTGGTCCAAGAGATCTTCCACCTACCGAATTCGATACCTGGCTATCAAGATCGACCTGGAACAGGCATATGACAAAGTTAATTAGCCCTTACTCATGACTAAGTTCTATAACTTCCAACTTTCTCGAGCATTGGTATACATAGTCCTTCGAGTGCAACTCTTTTCCTAGGTACTCCCTCTAGTCAATGAGTTGTGGACAAAGTAGATCTTTGGGCTTCAAGGTCTCAAACAAAGTTGACCATCACCTAGTACTTCTTTGTCATCAATTTTGAAACTTATCCATCCTCATCCAAAAACACAAGCAAGGATTCTTAAGAATATTTGAATATTTCCCAATGCCCCACCTATCTCTCACTATTTTTTTTGCAAATAAATCCTTCTTTTTTGCTCAACTACTTGATGCAAAAGGATAGTTGCCAATAAGAAGTAGCTCAAAACTCAAGCAAATGATAGGTACGTGGGGAGGCTCATCATTCAAAAGAGACCTACTTTAAATGATTTCCAACACATTTCTAAGGTTAGTGCTCTCCAAGAAGGCCAAAGACCTTTCCTTCGTGGAAAGGATCAACTTTATCAATAGTATTCTAAGCTCTTTACTTGTCTACTCCATGGTTCCTCTTAAGGAACTCAATACCATTGAAAGATTGACATGAGGCATCTTTTGTGTGAGGAGAGGGGGGGGGGGGGCCGCTGAAGAGTATGGTGGCTTCGGAATCCATTACCTTAAGATGGAAATCCTAGCGGTTAAATAGTTGATCTAATTTAATGCCAAGACCTCTTTATGGGTTAAATTCCACCATGTTAAATATGATAGTCATACCAACCCCTTTCAAATTTGAAGGGGTGACTCTTATGTTTGGAAATTTATTACTCCCAATGGTTCAATTGCTATTACCGGTACTTTTTGTACAATCAGTAATGATTAGAGAATTTGACATAGCAAGGATTATTGGTGCAAACCTGACCCTATCAATAGGTGGCCAATCTTTATTAACACGTAAGTCTCTTGGCAAATTCACATATCTTCTCTCTTGGATGAAATTGGGTCTTTGGAACAAGGATACCTTCCTATGCCTTGTATGATAACTATGTTGTTTACAAGATCTAATGCCTTGATTGGCTTAGTACCATCTCTAAAAATTCCTTCTCCAAGAGTGTGTTTGAGATCTTGAGGGCCCCTACTTCCATTATACAAAAGTTTAACCATGGATACACCAACTATTAGAGCTTAAGCTTGGAAATTAAATGTTCTATCAAAGGTGCACATTTTCGTCTAGAGTGTCTACTATGAGGTTGTGCCCGCAATGGATTTTCTCAACTACAGGAATATTTTCTCTTCAAATGCCAATCTTTGAAGTTACCATGACCTGAAAACTGTTGATTATGATCTCTTCAACTACATTAAGGCTTATTTTATTTTTTTATTACTTAACTTCTATTTTTAACACCAATTGATGGACAAAAAGTTTCCCTTTTTTGTTATTTTATATGTAGGCTTCTATCAAACGAAATCACACTGACTCCTAGACTGCTCACGTTATTACGATGCTTTATTAGATTTGGAAGAATTAGAATACTAGAGTCCACAGCAAGCTGATCCATCATCTATCTGTCTTTCTAATCCTCATTTGAGAGGCAATTCCCCTAACACCCATTAACATCAACCTAGAGAGTTGGAACACCACTTGCTCCTTGAGCTCTGATGTCCCCTCCCTTTCCCATTGGTGTCCCCTACCTCCATGCTAGATTAAGGTGAGCTTTGATAGATTTATCTTCCCCACTAATGCTGCTAGAGCTGTGGTGATGGTTCGGGATTCTTCTGCTCAATTTGTAGTTGCAATGAGCATTTGGCTATCCTCTTACTCTCCTTATTGTACCAAGTTTCAGGCAGCTCACTTGGCCATTTCCCTTACAGATTTCATCTTTGATTAGAATAATAGCATATAATTTGCAGGAGACTTTTCTATCATGGTTGCACAATTCTTTTCTTGATATCCACTAGAAGAAATACTTTTATAGTTAATCCTTTATAAATAATGAGCTTCAGTCAATAGATCAAGAAAAAAGGAAGTCAAAGAGCTAAGCCACATAAGCTGAGATGTTTAGAAAATATTTTCCGTAGTATGACTTAATACACAAGTTAATTGCTAGCTTTAAAGTCTGAGAACCTACGGAATACACTCTACAAAAATGGAAATAAGAATTGCTGCTGTTGAGAACAAGGCATAATTCATATTGACCTATTGGTTGAACTGATTGAACAAAGATCTAATATAGAGAGAAGTTTAATCTACATTATGGCCAAATTATATTTGAAAACTCGAAATTGGTTTATGCTTTGATCTTTCAATTTTTCTCAGGTTAGTGATTTTTCAGAGTTCTAAAATAACATTAATCAAATCACACTTAATTGGACATACCCTTCAATGTTAAAAATATTAAATATATCTTTCATAAGAGATGACACATTTGAATGAGGTGTAAGTCATTTGATACATCCCTTATCCTCCAAAGGAAACAAAGGATTGAAATCCAGACCTAAACTCTTTCCCAAAAAAAAGAGAGAAAAAGCTTAGACGTTGTTTCATTTGGACATAAACCTGCCATGATAATGTAAACCAAAGCGTACGTGGGTTTGTCCATTGCTTAAAAAGTTGATCAAAGAAGTTCACAGCTGCTGGTGGCATCTGCTAGCATAAAAATGCAACTTGCTAAAAAGGAATGTCATTGATTATTAGCATAACAAATACAATTTCCTACATATCACCTGTTAAAAGGTGGAAACTGAAGCATAGCCAAAGAAAACCGGAAACAAATCTACAATTCAATGAGTCCCTTCTAGTTAATTTGAGCATAACATAATGTTCAAACAATATAGAGGAAAACAATAACATGCACTTTTCAAAATAGGTTCTTGAAATTTAGCCTTAGTAGATCCTACAGTTTTTAGAAATAGGAAATTTTATTCATATGTTTAGTAAAATTTGCAGGTAGGTCCCTAGACCATGCTTTTGCCAAACTACCCTTTGCTGCTCAGTGGTGGAGCAGCGACAATGAAGGCCTCAAATGTCAGTGGTATGGTGGAGCAGTGACAATGAAGGCCTCAAATGACAGTGGTATGGTGGCACCAAATATCGATAGTGTAATTCCAACAATAATCATTGACAAGGATGATCAAAATACGAACACTCCCAATGCTGAGTAAGCCGTAGACCTGCAGTCAAAGAAAGAGAAGGAGATGAAGATGGCCATGTTGACCATTTTCTGTCACACCACTCTTCTACCATGATATGCTGTTGTCACTCTACAACCATTGCCACTGCTCCACAACCACAAAGGGTGGTTCAAGGAAAGAGTAGTTCAGGAAAAAAAAAGGATTAATCCATAACCACAAAGGCTGGTCTACAATCCATTTGTAAGTTATATCAAACTTATAGATTAATCTGCCTATTTTTAAAAAGTGAGAAGGCTAAACTTCAAGAACCAATATGCAATTTGCACAAAATATATGGGCCACTTGAGATCACATGATTTTCTACTTACCTCCCAACCCCTCTCTTTGCAGAGCCAATTGTCTTACCACCATCTCTAGAACGACTTCCCTCTGGAAAAATATGAACCCAACCACCGTTATTCAACTTTGACAAAGCCATATCCATACCCTGTGGATAAAGAAGTATCAGACTTTCACGCTTTCAGCAGCTTGGCAGTACAGTACAAAGCTATTACGTCAATGAAGCTAAAGACGTTCAAGTAAATTAGAGGTTACTTCAAATACGTTCAAAATAGGAACCAAGAAAAAGACAAACGGTCAGCTGAAATGTATTGAAACAAAGAAAAAATAGAGAACCTGTCAACTTATCGTCATAACTTGCAATCTTCTTGATTCATAAACAGTAATACTTATATTCAACAATCATTTGCTATATGTTGGGTATAAAGATAGAGAACATCACAAGCTATCAGTACAACTTACAATCTTCCTGAATAACAAATGGCAGAGAGAAAAACATGTAGAATCTTGTGTTATGTCAAATGTTCTTTAAACAACAGCCAATTTCGAAATCAAATAGATACATAAGCACACAGACATGCAGAGATACACATATAGCTGTGTCTACGTATCCATGCCTCTGTGAGTGGATTTTATGCATGCAAACATACGTCAATGGAAGGGTATCAATAAGTGGCAGAGTTTACAAGAAGTGGCAAAATGAGGTGGAATACGCAAAAGTTAGAAAGATTTAATTTACATATATAGAAAGCACAAGATCAAGTCGTAGTACGATACCCAAAATCCATCATATAATCAAATATTTTTTAATTATCTACTAATTTTTCTCTAATAGACCATCCTCCTCAAGGCCTATTAAATCAATGATAATTCTCACTCCTTTCTTTGACTAGAAAACTGGATATTTTGGTGCTCGAGTTCATGTTGTAGTAGCAACAAATTTACACCACAATTACATGTGAGATAGTAACATAGATGCGACAAACAATAGTCAACTAAATGCAACCAAATAACTTACTATTTTCTATGTAACAGTAAAAAAGCTCAATCATTTCAAATCACTACCAAAATTATACTAGACAGACAAGATTGGGTACATTATTATCTCTTCAAACGAGTACTAAAAAGGACCCATCTGATTCACATCAAAGAAGAAGCTCAAAATTGATGAAACCAATGGTTCGTAGGAGTCCAAAACAGCTGTATCAAACACCACATTGCTAGAATAAACATAGAAAATGCAAGAAGAAAGGCATGAATACAGAGTGCACCATAGTTAAGGAAAGTGAGGAGGAATAGGAAAGTACAGTTCAATGCTAAAAAAGGCTCCTACATACCTGGGGCATTGGAAAAGGTTAGAAACATAAGGTCTATCTTACATAACATTACCAATTTGAAAGAAGATATTTCACAACTCAAATCTACAACATTCAAATTGCCTGACAACAAGCTTTACTTGTGCAAAGCCACCATTTTCATAGAGAATAGGAATAAAGAAACAACAATCGAAACAATGAAGAAAGATAATTAAAGTTATCCTAAAAGATTCCAACCACTAAATCCTTTTAAAATTGTTACAGCATTGTCGGGAAGAAAAGTTACAGTTTTTGTGAAAAATATTAAAAAATCAATAAAAAGAGTATGAAAATTCACAATGCCAATAGAAGCATTAATGTACTTCACTAAGACTTAGCAATCAATATTTTGGTGTTTTCATGCAGAATATGGTTAACGTACAAGCATTAAAATAGACAAGTTAATTTCTTAGCATTTCCCATTCAAAATTTTATTATATACAAAATTCAAGATATAACTTGCAACAATCTGTTAATTGAAACGGCAATATGCTTGTGGAATGTTATCTTGAAAGAATGTAAGCATAACAAATGGAATAACTTAGCATGTAAAAATAAGAAACAATTATAAACCTTCTGATAAATTCCATCCCCACGTGAGACAGGTAAGACTTTCACACAACGGAAAAATGCAGATAGTGCTGCACTTTTAAAACATCTGTCAGTGGCACAAAGTGTCCATCTTATATTGCGAGCATCCAGCATGGCGCTTGGAGGTAGCAATGAAGCTATCACAAGCGGATCATCAACAGAGGCTACATGATTGCTTACCTGAATTCCATTCCAATTTAAAGTCTACATTAAAAATCAGCTAGCAAAATCATAGATGCAAGGTTTTAGTATAAAAAATAATAATCAATGGACACAATGAAAAGGATTTGCAGACATAAAAAAAGAGGAAAAATAAAAGAAAATTCCTTAGGATAGTTCCAAAATAGCTAGACGGGCTCATAAATTTGGCATTTGTTATAAATATTTTTTCAAAACTATTATTTTCCTAAACTATTCTTCAAAAATAGTCATATAAATCCTTATAATTCATACAATTGCACAGGTAGCTTTTTACATGAAAAATAGTTTAGGAAAGAAAAAGAAATTTGAGACTTAGTTACATCATTTACAAAACTTTAGACCCATCTGGCCACCTTTGAAGCCCAAGGAACCAACTCAAGTATTGGGCTAAACATTAAAAACCTACTTGAAATAACAAGTTAACAATAGCTTTGAACATCCATGGTTTTTATAATTACATTACCCTCCAAACTAAAATAGTTTATGCAGATTATGAAATAAAAACAATCTACAGCATTCAAATTAAATATACAAAGGTTTTCTCTATTCTAAACAAGTGCAACACATAGTTTTTTCCTTGAAATGTAATATTGAGAGTTTCTCATATTACGAGGAAGATCACTAATAGGCTTATATAGAAAGAGACGAGCTAATAATGTTTTATGATAAAAAAGCTGAAAGATAATTATGTAGAAATCAACAAAAATGGAGGCCAAGGCCAAAAAGTTCATATATCTATCAAGCACATCTTTTCTTTGAAAGATAAACAACAAAACTGAACGATAATAAACATAAGACATACTCTAAACATAATCATAGCTTAAGACTCCATCTTAGCAGGTTCTCATTTGTAGACTTCGCTCAACACAAACTTAAAATAGGAAGAATATAGCATATGCAGATTGAAGCATCATTTCAGAAAATGTTATTGCTATAGCCAGACAACTTCACTAATTTCCCTGGGATTTGAATGTGCAAATTATTGAGATCATAAGTTTCAACTTCAAAAATCTTATTATCACATCCCCATAATTACAAAATAAAAAGGACAAACTCAGTTACTTCTAGCATTAAATGTCCAATTTATTTACAAAATTAAACTTGGATTCAACCAGGCACTCCATTTGATGGAAAAAAAATGGGGAAACTTATTTGCAAAATTAATAGAGAAAATTCATTATACTATGGAACTAATAATAAGAAAAAACAACTGATAAGAAAATTGTAAACCAATATTCAGTAGTGGAAACTAGAAAGTCACACACCTGATAACTGAATTGATAGCAACATTTTGATTCAAATCATGCAAGAACATTAAAGAAAGTGTTGGAAAAGATGATGCATATAAAATGACAGAATAATGAACTTAAATTCAATATGCAAGATTAGTCATATATTGTTTCCTATATTTCTTTTGCCTAAGTTGTGTGCTCCATTGTTCTCTGAGCAAAATTCATCATGCATTGAAAAGGCAAATGATTTTACACACAGTGGAAACTTGCTGCTATTAAAAGATGCGGATAAAAATTTTAATTAGAGTATTTTGTTTGGTAAAATGCTTCAAGAAAGGCATTTGGAGAGCTTTTGCATGTGGGAGATGCTTGGGTTTCTTTAGCAGTCCAATGAAAAAAAAAGCCCTAAAAAACCTTTACAAAACACCGCCAAAAGCATCCTTAAAGTTGGATCTTCACCAACACATTAAACCTACATTTAAATTTTCAAAAAAATAAATGCACATTGCCAATGACAGATTTGATAGTAAACATCAACAATAAGGCTATTTACTAAAAAAATAAGATGCAGTTTAAAAAATGCTTATTTATACAATGTTTCATATAAGATAAAACAATTTTAACTTGCTTGCCAATTATTTCAAATTGATCACACTACATTTGACTATGCTGAGAAGATTCATAGAAAAAACCTGTACAAAAACTCCATGCAAAAAAAAAAAAAAAGAGAACCCATATAGAATGAACTTGTATTCAATACTGCACAAAGTAATTGAATGAATTAGTTTAAAAGTCACCAATGGCATACCGTTACAAGAGGCTTTCCTTGCGGCCTTTCCAATAAAGCATTGTGTAACTTCTCCACACCAACTATCTGAAAGAGATAAACCAAGGATAGGACAACCAATTGACAGATAAAATGGTAAACTACCATCAATCAATAAGCATCCATACCTGGACGTAATTAAGACCATGCATAAACACATGGCAAGCATTCCCAATAATCGGGACTGCTAAAGCTTGAAGTAAGCGCACAACAAAGGATTCATCAAAATCCTTTCCAACTGCAATTATGTAATGCCATGGATTACATTAAAACCCACTGAATGAAGAATAGAAAGGAAATTCTTTCTTTTCATCACTAAATTCTAATAAAAGTCTGTATATTTTTTTTTTTTTTTGAAAGTGGAGTAATCAAAATAAGAATAGTTTGCAAAGATCACCTCCAGGGAAAAAATTTAAGAAATCAACTCATTCCTCATCAGTACTCACTCATCACAGGAAACAACAAAAGAAAAGGTTAACACAAAATTTTAGAACCAATTCAGTTTTCAAAACAATGAGTGCAGTTCATATGGCATTGGATTGATCCTCCAAAACACTGGTCCAAAGTTCAAATAGGAGCATGGTCTGCAAACAATGAAAAATTCAGCTTCAAAAGAGTACAGGGTCTTAAGTTTGTTATCATGCAATGCAACAGACTCATACTATGGGGTGCTGCAAAGACTGACCAAAAGATAAGATTATGCGGACTGTTGCTACATGTTTTGCATTTCAAATAATATTAACATGTGCACCAACAATGGGCTCTCATAGACATTCAGCCATCACTTGCACAAGTTATCAATGCACACAAAGTTAAAAGGTAAGCACCTTGAGGCCACCCTCTTACTCTATGGTGTTAGATGTCACTAAAAATTTAAGGAGTACAAAATACCTTTGAGATCTTCACCTTTTGAGGATTCTTCCTGGCCATACATATTCTCCCTAGCTTCAAACCTTAAGAATGTTAAAGCCAATATTTGAACCATTGGGGACATACCCTCACCATCCACAAGTGAAAAAATATTTCATTTGACAAGGAACATTTTGATCACATTCTGCATCAGATAGCATTCCCTGGAGTTTCCTTGCACCTCAAATCTCAAATTTATCTCTAATAAATTATTAATTTTGTAAGTAAACCACTCATGAAAGACAAGCCAATTGCCAACAATTCCAGGCTTATCTTTGCCTGTGTTTGTGTGAAAGTTGACACTAGTTATGCCTTTCCGACTTCCATACTCAAAACTGATATTATCTTACGTTCACAAGTGGAGGTGATTTATGATTGAACCTCTACCACTAGCTAGGAATGTAGTATCTTTAGGCACTCCCCCTTCTCCTACAAAGCTACTATGCCTCCCCGTCTCTCAGGAAGCTCCAATTCTTTGGCAACCACCTTTGTCAATTCATCCTGACTAGCCTTGTAGACTTGCTTGACTGGCTCCCTTCTCCACCTCATGGTCATGTTCATGGCAACTCGCAAAGTGGTGTTTCTATCTCCAGTGGGCTAATCCCTTAACCTCCTCCTACACTATGGAATTCTCAGAATAAATTTTCTCCATTAGTGATACACGATACAAACATTTGTTCCCCCTCTTCCTTGGACTAGACTATTATGGCCCCCACTTACCATTCCTAACCTCTGAACTTCTACCTTTTGCTCCTACCCCTAATTGTCCCACAAATGTATCATTGCTTAGAAGAGACAGGAGATCTAGGTTAGCCAACTTCATAATATTGCTTTATGTTTTTTCACTTGTACTTTTATAAGCCTACTTGTTTGCTTATTGGGAACTCTTTCTCAAATGTATGATTTCTACATGCAATCTTTGAACTCAATTTTATAATTATAATATTAGGATATAACTTTGGTTCCTTCAAAAAAAAAAAAAAGAAAGCACCTTCTCAGGGTACTAATTTAGCTCGAAAATCAATCACATCCATCTCAAATAATCCAACAGGCTAGAATTTAAAATTGAGCCAAATTTAATCTAATAAAGATCAAATCAAAATATATATTTATATAAAATTATGAAAACATAAGAATAAAAAATCAATAGATACATACTCTTAAATACATATGTACAAAAATATATCTTTAAATTCCCTAAAAAAAGATGATGATTTTGAGTCGATTGGAACTTGTTAATACAATATTAAGCAAGGAACACAACATGATAAAATCCATGAAAACAAAAGAGATTCTTCTTTCCAAGTAAAATGAGCTAATACATGACTAAAAATGAATTCCTTAATTGGTAAAAAAAATTAAGAGAGAAAAAAAGAGAGCTAAATGCAATGCAAAATTAGATAAGTATAAGCAGTTGAATTAAGGTACAATTATGAGGGCAATTCATAAAAGTAAAAGATTCCCAACAATATCACCCTAGGCCTATTCTTATAAATGAGAAAGTTGGTAGAACATTGTTGACATAAACATCCAAGTGAACTGAAATCTATCATGTCATTATAATCATCAATGTGCTGTTTTCACCCTTGTTGAGTTGGCATAGACATAACAAACATGGTTCCTCTCTAGCATTGACAATTGTGGTGAAGGTGAACAATAACTTTGAGCCAAGTTTCTCAAGAGAAGAGGTTGCATGAAGATGAACAATTAAGACCAATATCATGGAGGCTAAATGAAAAATATCATCGAGACCATGAACAATACTCTATAGACCTTCAAGCATTCAACCACCACATCATTGAATCTTAAGCCTCTAATCAAGCAATTGATGGTTAGAATTGCTTAGAAAATGTTTGCATCCACCTAACTCTTCATTTATCTATGCACAAAATGTCTTACACATATAAGGACTTATCAACTTGTCGCCCCTTTAAATGGTCTATCTTTCTTTGCTCAAAGAAGTCTTAATTTGACTTTCTCCTTTGCCATTTATTTTGAGTCACAATACTCCTCAATTGCTTAAGATGGATCGAAGAGCTAGTATGCTCTCCACTTGAGAGAATTCTAATGATGAAGCTTCAATAAAAGAAAAGATAACAACAAAAGAAGTATATAATGATGAATAATCAACCAAGATATAGAGGGTTGAATTTTGTTAAGTTTGTCTCCCAAAATTATTAATGTGTGAAGAAACATCAATGATTCTACTTCAAAAAAAGCAAAGCATCTATCTTTTCCTAAACAACATTTGGACTAGCTTCATTTGGTCAACAAGACATAGATGTTATTACTCTAACTCTTTCTCCTATGCCTCCACCACTTTTTGCTCACTTTTCATAGTTTTGAACTTGTGCCACTTATCACCCTACATCAAGAAGGATTCCATTCCTTATAAGAAAATGGTACTTCAATAGCTTTTATGTTTTTCTATTGTTTATGACTCTAAATGATTATCAAAATTTAGGAATCATATCATTTCTCCATTCGATCTCAAGGAAGATGAGAATTACAGTGTTATGGTTTCCTACACAATTGTAAGATTTGATACGTACTCTTTGAGCACTCTTGTACTTAATGATGAGTGATCTTAAGTGAGAGGGATTGATATATGACAATTAGTGCAATCATTACTACATATGTAAACCACTGTAAATAGTTATGTACTGAGATTGTCAACATACAAGAATGATATCCTTGCTCCTTTCGATCTCAAGAATAACGAGGAGGATTACATTTCTATGGTTTCTTGTAGGAATATAAGATTTGATACGTACTCTTTGAGCACTCAGGAACTTAATGATGAGTGATCCTAAGTTGAAGGGATTGATGCAAAACAATTAGCACAATTATTACCACTTATTTAGATCACAATAACTAGCTGAGTGGGGTACTAAGAAGTCATAACATTTTTATGATCATAAGAATTTATGATTCTTGCATTAAGAGTTCAGTGAACTCATGCAATTAACTAGCTTGAGATAGTTTGAAGCTATTTACAGGTTTATGTAGTGTTTCAAAAATATTTCCATTCACCAAATTCCATTTCTAGACATTCCAAATTCGTTGTTGATTTTAATACCCAAAATGTAGTTTAATTGTGTTTTGACAATTGTCAATGTTTATTTCATGTCAAAGTATGAGAAAGGGTGTATTTGAGCATATTTGAGGTTTACACATGTACCAAACATGTTAGAGGTATTTGCATGTCGATCTAGGTTGGGATGAAGGCCATACATGATCCAAAAATTACAACTAGTTTTCATATTCAATTAAGTTTAGGTAGCTTTTTTCCCTCCATCTTCACTCATTGCAATAAAAGCTTTGTAAAATTAATCTCCACGATGTTGTATTGTATTTTATGGCTGAGAATGAAATTCTATAAATTCTTTAAGAGAATAGCATGATTGCAATCGAGAAAAGTAAAGACTAGTGTGTTTCTCGCATCGAGTACTAGGTTGTTGAATTTCATTCAATTCCTCAATGTGTCATTGCAATACAGCAAAAGGATGCATTCCAAATTACCTTAAAATTCTCATTGCATTCATGATTCATTCCATCATTTCCAAGTAAAATCCTCAAAAAAAATTTCTATTTCATTTACAACATTTTTAATAACTCTATATATTCCTTTTTTATATTTTTTCTCATCAAATGAACTCTTGATTGTCATGAACTTTGGTAATATGCTTTTCAAGTACACAATTTTTATGTTTCATATTTTTATTCACTTAGCATAAACTATGCAGAATCCATATCCAGACAAAATCTATCAAAATCCAAAAATTTCAGGCTAAGTTTATTATTTGTTGTTGTTACCCTCCTAAACCAAATCAAAACTTTTTGAAATTTTGGAAGACATATTTTTCAACCATTTTGATATTCAAAGTTTTCAAGAATTCATATATTTTCCATAAGATCAATTTTTCAAAAATTTGTCCTAAAATTTATCTTGATTTTTTCAAATTTATTGTTTCTAGACAACATCATATTGGCTCTTGTTTTCCCATCAACTCTATTCAGATTTTCTTGAAATTTTGTTGATAATTAGATCTAATCTACATCTACAACATTGGTATTCATGGTTTCTTGGAATTCTCATATTTTCATAATGTTTTCACCTTTTGCATCAAATTTGTGATTACTTATGATTCATTTGCTTCTATTACATTCTCTAAGGTGCCACATCACTAAAGTGCCCCCATCTCACCTCCATAATACCACATCACTAAGTCATAATTATTGGTAAGTAGAGAGCCAAGGGATACAACATCTTTCCAAATTGTTTTATCTACGAGAACTCGCATCAACTAGCTTTCTGTCAATCAAATATTTTTTCTCCACAAAATTGTTTAAATACGAGATGTCGACCATTGATACAAAGAGGAAAGCTAACACGAAAGACGGCTCACATAGTGCATTTGTCTGCCTTTTTGATATTGTTTTCTATATGTTCTCTCAAAGCTCTCTCTTTGTGATATCACTTGAGCTAGATGAAAGTTAAGGTAATGATTGTTCCTTGTCTTGCCATGGAGTTCCTTGTTTTCTCAAGCCACCCTGCATCGATAATGACAATAGAGGAAAAACTACACATATCTCACAATCTTGGTTAATGATTAATGATCGGGCTTCTAATAGCTTTTGGTTAGTTAAAATGAGGGTGTAAGGGTGATTTTGTGCATACCCTCAAATTACTCATAAATGGCTAAAGATCCCCTTCCAACATTATTTGGCCTCTCTTTTCAAATTTATTATTGTTGTCTTAACCCAATTAACATCGTACGCAATGGTAATCATCAGTGAGTTTGATGAGATACATGAGTTTTCAAATATTATCTTGTCGATGGACCCCTTAAGCACACAAATTTGAGTGGGGGGAAGTACAAATGCATGCTTTGTTGAAGTCGATTAACCCAATCTCGGTAATGAACCTTCCTAGATACCTTTTTGAGAGGTTTAATTCCATGACTCATTCCATTCCCGAAGACATAATTAGTAGAGGTAGTCGGAGCACGAGTTTCCCAAAGGCAATTGGAAGAACACCATACATAAGAAACTAATGTGGGTAACATTTAAATTCAACTGTCGTTGGTACTCAGTGATTGAGTTGTATCATTCTTAAATTTGCTTAAGGCCAATTGTCTTACACTCATCATTGGTACAAATGCATAAGCTTCTTGCATGCTAAACGAAGAAGTATCAAAAAAGACAATATGAGAAGTTGCTAAAGCTAACAACGAGAAAAAAGAGATTGAAGAGGTAACGGAATCTATAGATGGTTATCCTAAACGAAGAAGTATCAAAAGAGACAATATAAGAAGCTGCTAAAGCCAACAACGAGGAAAAAGAGACTAAAGAGGTAAAGGAATCTATAGAGGATTCTCATATGACACAATTTGTTCAAATACACTTGCAACAAATTTAATTACAATATACTTTAAAAAGTGTTAACATAACAATTCTAAATTTTTATAGTTTGATATAGCATTTCCAAGTGGAACCAATAATAAGCTAACAACTATGCATATTTATAGCTTGATAACACATATATATGAGTTGTTAGCATAACAAATATGCATAATTTTTGTTTTATATCAACTAAAAGAGAGCATTTCAAACATAAACCATAGTAAGTAGATCAATTTGTTGACACAAAAATAGATTGAAAACATGTCAAGCAAGAACGTGAATCATGCCATCAAGCTATGGTAACCTATCATTGAAGAGAAATGTGAATAGGCACAGCAAGAGTCAAAGAGGATGAAAAAGGCTAGTCAATTTTTTTTACATGAAATCCCCAATGCAAGAAAAAATGAAAGAACAATCTTCATTGTATCTGCATGAAGATGATATGAGTTTATGATGAATCTTATGGAGCAGAAATGGAGAATTAAGAGTCGAGGAAGTGGGAATGAAAGAACTCATTCAATTAGTGGAACAAGGTAGTAGATGATGCATCAATTGTATGTGCTAATACTGGAAAAGATTTAGAAGTTATACAAAGGACTTTTGGGTACCATTTTCCAATAAAACAATTTCATGAAAAAGATTTGATGTGTCTTTGTAGTCGATGTCGATTGGTGTTATCTAGTCCCCCTAACCTAGATGGGTGTAAGTACATTGTCAATAGATGACAAGACATTGTGAAATACATAACTTGATGAGTTGAACAAGAACAAAGTCGATCAATTTTAGATATAGCCAGG
The DNA here is from genome assembly GCA_023846275.1 of Vanilla planifolia. Classification (NCBI taxonomy): domain Eukaryota; kingdom Viridiplantae; phylum Streptophyta; class Magnoliopsida; order Asparagales; family Orchidaceae; genus Vanilla; species Vanilla planifolia. The sequence continues at coordinate 35,092,763 of CM043869.1, read as the reverse complement.
GAATCGAGTTCAAATTAGAAAGTCAAGCCGGGACACTAAACCCATGGAAACAAGTTTTAGGAAGTTAAATCTAGAAAAGTAAACAATGGTTGTTAAGGTTGAGCTACAATAAGAGTAAATGGTCAACATTAGTCAATTCAACAGTTAGGTAGAATCCACCATTGCATGTTGATCAAAGAGATTCTAGGAAAATTACAATTCAAAAAGTTGGGTTTAAGTCTTGTATTTTGCAACTCACATAATTAAAATTAGATCCATAATAGTATTTCGGTTTATCATGTATGATTTGAATTATTTAACTACAATTCGAGTTTTTTGCGATCTATATGTATTAGAACACATGTGAAAACCAAATTGATGAAAAAGAAAGAAGATAAAGAAAAGAGGTCTTTTATAACTCTAAAAATCAAATATTATTCTTTTGTGAAAGGAATTGAAGATCTCTAAGATAAGTTTCAAGATAGAATGGACCAATTAAGGTCAAACCACGTTAAATTCTCATCTTCTATTTAGTGAGTATTTTCTCTTAGTGGTTTTGCATTTCTTCAATATGATTTCATACTCTATAGCACAAGTAATGCTTCGCCAAAAAGTCGTACCAAGGCTACAAAACATAGACCTCAAGCTGTCAATATCCCCAATGGTGTGGTAGAGTCAAAGAAAGGTTTCACAATATTGAACCACAAATTTTCATGGAGGCAACAAAGATGAGGATTGTTGGAACCAAATTTGGTAGAGTTCAAACAATTTGCAAAGGAGAAGTGTTGGAGTTAAAGTTGGCCTAGTGACAATGACAAAAGTTAACAAAGTTTGTCGAAAGTGAAGAACGCAAGTGAGCAAATAATGGCTTGAGTAACAGGATTGAAGGTTCCTACGAGTGGACCTTATTTGAGGAAAAGTAAGCGTTGATCAAAGCATCGACAATGAATGTGAGGATAAATACGATATCAAATGGTTGTCGACAATTTTAGAGTACCAATATGAGAAGTTCTTGAGAATCTAATATGAATCCAATGTGAACAATCAAAAAATAGGATCAACATTTATCTTTATTTCTTTCTAATGGTTAAGGATATAAAAATCAACAACCTAGATGCATAAATTGAAATCACATCTTGGGCAAATGGAAGTAGAACTTGATGATCTAAGAGTCAATTTCAAGACATTTCATCATTTTATATGCAAGGTGTTGTAGGATTGGCAAAGTTTTGCACAACTTTGGAGTTTTATTCAAAGCAATAAGTATTTTCTTTGACTATGGATGATAATAATTCAATTAACTTTGACCAAGATTTTCAATATCAATGAAAATTATCAATGTTATCTAGTGATAAAGGGTTCAAACTTTTTTGTGAAGTATTTTAATGGATACAATGATTATTGGAGTAACAACTAGTGAAAATTATCTTTAGATAAGGAATGACTAATCAAGGATCTTAAGAAAAAAAAACTGTAGCGATAACATATTAAACATGGCAGATTTATTGGATTGGAAAATAGTATGATATAGCCATTTTCTTGTTGATGATACACTTCAAGTGATCATTGTGATGACAGATCTGCAAGAGGTTTGGGAAGAATTTGAAAGCAATTATGAGTACAAAATCATAGATAAATCACTACTTTTTTAAGAAATAATTGCATGGCTTGAGGATGGCAAATGAAGTAAACTTAGATACATATTATGATGAGTTCATCAAGATATCAATGGAGGTGTATGAACTTGATCTGACAATGAAGGAGGACAATGCCCTTGCCCAACTAACTTCTTTGTCATATTATTTGATCACTTATGGCCACATTGCCATTTGGAAAAGATACTTCTAAAGCTGATGAATGAGATGTGATGGAGGAATAGTGGCACGGGTCATCAATTGAGAGTAATGCTTTGGTTGTTGGGGGTGGTGGTCAAAGTAAATGTGGATTAAGGGAAAAGCATAAAGCATTAGCAAGGAACAAAGGGTAATCTAAATCAAAAGTTCACAAGCTAACATTCTATATTTGTGAGAAGGAAAGCAACATAATGAAGGATTGTTTGTGGCATAAACAACAATTAAAAGTGAAGAAAATAGAATGAAGAAGAATCATCTAAGGTTACAGTTTCTCTATTGGATGTTGATGATAGGAATCATATCTTGATGGCTACAATTTCAAATATAAGTAATTCATATTAGATTCTACACTTTAGACATTCATTCCACGAGTGCATTATTAAAGAGCAATTATTCACATATCACACATGTGATCAATACAATCCAATTGGCAAATATTAGCGAGTGCAAGATTTTTGAGGATTGATCAATACGATTGCCAATGTTTGATAGGATTGTGAGGGCCTTGACCAATGTTACGCATGTGTTTGATTTGAAGTGGATCTAGTTTAACTGATAATACTTGATTTGACATGTTATAGTTATTTAGTCCAAGGTGGAATTCTCAATATTTGTAGAGAAGCAAGGAAAAAACAAAATAAGAAGATGATTGATCACTAACAAACCTATAAATAGTTTAGATATAGATAGAGATTCTACTATATCTTAAACTAGTGTTACAAGTAAAAAATAAAAACATAGATAGTTATTTAAGACATTATATATGAACAGACAAAAAAACACGTGACATTTGCTTCAAATCTTAAGAACAATGGAGATGTCTCCAATTGTGTGAAAGAGATGGAGCTATTGTAGTGTGTGATGGTGAGCAATGCTTGATGCTCCATATAAGAACATAAATCTCAAGTGGGGGCATAGGTTATGTTTGATAAACATAACATTGGTATAATTATAATTGATTTAATGGCAAAATTTGTCTAGAATGATTAAAATTGTATTAATAGCATTTCACATAACACTATTGCAACCATCCCCCTTTGAGACCAACAGGAGGCAAGTTCAACCCTCAAACACATTCTTCTACACCATCAACCAAATGGGATTGTTTCGGGTGACTCATCATAACGAAATCACTCCCTTATTGTGCTCCTTAAGTGATCCTTCATAGTTCAACTCCGCTCTGATTGCCCGTGGCCATGCAATAAACCATGGCTCCAGTTATTGTCAACAACAAAACTTCTCTAGGCAAAAATGACAAATTCCTACTCATTAAGAAAGCCATAGTTGAACAAAAGCTATCTTCCAAATACTTTCCTTTATCGTGGCTACATTAAAGGAAAAGATTTACTTAGGATATCAGCATTAATTGATCTAGATCTTCTACCCACCACAACGCATTGTTTCATCATCATGCCAAATCAACACGACTTGGCAACCTTAACTAGTTAGGATAAGTAATAAATGATCTTTGGAACTTCCTTTATAAATACCAACCTAGAACATCCTAGGATCATCATGACTATGTAACATGCACAATTCCTAATGCGACCACAGCCTCTTACTACTATCCTTTATTTCTCGTCCATTTTTCCCTCACAATTTTTTTTGCAAACAAATAGTCATGTAAATAATAGAAATATTTGTGCCGCCTGAAAGACCACAGTTTTTCCATGTTAGGGATTTTTTACATCACAAAAATCTGTGTCCTCTTCTCCCTTTTTCCCTACTTTTCTCGGTGAGAAAAGCGCCACTCCCTGTAGAACACTTCTCTTCGCTTCCTTCTCCCCTTTCTTGGATCCATGGTTTCCCGCACGTCTTCGCCCACTGTGGGACAGTAAACGATTTAGAAAGGGCAGCATTCGATGAGTAGAAATTAGAATCACGATACCAGATAGCATAGATACCAGATAGCATAAAAACAGTTATTCGTTCGAGACTCGTGGATGGGCAACTCCCGCATTTATCGTATTTAAAAAAAAAAACATAATTGAAAACGTGACAAGCTGACAAAGACGAACCTCTCTTCCTATAAAACCTCATTGAGGAACGCTTGGCTGAAGTATCATTCCAGATACGGAGAAACCATCTCCGGATCGTCGAAGGGCAGTCGGATTCAACCTGCCACCGACGGTGCCGGTCCACCGCTACCCGGAAACGGTCTCGAATTCGCAGCTGTAGAGCCCGCAAGCGGTCCTTCCACATGATGCCCTTGAGGTCGATCCGATTGACCTCCATGTCCGCAAGATGCCAAGAAGACGCGGAGCTTGGCGATCCTTCTCTAGTTCCAAAACGAAACGAGAAAACGGAGCAGCAGCAACTGTACTAAGTTGGTGGTTTTTAGAGGCGCCTTGCGCTTCGAGCGATGACGATAGCAATGACATCACGTCGGAGCCGACCAATGAAACGGTTATCGGAATACCGTGGGCCGTTTATTTCGGATTTAAACGATGACTATTTTACAAATCATATCCAACTTCTGTTTTATTGATGTTTTTACGCCAAGCTGGGCTTCATCCGAGCATTGAAACAATGCCTTCGTAGAGATTTTTCATTACATTTTCGTGATAATTTTCAAGAGAAACTCTCAAAAGTCTTCAGAATATTCGATCGTTGTAATTATTATAATTATTTATGATTAATTATAACAATTTTTAAATTAAAACTAGTATCATAAAATGATATATGGGAGGTTTCTAGGCACCTTTTTCTTGGAATTCTTAGTTTTTTAAAATTTGTTAATATATGAATTTTTGTGACCTCTAAAAATGTCTTGTCGATTTGAGAATGGCAATATAGAAAATAAAAAATATGTATATCCTAGATTGAGAAATCTTTATTAGTTTGTTCATCTCATAATTACTTTTATATAACATGTAAATTATTTAATAATATATAAAAATTAGTTATCATTGATAAAAATATTAGAGTAATACAATAAGTTAATATAATATTTTTATTTTTATAAATATAGCTCGTATCAATCTCTTCATATGATTCTAATTCATTTTCATGAATCTCATCGTAAACTTTTTTTTGAAATAGAAAGATCAATTCATCTCTATCTAATATTCTATAATTTTTCAATTTTTATCACCTCTAAAAGATTATATTGTGCAAATGTATTTTGGTCAATGAGCTTTAAAGTTAGAAGAACATGACCATGATTATTTGATTATCATCTTGTAATAAACTATTGATAATTAATTATCAATGGTTGTTGATTTTGATTTAAACACAACTTTTTGGCTAATCTTATCTTTATTATGTAAGTATAACAAGCCTTTGTAACTTTTGAAATGTATTAGTAGTTGATTAACAATAACTTGAGACTTAGTGAATGACCATTAAACTACAAAGTGGTTCTTTTTTTTTTTCAAACTTAAAATATAACATATTATTATCTTAAGCAAAATATTTGAATTACATTACATTAATGAATATGTCATAACATTCATGCCAATAATCATTATAGAAGCTAAAATTTACACATATTTTTATTTGTTTATTGTTTTTTTTTACAAATAATTTTGCATATGAAAACTTGATCTGTTGATGAATTATTATTGTAATATTGTATTCTATGTATTGTTTATTGGGCTAGTTGAATTATTCATTGATGCATATAAAAAATAAAATATTATATATAATTAAAAAATATTAAACAACTTCAATATAATATTAATAAATTGTCAAAGGGATTAAAACTATCTTTCGTTTGACCAAATCTATTAGTTATTGATTCAAAGACAAAATTATACAAAAATATAACATAATGCTTATAAGCTTCACTATTTATTGGATGAACAATCTATTAGGAATATCTAATATAATACATAGATGTTATTCATTCCTAAATTATCTAAGTTAAGATAGTTAAAAAAATGTAGTTATAAATGCATATAAAAGTAACGAACTTTTAAGTAATTATAATAATATTTCTAATTAGAACTTTATAAGAAAACTAAATCTATATTAAGGAATAAACTATTAATATAATAATGTCATGCAAAAGAAGTATAATAAATAACAATAATTTAAAGGCATTAAAACATAGAAATTGGCATTCATGTGTTTGTAATTTCAAGATAGTTTTTATTAGTATTAGACATTTGAATGTTATCATGGTCATTATCTTAAGAGTCATACCTATTAATATGAGGAAGAGAAAAAAGTGACAACTTACTTCAACAAATAGGTATTCTTCAACAACAATGGTAATAAAGATATAATGGTGATAGGTGAAATTGCAATAAAGAGAAAGAATGAAATTGTTGACATCTTTTGAGTTGTGAGACAAGATCTAGAGCCATTGTATATTATGCACGAAAATCCTAACTTTTTAACATGAAACAAGTTTAACATCATCAAACTTTTTTTTACATCAATTAATCATTATAAAAAGTTATCATTTGATATTTTTTTCAACTCCACCTTTCATGACAAAATAATATCATCACACAAAGTTCAAATAGAACTTTGACTAATAGTTTATTTTTCGACTATAAGAATCAACATCGTCAAAGGTAACAAATTTTGGTGATGACTAAGTATTTCAATCACAAACAATGTTTGTGACAACTATTATGTTTTTTAACAAAGTTATGCTTAACTATGTTATGCATTATATTTTACAAAAAAATATTTTTCTAATTATCCAGAGTTTTATTTTATGATAATCATTATTGAAAGCTCATCATCAAAAGTTAACATTCTTGTAATAATATAATTATAATGATGATGATGATGATGATAATTTTATTGTATTACTTTTGTCTTCATTGTATAACTACATCTTATCAAAATCTTTCAAACATTATGTTGTTATATTAATGAAGATATGATAAATTTAAAGTGCAGTAAAATTTTATTTTTTGTTTAGTTGAAATGATTTTTAAGTTTGAAATAATAATATAATAAGGATGTAAATGGATTAGTTTTTAAGATGGGTCTATTAAGAGAAATTCTAATACTCAATTTAATATAAATAAGTCTCATGTGAAATATAAATATATGTATAATTATATTATAAAAAGGCATGATTTATGACATGTCATTTCTTTTTATTATACCTTTGGGCGTTATAAAAAGAACTTACATATCATAAAAGATTATAAAATTTATAAAAAAAAGGAACCATAAACTTAGAACAAGTCAACTAATGCAATTGTTGTAAAAGATTACTCATATTTAGATACAAGAATCATTCTTTCAATAATTGTAGAAAACTTTTACAAATAACAATGAATTATAGATTCATCTTGTTGATATCATATAATTTTTCACTTGAATATTTTTTTTATTTATGAGACTTGTGATGTGAAAATACAAGATTATTGGTCTTGATATAACAATATTATAAACTTATGTTGGTATGACCAAAATATTATTTACCATTTATTACTTACCATTTATGATACAAAATTTTGTATCTTTAAGTACTATGTGAAAATAGATATAAGTTTTTTTTGGACATACCAATATTCTTAAAATGTAACAATATATTAATTGTCATCAAAGCAAAACTAAGGTGGTGAACTCAAAAATGTTGCACAAAATAATTTTGAAAAAAAAACTTAAAGCCATTTTCCTTAACAAATTAAAAAAAAAAACTACATTATTTATGAAAGTTGGAGTTCATAAACATTATCTGAATGCAATCAAAGTTTTAAATCTTGTTGTGATGTTAAATCATATGCATTTAGAATAAAAAGATGATTACTTTTGAACTAAAAAAAAATTCAATAATAAATACACTTTGGTTATTTATAAGTATGCACTAACCTGGAATGAAAATGCTTTAATAAGTCTATTTCTAATCCTAAGTTTGAAAGGAATATAAACATTGTGAGATTACACAATGCTTTGTCTCTAAGGGCTCAAAGAACATGATTATTTAAATTGGCGAGGAATTAAAAAGGATAAATCATAAAAAAAACTCATAATACTAAATGAAAAATTATCAAGATTTTGTCACTATTATTAATTTAATTAAAATTTTATATTCAAAGTATATTTATTAAAGAGAACAAATCAAAATTTGAATTATTAATTTTTAATTTATTATAATAAGCTCATAATGTTTTTTGAGATACATTAATTTAGTTGAATGTAATTAGGTAAATATATATCTTAAAATAACTAGTTGTCTTATATTTAAACAATTAACAAGTACACAAGATGTTTAGCTTTGTAAGGAAAATATATTCTTGATATTATTCTTGTAATAAGCATTGTAACCTTTTGGATCTTACTTATCACTACCAATATAATATAAGTTTTGAGTTTTATTTGTTTCAATGGCAACAATTAAAATATTATGAAAATAAGAACGCTATAAAATTGACAAAATAAGAGAATATAATGAAAAACTGAAGTAAAAAAGAAATATTAGAAATAAAGTTATTATATAAAAAAAATTATACTTTGAATTTACAAAAAATAAAAATATAATAATTATAAAAAAAATAAAATAAAATTATAAGATTTTGAATAACAATTCTCATATAAGACCCATCAACTAAAGTGAGAAAGTAATTGTTGTAACAATACTATGTCATAACACAGTTAAGATATCATAATGGAATGATCTAATCCCCTAAACAAAGGTCTCATTAGTGGCCAAGACTATTTAAACAAATGCTATAACAATGAACAAGAATGGTGTATAAGCTTGCACACTAATGCATTTAGCAATGATCCTTTTGTTTGTGAAATCCTTATAGCAATGATCTTTATTAAGAGTTGATTAAGAGTCTACGGACTGGATAATCAAAATCTTGTCATATCATCCTCATTATATATAGACATTTTTCACATTGATTTACAAATCAAGATCTAATATAGAAAAAATAACTGTTTCCTTTAATTGATCATTAATTAATGTCATAAGAAATATTATAAAATTACTAAATGATAACTCGTGACAGAATTATTACGCTTCAAAGAGATAGATAAGTTTAATCACAACATTGTTCTCACTCATCAAACAAGTAAAACATGAATAACATAAATTAAACATTATTCATTATTTGTAGAACAAAATATTTTATATTACTAGATCTTTTTTAACAAAAAAAAAATGTAAATTGACAAATATTGGCAAAATGAGACATCAGCTTTAGTCAAACAACTTTTCAACGTGAGTTTAAAGCAACCGATTAAACATGATTTCTGCAAAAGTTGAAGTGAATAAGGAAGTAACTGCAGAATGAATTAAAATTGGCTACTCGTATAAAGTTTCTCAACTTGATTAATACAGATGACAACAATATGAGTTTAAATAGATTTATTGTGTAGTTTGAGTTTGGTTCTTCCAAATGAATGAATAAAATTTCTCCAATTAGGGATCCTTTTTCGATACCAAAATAAATCTTAACAGGGAGAATTAGCAACCCATCAACAATCAGAATACTAGCAAATAAAAATTTTTTCTCCAATTCCTAAATTGTTGACATTTAAGTAATTGACATCAACCACGACTTCACCAAAATCATCTGAAAACAAAGCAATTAAAGTAACATTAATCCCCCATAACAACTAAAAATTCATGTACAGAGTGCAATACTAACCTTCATAAATTGTCCTTGCAACGAGGGCATACTCTGGAATGAGTTTATTGTATATGATTCCTCCAGGGTGAGCATCTAATATTACCAGAGTACCTGGCCCAGAAATTCACAACTCTTACATGATAAAATCGTCGAGCAAGTGATCAACTATACGACATTCTTGCATTAGATTTGTAATAATGGCATAGTTGAATAAAATTCTAGCCACCCTTCAACCACTTCTATTGTAGTTTTGAGTGAAAAAACTTGAACTTGCAACTGCAAGGCACTGTGGAAAGGGGGGAATTGAGAGTTGCATGGGTGAGAAGGCCTTCAAATTATCCCAACGTTTCCATCTTTTACATTTCAAATTTCTCAATGTTCGTAATTTCCAATGGTGTTTCGTTACAATTTTTATATATGGTGATCCTTGGCAACTTCCTACAGCTTTTTCCAAGGAGGATTAAGAAGAGAAAACTTCCAAGGGAGAGTGAATCTCATGAGGTTTAGCTGCAATGTGACCAAGATGGAAGAAGATTCCTTGATGGCCAAGGTCACCATCGTATTGGTAAGATCACTTTATCCTTGTATACTCGATCCTATAATTCGAAAATATTTGCTTAGAGTTGATGTGAAACTTGTGAAGATAAATAAAGATATAATAGATCCTAAGGTGAAAGTAAGGAAGAAGAGAGAAAATCTACTATAATAAGAAAAGAGAAAAAAAATACACTCAAGTGTTCTCTCTATCACTCTTAATATATTAGACAATGTATCTTTAAAATGTCAAAATCAAAAGTTTCAAGAAGTCATCTTAGATATTTATAGCTGTCCAGAGATAACTGAATGAATGACACTAACATAATTGTCAGGGTTTCTAATAGATTCAACAATTAAAAGATTTAAAGGCCTTGGCTGAAAATAAGGATTTACCGAAGTGGATGACCTAGTTATACAATGAAGATGGGAGTTAGAACGTCGCTTCAAAGCTCCTTATTAAAAACGATTTAAGCAGCTATTGGAAGGTAACCCAAAAGCTTGCCGAAAATGTGTTTGGGAGTTTGTTGGGAATCAAGCATTATTTTATGGGGAAAAATCTACTTTGACTTGAAACATGCAAGACTTAATTGACACATAACATCTCACCAAACTGTTTTAGAGAGATTGATGATTGAAATTCCAACAAATCGAAAATCTCATCTTCATTGAACCCAATTCATTGATCCCTCACTTATGTGAAAAACGAGCCATTTATTCATAATCCACCACAACACTCTGGGATTAGTGCCATTCCACATAACTACATGGACAAACATTCACAACCATTTTCAGCATTTGCAACAAATTCACACCTCAAAGAGCTTAATTTGTACTTTTTAATGGCTTGCAAACTTAGAATGATCAACTTCTTGGTTGACTTCATAGATAAAGCAATGGTTGAGTAAGAGAAGGAGATTCTCCATAACACAACTTAGTACCTACTTTTTTGAATTTTCAAACACCCCTTTATGCTATTTTCTAACAGGAACTTTCCCTCTCCAATTTGATTCTTTCATTGTTAAAATTCTCTCCTCTTGCAATTGATAAGTATCAAATCTATAGCTATTTAAGGGTCACAAATAGTTCAATTCAGAATAGCATCACAAAGCTATTTGATTACATTAACAGTAGAAGACTTGATCATACAGAGCAAAGGACTTTGATCACCATTACCATTCAGTATCGTATGCTTAGTAGACAACCTGGCACATATTGACAAGTAGATGACCAATGAACAGATTATGGATATTTCAAACTACTGGCACTAGTGAATAAAACTCTGTTAGAGAACATAACCCTCAGAAATTGGCAAGCAATAAAAAAAACCTCAAGCTACCTACAATGAAAATGACTTCCAAGCAGGTTGCATATGCTCCAGCAGGGTGGTGGTTGAAGAAGGTCCGATGTGCTCAATTAATAACTTGGCACATACTGGCAATAAGGATGACCAACAAACACACGATGGATATTTCAACGTGCTTGGCATAATTGAATAAAACTCTATTAGAGAATATGACCACTAAGAAATTGGAGAGGGTCAAAGAAACCTCAAGCTGCCTATATTGAAAATAACTTCTGAGCAGGTTGGCATATGCTCCAACAAGGTGGTGGCTGAAAAAGACCTAGCTCATCTTGCTCAATAACTCGGACCCCATATGGCTTTGAGAAATCATTATCGAAGAAAGCAGTCAGGCGATTAAGGCGAAAGAGATTGAAGAGATTTCTTTTGAACTTAACTTCCTAAGCAGCTAGCCAATGGAAGATGATGGCCAACTAATTAAAGGCAATAATATGCTTCAACGACATAGACAAAGACCGTCTTGCATTTGCTCAAAAACACACATCCGTTGATGTCGTACCAATCCTATTCAAACTTGGAGCCGTACCCGAGCCGAATCCTCTTTCGATTAGTCATCTTTGTCCACTATAGGGTTTGACTATAGTACTCTATTTTTTCTTATGATTATCTTCACTATTTTTGCTCTGTTTGTCCAAACATATTTCGCAGTAAAATATGTCATTATCGATGTAGGTTCATATGTGTGCTTCACTTGCTATCGTCAATCATCCATCCTCATCTGGTCGTATGCTGCTCCCAATTGCTGCTGTCTGGTTGCCCAACATCATCTGGTCTCTCACCATTGCCAGGCAGCTTAATGCTCTTAGGCCACACAACATTGCCTGGCCACCCAGTAGCCACCCGCCCTTCGGCCACCATCGACGACCGCCGGCTGTAGTCATCTGTCTCTTTCACTGTTGGTATCTTAATCACATCGTTATTGATGTCCGATTGTCATGTCTCATGATTATATAATTTTTCCCATGTTACTATTTTTTAATGTATTTTTATATTTTATATCTAATGTAATTGACCAACTTAGAGTTAATGTCTTAAAATTTTAAAGATTTCATGTATTTTTATATTTGGTATTTAACATGGATGACCCATTTGAAGTTAATGCCTTGAAATTCTAAAAATCTATTTTGAATTTTCAAATGATTTAATACCAAAATTTTCTTTCCACATGCCCACTTAGAATTAATATCTTGAAATTCTAAAGATGTTTTTTGAATTCCCAAATGATTTAACTCCAAAATTGTCTTTCCTTTTATTGATTTTTCATCTTTCTCATACTTGTGCTATGTTCCGAGATACACTTAATTCTCTTTTTCCCATACATAATTATTGAGCTCTCTTTAATTTATAAATAAGAGAGGCTCCCTTATTGTAATATTATTGTTGATAAATAAAACTTCTTTTGTTTGTGTGCTTTCGTATTTGTGAACAAAGAGTGCGTGCCTAACTCTAGTTGAAGATATTCCAACTTTCCCTCCTCTTATGAGAGACAATGATCGAAGATAAGAGACCTTCCACTAGAAGAACTGACAATCAAACAAATTCCTTCTTCCTCCAACACCTTCAAATCTTCACCCACCACCCTTTCACTCTCTCAACCAAACCGCCACCCAACAAATCTTCAAATCCTAACCTACCATCTTATTACCCCTTTAATCAAGCTTCCTTATTAACCTAAACCTCCACCTCGTTGTCCTTTCTCATCTTTGGTGCTCCATAGGAGCAATTCCAAAGAAAATTACAAGCAATAATCTCAAAAAAGATGCATTATTTCTATAATTTTTATTTTCTAGATAGTAATATAAAATTAAAGTTGCTCTTTCTTCTATTAAAATACTTCACATACAGTTTGTCTTAAATTATCTATTTTTTATGTGTGAAATTAAATGTAAAAAAAACTGCTCAATAAGACTTTATGCTTAATACTTAAAATGTTGCAATCTATTCCACCTAATAATTCACGCTACAACTTTTGATGTTAATCTTTAAATAATTTTAAAATGTCACAAATGTCACCTAATCCTAATTAGTGTATAGTATCCTTTAATATTCTCTAATAATCTATTGAGTATTTCTAATATTATTGGCTCTAAATTAGATTTTAATAAAAATCTAATTTATCTTGTATCAGACACCCTTGATAAGATAGAGAAATCTTAGATCTACTTAACCAATATTTGAATATGCATTTTAGCCTCAATGTCAACTATGCAGCCATGAAAAAGAGCCATATATTCGTCCTTGAGAAGTTTAGAATCCTGAGGATGCTATTCTCTGATTGGAACTTCAAGAGTGCAAGATAAATATTCTTGAATGGACACCAAAAACAAGACTAATAAGCTCATTGTAAGGGCCTAATGGCCAACATTCATCCATAGGGTGATACAAGAAGAAAAGATAAGTGATGAGTGAGGCTACTAAACAAGCTCAATTGAACTTCCAATGAATCACTTCTGATTTCTAATGAGTTGATGAGACATTGTTCACATTATTGAAGAAGATTTTTTCAAAACATATTTGCCATGCCTTCAATTATTAGATTATTAGGCAACTAAGTGTGAAATTGTAAACCTCAATGTTTGGCATCAATGTTTGGGTGTATAAAAATAAGGGTGAGTCAACTCACCACATTCATTCTAATTGTTAATGACTTACTAAGTTTTACAACTCCCTCTAGTTATCTTTTTCACTCTAGCTACTTTCCTCAAAGATCAAACAAAGAAAGCGATTGATAGATTCTTGTTAGATTGATGATTATTATTAGTTGACAATCATTGCTTTGGACAAAGTCAAGAATGCAGCAGGCTCTTTGCTGTCTATCCCAAGTTAAAAGTCGAGAAGACTGAACTCTCAAAAAAACCCAACACCCAAAATTGTAGAAAAGTCTACATTTTCATTGAATTATTTCTCTATTCTTAACCTTACAAAAGTACTTTAAATCTTTGAGCGTTTTGGGAATATCTTGACCCATCCTTGAATGTGGTGCCTACATTCTAATTCCGATGAGTATTGGCTCACAAGAAGCAACCATAAAATCCTAATTAGTTTTGATATGTGAGAACGAAAAATATTCCAAGACAATTTACCTAAAGAACAATTTGAGAATTAAATGGTTCAAGGTGACATTTTAGTATTTAGATTGAACAACTCAATACATATTTGTTAGTAGGATACATTACCAATTACGTTGGTGGCAAAAGACAAGAAGGCCTTTTTACTACTCGAGGATGGCAAGAAGGCCTTCCTTGATAAGTTATTAAACTTAGAGAGGCAAACAAACAAGTACCTGCTCTTCACTTCTGACATCTACATAGACGCAATGACATTACAGATTAAGCAAACTACCATCCAGTTGGGAAAATGTCATGAAAACCGCCAAAAGAGACAAGGAACTGGCAGCTAAAGGGGCTCCAGAAGAGAAAATGGTAAAACTTCTGAGTCAAAAACAAAAGGAGACAAAGAAATCGACTTAGATTTTGAGCAGAAAAGTGGTTTACAAGAGCTTGTTCTAATCCTTGGACTCGCCTTCTTCAAAAGCTGTCCATTGTTGTTAGCCATTAGGATCTTCATTGAACTAACCAATTGCTGGGGGTCGACCTTACAGCTACCTAGCAAGGATACTCAATTAATTCTGAGACAGTGATACCTCAATAAATGCCTCAAAAACATTTGTGAGATAGACCTTGTGAAATTGTTTAGACTGCTCTATACCTCGTCAAATAGCAATCCAATAAGGGGTATTGAAATGACATCCCTCACAAAAGTGATAGTTGTTAATCTACTAAGCTATTTCTTGATCCTTTATCCCTTTAATCTCAAAATTTCCTTTTTGATCCACTTCTTTAATCAATTTAATAATTTAATATTTTGCAGAATTTGAGCTTGATAGACTAACAAACAAACAAACAACACTAACAAGGAGATGGCATGGGTGATCAATAACGAGCTATGGGCATAAACGAAGGATCAAAGTATTTGACCAAGGACAATCAGAGCTTGTTCAAGCAACTAAACAAATTCTAATGATGGGCTAAAGATAAAGAACCCACATCCAAGAAGTTCACAATTATGAGAGAGAGAGAGAGAGAGAAAACAATGATAGCTTCACTTCTATTTGTATTGCTTGAAGTAGAGAAATTAAGACAAAAAATAGAGATTCTCAAGAGACAACTAAAGCAATAATCAAAAGAATATGCAAAAGAAGACATTGATCTAAAAGGCAACAACCAATATTCTAATCAAGTAAATTCTCAAGGAAATCCAAATTAAATTTTGAGGAGCAAAACTATTACCAAGAGAACAAAGAATTGCTTGGTATGAGAAATTTGATCAACTGTCATTAGAGTAAGCCTTATCAATTGATGAATCAAAGCTGCATGGAGATACAATCTATGATGAAATTTGTCCAACTAATTCATGTGCTTTCACTAACAAATGTAAATGAAAGTTGAATTTTTTTTAAGTGGATGATGCACATTTTCTTTAATTATATAATTTACAGAAAATTTGCTAAGTAAACTTTTGTCAAAAAAATATTTAATTATTATACAAATCTTGCAAAAAATTAACCAACTAAAAATCAATGACTTGGAAATGGCTCCCCCTTCCTCATTTTGTTTTCAATGTTGCAAGTCAAAAACTTTTACAATTAAACTTTACTGTAGATGAAGCCTAAGGATTAGAGCAATCATCTATCAAATCATCTTCATGAAACTTATAAGATAAATTCTTGAGATTGACCTTGAGAACAAAAACGCAATGGATTGGAGCCTTTAGAGCCTTAATTGATTTATCTATGACAAGTTTCATTCCAAGTCCTCTACAACGACCTTGGCTAAGAGTTACAACAGTACAAAATAGGACACGAAACGACTAGAAAAAAACTAAGAAAATATGGAAGAGATGATGCAAAACCGAAGAACAAATCCCAAAGAAATACTTCGTTTTTTTTCTCTTTTCTTCTCCAAGAACAAATTGGCTTTTTCTTATTTTTTTGTTCCCCCTTAATAGAAGATTCAAGCACCTATTTATAATAGTACAAGAAGAATTTTTATAATTTTACATACCTTTGACAATTGTTTTCTCATAAGGGTTGCTCCAAGATGGGATAATACACATACCATGCACTTAATATGCTTCTGTATGGGTAGATGGCATATGCTGCATCTTACATGACTTAAGCATTGTCGGTAGGTGGCACATGTTGCACATACTATGTGAGTAAGTGCACGCACACGTAGCACAGTTCTGCTATGTGCACATTGGTCTGCCACGTGCACGGTCCATTGTGCATGCAACCAGCATGTTCTCCGCCAACACTGGTCTAATGCATGCACGGTCCATTGTGCAAGTGCGGCTTTGTTGCACACATAGTTCCATGAGTGCATAGTTCACTACTTGCGTAGTGGCGTGTGATGAACAATACCGAGGGCACGAATGCCCTACAACATGCTGTCTACTACGGGGGGAGAACGTACACATAATCTACTATAGCTAGGATACCTCATCTACAGCTAGTTGACTCATGTGCAATAGTTTTTTTTTTGGACAATTTCCTTCATAGAAATGTCATTTTCTTTTCCCCCAATCATTAATCGTAGAAATGCTTCTTTCAAGTAGAAACTTGAGGTTAGGAGAATATTGGGTTGGAGCTTCTCCTTAAAACCTTTGTTGTCAAGATACTTTTCCAAAGATGAATCTCAAGCACCAAGCCACACATAAGCAAAAGCACCTCCCTAAAGCTTTGTTAAGACACCTTTCTCAAAAATGAATCATGAGGCCTACGACACCTATGAATTGATACCATCCCTTGAAGACTTCATCGTCAAAACATTTTTGAAATGTGGAACTTAAGGAGTAAGGTACCCATGGACTGTAACCTCTCCCTGAAGCTTTTGTTGTCAAATTATTTTTTAAAAAGTCAGATCTAAAGGATTAAAGAGATCGTAGACTCTCCCTAGAACCTTTTTCATCAAAAAAAATCCTGACAATATTATGTTGAACATTTTCATTCGTTAATAAAGATTCATAGAAAAAATTTCTTCAAATCCTTTTCACTCCAAGTTCATGGTATTTTTTGACCTTAATGATCAACTAATAAAAAAATGCATAAAATTGATCATAAAAAAAATACTTTGATACCATAAGGTACTTCCCTATTCAAACAATTTTTTTCAAAACCTTTCAGCCTTCTTGATACCCAACATTTTTTTAAAATAAGGTCACCAAGCTAAGATAATTTTTGACAAACATGCTCATTAAAATATTTTTCAACCACGTGTTTCCTCTGCCTTTGGTTTTGGTTATTTAAAATTATTTACACTCCATGTTCATGATATTTGAAGAGTTCTTATTTGAACTTCTTCCAAAAGATAAATATCTAACAACCATGCTTCAACATTTGGATTGAACTAGGCCTCAAGATATTGTAAGAAATCATCATTTCATTTTGTACTAGAGAAACTAAATGCTCCAGCTCCACGAGAAAAATTGTTACATGCAAAAGTGAGAAAATGGCATCCTTCTAGTGGGTCATGAAATATACTGTTTGATGTGTCTAAAGGATATCAATAGGCTCATCAACCCATTAATTCTTCTTCTCATCCAATCAAGGTTTCATTCCTTTAGATATTTTTATTAGCTGCTTTTGTTTGCACATTTAATTAAGGATGCCCAATAGAGGCATGCTTTATATGTCATCCTGGTGATCGGCAAAAAGCATAAAACTCCTTAGCATTAAACTAGTATATTTGTCATTAACTTGCGCTCAGAACTGTAAGCATCAATTTATTTCCAAACACAGGAACCTTTTGACCTCTATTGTGGATTGTTGGGCCACCATCTTTTTCTCAACCCATTTAGTAAAACGATTCATGGGAAGAATGATGTATTGTTCATTATCTTTTGTCAGAGGAAATGGTACAAAGAAAAACATTCCTTATAAGGAAACTAGCCAAGAAACCATAATTGACTTGAAAGGATTAGCTAGCCGACAAATAAAACTAGTTTGATTATTCCATGATTGTAGACAACCAAATCACCATGTCTAGCACATTTAGATCTTCCTATGATTAACATTTCTAGTAGTTTTCTTGTAATTGTATGTTGTATAAGAACTTTGTTTGTGTTATGGCATGCTGATGCATTATGACTAGGGTGTATATGGCTATTTAGGGTTTTATATATGCATTGAATGCACATCTTGTATTTGTATTTTTTGCATTTGTTTGGGTGTCTTAAATCAACTATCAATAATTCAAGATTCCTGGACAACTAAAGTGGGTATTTTGATGTTTCTTTAAACAATTTGGCCAATTAAACCTTATTTTGTCAAATGGCCTGAGCTAGTTCACCTTTGCTTAGCAGAACCAAACCACTATAACATTGTGTGGGCTAATTACCTCAACACCTTCATCCCTATCATACTTATTAAAACTACATATTTGCATTCTTATAAAATCTTCATTTAATATTGAAATGAATATTTCCACCACATGAAACACTAAATGATTTTATTAACAAAATTAGATGTCATACAAAATTAATTCAGGAAACAAATCTTGAAATAAATTTAAAAGCAACATGCACAAGTGGTGTCATGCAATTGCAATTAGATAACTTGCTTGCATCCTTGTCATGGTATGAATCCTAATAGAATGTATAGATTCATTCAGAGCAAACAGTCCAACATCTATACGGTAGATGTTGTCAGGTGTAATTCATAGACTTGCTAGGTATTTTACTATGTCTAAGTATCAGGTGGTTAGTCATGGATATTCAAGTCTGAAGAGTTTGCTTCTTAGACTATTGGAGCACGTTTGCAACTCAAATAGGATGTGGTACTTGCATTCTAACAATTCAATCTGCTCCATTCTTTTTAGGTCATCAGATGCCGTCAGCTAATACATCCAATGCACAAGGTTCGGTTTTTGAAATTTGGCATTACCAATGTAAACTGTATGGAGTTTGTAAGTTCAGTTTCTATCTAATTTTGGATGGTTCATCAAAATATTTGGCTGGACATAAACTTGTGGTAATGTAACCTGTGCCTAACTACTACTTTAAGATATTTTGATTAAAAGGTATACTCGTCTTAGCACCATCCATGGCAAAGCTATCCGTAACATGAGAGAGCAATTGGTATGAAAGAAAGAGATTTTGGCTGAAGTAACATGGTCCCTTTGTCTATAGGTTTGCTCTACAAATAAAATTCTGGATTGCATCACCTAATTAAGCCACCTGTCAGAAGTATCCACTTTGCATATAATGAATGGGTGACTTGGATCTCTACTGTATTAGACCAGAAAAAACACACTTTGGAGGAGAGGCTACATGTTTAGATCGGTGGACATATTAAATTTTGAAACTAATAATTTCCATGTGCACCTAAAAATATCCATCAATTAGCATTCATCAATGCAGAGATACGCTAACAAGGAGCATGAGTAACAACATAACAATTCAGTATGTATAAAAAGCAAATAAAATTAACTTCCATAGGATATAACATAAGCTAGTTTTGAATATTCATCACAATTTTGCAGTACGGATTGTGAATTTTGCCAAGATAAAACATTGCTTGATTATGAATAACCTAACACAAGGGTTGACTGCATGAGGTTTAAAAATTCAATATGGAGAGCAAAAGATACAAAAAATCATAGTAAATATGCAAATCATTCCTGTACAATAGGAATAAATAACTAAAAGAATGCTTTATATTTTTTTCAAAAAGACATGCAAAACATACATGTTTTACACTTACAAATGTGCATGTGTGCCAAGAACAGTGCTGTTGCATTCCACAAACAAGATTACTTTTCATTCCTTATTTACGTATAAAAAAGTCTATACAAAATTATTGTAAAATTGAAAAAACATAAACGAGAATCAATTTTTGAAAGTATTTTTTACTGTCAAACAGAAAAGAAAAAATATTAACAAGTACTTTTTGATAATGTCTGGCAATTAACCAAGATTCCACCTAAATATAAGTAGAATTACAACTACCAATTATTCAATTCAAAGTAAGAGTAACCTTACTCTTATATTGAAAGTTAAATAAATTATTAGAGTCATAATATACAATTAATTGATCTTAACTCATAAGCTTAATTCTTTGGGTTGATAGATGTCCATCTAAAGGTATATTAAGCCCATCCTTGGTACCAAAATCAATTCTCTCCTAACAACTAGTATTAAAACCAAGTTTGACTTGAAAGTATGATTCATGTGACTTGATGCTCCAATAGGTGTCTAGTCATCTTTACCATAGTTAATAGGATCCAAGAACTGTGGTGAACAAATGTGATTGAATAGTTTTCTTGTGCACTATAACTTGGGTTGAAAAGCTTCCTTTAAACCACTTTGGCTTGGTTTGAATAACTACCGTCAAGGTTTTAAGTTTTAGTTGCATTTGAACCCTAATGTTTTAAGTTCAATAGTTTTAGTGATTTTAATTTCATTATATTTTTTTAATTTAATTAGAGTTTAGAAAAACAAAGAATATAAAAAATATTATAATTAATAACTTCAAATTTTGATTTAAATTACAAATTAACATCTTCATTAAATGGATCATAAAAAAATTTAAAAGCAAAATACAAAATGGAATTATAACTAATCAATCAATCACGATAGGTCCATTATGGATTCAATTGTCGAACTCAAAACTAATTAAGTTAATTGGCAATGAAAATTTAAATGTATTAAAAAAATTAGAAAATTGATTGAAATCAGCAAGAACTTAATTATTAATTTTGTTTGAAACTTAATTTCAAGACTTGTCCAAGACCTCCAAAAACCTTAAAAAAAGATTTTGGCCAAATCATCAAATCAAATAAAATTCAATTTTTTTGTCAACCAAAATTGATTGAAACAAATTAGCTTTAGCCAAGACTCCACTTGGTGCATGGATTTAATGGTCCAAACAATTATGGTGAGAAATTATATTATATCTGCTATAAATTTGTTATCCTTGATATTCGACATATCACGACTTAACTATTAAGATGTTCTAAACTACTGATGAACAATGTTTATAGAACTCTTAAGAAAGAGAATGTTAAGTACAAGTGAGTGATATTTATCCCATATTAGAAGTTAAGACATAGTATTGAAATCTTTGCATATAATTAAGTGGTTTGCATTACATGTATTCTGGCATAACCTTGTCCCCTAATCAATCCATTTCACTTAAGAACAACATAATAATGAACATTCTTACAATTAAATTCTAAAAATCACATGAATTATAGACAATTGACCAATAAGAGTTTTCATTTAAATAGGGTCTATAATTTTACTTTTTAAAAGAAATAAAAAGCTATGCTAGAATTCAAACCATGGAGGACATTCTGTACTAAGCACAAAACCAATACCACATGAGCTACAAAAAAATTAACTAGCACTACTACATTTTTACTCTAGAGAATAAGCAAGATAAAATGATAAACAAAGCTAAGCCAATCTGAAAGAATATGCCAATTCGAAAGAATACATGACTTAGGTTGGTTTATATTGGCTATTGATGAACATTAAACTGATTAATAAATAAATTCATTTGCAAATATTATTGTTGAATATTAAAAAGTCATGTGTTTGACAAAATGTTGTTAAGAAGCACTTAATAAAATAATAATTATTGTAAAATGACAAAACTATCCTTTGATAAAACAATAAAATGAATTCTTAATGTTATTTTAAAAGATCAAAACTATATTTTCTCTCCTCATATGTTTTGAATTTTTTGTTTGAAAAAATGTCTTAAAAAAGGTTCAGAAAAAAACATCTATTCATTTTTCAAAACATACTTTTCCAAAAGTTGTGCTTGCAAAATCCATGCCCAATGGAGCCTTAGATATAGGTAGAATGGATGTCACCATCCTGTTTATTATCTTGTGAGCTCTACAAAAAAGGGTTGTTGCATTTTAATCCTTTTTTGTGGAAAGCTTTCTAAGTGTGGCTGTTTCTTCTATCAAGTATAATAAACAATCTAAAGCTTTAAGCTAAACTGCCTTGGTGATATAGCTAATTGTTAAGATAATAGTTCGGAATAAAGGTTTTTTTCATTTTGCTGAAGCAGTAGACAGAAGATGGTGTTGGTGATAAAATAATGTCCAGAAAACTATAATCCTTAGCAGTATAAGCAAAGAATGTTTCAAAGTTTTCACTAGACTAGGGAGCTGTCAGGTTTATTGCATAGGCTACAAAAAACCAGACCCGTTAATGAATGATAAGTAACAAAAATTAAAGGGCATATCTTACAATGGCACAGAGATTGAAATCTGAACAACGAGATCCAAAGGGAAATTTCCCGAGCAATTGGAACAAATACCAGCTAATAACGAGAAAGATGGAATTGAAAAACACCAACAAGTAACTGGATAATAGTTGAAAATCATACCAGGGGCCAACCAGGCTTTTGTAACATTTGAAGGCAAGGGTGCAAGCCAAAGTATGTTCCTCAAATTCATGGAATCATCATATATCACATTGGATCCTAAATTAGAGGCAGTTATCTACATAAGTATTATTTGTGATGGTTTTAGTTGAGCTTGAATGCTTATGAGAATTTACAAAACAAAAAAAATTTATATGTTGATGTAGAAATATTTGCAATCGGTTTTTAGCATGAAAAATAACCTGTTTGACAAAAACCCAAATGATATGGGAAAATTTTCTTTTCATATGCCGGATACTCTCTAGCATGGAATCTGGACAGAATAAAAGCCATCAACAGTACCCACATACCGAATGAGTTCTGCTCAAGCAAATATCAAATCTAAAATCTATGTTGATATCACCAACAAATGTAGAAGACACTTCCTGATTTGGTGGGTATAAGTTAATGGTAAGAAGATTGCAGGCAGTTATGACAGAAATAAAGAGTTCAGAATAATCATAGATAAATTAGAATAACCAATACCCAATGCATGTAGCCACCAAAAGAAATCTAATCATTGTTTCAAAATGCCGAACGAGACATGCAAAAAGAAAAACCTATGCTCTGGATAATGGAGTTAAATGTAAACTACTAACAAACAAGTTGAGCAACAAAAATGCACAAGGCTTATATAACAAGATAATCAGATCCAACGATCGCTAGGTACTCAAAAGCTACATCACAGGCCTTCAAAAATAAAAAACTATAAATTGCTTCCCAGCATAAACAATTATCACACTGCAAAAAACAATCTTCGACACCTGCCTAAAATACTGTACAGTGAATAGCTTTTCCGAACTCACAGTATACCAAGCCTTCCAGAGTTCCTGGCAAGGAAAAGATGTCCATGGAATAAATCATAGCGACTGAGCAACAAATTCACACCCATGGAAGATGCCCGCTCCACAATAAATTCAAATAGAAACTCGAAGTAAGAGTTCAACCCCTGCTTCCACTAGTAAATTGTTTCAGTAAACAATCATAAAAGAGGTAAATCATATACATTATTATACAAACCTTGTCTACAAAACGATGCGCATATGTGGTCCTTGTGAGTTGGCATTTATCCTTTTGCAGACCCTCACAGTCAGGAACCTATCAAATTAACCAAAAGGTACAGTTCCTTACAGTCCCAGTTTGAAACGTTGAATACAGCTTAAAGATGACAAGAAATTGACACCCTGAAGATACTAACAATAAATAACAAGTAACAGAAATAAATTAGCATTTTCTGAAACCCTCTAAACTCAAAAGAGTTACCTCTACCACAATAAAATATCCTTATCGCTTACAAAGACTACGCATGCTTTATCTAGGGCTTAAATATTGGGATAACTGAATGCAATAGCCATTCAAAGAATTTATTTAGTTGATATGGCAGATGACATGAAATTTGGAAGCTTGACCAACACATTTCCCCACAAAACCCACCAGCCCTCTCTCAAGCAACCCCCAATCCAGAAGTTTATCCCCCCTTCCCTCTCTCTCTCTTCCCATCACACAACTCAGTTAGATTTTCATCATAATTTCTAATCCCTATATGTGGTGATCTGAAGGCAAGAATTTGAAGCCTTCTTATAGTAACCAAGGTTTGCATTAGCAATATCCATCATTTACATAATACTATATTGTTACACCCTTGTGTTTGATGAGTCAAGCATAAATGTTTTATATCTCATATGAGCTTGCTTTAAGTGAAATTGTTAATATTCAATTAAGTCAAGCCATGAACTTTAAATGTAAAAAATAGTGGTCTTCAAGGCTCTTAGAGTAATGGCAAGCTTCAAAGAAATTAAAGACATGCACTAAAATTTTTTATATTTGAATTTCTCTTTATTTTTCTTGAATTTGATATATCCAAATTTTGAGATGAAATGACACACTAGTAGTATTAATATTTGAAAATGTTATAATTTAAATAATTGTTGAATTTTGATTTTTAGGCCAAGCATTATTGATGAAAAGTATAGACATTGGTATTTGATTTTTTAAAATTATTTAGGAATTATTTTTCATGAATTTCTTTTCATAGTCGTTTAGAAAACTTGTAACACTATCAAAATATAAAATTATTTTGGTACACTTATATTCAAAATTTTGGCACAAAAATTCTCACAAAACACTAGAAAACAACTTTAGTCTCGGGATTTTTTACTGTAGCATTGGGCGGGTTGACCCGACCCGAACACTGGCCCGTTCAGGTGTTTAGGAATTTTAAAAATAATAATAATAATAATAAAATAAAAATTGTTGGATTGACCCGAAAGGGGCAAGCGTAGCCCGAAGGCGAAAGAAGAAGGCCGCAGGGAACGCTGAACGGAATATGGCAAAATCAGCCCGCAGGTAAAGCTGAACAGAACAATGCGAGATCAAGTCAACCAGGACCAAGTGATGAAATCTTGGTCGAGGAACCCCAAACGGCTCGAGAGACATACGAACCGAATTCCTTATAGAGCGCAATGGGAAAGTTATTTGGGCAATGTGGGACTAAAGTCCAATCCGATTGTTAATGATGGTGGACAGGCAGACGCAATCCGACGGTTGAAATTAATTAAGATAAAATGCAGGAAGCAAATGGCAAGCAGGAGAATCGAACCTGAGCAGATCGACGTGAAGCCCAGATCAATGCCGTCTAGATCCAACGGTCAAGATTTATCTCAAACGGTAAAATCGGGATTCAATTAGAAACGTCTATTTCAGGCTCCAAATCGAACAGTGACTGCTTTCCGTCCGTTACCCAAATGGCTAGTTCATTTTAAAGCCGTTTGGAGTGGATTTAGAGCTTAAATTGTGCTTTATAAATAGGGAAGGATGAAGAACTCATTGAGGTGACAATTGCTAAGTTCTCAAAGTTTTCAAATCACAATTTCGAGCAATTTCAAGTACATATGGTGCTTCCAAATTCACAAAGTCAAAATTGCAAGAAGGAACCCGAAATCGGAGGTTTTTTGCTTCAACTATTTTCAATTTCTATTCCTCCCTCTTTTCGGTTTTTGAGTGTGCCTCATACTTCTCTAAATTGTTTTAAGTTTATACTGTGTTGTCATTTTTGTATTTGTTTCTTTGGGGTAGGGGCATCCCGACATTTGTGCAAAAGCCCGGGGTTTGAGATAAGCCCAGAAAAACTCAAGTAGGTTCGGGATTAGCCGTAGGTAAAATCCCAAGTAGGTTTGAGGTAAGCCGTACGAAAAACCTCGCTTGTAATTTGGTGATGTTAGTGGTTTTTTCCTAATACCGGTTGGGCGTGGATGTAGGCTCGATTTTGAGTCGAACCACCTTAAAAATCTGTGTACTATTTTACTACTCATTCTTATTCTTGCTTAAAAGATTTAAGTTTTAATTTAAACAAAAAATTAAAAAAAAAATCTAAAAATTTTATTTACCACAATTCACCCCCCTCTTGTGGGTTATTATAAGCACAAAGAACTTCACATATTCGTTCACATTCTCCCAAGATAGCTTCAAGATCACGTAGATCTTATGTGCCTGAACTTGACATAAGGATACAAGTCCTGCAGCAGTTCAAACATCAACATCATCAACGTTGCCTTGTGGCACTATAGCATAATGGTCACTGCATGCAGAAGATGCAGTCAATGTGCAGGTCAAGCATGCTATGAGCTACTAATCCATGCTAGATTTTCCAACATTTGCTAATCCAAAAGATGTAGAATCATTGGAAAATATCTCCTACATGACGTATTTTCGAACAGTGGCAGCTCAAAGAGATGAAGAATTATTTTACTAAGCCAATAACTCCAAAGCACTTCTGCCAACTCATTAATGGTTGACAACTCCTGATGGCAAAGGACAACAACTAGAAGACAAAGAATCTCCTATCTCTCCTATCCTAATTATTCTCAAACCATCACCTAAAATTCGCTAGTTTCTACATAAAACCAATTGTGTTCCATATGAGTTTTATATATTATCTTTCTTGTTCCCCACTCTCAAGCTCTACTACATGCACCTAGACCATGCCAGTACAAATCCACAACTTGCAATTCATGAATGAACATCAATCACAAAATTGGTGTTTTGCAAAAGCCATCAGCTTAACCCATTCCACCAAACCATCCATCTTAGCACATGTGAAAAGATAATTGCCCCTTCCATACTTCTCAATCAACATGACACATGAACTTGTCTAGCTAATTGCTTAGATAAGAAATAAAGTCAAATTAGTTGTTAGATGTATACATAGACCAAAGAAATGTTTCCATAAAATAGACTAATAATTGACATTCATGCCAAGTGCCACCACTTGTCAACGAAACTGTGTACTATTACACTGATTGTCCTTGACACTAAACTTGTGCTACCTCTCATGCTCCTTTTTGTAATACAAAAGATAGAATTTTTTTCACAAGAACTTCTTGATATTGTCCCAATTATACTAATCTCGTGCCTTAGAGTGTAAAGAGGCATTCCAACATGTTAGAGCATGATAGCTAAGTTTTAGGTGTGAAATACTCTATTACAATATCCATTATAAAAAAAGAAATAAACTGATCAAACAAAAAATCCAACATCTCAACATTAATCTCCACATCATAGGTTGATAGTTCTATCTTGGCCTCAACTTTGAAAAGTCTGGCCAAGCCATCTGCAACTTGAAGAATGGTGATGTAGAACCCATTGTCTTCAACATCAAGGCCTCTAAATGAACCCATGCCTCACAAGTCATCCACATTCCCTTCCACACAATTATTAGACTACTCTTGTTGCTAAGAGACTTCCCTTGGATATTGTTATCATGTGACATAGGGAAGATACAAAGGGTCCATCTAACATTAAGAGGCCTCAGAGAATATAGCAAAAGCAACAAAACAATAAATGGAAGCAATTTCAATGAAGACCCAAAAACTGGGCACATTGTAACATAAACTTGTGGCGGTAGTTACATGATGGAAAAAAAAGGAATCTTTGGAAAATTTGAATACAAAAGTTGTAACATTATGTGTTTGGAATCTTCCTTTATAATTTCTTAGAGATTTGAATTGGTTTAACAGAGAAAATTTAACAAGCCATAACCTTGGCTTACAAACCCAAGGTTCTAAATAAATCTGATTTGGATTGAGATTTGCTGATGATAAAGGTCAAACCAAGGGATGTGCCAAACACTTTTGTAGGAGACTCCTTAATCTTTCATGCAACCAAATTTTATTTACTTAGATCACATTTGGTGGGAAAATTAAAGAAAAACAAAGAACCTTTTGTAAATTTTCTAAAAATACTTAAGTATGAGATGGTAGACAATTTAAGAAAAATCCTTCAAGATGGCAACAAATTAGTTTGTGATTATGTTGAAAACTTTGAGATACCAATAAATCCATCTTCACACAACATAACAATACGCTACGAAATTGAATGAATCCAACAAACAAACAAGAATGTGCATCACACACATATGTTCTTGTAAGGATCCAAATGGAATCACACCAATTGCACATGAAAGAGCTTGAATTTCTTTTCAGCATCTTAGGTAACTTCAAAAAGAGAAATTAGTTTACAACATATTTGTATCAATGCATGCAAGAGGATGAAGAAAAAACCATCTCACAAAGAAAAAAATAGGACAAAACCATGCTTGGAAAGAACAAACCACAAGTATGATCCAGAATTGCCTGGAGTAGTCTATATAGACCACCCAATGTAGTATGGAACCACCCTGAGGTAATCTATATAAACAGCCTAAAACAATCCAATCCCAAAATGGGGTTCCAAACTCAAGTCTATGGGCACCTAATTTGTCCTAGTACAACATGAAAGCATACCTACAAGCATGTGGTGTACTACTAACCCTCAAAGATAACCAAATAAACCTAATGCCAATGCATCCAAATGTGAAGGCATAAACATCACATGAACATCACATAAATACAACAGACACACATACAGCTAACAAATAACAATAAAACAAAAGTACTCACCAATAGCTCAGTATAGTTTGTGATCATCTAAATAAGCATTAGTGGCAATACTAAAAGCTCCAGCATCCAATTGCATCAAATGCCTCATCAGTAGTTGAACTTTCTAGGTAAAGGCTGCAAAAGGAGCTTCCCACACAATGGGAATCTCTTTTCAATGAGACATTGCTCCTCCTTGGTTGTTGTAACTATTCAAACTACAATCTAGAACTTTACCACTATGCAGCCATAAAACATAATCCTCTATAAAAAAAAAATGATGACATGCCAACTCCTTCATAGATGTTGGAAAGGAGACTTTAACATCAAAATCTGATCGGTGTCCCTACCTTGAATCTTTTTAGGAGATAAACTTTGAGGCAACTACAATCAAAGATGCATTTCTAAGATGTGGATAAATATGCTTTGGAATCCCTTAAATACTCAAAATGCTCGAGCAAAAATCCTTGCCATTATACCATTAATCTAGCAAGATTAATCACTTATAACATTTCTCATGTAGAGAATTTTAGAGATTTCAATGAACTTGTTTGAGAAGAAGAGTTGAAAAGAAACTAAACTTTAATTAAACAAATAGAACAATCATCTTAGAGAAAACCCAAAGGAGATGCTCAGCTACAAATGTGAAATAACTCAGAGCTAGTGCCACATACTCCTTGGAGAACCCTTTTATAGATTAGGGCTCCCAAGAGCATCAAAACTACAAATATATTCAAATACAACATTAGTGTAGATCTTGGGCTAGCTTGGATTTGAAATCTAAGGAAGATCCAAATCTAAGATCAAAATCCCATGCAAATTCGCCCAACCAATTGGAAGACATGCTTGAGAATAAATCCCACTACATCTGACTCATATTTAAATACATGAATAAATGATAACAAAAAAAACATACAAGACAACAAAAATGCAAATATCTAATTCATGTTGTTTTGACTGTGAAACCAAAACTGATCATCAATTTGTATATGCTGAAAATGGGTGTGAAGGCTTGGTTGCAAACACACATATGCTACAATAAGCTTTGATCACAGGCAGTTTTCTAAAACAAGATGTAAGTAAAATAAAAGATTTCATTTAAGAATGTTTCATTCAATAATGCAACAAAATATTCACTGCATTGGCAAATGAAACAAAGACATTTTTGGTTGACTATAGATATGCTTACACTAATAAGTTCTTAGCACCTATACAAGGGTTCAATTATCATTTGGATAACTACCAAACACACAAACGACATAGAATAGGACAATCTACTTGATTTGCATAATCAATGACATGAATAGCTATGCAATTGAGAGAATCTTTGGTATTTTCAAGTAGCAACTCAATAAGCTAATGAACATGAAACCATTCCCATTTTCTATGCAAGATGTGCAATACTAGTTTTTATACTTTGCATGCTTATATGAGATGTATCATAAACAAAACACAATTTTCAATATATGCATGTAACATTCAAAGATAGTAGAGAGTAATCACAGAATAACATCCCAAGTAAAAAATTCACTGGACAGAATGCAGCTTCTAAATAAAACTTATAGGCGTGTCAGGATAAATTGTCTTATATCAGTTACAAAAAAAATTCTAGGTTTTATACGTGATATCATAATATTAAGATATTGAAGTACCTTTTAAAGACAATACCAAATTAGGTTAGGATAGAACAAGGTGAGACCAAATCACCATAATACAATTAACAAGTGAGGATAATTCATAATTGGGTGAGATTCTTAAAGTTGATAATTCAAATCTTGAGATGATAATTGGAAACAAAGAAGGAAAAAGGTAATATAGATACATATGATCAAATAAATATGGGCAACATATGTGAATACTTCAATTTATTAAACAACTCCAAATTATGCTATCATAGGCTTTTTATACATGAATTATGTACTTTTAAAGATAAAGGAATCAATGGCCCATTGCATGCATGCTTGATGTCAAGTATGAGACAACATCATTGTGTAATTAAATTATGAATATTCCCTGATTTAACATAGTACTATAAAATTGATTACAAATCTATTTCTTGGTTTGAACTATCTTGTTTGTGATGTTGAATTTGTTTCTTTGATTTTAATATCATATATGTGGGAATTTTATATGTTCACTTAATTTACTTCTATCATGTTTATGAGTATAATATCAGGTCTAAGTTATTCTCAAGGAATAATACATTTCTTTTAATATTCTTATAAAAAACCAGGGATAACAACTTTAATGCCTTGTTTAACCAAACAAACAAAGGATTAAATCTCCTACCAGTTAAGATAACTTAATGATGTGGTTAGCTTACCCCAGTTAGTAAGCCCCCAAATACCAACATCAACACCCCACCCCAACGCCAGCCAACCATTTCCAAACTGGGCTTGGTATCTAACACACGCCTTTCATGTCCGTTATAAAATTATAGATTCGCTACTAATTTTGAAAGGAAGTAACTAGTTTAAGTAGAACACAGATAAAACGGCAAGTAAATAGGAGATTATTTTCTTCTGACTGTAAAGCTACCCACCGACAACATCGTTGGATCCAAGGCACGCTGGATAGATCCGGGGTCTCCACCGGAGTCAACAGCGATTCGAGCGAGTTCCATTACAGATGCTGGCGGCCACCACACTCTCTCATCCTCCTTGGACAGTTCCCTCCCTCTCAGCTCTTCCGAGACCTCCAGAATCCCATTGGAAGGATGGGAGGTGGGAGGAACAAGGAACAGAAGGCAAGATTTGAGCTGGCTCGCCTCGTCCTTGGGGATGCGAGCCGCCTCATGCGCGCTTCCAAGAAGGGAGAGGAGGTCTGCGGCGAGCTTTTGCGAAGGTGAGGACGAAGAATAGCTTGAGCAACGGGGTTTAATAGAAAGGTTAAAGGGGAATTTTGGAATAGAAGGGAGATAAGAGTAGGAATAGCAGGAGAAAGTAAAGGAAAACGAAAAGGAGACGGCGAAGGCCCGTTGAAGGAAGAAAGACGAGAATCGCGCCATTGTCTTAGCCTTGGTGGCGCTCCAAGAGTCCTCGCGGTCGTTTGGCAATGTGGTAAAAAGAGGAGTGGACAGATTACTTTTTGTATATTTTATATGGAGCGCTTTTGTTTTGGAGTTAAATCACATTATCAAATATTTTCGTTTGTGCTTCTTAAATCACTCTTTTTTGCTCTTCTTTAAGTTGATTGGGATTTCATATATTTTGAAAAAAAAAAGGGATAAACTAAACCAATGATTTAATTATTTTGTTGCATTTTATAACATTTTTCTTCTATATGTGTTTTTTTTCATATTTTATATTATGTTATTTTTATTTTATGTGTTATTAAAATATGATTATATATATATATATATATATATATATATATATATATATATATATATATATATATATATATATATTATATTAAACTTTAATATTGTTTTAGTATCATCAAAATTTTAAAATATTATTAAATGACTTTTAAATAATAATTGTAATATTAGAATGTTTAATCAACTTTATATATACATATATGTTAATTGCATTAAAAAAATATATACATATTTATTAATTAAATACATTAAATTTAATATTATCAATAAATTATCATAATCAAGTTATAATTGTTTAATACAACTAAGCATCATTTGTTTCAATCCAAAATCTTGTTTGATTTTGTTGTATTAGAACTATTATAACATGACATGTATTTTTTTTTTTTTTTTTTTTACATAAAAAAATAAAAAGTATTTTGTGTATATGTTCCTAGTAAAGTAACACTCATGACATAAGCATGAATATGGTAAAAAGACATTCCCGACAAATATCATGAGATGCTATCGTTCGAGCTTAAAATAAATTGTATATATTTATTTTGCAGTATATATTGGGATATTTTTAATAAACTAACTAACTATTGTTTGTATACACAAAGGATAAATGCAAGACAACCTTACCCACAAGGCTCAATTGTCAAGAAATGTTTGCATGATGGGTTTTTTATGGTACAAAGATGCCTTGTGCAATGCACACGACTCTTTCATGAAAACCTTAAACATGAAGGATGTGTAGGATATTGCTTAACACCAAATATGTCAAGCCCCCACCGACATCTAATACCATTATGTCACAAAGTTATCATCAGAGTCGCCAAATACAGCATTTAAGTGAGGACAAATAAACAAACCAATGGTGGGGACCCGACGGTAAGACAAACACTAACTCAAAATCCAAAGTATATATATAAAGACATGTTTTTAAACATTTAATCACACTAAAATTTTCCCTCTCACACATCTCTTGGAAAGGGCTCTCCTGTAACAGCATCATTCCCAGTTCTCGGTGTAGTGGTTTCATGACCTGTGATGTAAGCACTAAATGAGATTTTATAAATCTCAGTAGATAAATCCACATATTTAACCAAGAAAATAAAAGGCATAACAAATACCATTAACAGTAAAGATGAATGTCATACATATATATAAGATAATGCCAAATGAAAGTCATAAAGAAATGCAAGTTCATTATATATTGTGCTTATTACCGGGCCCAATTCCCTTTGACGCATTATCCTCTTGATCCAATCATCAATGACTGTCCTATAGCCGGCATCCAACCAAGCACATAACACTAGGCAGATATCTGATCCGAAGATTGATACCCTGCGATCCAACACGCTGAGCCTAGTGCCACCAGGCAGGTATGGTACCATACCCTGCGATCCAACACGTTGAGCCTGGTGTAATCATCATGGAGTCATAGCACATAACACTAGGCAGATATCTGATCCGAAGATCGATACCCTGCGATCCCACACGTTGAGCCTAGTGGTGAGGATAATGTTCTCTGGGAATCCATTTTTTTTTCTACCATTTCCAATCATGATTCCAAACAATTATGCCATATCAAAAGATATCTTTTTTCCATATTGTTTCTTTCTTTTGATTTCATTATCATACCATGTATTTTTTTTTTCCTTTTTCATGCAAATACATAAGTAATTCATACCATAATATTTCTTCCTTTTTATGCCATAAACATATGCAACAATCAAAATTCTATAACAGTAAGAAAAGCATGTAAAAACACATAATATCATGCTACATCACAGGGTTAGGAAATTATTCTACCTGAATTTGCTGTACCAACTGTCTTACTCACTTCTGTTTCTTCTTGATGTCCTATAAGCCCGTAAAATACAAAAATAATTAATTTAAATATGCTTATTAGTCAAAATTGCTTTCTAAAAGCTTTCCCAAACACACCCCAAAATAATCCCAAAAGATGGCTTACGCGGCACTGAACCGCCCGCTGGACCGTGCGCGCACGTTTGGCGCTGGACCGCACGCGCAGAAAAAGCTTTCTAAAAGCTTTTCCAAACGGCTTTCTAAAATAAATCTGGCTTACGCGGGCGCTGGACCGCATGCGCCCGACACTGGACCATGCGTGCTTGGCACTGGACCAGACGCTCGGCGCGCTGGACCACGTGCGCTTGGCACTGGACCGCGCGCTCGATGTGCTGGACCGCGCGCCTCGGCATCCGGTTCAACAGCGTAACCCGGTCCAAAGCCTGGACCGGTTCACGCCGCCCCCCTCTCTCTCTCTCGCGTCCGGCGAAACCGAAATCTTTCGCCGGCGCTGGATCGGCCATTTCATGTGCTGAATCGATCGAATCCGGCTTGGCTTCCGCCTCTCGGTCTCCCCCGCTCACCGGAAAAATTACATAACCCTAACGACGAATAAAAAATTATTTCTTACCTTACGGAAACCTTCGCCGGCCGTCACTGTCGCGTGCCGGAAATCCTCGCCGGCCGTCACATTTGTTGCAGAACCTCGCACTCCGGAATCTCTCCTTGCAGCTGCATGCAGTCGAATTTTCGCAACGTAATTCACCGGATTATATAAACGCTGCTGCAGATATGTGTCAAACTCTCCCGAAGCAACGGCCAGGTGTCTCGTAAAACAGCTCTTTTGCATAAAACCCCCTATAAATTTTATATTTGCAAATATATCCTCTGCCAATCAGATTTGAACTAAGCCGACATTTAAAATTTACAGATCTATCCTCTACGTTACAAATTTATCCCAAATCTTCAAAAATTCATAATTTATTCATTAGAGCTCCGAAAATTACAAATTAAACATCGTTGGATTCGTCTCACAGAGCTCTTTCTATAAAAAATATAAAAATACAAATAAGAGAAAATTAGGGTTGTTACAAAATATGTGGATGCCAATTGATGTTTTGCATGACTTTATTGGACTACAATTTATGGATTCAATAGTTCAACATGCCTACAAAGATAAAACTAACTAGACAACTAAAAATAAGGGATCAGTGGATCAACCCTTTTGGGGGTTGATAACCTTCAACAAGTACGAACACATAGTGGTGAGCAATCTTGGTTTATATTAATATTATCCAATGTAATGTACCATTGCATTATAATTATCTTAATACTATTTGAATGTTGTAATATATGTTATTTGTAATTGACAAAATTGATATGTAAATTTACATGTATAGAAAATTTTTATTGGACTCATCAACATCATCATGGTGAGGGTGTATTCATGGACGAGACTCCACATGATGTATGTAAATATCACAAAAATATTTTTAGTATCTACAATATAGCTCTTCTTATAATACATTATGTTGATGCAAGAGTGTTACAAAGAGCTATTAAGTAAATGCCATATAGATCCCTCAATTTGGCTTATTTTAGCCCAAAAGTGTGATACAAAGAAATTGGTGAGCTAAGGGGGAAGAGCAAATGGACATGTTGTTAACACAACCTCTCCAATAGTTGCAATTGGCACCAACTAATATCTTAGGAGTTTGTCATAGAATGGTGAGAGTCAAAGAGCAATGATTAGTGTATTTTGTTACACACTTGTAAACTTGTGTGGTTTTTTAATCATTAACCTTCAAAACATATTTATGAATGTACTACATTATTTAATAGATTATTTTGCTATTTTAGTATGTCTATTAACCTTTTATATCATTATTAAGTATATATATAACTTTTTTATTATCCTATTACGACTTTACAAGTATAGCAACATGTTTTTATCATTGTATCTTATAGGATGTCAATTGTATATGAATAAATAAATATGGTACAAATTTTAATATATTTGAATTCAATCAATTTGTAACAAATTTGTATTGCCTTCTTATAAATTGTTTAGAAAATGGCTATTCAACTAATAAATTATGAGCAACTTTTTTAAGAAGAGATTGATTACTAACCAAATTAACATCTAGCAATATGGTTAATGAAAGAATTAATGACCAATTTTCTTACAACATAGTTTTCAATCAAACAATAGCTATTTAATGATTAAATGGCTTAAAAATTGCACATCAACCATTAAATATTAACTACCAACATTAATTTATCTCATAAGGCCTTCATGATGGAATTTCTTATCTCATTGTCATCATTATTATTGTCAAAAGTCAATAGAATATTTCATAATCAAAATAAATTTATTTACTAATTTTTAATAATGAATTTGGCAACCAATATATCAACTAGAAAAAGCTTCCAATGATTATATTTTTAGTTTTAGTGATGATATTCTTAGCATATGATTTTAAATGATATAAAGTGTCAAGTTTATATCTAGAACTTTATATAGAATGACACATATAGAGTCTGTGAAAGTAAAACTAAAAATTTAAGAATTCTTGAATAAGGGTTTTTACCCATTATAATGTGCCCTTATAAAGAGCACCCATCGTGATTGTTAAAAAGAAATATTGTGGTTTGTAAATATATATAAACTATCACAAATTAGACAAATTATTTATCAAGAGTGAATACTCCTTATCAAGAATTGATTATCTATTTGACCAGTTATAAGGTGTTGTAATGATCAATAAGAGATAAAGTTATCACTAATTGAAAATCAATGAAGCAGATGTGGGTAAGACTACTTTTAGGATTCAATTAAGCATTATAACTTCTTAGTATTACCTTTTTGTTTAACAAATACACCAACAATCTTTATGAACTTAATAACAAAAATTTTATACAAGATTCCCAAATCCATTTATGATTATCTTTTTTGATAATATTCTTGTATATTTTAAATTCTTATAAGATAATGATGTCTATTTGTATTTTATATTATAATTATTGAAAAAGAATCAATTGTATGCAAAGTTTTAAAAGTATAAATTTTGATTGTTTCAAGTAGTATTTTTGGGTCATGTGATTAGTGTAATAGGGATATCAATCGATTTTTAGAAAATTTTTATCATTGTGTATTAGCATAAGCACACTTTTGCTTCAATGATTCAAAGCTTCTTAGATTTAGCTAGTTATTACTAAAAATGTATACATTAATTTTCTAACATACCTAATAATGAGGCTGACCTAGAAAGCCATGACAATTGAATGAGATGTCAATTATGAGAATAGTTTTCTAAAAAGAAAATAGAAATTAACCATAACACCAATCCTAATTTTGCCAAAACAATTAGATGGATATCAAATCTTTAATGAAACATCGCTCAAAAGCCAAGGTTTGCATCGACGAAGAATGATAGAGTTGTTTCATATGCATCTAGAAATAAAATTTCATGAGAAGAACTATCTAATGCATGATTTAGAATCAGTTGTCATAGTTTTTGCCTAAAAAATTTGGAGTCATTACCTGTATAAGATGAAATATGAAGTGTATATTTACCACCAAAGCTTAAAATATCTTTTTATTAAAAAAACTTAATTTGGGGTAGAGGAGATGATTGTAATTGATTAAAAACTTTGGCTTAATTATCAATTATGTTGTAAGCTAATATTGTTGTAGATCTATTGAATAGAAAGACTATTTTTGTTTCCTCATAAAGTAGCCTAATAAGAAACAAACTTCTTTTAAAATTAATAGATTACAAATGGAAAGTACAATATTTAAGAATGTTGTCTTGTTGCATCAACTGTCATTAAGACTACATTAGCTTGTATTTATCCAATGATGAATAATATCAAAAGTTCATTCAAAAAGTTGGAGACAAATGAGAATAAGACTTCACCTTTAATGAGAATAATGTGCTGATAATTTAAGGTAAGTTATGCATCCGACTCATTGATAGCCTATATAGTTATTATTATCGAAGTTAATAATTATAAGCAAGCTAGTAATTAAGTATTCCATTTATCTAACAATAATAAGATGCATTAAGATTTAAAATGAAATTATTAATGGCCAAGTGTGAAGTAAGATGTGACAAAATTGGTTTGAAAGTATGTAATTTGTAATACGTTAATGATGAATAGTAAAAACTTAATGGATTATTACAACCTTTACTAATTTAAGAATAGAAATGGTAATATGTAGTTATGTATTTTATTATTGGATTACCTAGAGCTCTTGTGGGACATGATTTAATATGGCTAGTCGTAAATTAGTTGACTAATTATGCACATTTCTTAATTATTAGAATAACGATTTTATGAAAAAGTTAGCTCAATTGTATGTTTAGTAGATTATGAGATTGCATATAATTTTAAAATTAATTATCTTTGATAAAGACCTTAAATTTATCTCTTAAATTTTAATAAACGTGCATAAAGCTTTTGAAACTCAATTGAGGTTTAGCATAACTTTTCATTATCAGCTAATAAGAAGACTAAAAGAACAATTTAATCTTTGAAAAACTTGATAAGACTTTGTGTGCTAAAATATAGGGTTGATTAAAAAAGTCATATACATTTGATAAAATTTGCTTATAATAATAACTTCTAAGCTAGTATTAGAGTGACCCCTCATGAAACCTTATGTTGGAGAAAATATCAACTTGTTTATGTTGGTTTGAGGGCAAAGAAAAGCAATTGATTAGCTCTATTTTTTTTTTGAGGTGGCTACATAAATGATTAGAATAATCAGAGACAATTCAAATTTTTCAAAACCTTTAAAAAAATAGTTTAATGAAAAATATAGAAATTTCTAATTCCTAGTAAGTCCTCTAAAGGGAGAAATTAAATTCAATAATACAAACAAATTATGATTAGGTGTATTTGTCCTTTCCAAAGTTCTAGAAAGAGTTGGAGCAATTACTTACATAGTGACCTTGCCTTTGTGATGGTTGGAGCGTATGATGTTTTTCATATTTTTTTGTTGAGAAGATACATTTCTAATTCATCCCATGTGATCCAATACGATTAAAGAAATATAAATCCAACCCAAG
Source organism: Vanilla planifolia (assembly GCA_023846275.1). Taxonomy (NCBI): domain Eukaryota; kingdom Viridiplantae; phylum Streptophyta; class Magnoliopsida; order Asparagales; family Orchidaceae; genus Vanilla; species Vanilla planifolia. The sequence continues at coordinate 35,053,944 of CM043869.1, read as the reverse complement.
TTTTCATATCAAAAGATCTAATTACAATTTTAATAGAGTAAGAAAAGAGATTAAGAAACAAAGTAATCAATATAACTAAAATCCTTTGAAATAATCAGACTAAAGAAAAGTCACGTAAAAGTTAAAAAATGATATGATACATCACCATACTAAATTTTTTAAAATTTGGGACAATTTTGTTAAGATAGGGAGATATAATAGCCTAACTTAATTACAAATTATGAATTTAATGATGATTTTGGGCTACACACATTAGGACTTGAGAAAATGGCTTATTTAGTGTATCTAAAAAATTTGTCATGTTGCTGACAATCGTATTTGAGATTTAAGCAAATGTTGATAAGGAATTAAAATGAAGAATTTCGAATTTATATAAAAATGTATTTACAAGTTTTGAAAAAATATCATAAATTTATAAAATTATTAAATAAAATTAAAAAAATTATGAAATTTTATCAAAAGCTATACACATTTTTTAGCACAAAAAGGTGATAATTAAAATAAAATATTAAATAAATATTTATGAGGATTTAAATTTTACAAAGTTATTAAAAATACTAACTATCCTTAAAATATTATGAAATTTGGCTAATAGGCAAAGCTCATTAAGGATATTCAAATAAAATTAGTTAAATAATTTTTGGATCTTAATTTCCTTAAAAATATAACAAATATTGAGGTTTCTTAAGTTTAATGAAAATAAATATTTAATTAGTTATTAAAATTTCTAAATTCCTAATTTCACTAACCAAAACACATGCATACAATAAAGATCCAAAAATGACTTGATGGTGATCTAAATCGTCATTAAAATCCAAGTAACAAAAAGATAAGAAGTTATCTTTGCAAAGAGTCATGATCATTTGGAGGTGAAAGGTGAGGAAGCAAGAATGGTGTATGTGAGGTTATAAAAGATAAAGGAATCGAGCATTATGAGATCTTAAAAAAGTTGAGAGAAATTTCTTTGGCCAATAGTAAAAAAGAGGAGGAGAGAAAAAGGTGCTAACAAGGTTCTTAAAGAGAAATTGGAGAAATGTAAGAAATCTGATGATTTGGGAAAGATTATTATGTGGTACTATAGTAGTATTATAGCAATAAAAAATGAAAAGAGAATTACATATTTAGAGATTTGTTTCTTGGCATGAATAATAGAAAATTTTATGGTATCTAGGCTTGTATTCATATGCATATGCTTGATGTGATTGTATGTGAAGCTTAGTGACCACATTAGAAAAGGAATCAATATTATTAACTTGAGCTTGAAAAATGTGTCTATGTTTATAGTGATAGTCTATGAATTCTTGATTTGACATTAGATATTTTTATTAATGAGAGAATATTATTATTGTAGCTTTTTATATTAATTCACATGTTATATAACAGTACAATTTTTGATAATAATTGTTACACCCCATTTTTTCCTAGGCTGATTTTTGGCATACATTTTTTTTTTTTTTTTTTTACATATAGACAGCTCAGATCGTCCCATACCAACCTGAGTAGCCTACGAAAAACATAGGATATAACACATCATTACACACCTACTTTCCTTAACAATGTGGATCCCATCTCCCGGGTACACCGTCAAATCAGGATTCATGACTCCTGAATTAACTGATGAACTCGCGCAATGTTACTCCTACTAGACCCAATACTCTTAACCCATACCAGTAGGAGAACCGGTCTAATAGAAGTCTGAACCCCCACGGTTAAGTTCCATAGTCATGTAATGACCTCACCATCAAAATAAAATACATAACATCCTCAGATAAATTATGGCACTCCACACACTATATCACCAAGACAATAAAGTAAAACAGTGAATGGAAACTACATCACAAGAATAAGATCCAAGTCCAACAAATACAATATCATCCAACTAGATACATAAGTCAGAATCACCCTCACATAATACAAGACAAAAATAACAGTCTCACTGAATACATCCAACAGCAACAATCAACTAACCAGAATGTCTCAAAAAATCACAGATCAGATCTCCTCCACTAGCCTACTGATCACGATCCCACCTAAAACTGGGTGGCGTCAAGTCTGCCGAGCCACTGGAAAAATATAGATAAAAAGGAATGAGCTACGCCCAGTAGGAAAGATAGCTAGTAAAAACTCACATGCAAGAGAAGGATAATAACAAAAGTATAGGAATACAGCATAACAATGTAGGGTGGAAAGGCACTCTCAGTCCCAGACTCCGACCAACCACAGTCACCCCAGTCACACCAGAGTAGCTCTCCTCTGGGCTTCCAGGTAGCATGCCAGTGGGATCGCCCATCTCGAAACATGCACGGTGCTTAGGCAAAGCATGCCAGTGGGATTGCCCATCTCGAAACACGCATCATAACGCCTAGCACCCGACACCTCAGCGTCTATATAGCATGCCAGTGGGATTCGCCCACTCGAAACACGCATGGCGCCTAGGCAAAGCATGCCAGTGGGATTCGCCCACTCGAAACACGCATCGCAACCTAGCCTGGGGTTCCATGTAGCATGCCAGTGGGATTCGCCCACTCGAAACACGCATGGCGCCTACCAGTCACATGTACACTGTGGAAGCTAAGTCTGAACCGCACAGTTACCTACCACAACTACCCTAAAACATCATATAGGGTCTATAGTAGTCCGGTCCAATATGCCAATCCGTGAAATATGCCAACACTGAGTAAACTGACTCAAACCATGCCATTGCCATCCAAGCAACACAAACTGTACCAAAATTCTGACTATTCTGGTAACACTTACCCAAATGTCACACTTCCTTCCAACTAATCTAGCTGCACTGAATTTATGGATAATTTCCAACAGTCAATTTCAACTTGGCTACGTGATTTCCAAAAATCACCTTTTTCTCGCTTCAGGAAATTTTTAAATTCCAATTTCAATTTCTGCCCTTTATCCATTTTCCGAAATTCGGAATAAATTTCCGAATAAAATTTAAATTCCACATATATCCTTTTTCCAAAATTCGGATTAATTTCCGAAATTAAATTTTAAATTCCATATATTTCCCGAAAATTCGGATTAATTTCCGAATTAAATCTTTTCCTCCGCCCGTTCGTTCGCCCGAATCCCGCTGAATCGAGGACCCACCGGCCGAATATTTAATCCAATTTCCAGCCGATGTTTAGCATTTAATTATTAATAAATATTGAATAATTACAATTACTTAATTAACTAAACCGAAATTAATCTAATCCATCTCCTTCCTCCGCCCGGCACCCGCGAAACCCTTGCCGACGATTCCTCCGGAAAATTTCGTTTTCCCCGTCGATTTCCGGCGACCGAGATCAAAGAGAAGTAAAATCCGATATTCGTACTATCCTAATTTGTCAATAATGTCACTAATTTCTAAGATTCAAATCAAAATTTCCGCCGAAGTTTCATCCAATCCTCATTTTAACAATTCTATGAAATTGAACAAATTTCAGCATTTGATACTATCTTAACATGATTAAGCACATAATCGAATCAACAATTGCTCGGTAAAATTTCCAAATTCGGCGGGTGTAATTTTTTCGAAAACCCTAAAATGCTAAAATCAATAATTTGCATTAATAAATTTCAAAAAAAACCACAATTCGCATGCTCCGGTAGCTAATTGCAAAATAATCCATTTTTTTTTTTGCCAATTTAACTAATTTAAACTGAAATTTCCTACCTTTCTTCTCCGGCGACGGTGAAGCTCGCACGCGACCAACCGCTGCTCCTCGCCGAACGGAACCGGTACCAATCGATTCTCCTCGGTCCCGCGAACCTCCAGGTACAAAAAGCCCCTTGAAAGGCTGCCGGAAAATATCGCCTTTCGCGGCGAAAGCTTCGTCTCCGGCCGTTCGAAACCCTAACCCTAACAGTCGAACAGTTCGGGTTAAATACCTCGCTTTAAACCGGTATTAACCCGTTAAGAACCCATTAAGTGCCGGTTAACCTTCTAATAACGCCGCTTAACCCCGATCAACCGGTTAATCTCCACCGCTGATCTCGTCCGTCCGATCCGCTTATCCGCGGCTTATCCAAACGCACGCGCAAACGCACTCGGCGAACCGCCCCCGCCTTCGCTGAACCGCTCCGGTCCGGTTCATGCGTGGTAAAAACCAATTTCACGTTTAATAGACCGATTTAAATAGATTTTCGAATTTCCAAAAATCCAATTAAACAGGGAAAATTACTTAAAAATTCCTCGGTGCTCCGAAAAATCCCCAGAAAATTTCAGAAATTCCAATAGCCTCCAATTGAGCTCCTGGCTCAACCTACTGTCGATCTGAAATCATCCCAGCCACAATTTAATTATTGAAGATTAAACCTATAATATTTTACTGGGTATAACAATAATCACAAAAGAAAAATGAAAAGATATCAATATGACAAGAGAAAAGAAAGGATAAAAAGAGAATAAAAAGAGTTAACAAAGGGAAACTAAGATTAAAAATTTGAAAAAAATGAATGATTATCTAAAGTGATAACTATCATTTTAAAATAACATGTTTTGGAGATGAGCCAGATGAACATTCATTAAGATTATTTATTTATAATGATACGTTATAAAAATAAGCTGAATCTATTATGAAAAAAGTCTTGTCTTAAGTCAATTCTAGAGTAAGATGAAAAGATAATATAATCAAAATATTTTACATAGAATTTGATACTTCTTTTATATTGGTCATTCACATGCTATATTATGTTATCTTGTACTCTTTGATGTGATGATTACAAGACCAAGCTAACAATTATTAATATTTTGTTAAGCTTAACATTATTTCAATTCAATCATAAGGTGTTACTATAGTTGTTGGGTTTGTTGGCACTAGGACTATAGAATATAAAATGGATGGAGATTGAAACTCAACTTGCCAAGAGCCAAGGACCAAGCTTGATGTAGTATCATTTAGTAAATCACGTAGAGGTTTTATTTAGAAGCATATTAGTCCTATTCAAATTTTGAGTCATGTCAATTCTGGCTCTTCAATTTCAAATTAGTCTCTATTATTATTATATTGTAGGGGTCAATTACAGTCGACTCTTATTTATTGCATATTTTAGTTTACTTTTGTTAGTTTTCAATTATTTGAATGAATACTTTAACTTAAGTTGTTTAAAAATCAATTGATAGTTTTTTTGGATATTTTTAGCTTTATATTTAGTACAAGTTATCCTTTGACCCATCTCGTAATTTTGTAAGTGTTAAATTTAGTTGAAGATTACTTCAAAAGACTTAAAATTAGTTTTAGGATTATTTCTATCATTGTCCACCATTAACCTTCGACTACCATTATTATCACCACTGGTAGTAACTATAGTCGCTGCTTAATAAACTCATGCATGTTTAACCTGTGCTAACTTGATCTACATACACAGACTTATCAACCAATGGTGATTCTTTCTATCCCACTTTGACCTAAAAGCAGACGCAAAGCATCAACACCTTTTTGCCTCGTTTCATGCCAAAATCAAAACTCAAAGTGACACGCACCAATCTGCCTATGTTGTGGCAACCATTAGTCTACCACCTTGGACTCATCGTTAGCACCTGAAATGCATGGCCTATTTAGAAACTACTTATGTCAATTAATTTTGTAGCTTTTTATTTTTTTTAATTTTTTGAAAAAAAAAATTAAAAGCATTTATTTTGTAATTTATGGTGACTTTTAGAATTCTAAAATATCTTCTAAGATTTTAAAAATATGTCCTTTCACATTTCTCAATCAATAAATATGGATGCTCACATATTATAAAGATGATTAATATTTTTAAATAAAATAAGATAGTACTGTCATCAAGCTTGTGTGATATTAGCATATTCTGTGCAAAAACTCCAACGATGTTATTCTAAAGGTGCTTTAGGAAGATGAGCGTAAAGCTCAAAATGTGAGATCACCATGAAAGTTCTTCAACATTTATTTCAACTTTTAAGAACTTAATCGCCATGTCCAATTTTCTTGTTCATGCATGTGATTGTATGATTTCTTGTTTGTCCTTTTACAAACTCCACTTGAGTGTGTACCTTGTCACTTCACCACCAATGTCATTACTTGTGCTTGTGTTGATAAAATCATTTTTTTAAGTTGAGATCCCTGATTTTAAAATCAATTTAAGTTCTTGACTTATGAAAAAGTTTTTACTTATCTAGTGATCTTAAGATTTTCAATTCTAAACTATAATAAATTTAGGTAAGTCATTGTATGAATATATTATTTGAACCTAAGAGTATCTCAATTATCTAACTTGAAGTAGGTTTTAATATATCATCTTACATCAAAACTCTTTGTATAGTAATTAATCTATAAAGAACTTACATTCTTAATTATCTCTATAGTTAGCATATTAAACTTTTCTATTCTTTACAATTATGACATTTAGGATCAAAATTATAGTTCATACATTTTTTAAGTTAAATTTTTGTGATGTATAGTATACATTAAGTGTGTTATATTTTTGTTTAAAAAATAATTCTTTTTAATTTAAAATTTTATACAAAAATATTTTAATAAAAAAATAAAAATATAATTTGAGAGCACCCACCTTTTAGTCAAGCCTAAAGTCTCTTCCCAAGTGGCCCAAAGCATTGAGCATTGGGCCATAAGGAGCCATAAATCAAGAGACCAGCTAAAATTAATTTGAGTTAAGTTTGAGTCTTGATTAGGGTATGATCTTATAGTGGCTTGGGTTAAATTAGGTTAGAGCATCACTCCTTGACCCAGCTTAAGCTTATCAAGTTGAGTTGGACTCAAAATGGTTAAGTATATATTGAGTCAAATGTGCGAACTAGTATGCGTGTGTATTGATCACACAAGGAACTAGGGAGTAGCTAACCTTAATATTTTGGTTGGAAACATACATACACAAAAGTACTTAAAACTATAAATTCTATGATCTTTTTTGCAACATTGAACTAAAGCACTCACTGTTATGGCATTGCATCTTTAACTTAGTTGAAGACAATTGCGTTGTCTTATTGCGCTAATTTCCTATCAAATGGCTATGGTGTCTTTCGCCTTAGATGAACATTACTGCTCCTTACTGTCCATTCATTAAGAAAGATTCAAAGGTTGTTAGTTAGCCCACCTAGAAGGACAGTATCAATGAACCATCATGTTGTTCATTGTTTTTGTGCAATCTTATGGTCATGATTGGATCTACCAATTTTAATGGCTCTTTAGACCATTGGGAATCTTGATCAAATTATTGTGATCACCTTCGGCTTTTGGTAGAGCGATCCAATGATCTAAATTTATGAAAATGATAAATATAGGTGATTTTAATCCAAATTATCCATTATTTGATCAAAATTAGACAGTTGTTGCATCTTTTTCTTCCTTTTTCATTTCCAACAATGACTACCTTTTGAGAAAGGTTGATTCTAGGCTTTGAAAAGGTTAATTAGGCATGTTGTTACATGACCTATAAATAAATATCATTTAACAACATTTATAATTCAATATATTATTTTATTAATATTTTTTAAAATATTTCAAATCATATATCTCAAAATTAACTAAGCTAATTAATTAGAGAGATTAGTTATTAACTTAATGAGCTTATTGGTGGTGTTTTGGTGTCGACTGTATTTAGTACTAAGTGATTTATAATGCTTATACAAATAAGGAGAAGAATAGTTATGATATTTATTTTATTTATAATTTAAACTTATAATAATTTACATGAAACACTAAGATTTGGTAAGATTTAGTGTAAGTGATCAAAAGTTTTAAAATTATTCTTTCACTCATTTAGGATTTTATAAGGCATGTTTTTCATTTAGGATTCTTAACTTATAAATTTACATTAGAATAGAGTTAAGATGATTGACTAGATCATTTATCAAAATTTAATCAAATATAAATAAAGTAATCAAATGATTTAAGTATGATTTGATAAAAGTTGTACTACTTGAATAATAATGTATTCTTATTTTACTTATATGGTCAATTCATTTGAGAGATTAGAAAGAGAATCAAATTTAATGATCTAGTTTTGAGATATCTTAGATGTTTATATAGTATGATCTCCTGGTCAAACATGTATGATGTTTTTTTTCTCAAAAGATCAAAGTAGAGGCATAAAATTGATGTACTTCATATAATATAATATTATATCATATAAGTATAACTAATTTGTTCATGTTATTAGATAGGTGTTTGGACTAGGTGATCTAATTATAAGGAGAATTTATTACATAATTGTACAATACAATTTCTTATATTGTACATGTATGATCTCATTTATAAAAGGGATGAAAGTTTGACTTAAGCATGTAAGAGCTAAAAATATTTTTATAGTATGATTTTCTTATTCTAACTTGTACAATAATGTGATAATGAAAAAGATATTATTTGCTAAGGGCTTTGTACATGCTGAATCTTTATAAAACCTAAGAGATGTAAGTTGGATGTAAGAATAGAGAAGATCCATGTGCTTCATATGTGTACAATGATCTCATCATATAAGTGTGATCATATGTTTGTAGTAATTTGACCAATCAAACTAGTTTGAAAGGTCGAATAATTAGTATATTATGAGTATCATATTTGTAAAATCCTTGATCAAACATGCACAATCGATATAGGAATTGTGAGTAACATCTAGTTGATAGAATTTCAAGAATTTTTTTTATAGCCATTGTGGGTGGTTTGGAGCCATTAGAGAATAATGTAATGTCTATATAAAGTGATCCAAACATAAGTAAAAAGACTAATGTTTAATTAATAATTTTAGAAATTCATTTGCAAAATCATTATTACAAAAGAAAGGGAAGAGCAATGCCATAAGATTTAAGCATCGATCTCATTTTATCAATAACTTTCTTCATATTTATTCACAATGTTGAATATCATATCTAAGTTATTTTTATAACATTACATCTAATAAAACATTAAGCTAAAAGTAGATATCTCTACATTGTTTTATCATTTTTTAATGTGTCTTTTGAATTAAATTGTATTAAGTTATAAGACTCATATAAGTAAGCTTTTATTTTATTTCTTCATCCTGTTGCTAGGATTCTATCTTGATCTTGTATTGGTCATTTGATAGCTTTTGTAAGGTCCTTTGGTTAGATGATTGTAAGCTCTTTTAGGCTAATGCTTTGTGGATCCTTTGACTTTGTGTTTTTGGTTCTTCTAAATCAGTTATTGTAAGATCCTTTAGCTCATTATATGATTTTTACCCTATTATACTTTTGACAAAAGAAAGTGATTTTAGTGCAAGCCTAATGTTTTGGTTGGGGGTGGACATATATGTAGGTTTAAATTGAATAATCTAAAAATCTCATTATGTTATTGCTTATTTGTACTCTCTACACATAACTTTTTCGAAGCTAAACAACATTTTAAAATAAGTTTATAAGAGCCATAATCATTAATAAAAGTATTTTTTTATAATATTTAAGATTATTTGAATTTATAATTTTTTTAATTCATCCCCTTTTATAGATATCTCAATAATTATTAAGTGAAGATGAGCCACAATACTAAACTGCTAAGGAGTAATAAGTTTTAACAACATGAATATTTGACTTAGATGTTATGCTTTTTTTACTATCTATTTTGTAACTGTTGAGCCAGCTTGTTCTACACTTATTTTAATCTATACTTCTTTAATTTATTTTACATTTTCTAATAACATGAACTTGTTAATGATTTGATATGGTTGTAATAATATAGTATTTGAAACAATAACAAAATGATTTAAATTTTCTTATATTGATTTTTAAATAAAATATTTTATTACTTACCTTTTATAGCTTTGAAATTATTCACAAAATATTATAAAGTTTTAATATTTTTGAAGTTAAGCATTCAAATGATTTGAAAAATAATAATATTATGGTTTTATTTTATTAATTCTTTTTAAAACTAAAATATTTTAAAAAATAAAATAAATATATAATGTGATACTCATTCTAAGAAAGGGTGGGCTAAGGATGCTACATTTTCCCACCATCATCTTCTTTTTCAAACCCTTACCACCAAAAGGTGAAATCATGCCTAACCTTGTTATTAGCAAATCTTGATGCCACCTTTTCCCTTAGCCACACCACAAATCTTAAAAAAACTCTTGAGTGAAACAACCTTGATAGTGGACAACTAAAAGAGTACTTTGTGATATATTTGTATAATTAATAGTGTGATAATAAAGTAGATGACACAAATTCAGAAGTAGGGTATTCTCAACTAAGAAAGTTGAACATATTACCATTTTAGAAACAAGAAAATTACTTGATAAAAACAAATGTATTAAAGTTATATTTGTCCTAAGAGTAACCCCACAAGTCACCTAAAAACATGTTTAATTTAGATATTTCACATTAAGACTTTAATTAATGAAATTGAGCTGTTATTAAATAAAATTCTTAGTGTGAAAAATCTAATAAACATAATAGTTAAAATGGTTATTGAGACTATATTTTGTCTTAATTGACATGCATATTGAATGAAGATAAAAAAGAGAGGCTAAATTATCATCAAATACAACTATCTATATGTTACCAGTCACTAAGTAAGGAATTGTTAACGAATGTAACTTAATTATGGGTTGGAAAGCTTATAAGTAATGAACCAAGTTCATATACTAGGTCATGTAACAAGCTATATTATGTCAGCTTATCATCAAAGGAGTACAAAATTGTAGCTATGTAACATAATGAACATGGAGGATAAGACCAATATAATAAGTTTTGGTTAATAATCTATATTATAATACAAATAAGCAAAAAAATACTAGCATGACATGAAAAAGTAGGAGGATAAATAGAAACACATAGAACTTGGATTAAACAACTATTACATCATGTTCACAAAGGCAATTTGATAAAGACATGTGGAGGCTCAGATAATGTTCATGAAATGGATAAGTTCAACTAATTTAAAGAGAAAGTAGTATGCACATACAACTTAATTTTAAGTACTTTCTTCTCTTCTCTAAAGAATTACAAAGAGATATGAAAACACTTATGTAGACCATGAAGGAGGATGACAAAGCTTTATAAAAAGTTCATATAATCTAATTATCTCTTCTAAGACTCTAATACAGATCTTTCATGTGCAATTATAGATTTCATTAGATTAAGGAATTTTTATGTTATGACCTTTTGACCTACTCTTAGTGATGTCGAATGAGCAGCAACCACATTATAATGAGTAATAAAGAATGATTAATTTGCACATGTTAAGAGAAAAGAAAATATGAAAGATAAACACAAGAAATTCAAAAAGATAACATACAAGAGATACTCATTCAAGATGATCTTAGTCAAGTGTGAACTTTTAGGTTCAAAATTGAACTACAAATAAAAAATTAATACCTTGATCATCTAAAATGTTGGAGCACACCTGAATAAATCATGAGCATTGAAAGTCTTGAACGACTAGCATCCTCGTTATTTAGTGTGCTCCCACTCTTCTTTTTCTATGGTAATTGGTGTTTTACTTTCACTAGTGGATGACAAAGAGGTTTATTTGTGAGCAATTGAGTAAATTTTTTTTTGTTTCAATAGTCATGAAAGGATTCATCTATAACACTTGTCTTTAAGCTTCTAGTAGTAGAAGTTAGCTAGGAAAAACCTAAAAAAGAAAAGAAAAAAACGAAGCTATGAATGTTAATTAGATTGTGATGGATAGGTATAGCTCACTTTCACTTGAGACTTCCCAACATACTTTGCAAAAATAATAAGTTTTCCAAACATTGAACATGTCTTCAAGCCATCTTTTTCATTTTTTGCTTAAAAACCTATCAATTTTGCACAATAGGATGTATTCATAAATTATATGAAAACATGCAATTGTTATAATGCGTTGTATGAAATAAATGATTCTTATTATGGCATGTGCAAGCTAGATCGTGCATGGGTTATTTAATATCTAAGAAATATTAACCAGTTTCTTTAATAATTTTTTTGAATAGTTTGTCATAAGTACTACAAAGTCTTATATATAATGTTCCATTACAAACTCATAGTGGATGTTTGTTTGGTAAACATTTTGCAAAAGTTAAAGATAAAATGCAATAATTACATGTTCTATGTGATGATGTCCATTGGAGGACTCATAAAGATGCATTTAGACCATGATCTAAGTTTGGGATCGAATGTCATACATAAACTTAGTGATATATATGATGTGAGCATGAAGACCATTGGGTTGTAATAATAAATAAAATCATATTCAAATGTTTTTGGTTTATCCTATCATTTATGTGATAAAAAAGTTGGGTGATAAATGCAATCATTTATCAACTATGTCACTAGGATGAGCTGTCAATAGAAGGCATGTGTTATCATAGATGACTATAGTCATACTAATTTGGCATTGTGTATGAGGTCATGATAGTTTTGCTTTCAAAATTTTATAAGGCAAGGATCAAAGCTTGTAAAAGGATTTGATCCTAAATTATTAACCTTAATACTTGCTTGTAAAAATCTTTTTTTATTTTTTTCTTTTCTTCCTTATAAGCAACATCATTCATCAAATTATAAATATATTTCTTGTTCAAAATGATACTTATAATAACCTATTATGGGGATTTGCACATCTGTTACGTTCTTGAGGTTCACCTTGCTGTCATTCTTCCCATAATGAAACATCTTATAAAGATTGTGATTATGCGTAGCCTACCTACTTCCTTTTTTTATTCTACTCTAATGGCTTCCATTTCTTAATCTCTAGTGTTTATCGCTCCTTTACCTACAATATTGGGAGAACTAATATATTACATTAATATCTGGTTATGTAAATATCTTATGACATATTTATTAGAATATTAAGTAAGTACTTAAATTTTGAATCATTTGTACCTTTTATAATTAACATATGTCTTAAACATGTTAGAGATCAATTGTGGGCAAAACCTTCTTTTACAGTTTTAATAAATTTTTCTTTAAACCATTATAAAGAAGTGTATTCATGACTTATACAAATTTTTCTTGAGACATTACTATTAAAGTTGTTTTGGACATGATAATTCATGCATCATTTTTAGTTCTTCTAAATAAGATGGTGTTCAAATCTTTTTATCTCCCAATTTTTGTTTTTTGAATCAGTCTTATAAATTTTTAAAATTACATTTTTTGTAAAATTAATCTAGGCTTTCAAAAAAGCTTTTCAAGTGTCTTGTTTAATTCCAAGCATATTTACATTTTATTTTTAAATAAAATATTCTCTCGAAATAAACCAACACAAATAACCTGATCCAAATTCTTACGAAATTAATTTAAATATTTTGTGGCTCATATATGGTGAATATTTCTTTTTTATTATAGGAAAGTTGGATTTCTATTTTTCAAATAATTATATTTTAATTTTTAATAAAGCTAAGTCAAAATTATGACCTTATATATTATACAAATTACTGCTAATATTAAGACACATTAATTTGATTATTCTAGAAACAAAAATGTTAAATGAAATAATTTAATTTCAATTTATAATATTACAATCCAACAAAGTTAATATATTATTTTCTTACAAAAAAATTATAATTTTTTATGATTATATTCATTTAATATAACATTTTAATTTAATATAAATAAATAACAAATTGTAATTTTAATTTTTAAAATTTTTGTTACTTTTGAGATAATCATGAATAATGTGTTTAATAAGTCAAGAGACTAATTTTAATCTAATAATTATATATCTTATATTTTTTAACATCCCTGAAATAAGATAAAAGTTCTCAAGAAAATAGATCATATCAAATCCTTCATACAAGCATGCAAGGCAACCACTCTTATGTAATTTATTTTTTACATACAGGTTTTAAATGATAACATTATAAATTGAAATCTTTGAATGGGCCTTATGTAACTTATTTTTTACATTTGCTGTTATTTTATTATGAGATATAATTTATGCCATATGAAGGAACTTGGCAGTATTTTATAACTAGTATCAATGCTAACACTAATTGATGTATTTAGTAACATTTATTTTATCTTATAGACTCTTTATAAAATTAAAAATAAGATGATGATAATATATAAAATAATCATTAATTAACAAGATGTTGTAATTATAAAGATGATATGAGAAAGATGATTACTTAATACTATCATGTAACACAAAATAAAATACATGTAATATTTTATTACTGTTATATTATCAAGATTTTGTATCTATTAATTATATTTAATATAATTTTTTTTAATCTATTTGCATGAAGATAACAATTATAAAAGTATCTTTAATGCAGTTTTAAAAATCTCATTGCTATTGATGTAATACTCTTGTAAAATAGCCCATTTTAACATATCATATTTCTTCTTACAAATGTAACACTCTCACAACATGATTTTTTTCCTTCATTTATAAGTTTTTTTTTATGATAAATCTTAGTATTTTTATTAACTACATCTTTTTTTTTTATAATTTATGATTCTTTGATTATTATCATGTTATTATTTTTTGTGACAAAAAAATCATTTTGTCTGAATAACGTCTTGTTTTTTTGCATGGATATAGTAGGTTAGAATGAAGACGTTAGAGCCGACATACGACCCTCTTTAATATAAACAATATTAGACATTTTTTATATTTTATATTATTGAAAATAAATTAAAATAAGAATATTAATATAAATTTTAAATTTAAAGATAATCGTATAATTTTGTTTTAATATATTAATAAAAAATTTTAAAAAATTCCAAACTCCTTTGCTAGTCATTAAATTTTAATAGCAGCAAAGAAATGAACTTTGACATAAAAATTAAAAAAAGATGATCATTGATTTGATTAAAAAATATTTATTATTAAAATATAAAATGTTGGTTACTGGCCAAAGACATGATAAGACCAAATAAAAGATAAAAATTATAAAATAACCCCAAATTGTTCATATTTTATGGCTCTTATGGAAATTTCCAAATGACAGCCAATAGTTGTCTGGAATGACGTGTTTTCTTGGAAGATTACATTTGAATTCGGGTAATTTGAATAATAAATCAAACAATGAAACAAAAGAGAGACGGAGTCAGAAGTAGGAGGTGACAAGATGGGCATCATTTAAAATAAAGGGTTTTAATACATGATTGAAAATATATTTCTGCATAAAAAGATTGACAATTTGATAAAATTATTTAACAAGTTTTTAGTCTTTTTAATGTTGAAAAAATGAATTTGAATAAGAAGATTTAAAAAATTATATTAAAAATTTGAATAAGATGAATAAAAATGTATAGCATCAGCTTTCTTTCTATTACATAGTGTAATATATAAATAATAAAGAAAATGTAACTTTTTTATATATATTTTTATTAATATCTTCATTTTCTTTTTTTGCCATACAAACATATTAGTTAGCTATCGATAATGCATGTACAAGTAAGTTATTAGGGAAAGGTCTAAATTAAACATGTGGGGTTTGGGTTTAACAAAATGTAAATGAACAAAGCCAAGGCTTGTTGAACGCTACGTTGGAGGCCTGGTATAATGGCTATTGGTCAATTTTACAAACTTCTTCAAACGATGCATTGCTTTGAAAAAATAAATGATGATTACGTGGAGAAAAGCTGGTTGGTTGGACGGATTCAAATAGTTTGATTAAATGTTACAAAACCTTCAAATTTTACACGCTGACGATTTGTCTGGACACATTGAACTCGTCCGGCTAAATTAGAATAGAAACAATTGGCATTAGATTGAGAAAACAAGATTTTAAATTGAAAGGTGGACAGTTTCTTGGTGTAGCTTGCTTATAGGAAGACTTTCAAAGTAGGACTCAAGGGTGGGTTAACACAAAACAAGAAGTGATCCCTTGTACTTGAAACAAAACAAGGTTTAAAAGCAACAGTAAAATAAGCAAGATAAAAGAAAAAAAAAATTATAAGAACATCTATCATTGACATAGATTACACATAAATGTGATTACTTTCAATAAGAAGGTTATAGAGATCACAAACATCATTCAAAGAGCAAGATTTCATAGAAGTTGTGATCAATAAATACATCGTTGTTGAAAGACAAAAAGGTAGGTCAATGATGATTTCATAATGAATTAGTAGTTGATGATAAGGATGTTAGATGAGGAGGTTATTCATAGAGAGCATTTCTAGATGATAAATCATGAAAGCTTTCTTCTACCCTTTTGGCTCTTTGCTTGGTAGTGAAGGAAGGGAAAAAACAATGCTCATGGCTTATGCCATCTAAAAGATTTTTTCAACATAGATACACCAATGAAACAATGTAGTAACAATATATTTTTATATCATTAAAAGAGTGTTAAGAATAATGAATAATAATTATGCAACAAATACAATTTTTTCACAAGGCCATATGGATGGATCATGTCAAAATTTAGATTTATAATTATGTTAAAAAAATGTAAAAATCAACAATTAGTTTACAATTAAATCAAGAGAAGTTTGAGCTAATCTATTATCATGCTCATATTGGTTATAAAATTCGATGGATTTTACTCAATTATGTCAATTCTTGTTTGATGGTCTAGCATTTAAGAATCAATACAAGTTCTATTGTCAATGTTCGTTTCCTTCACCTCTTCCAACTTGTTGATCTAACATGTATGCAAAATACGATGACTTGTACACAGATAATTCACCATGGCAAACTACAAGATTATTGCAAACCTTTATAATTGCATGGATGGAGATTTTTTTCACCTTTAGAATACAATTCTATAGTTGAGGTGGAGACAATCTTTATTGTTTTTTTGCTAATAAGCTAAGAATCAATAATTATTTGAGAAAAAAATATAGCAATAATGTCAAGAAAAGAAAAAAAATAGATACTAATTTATCTCCTTTTGCGATAAATTGTGGTTCAAGAATGAATTAAGAGCAAAATAATGCACCTATGATTAGCCCAAAGAAATTAAAGAGTAATCGCTTAATTATGATTTTTTACTAACTACTAAAAGAGATAATTGGACCACTAAAGATATCTATATAAATTGCCAAAACTTCCTTTGGCAATCTTTGTTAGGTTTGGATACTTTTAATGTGACATCAAATATTTTTTATCATATCATAAAATATTATAGAACTGGCTTAAGTATATGAATTGAATATCTACATCATAAAAAAAAAACTTAAATATGTATTATCCTTTGTACTAAATGGCAACATGTGTAGACATTATTTTCAAAACAAATTATACATACATAAAATACATTGATACAATTATAATAATAATAATGAAATATCATGGTATTGTCAATAAAAGTTCAAAAAAGTGATAACAAAACTTATATATCATCGCATCATTTGTCCTTATAACCCTCATTATTAAGTGTAAAACTTATACATACATAAAATACATTGATACAATTATAATAATAATAATGAAATATCATGATATTGTCAATAAAAGTTCAAAAAAGTGATAACAAAACTTATATGTCATCGCATCATTTGTCCTTATAACCCTCATTATTAAGTGTAAAGCTTCTCAAAGGGGTACTGTCAAGTTGTCTAAGAAATAAGAAATACCTCATCCTTCTTTCCAACATAGAAAAGGATGAATGATAGAAATCTATCATAGGTGGTTACTAAATATCATGTAATAACAACTTCAGATGAAGATGAAGAACCTATAATTAGTTATGAAGTCTAATTGTTATTATGCATGGTTATAATTTCTAAAAAAGATGGTTAATCATTCAATAATAAAATTAAAATTTTCTTATTTTTTTATTGGTTTAATAATAGGACTAGAAATTACAAAATGTATGGTAAATTTTATTGGGCTTAATGTTAGAGGTAAAAGTGGGACAAGTCTTTAGGTTATGATTTGATATGATAACACTACGTATGTGAGCTCAGTCATCTTTAAAATTATTATGAAGAAAATAAGAGGAGTAATGGTATCTAAAAATAGAAGGTCAATGAATTCAAAATTTAGTAAATTTTTTGTAAGAATCAAAAGTATTGGCTTAAGTGTTGTAATTTCAGACATTCATGATGCACTTGTAGAGCAGACTAATTTTGGAAAAGGAAAATTTCTCAAAGTAAAATATAGAGAGATTCCATAAAGCAAGAAGGGAATTTTAGTTCTAGATAATGATTTCGAAAATAATGTAGTAACTTTGTAAATGGAACTACATGAGTAATAGGAGGATGGAAAATCACATGCAACAACACAATACAAATGATTGTATTGACTAAATGATACTATCAATAATATTATAAAAGCTAAGATATCTAAATAGAAGTTGTAACGATAATCATAGTTTTGATAAAAAAAATCTCACAAAAATAAATGAACTAAAATTTTTAGTGAGAAAAATTTTTAATGAACAGATGAGCCACAAAGTCGAAACAAAAAAAGTAGCAATGGTGTACAATAAAATGGTTAAATTAATAAAGAATATTTTACCATTTAGAGACTACCTAATAACTTTTAGCATTGATACCATGTATGACTTGGTGTGGTTGAGTGGGGATAAGGTATTTGCAAACATAAGGAAAAAAGCAACAAGGAATACAAGTGGATGCAAATGCAATTGAAACTAGATATCTAGTTAAATTTGCGCGACTAATTTGCAAAGATAAAAATGAAAAAGAAGGAAATTTCAAAAATTTTGAACACACACTTACACACATATTTCTAAAGGCTTTTATAGTGTATCATATTAATTGAATCAAAATAATACTAAAGATCAAATTATAAAGGATTTCTTATGCTATCATCTTACCAAAAATTTACCTTTTTTCAACTTAATTGATGGGGTAAACTGAACATATACAAATGCATTATTTTTTATTTTGTAAAATTGTTGGTTAGTGGAATGGAAATGATAACTCAAGGAAAGCAATTACTTTAAGATTCACTTGTGCAAGTCATTCATGCAAAACATTTAGTTGAAATAGTGTTTCTTTGGATCTCCAAGAATCAAATTTCAATGACCTTCATATTAAGAGATTCACATCTATTAAGATTTGAAAACCACTAATATAGCCACATCATTTGGCATCAAAGTTGAATTATCTTCAAATCCATCATGAGAACTATCCATTTAGTCATTTCTAACATTACGTAAGAAAAATCTATGAATAAAGATGAAATAATTTTTCAAAATTAGCAAAATACATTGACATGAAATGAACCAAGTGATTTAAGTGATCTATAACAACCATGAAAATTTCCAAACAACCTATAACAGTCTTGGTACACAACATCAAATGGCCTATGATATACCTTAAAATACGCTTAGCCATGCTAATTGACCAGCAAGTGTACTACATCAAATACATAGTATAGATGAAATAAGTACATTAGTACAATTGAAAATAATGGAAAAATAGCTTGACTTATATCATTTATGTATATATAAATAAATGGCAATGATACTCTTAATGCCACCATTTTAAGGCATTAATTATCAAATAATTTTATTTAATAAAAGAAAATAATGTGAAAATTTCATTTTGTTTAAAAATTTATGTATAATATTTTTTTCATGTACTTTTTACTCCATATTTGAGGAATCTCTTGGCCTCGTTGGTCAATTAACTTGTAATAATTTACTATAACAATTAATTTGATTGTGTAAGAACTTTAACAATTTGGAGGGAGTTTCTTAATCCTTTTCAATCTTCTTTGTGCTTCACATTTTTTGAGAATAATATCCCCAAGTTTGAATGATCTTGGTCATACATGTTTCTTAAAATAATTTGTTTAGTTTTTTATTTTACTTTTGTTTCATGTCTATCCTTGATCAAGTTCTTTCATAAAGTTTGAGGTCTACGTGTTATATCACATGATTTGTGCTCAACCACCCCTTGAATTTTCTCGAGTGATGATAGAACATTTTGCACTTGTAAAGTTAGAAGTCAAATTCCATATGGAGAACTATTTCACCTTCTAAAGAGAGGGAAAAGGGTGTATCCCAAATCACTTGAAATGTATTATTTGATAATTTATAAGATATAATGAACCTAATCAACTCACTTGATTTCTTTTATTTTTACAACCTAAGTGTCATCTGTCATATAATTTTGTTGCTATGTTAACCTACCCATTTGTCTCAAGATGTCCAAGTATACATACTTTAATGTCTACCTTGTAATTCGTAAACATTTTAGAATTCTTGAACAACAAATATATTGGCATTGTTAATAACAATAGTTTATGGGAATCCAAAGTAAAAGAAAATTCCTAACACAATAATTTATTCATCTTTGTCATCGATTACAAAGTGATGGTATTACTCTTAATCCACTTCATAAAATAATTGATTGAAACCAAAAGATATTGTCATCTTCCATTAACAAATGGGAAATGGCTAGATAAAGTCTATGAAAAAAACTAAGAGTTGCCACAATACCATTATTGATTCTAGACGGCTACCTGGCTAACGAATAATGTTGATATGTATGTCACACATGTATCACTTTTTTGCGTAATCAAATGTGCTTTGATGAAGTTGTTGATAATAACATACTTTCTAGATTATCTTTGCTACAACAGATTTTCGAAATGAGCGGTTACCATGTTCTCTTGTGTGAATCTCTTTGATTATTCAATTATCTTTAGATTGGCTAAGTGGTAGCATATAAGAATTTTGGTATACATCATAATTAATTAAGAGATAATAACACGATTGTTGTCACACTTTTTAAAAAAATAGATTGAGAAGTGATTAAACTAGGTCAATCTGATATACTCTTATCTTAAATATCTATTCTAAAAAATATGATGTATCTTGATAGAAAAAAATTTCTTGATATAATTTAAGGCTAACAATTCATTTCCCTTTAATATAATATCTTGGCTTTCATATATTATGTAACATACTAGAGCATAAAATTGTGTTTTAAAGAGAGTAGAAAAATTATAAATATAACCAAATGTAAATAATTATAATAATAGTGATTTATGATTTTTACCTTCTTAAGTGAATAATTAATTTTTATCAAAAATTATATATTAGACAAAACTAAATTATGACTTCTATAGGAGGGAGAAAAACTTAAAAACTATAAACAATATTTATTTGAAATTTAATAGTACCAAAATAAAAAATCAAAGGTATCTAAATAATAAATAAAAGATCAATTTTTTTTTGAAATATAGTAATAATTTAATTATATAATTAGAATAAAAAAAATTAAAATAAATACTAAATAATTATAGAAAACTTTGAAACTAGATAGAGATATAAATATAATAAAGAAATTTAGAGTAAAACTATCTTAAAAGAAATGAAGTGTAATAATTATGAAATGAGAAGTCAAACATTAATAAGAAAGTTAATTATTAGAAGAAAAATTATTTAAAATGTAATAGAAAGTAGATATAATGAAGAAAGAGTTTTTAAATATAATCAAAAAATTTTTAGAAGCCAAATTAATAAAAAATTACAAAATTAATTTAATCTTAAGTTCTAAAGATATTAATAAATATGTGTGTGTATATGTATAGTAATTCATAATTAACTAATCTACCATATTTATGCAATTGTTAATTAAGTTAATAAATTTAATTAATTAACACTTATATATATATAAACCTAATGTGTATAAGCTATTGTATTAATAGCTCTAATTTTATGAATATTGATATTATGCAATCGTAAAGGCATGGAGTGTTAAGGAGCTGAAGTTGGCTTAAATTTTGGCCATTATGAGGAGTTCAATTATTCAAGGGATGAGAGGTAGGTGACATAAAATATGTGTGTGTGTGTGAGAGAGAGACAGAGAGAGAGAGTTTTGCATTATGGGCTTTGGTTCTTCATGTAATGGGGTTTGGCATAAGAGAAAGACTTATTCAAGATGGAGAAGGAGAGAGGATGTTTGAGGCAAAGAAAGCAACATTAAGGAACAAGAATAGAAGAGTGAGAAAGAGCGAGAGTTGAAAGCAGAAAGCATCTCTACAAAAATATATTACGGTTGGCACATGGGAAAGAGAGGAGAGAGGTTATTACGAAAGGTGGAGAGAAGAGTGCTACCATCAGGAGAGGGAGAGAAAGGGGAAGAGAGAGGTGAAAGAGAGAGCAAGAGGAGAGAGAGGTGCTCCATCATTGGTAAAGTGGGAAGAGGAATAAGGAGCATTGCTGTTAAGAGAAAGAGAAGACAACATTGCTAGAAGAATAGGTTGAGAGAAAAAAATAAAAAGTGGGACATCGGGTAAAGTTATGAGAAAGAAGTATCTTTGTAGGCAAGAAAAAAAGAAATAAAAAGGGCACTAAGATAAAAAGGGAATAGTGTAAGAAAGGTGAAAAATAAGCAAAATAAAGAACTAAGAAAAAAAAGGAAAAAAGGAGAGCGAGTGAGTGAGACAGAGAGTGAGAGAAATAAAAAAAGATGTCAATTGTGAAACTTTTTGGAGAAAAAAGGGAAAATTAGGGAGTAAGAAAGAAAAGTTATAATATTGTTATGCTAAAGAGAGAAATAAGATAAAAGAGAGAAAATATTTGAAAGAAAAAGAAAGGAAGGAATTGGACAAAATTCAACAGAAACTGAGCAAGAGAGGAAGGAATTGAACTTGTCAAGGGTCTCATAAATAAGAAGTGAAACTATTTTTGTCAAGCCCCCACCGACATCTAATACCATTATGTCACAAAGTTATCATCAGAGTCGCCAAATACAGCATTTAAGTGAGGACAAATAAACAAACCAAAGGTGGGGACCCGACGGTAAGACAAACACTAATTCAAAATCCAAAGTATATATATAAAGACATGTTTTTAAACTTTTAATCACACTAAAATTTTCCCTCTCACACATCTCTTGGAAAGGGCTCTCCTGTAACAGCATCATTCCCAGTTCTCGGTGTAGTGGTTTCATGACCTGTGATGTAAGCACTAAATGAGATTTTATAAATCTCAGTAGATAAATCCACATATTTAACCAAGAAAATAAAAGGCATAACAAATACCATTAACAGTAAAGATGAATGTCATACATACATATAAGATAATGTCAAATGAAAGTCATAAAGAAATGCAAGTTCCTTATATTGTGCTTATTACCGGGCCCAATTCCCTTTGACGCATTATCCTCTGGATCCAATCATCAATGACTATCCTCTAGCCGGCATCCAACCAAGCACATAACACTAGGCAGATATCTGATCCGAAGATCGATACCCTGCGATCCAACACGCTGAGCCTAGTGCCACCAGGCAGGTATGGTACCATACCCTGCGATCCAACACGCTGAGCCTGGTGTAATCATCATGGAGTCATAGCACATAACACTAGGCAGATATCTGATCTGAAGATCGATACCCTGCGATCCCACACGCTGAGCCTAGTGGTGAGGATAATGTTCTCTGGGAATCCCATTGTTTTATTTGTCATTTTCCAAACATCAATCCATGTCATATCAAAAGTCCTTTCATGCCATATTGTTTCATCTCTTTCTTTAGCATATTGTATCATATTCTTTCTTTCCATGTTATTTCTTTCTTTTCAGTTTTTCATGCAAATGCATAAATAATCCACACCATAATATTCCTTTCTTTTTATACCATAAACATATGCAACAATCAAAATTCTATAACAGTAAGAAAAGCATGTAAAAACACATAATATCGTGCTACATCACAGGGTTAGAAAATTATTCTACCTGGATTTGTTGTACCAAATTTTTCTTGTCAACTTCTAATTGGTTTTCTTGATGTCCTACAAGGCCATAGTGCAAACATAATCAAGTTAAAATATGTTTATTTGCCAAAAGTTGCTTTTTCTAAAAATTATTCCCAAATAGTTAAAAATTCTGCTTTCTAAAAGCTTTCCCAAACACACCCCAAACTAATCCCAAAAGATGGGCTTACGCGGCACTGAACCGCCCGCTGGACCGCGCGCACGTTCGGCGCTGGACCGCCCGCGCAGAAAAAGCTTTCTAAAAGCTTTTCCAAACGGATTTTCAAAAAAATAAATCTGGCTTACGCAGGCGCTGGACCGCCCGCGACACTGGACCGGGCGCTCGGCGCGCTGGACCGCGCGCGCTGGGCGCTGGACCGCGCGCGCTGGGCGCTGGACCGCGCGCTCTGGGCGCTGGACCGGGCGCTGGGCGTGCTGGACCGCACGCGCTGGGCGCTGGACCGCGCGCTCGACGTGCTGGACCGCGCGCCTCCGCATCCGATTCAACGGCGTAACCCGGTCCAAAGCCTGGACCGGTTCACGCAGTCCCCCCTCTCTCTCTCGCGTCCGGCGAAGCCGAAATCTTTCGCCGGCGCTGGATCGGCTGTTTCATGTGCTGAATCAACCGAATCCGGCTCGGCTTCCTCCTCTCGGTCTCCCCCGCTCACCGGAAAATTAAATAACCCTAACGACGAATAAAAAAAATATTTTTTTACCTTACGGAAGCCTTCGCCGGCCTTCACTGTCGCTTGCCGGAAATCCTCGCCGGCCGTTACTGTCGCGTCCAATGCTCCCGGAATCCTCGTTGGATGTTAATGTAGCGTGCAGAAACTTCTTTAAGATATTTCTCCGAAATCTCGCCGTCGCACTCCGGTAACTCTTCGCCGCCGTTTTTCGCAGAAGCGCTTTTCCAAACGCACCTCGGTCGGCCTTTTATAAACGCGGTCGAAACTGATAAGCCTTGGTTCGTGAACCACGTTTTTGCAGAAAACCCCTTCTAAATTTTATATTTGCAAATATATCCTCCGCCAATCGGATTTGAACTAAGCCGACATTTAAAAATTACAGATCTATCCTCTACGTTACAAATTTATCCCAAATCTTCAAAAATTCATAATTTATTCATTAGAGCTCCGAAAATTACAAATTAAACATCGTTGGATTCGTCTCACAGAGCTCTTTCTATAAAAAAATATAAGATAAAACTAGGGCTGTTACAATCTTCCCTTCTTACAAAAATTTCGTCCCGAAATTTAGAACAGTTCTGGATACTGACCGATCATATCTGTCTCTACTTCCCATGTAGCTTCTCTTTCTGTTTGACCATTCCATAGGACTTTAACCATAGGAATGATTTTATTTCTGAGCTTTTTCTCCTGCCTATCAAGTATTCTCACAGGCAGTTCGGGATATGTCAAATCCATTTGAATTTCTATATCTAGGTCCATATAACTAACAACATGGGAGGGATCTGAAACATATCTTCGCAAAGATGAGACATGGAACACATTATGCACACCTGACAATTGAGGAGGCAAAGCAATTTGGTATGCCACTTGTCCAACCCTTCTTAGGATTTGGAAAGGACCAATGAATTTAGGCTTCAATTTTCCTGCTCTTCCAAATCTTATGACACCTTTTGTTGGACTCACCTTGATAAAAACATGTTCCCCCTCGTGGAACTCAACCATTCGATGTTTTGCATCATAATACTTCTTTTGTCTGTCCTGAGCTGTTTTTATTCTGTCTTGAATAATTCTGATCTTTTCTGTTGCTTCTTCAACAAATCTAGGACCGAGCAAATTTCTTTCCTTCCCTTCATTCCAGCACAAAGGTGATTGACATTTTCTCCCATACAGCGCTTCATAGGGTGCCATCTCAATGCTGGACTGATGGCTATTATTATAAGCAAATTCCACCAAAGGTAAGTGGCTTTCCCAATCTCCACCAAAATCCAAGATGCAAAGTCGTAGCAAATCTTCCAAGGTTTTGATAGTTCTCTCTGTCTGACCATCTGTTTGAGGATGAAAGGCTGTGCTGAAACGCAATCTCGTACCAAAAGCTTGATGCACATTCTTCCAGAAGTGAGAAGTAAATTTAGGGTCTCTGTCAGATATAATGACTTTTGGAATCCCATGCAATCTGATAATCTGACTCACATATACCTGAGCTAACTTCTCTGCAGAATAAGTAGTTTTAACAGCTAAAAAGTGAGCAGATTTTGTTAGCCTATCAACAATTATCCAGATTGAGTCATGACCTGCAGGTGACCTAGGCAAACCGATCACAAAATCCATTGCCACTTCCTCCCATTTCCATTCTGGAATAGGTAATGACTGCAACAACCCCCCAGGTTTTTGTTGCTCTCCTTTCACCTGCTGACAAATTAAGCATTTTTGAACCCAGTTAGAAACATCCTTCTTCAATCCTGGCCACCAGTATTGTTGTCTCAATTCTTGATACATTTTATTCTCTCCTGGATGTATTGAATATCGAGAGTTATGAGCTTCCTTTAATAACAAATCCCTAAGTTGTTGATGTGCTGGTATGCATAACCTGCCTTGAAATCTAAGTAAACCAGCCTGGTCTAATTGAAAAGTAGATTCCTGTCCTTCCTGAACCCTCTGTATTATCTTTTGCAATTCAAGATCTTCTCCCTGATCATCTTTAATAGAGGCCAACCAATCTGGTCTTACTGATAAGTGTGCCAGCAAAGCCGTATTTATTCGAATATCTACTTCTAGTTGTAATTTATCCATCTCAAAAATTAATTGTTTTTCTTCTGTGATAGTCAAAATGCTACTAATACTAGCTTTCCTGCTAAGAGCATCAGCGACCACATTCGCTTTCCCAGGATGGTAAGTGATTTCCACATCATAATCTTTAATAAACTCCAGCCACCTTCGTTGCCTGAGATTTAGTTCCTTCTGAGTAAAAATATACTTTAAACTCTGATGATCAGTGAAAACCACACACTTAACTCCATACAAATAATGCCTCCAGATTTTTAAGGCAAAAACTACAGCTGCTAACTCCAAATCGTGCACAGGATAATTCTTTTCATGTATCTTAAGCTGTCTAGATGCATAAGCAATTACTTTCTTATTTTGCATCAATACACAGCCAAGACCTTGCAAAGATGCATCACTGTATATATGATAACCTTCTGTGCCTTCTGGTAATGTTAGAATTGGGGCTGAAACCAATTTATTCTTCAATATTTGGAAGCTATCTTCACAAGCTGCATCCCATTCAAACTTTATTGCTTTTCGCGTCAAATTTGTTAAGGGTGAGGCTATTTGGGAAAAGCCTTTCACAAACTTCCTGTAATACCCAGCCAAACCCAAGAAACTTCTAACTTCTGTTACTGTTGTAGGCCTTGGCCAATCTACAATGGCAGAAATCTTCTGAGGATCAACTGAGATTCCTTCTGCACTCACTATATGCCCCAAAAACAAGACCTTGGACAGCCAAAATTCGCATTTAGAGAATTTAGCAAATAGCTGATTTTCTTTCAAAGTCTGTAATGTTAAATGTAGATGTGCAGCGTGTTCTTCTAGGGATTTAGAATATATCAATATATCATCAATGAAGATAATGATAAACTGATCTAAATATTTCTTGAACACGCGATTCATCAAATCCATAAAAGCTGCTGGTGCATTTGTCAGTCCAAAAGGTAGCACTAAAAATTCATAGTGCCCATACCTGGTCCTGAAAGCTGTTTTGGAAACATCTTCTGTCTTAATTTTCAGTTGATGATATCCAGATCTCAGGTCAATTTTTGAAAATATTGCTGCTCCTTGCAACTGATCAAATAGATCATCAATCCGCGGCAAAGGATATTTATTTTTGATAGTAATTTTGTTGATTTCCCGGTAGTCAATACACATGCGAAGACTACCATCTTTCTTCTTCACAAACAAAATAGGTGCACCCCATGGGGATACACTGGGTCTGATAAATCCCTTGTCTAATAATTCCTGAATTTGCACCTTTAATTCTTGAAGCTCGGCTGGTGCCATACGATAAGGAGCTTTGGAAATTGGCTCAGCGCCTGGAATCAACTGAATTTCAAATTCTATTTCTCTATCAGGAGGTAATCCAGGCAACTCTTCTGGAAAAATGTCTAGATATTCCTGAACAACTGGTACCTCTGTGGGTTTACAAAATTTCATGTCCAAATCCATAATAGATACCAAGCATCCTTCGCATCCTTTGCCAAGTAGCTTTTGTGCCTTGAGCATAGATATTAAAGGAATTTTCCTTCCTTGGCCGAAGTAAATTAATTTATCTTCTCCAGGGATTGGGATTTCAATTCTCTTTTCATAACAATCTATTTTTACTTTATGCTCGAACAGTCAATCCATGCCAAGGATTATGTCAAATTCTGTCAGAGGTAAGATGTGTAGCAATACTGAGAATTGTTTTCCTCTGATGTCTATCTCATCTTCAATAAAATTTTCTACACTGATACTATTTCCATCCGGCATTTTCACTATTAATAGATCTTTCATGGAGTGTAATATGACATTTATTCGTCTTGATGCAGTGATGGATATAAAGGAATGTGATGCTCCACAATCAAAAAGTACAGAAACAGGTAAATTATGAAACACTAACATACCTATATAATGATATTAATAGAGTGCATTAATGAATATAATAGAATAAGAGGCTCCAAAATCAAAGAGTATATGAAAAAAAAATTTGTATAACACGAGCATACCTATAATAACATCAGTAGAGTGTGGAGCATCTTGCTGAGTGATCGAATAAATACGTGCCTGACCTCCCCTTCCTGTTGCTCCACCTCTAACCACAGCACCTGAAGTTGTCGTAGATCCGCGGCCTCTACCTCGACTTGCATCCTCTCTACCTCCACTGGTTGAAGCACTGACATTTTTCAATTCAAATAACTTTGGGCAATCTCGAGCAAAATGCCCTAGTTCTTCGCATATGTAACATCTGACTGGTCGGATAAACTCTGATCTGCATTCTCCCATATGCCATTTTCCACATTTCACGCATCTACTCGTCCCATCTGAACGCCAACTAGTTCTGCTAGTACTCGGTCCATATGGTCTGAACCTACTAAATCTTGAATGAGTGGACGTTTCTTCTCTTGAAAAACTCGAACTACCTCTTTTTCCTGTGAATCTGAATTTAGACTTTAGAGGATCAATTCTTTTCTTCTCTTCCTCTTTGCTAGTTGCCAACAAACTGAGTTCGAGCTCAACCGTGCGGGCATGCTCCAGTAACTCCACATAGTTTGTTGTTCGAACGGCTACTAAAGCTGCCCGAATTTCATCCCGTAAACCTCGTCCAAACATGTAGCATCGTTGTTCTTCAGGTGTTACTAACTGGGGTACATATTTAGCTAAGTGGGAGAATTTGATTTCATATGCAGTAACTGATAGTTTTTCTTGCCTGAGATTATTCAATTCTTCCCTCATTTTGGCTTTGATTGACAGAGGCATATACCATTGCTCAAATTCTTTTGTAAAATCTTCCCAGGAAATATCTTTCATTGGTCGGCTAGAAAATCGAAGTCGATGTCGAGAACTCCACCACAATCTAGCAGCATCTTTGAGTACCAAAATTGCCAAAGCCACTTTTCTATTATCTGGACAAGATATTCCTTCAAAGATAATATTTATTTGTTCTAGCCAGTTTTCAGCAACCATAGGATCCTCATCCCCAGCAAAAGAAGGAGGGTGCATCCGCTGAAATTGGTCAACCACTAAATCAATAGATGCCTCTTCTCTGTGACTACTAGTGCTTCCAATGGATCGTAACAAAGAGACTAGAGTTTGCGCTAATTCCTGCTGGGTATCTCCTTGTTGCTCTCTTTCTTTTTCCTTTTCCATATTTCCAGATTCAGATCTTTCCATGATGTAAAGGATATTGCAATCCTACAAAACCATATAAGTTATTTAACAACTAATATCTCTATGAGAAATAACACTAAAGATGCAAATGCATATGCTGTGTTGGTGTCCTCACACTCATTTCCCACCTATTTCTAAACCTGGCTCTGATACCACCTTGTCAAGCCCCCACCGACATCTAATACCATTATGTCACAAAGTTATCATCAGAGTCGCCAAATACAGCATTTAAGTGAGGACAAATAAACAAACCAAAGGTGGGGACCCGACGGTAAGACAAACACTAATTCAAAATCCAAAGTATATATATAAAGACATGTTTTTAAACATTTAATCACACTAAAATTTTCCCTCTCACACATCTCTTGGAAAGGGCTCTCCTGTAACAGCATCATTCCCAGTTCTCGGTGTAGTGGTTTCATGACCTGTGATGTAAGCACTAAATGAGATTTTATAAATCTCAGTAGATAAATCCACATATTTAACCAAGAAAATAAAAGGCATAACAAATACCATTAACAGTAAAGATGAATGTCATACATACATATAAGATAATGTCAAATGAAAGTCATAAAGAAATGCAAGTTCCTTATATTGTGCTTATTACCGGGCCCAATTCCCTTTGACGCATTATCCTCTGGATCCAATCATCAATGACTGTCCTCTAGCCGGCATCCAACCAAGCACATAACACTAGGCAGATATCTGATCCGAAGATCGATACCCTGCGATCCAACACGCTGAGCCTAGTGCCACCAGGCAGGTATGGTACCATACCCTGCGATCCAACACGCTGAGCCTGGTGTAATCATCATGGAGTCATAGCACATAACACTAGGCAGATATCTGATCTGAAGATCGATACCCTGCGATCCCACACGCTGAGCCTAGTGGTGAGGATAATGTTCTCTGGGAATCCCATTGTTTTATTTGTCATTTTCCAAACATCAATCCATGTCATATCAAAAGTCCTTTCATGCCATATTGTTTCATCTCTTTCTTTAGCATATTGTATCATATTCTTTCTTTCCATGTTATTTCTTTCTTTTCAGTTTTTCATGCAAATGCATAAATAATCCACACCATAATATTCCTTTCTTTTTATACCATAAACATATGCAACAATCAAAATTCTATAACAGTAAGAAAAGCATGTAAAAACACATAATATCGTGCTACATCACAGGGTTAGAAAATTATTCTACCTGGATTTGTTGTACCAAATTTTTCTTGTCAACTTCTAATTGGTTTTCTTGATGTCCTACAAGGCCATAGTGCAAACATAATCAAGTTAAAATATGTTTATTTGCCAAAAGTTGCTTTTTCTAAAAATTATTCCCAAATAGTTAAAAATTCTGCTTTCTAAAAGCTTTCCCAAACACACCCCAAACTAATCCCAAAAGATGGGCTTACGCGGCACTGAACCGCCCGCTGGACCGCGCGCACGTTCGGCGCTGGACCGCCCGCGCAGAAAAAGCTTTCTAAAAGCTTTTCCAAACGGATTTTCAAAAAAATAAATCTGGCTTACGCAGGCGCTGGACCGCCCGCGACACTGGACCGGGCGCTCGGCGCGCTGGACCGCGCGCGCTGGGCGCTGGACCGCGCGCGCTGGGCGCTGGACCGCGCGCTCTGGGCGCTGGACCGGGCGCTGGGCGTGCTGGACCGCACGCGCTGGGCGCTGGACCGCGCGCTCGACGTGCTGGACCGCGCGCCTCCGCATCCGATTCAACGGCGTAACCCGGTCCAAAGCCTGGACCGGTTCACGCAGTCCCCCCTCTCTCTCTCGCGTCCGGCGAAGCCGAAATCTTTCGCCGGCGCTGGATCGGCTGTTTCATGTGCTGAATCAACCGAATCCGGCTCGGCTTCCTCCTCTCGGTCTCCCCCGCTCACCGGAAAATTAAATAACCCTAACGACGAATAAAAAAAATATTTTTTTACCTTACGGAAGCCTTCGCCGGCCTTCACTGTCGCTTGCCGGAAATCCTCGCCGGCCGTTACTGTCGCGTCCAATGCTCCCGGAATCCTCGTTGGATGTTAATGTAGCGTGCAGAAACTTCTTTAAGATATTTCTCCGAAATCTCGCCGTCGCACTCCGGTAACTCTTCGCCGCCGTTTTTCGCAGAAGCGCTTTTCCAAACGCACCTCGGTCGGCCTTTTATAAACGCGGTCGAAACTGATAAGCCTTGGTTCGTGAACCACGTTTTTGCAGAAAACCCCTTCTAAATTTTATATTTGCAAATATATCCTCCGCCAATCGGATTTGAACTAAGCCGACATTTAAAAATTACAGATCTATCCTCTACGTTACAAATTTATCCCAAATCTTCAAAAATTCATAATTTATTCATTAGAGCTCCGAAAATTACAAATTAAACATCGTTGGATTCGTCTCACAGAGCTCTTTCTATAAAAAATATAAGATAAAACTAGGGCTGTTACAATTTTAGCTTGACAATATCGAAATTAATATGTGCAATTGATTGATGTATTGATTTTTAAAATCTAAAAGCCTAAGAACCAAAAGAATGAACCAATTAATTGGTTGATTATTTTATACTTGTTTCACAAGCTCTACATGTTTATTGGCTACTAACATAGTTACATTACTTTACATGTCTATTGTGATCCTAGTAATGGCATGTTACCAAAAAAAGATTCATGTAAATCAAATAGTTATATGGTCATGCTTATTTAGAAACAAATCATATTCATATACGTGTTAACTGTGTTTAAGAATGCTATAGTTTGCTTCACAAGCTCTTGCTCAAAACATTTATTTATGTTTGTGATTTGGTATCACACAAGAATCATTTTCTACTAATACTTGGCATCCTAATTAGCATATAAAAGAGAGTTATAATAAAAAGATGATTTAAGATTGGATTCATTTTAAAGAAAATTTAAAATAAGGATTACGATTAAAGGTATTACTTAGGTTAGATGGGCCAATGAGTGTGCATCTTATATTATATTTTTCAATAGACAAAAGAAAATTTTAGTTCCTTTGGAAAACTAAATAATGTATATTACTTAAGCTAAAAAAGGACCTCAAAAGTGAATCATATTATTTATTAAAGTAACACAAGATATTACTCAACTTGGATTGTATAATCAAGATTTTATTTTATGTTATGATGAGTAAAATCAAACTAAAAAAGGAGATTGTGAACTTAAATTAATTAAACTAATGATGACAAAGGAAAAAAGATAAAAGGATAAATGAAATAATAAATAACAAAGGGATTGCATTGGGACATATAATGGCTGCATTTTAATACCATATTTGTTTACATGATCAATTTATTAAGTTGTAAATGCTATGATGTGTCATTTGACCTAGCATGCAATATGACACAAAGATGTAATGTTTTGCATGCATGTTATATAATTTTGGTAAACATATAACAATTATAGGTAAAACATGATGCATATCATGAGGCTCTAGAGGATAACTATGGGAGAACTGGCATTGCAGTTCTTTGTTTATTATTTTTCTCGTGATTATGCTTAACCCTTGGACCTGAAAAAAGAATTACATCCAAAAGGAAATTTTTCACTTGTGTCAAGGTCTTACTTAACCAATCTATCATAATTAATGATAATCAACATTAATTATAAATAAAATTCATCTCTGATGACACATAAAATGTTAATTAGGGATTTGATGGTGAAACAAAAAATCAAAACATATTTAATACTAATTCACATCACATAATACCATATTATACATTTACGACATAAAGTTCAAACCAAAATATGTTGAGCATAATTACACAAAATAACTAAATGGTTACTACACCTTATCCATATACACATGATATTATAGCCCTTTAAACTTCATCTCAACTCCATAAAATGCCACACCCACTCAACCAACTGATGAGCAAAATTCTTATCTATGTTATCATAATCCTTATCTCTTAGTGTAGTGGAAGTATTATCTATGACACAAATACTAGTGACACTCTAAAAAATTCTATAATTAATTCAAAATGATAATAAAATATTAAACATGGTGTAATCAAATAAAACAATGCATAAATAGTAAAATTATAGATAATAACTTGATATGAAAGAATAAAACATTAGTGGTCAAATAAATTGTTAACATAATGAAACCTAATAATATCAAAATGAGTTTCCATAGTTATTCCATTCTAGTGTATTCTATTTTGTAGGGACCAATTTTTTTATTATTATTCTCTAAATCTAATAATAATTATGTTTATATCAAAATGAACTATAACTAACATCCATCCATAATGGTACAACCTCTAAACTTGCACTCATAATCACATATCAAGGCCTCCAAATTTATGTTGTCACCATACACAAATTAATTATCACGCGCACACATACTGAAGTCATCACATCCATAATGTATGACCTTTGAATCTATACGCAACCATATGAAGTAAGGATAATATCTTAAGGAACCTATTTTTATTATTTAATTTAATTTTTAATATCTTTTATTTAAAACATTTTCATTTGTGTGCCTTGTATATGATCCACCCATTTAATTAATATCATCTATGACCTAAGATATATGAACAAAGTGTATGACACAAACTTACTATTTAATTATCATAGCTAATATCTACAATACATAATAGAAAGTAATATGTAAAAGCATTCTAATTTATAAGTAAATAAGAATTACTTTAATAGTATATTTACATTATATTAATCATGTTACTTATTTGATTTGAAAAAAACTCCCCTTCTTATTCTTCTCATCTTTTTGGTTTTTTACAATACAATATATGCACATAAATTATTTTATCATCTCATATAATATAAATATCAATATCTTTCTTTGTTTACATAACCAATGATTGTTTTCATTTCTTTTACATTGTATATGTATGATTCTCAAATCATATAGTACAATTAAAGACTCCTCCCTAACAAACCTGTCTGACATAACCTATTTTAACTCCACTATCTAATTGTACAATATGACCAATTAGATCATGTAATATAATTAACAATCCTTACATATCAATCTTGATACAGGAGCATCTACCATTAGCTCACAAACATACACTTATTGGCATCGCATTAGTTCCCTATTGATGTAAAATATGGTTGAAAATTGTTTTTAAAAATGCTTAAAATTAATTTTTTGATGTTTTCATCGCTTTTCACCGTTCGTCATTGTCTACCACTATCATCGTCAGTGTCAGGAGCTGTTGTCGCTACCTGAGTAGACTCATGTGCCCGCAAGACTCAAATTGACCTGGGACTTGACTTATCTGCTTGACTCGCATTGACAGGTTACCTTTGATGACATGCTTGATCTGCTCCAACCCATTACGAATTGTGCCAACTCTCCAGTCCTTGTCGACCCATGCTATTCTGCCCAATCCATGCCTACCTAAAAACTAGATTAGTAGATCTACCCATGTCGCTCACCTTATCGTTTCATTGCTCACTATTTTGCCGCTCACCATTATCATCCTTACAATACATGACCAGTTTAGAAACTCCTTTACATCAACTATTTTTTGTAGTTTTTTAATTTCTTTTAATTTTTTTTAAAATAACTGATGAACAGTTGAGGTCTTTAAAAGTTGGGATATTCACCATACTGAAGATGATTATTCTGAAATAAAAATTTCTCTTATTTATGTGCTTCATCTTTATAAGTAAAGTGTGTGTATCTAATTTTAGTTGGAGAGATTCTAACTTTTTCCTCTTATGAGAGATAGGGATCAAAGGTGAGAGACCTTTTATTGAGAGACCTAAAAACCAAACAAATTCTTGCTTCTTTCAACATTCATATGTCAACACCTATCCTTTTACTCTCTTGATCTAATCACCAAATTAGTGCCTTTCTTAACAAGGCCCAAATCATACCCTAACGTCTTGTTACCTTTTTATGTCAAGATTCTCCTTTAACCCAAACTGCTACATCATCACTTTTTTTAACTTTGGTGCTCCATACGAAAACACCAATCTACAGACATCTTTGCAAAAAAAAATGTGCAACTTTTTAGCAATTTTATTTTTAGTAGTAATTTAATATTAGAATTACTCTTTCTTTTATTAATATACTTCATATAAAGTTTACTTTAAATTTTTTATTTTAAATGTGTGAAATTAATTCTGATAAGAACTAATTTATAAGATTTTATGTTTGATGTTTAATGTGTTATTGCTTACTTCACTTAATAATCTACACTATAATTTTAGATTTCAATCTTTAAATGATTCTAAAATACTACACATATAACCTAACTCTAATTAGTGTATAGTATTCTTTCACATTCTTTAATAATTTATTAAATATCTTTAATATTGTAGGCTCTAAATTAGAATAAAAAAAGTCTAAATTTATCATATATTAAACCTTTTCTGATTCAATCTAGTATATAATTTTATCACAAATTATATAATATGATTAACTACATTATATAAGTACAATATGTCATCATATTTTTCTTTTAACTAATCATATAATATGATTATACATATTATACTTGTATAATCCTCTCAATATTCAAATCAACTTAAACTAAATGTCTAGTATAATCAAACTCATCATACTGGTATGATCCCTATATAAGCACTCATATGATACCTTAATAGAATAATCTAGTCTTTTATTCTAACCATGCTAGACTAATTATATAATATAATCTCACTTATCATATTTGTATAATCTTATTTTCTACCCAACTTGTATAGACTTACAACACAGTATCTAATACAATGTGCTTATTATTACAGTACGATGCTTTACTAGATTGATTTAATCTATTCTATTTAGGTTAAATTAATCACATAAATATGATTGAACTCATCATACTTGTACCATATTCATTTGATATCAACTTCCTCACCTTAACTTCTCTGGTTCAATCCAAAACATTCATAATTGCCCTGAATCCTCCCTAATACATATTAACATCAACTCTAACTCAAACCACAACCTATTCATTCTCAATTTTCATAACCTAATCGAATTCAATAAAACCAACTTAAATTCATACTTATTTCTTAATTCTTTTTTTGCTTCTTTGCTTTCTTTTTTGTTTTTTGAAAGTAGCCCTTCTCCTTTTCCTTTTACTTCCAACCTCTTCCTTCAAGCTATATAAACAACTACCTAATCACTTTGAAATCTTATCTCTCCATTCCTTGGATTTATTCTTTATTTTCCTTCCAACCTGACATCCTTTTTTTATTCTTTTCTTTTTCTTCCCTTCTCTTTCTTCCCTTCTCTCTTCTTTCTCTCTCTCTCTCAATTGACTTTCTCACTCTCTTTTTTTATACCTCCTTAACCCTTTCTTAACACATTCAAAACTCATTTAATTTCATTCTTTGAGGTGATAAATATAGGATTTACACATTTAAATATCTATGGCTAAAAAATTACATTTAAAACTTTTTCTTCTAATTGCTTAATTGCTCTTGGTTTACAACCCCTTATATCAGTGTTGATTGATGTTACAAAAAACCAATCCCTTTGTATTTATCTTCATTATCTCTATCACTACTCATGGATACATTGGATAACCTAGATAATCTTAATTCTTTAACTTTTGGACACCCCATAGTGACATTTCCTAACTCCTCATAACAAAAACACCTGATAATGCTATCCATCTCCAATTTTCTCTCCCTCCATGCCATCTACCACATCTATTACATCAATTAATGTGGTTGGGTTTAGCCTTAAATTTTCTAATACAAGGTCACTCTTGATATATAAAATTATAATTAGTGCTTAAATTTGTAGAAGGTAATATATCTCTACTCTTGCCTATTACTTTGCTTCTATTATTGTATAAAATAATTATAGATCCAATGGTAAGTCCTACATGCTTGCACATTGTAATAGTATAGCCATGTTTCTCATATACAAAATATCTTAACTGGCTTCCTCACCCAAGCTATCCTTTTGTCAAACTCCATTTACCATAAACCTCACAATTAGATAATCTTCTTCTTATATATGACTATGGGTCATGTTATCCTTATTTCACTTTTTTCTTTTTTTATAGACCCATTTCAATTTATATCTTATACTACTCTTTTCTTTTCCCTTGTCCTTATTGTTAAACCCCTAACTATTCATAACTATTATTTGATTTTAATCTTAAAATATTACAAAATTTAAATATATAATCACATATAACTAATTATAATATATATGAAAAATATAAATGCATATATTATGTTGGTATCCTCACTTATATGTCTTGCCCAATTCTAAATGAAAGCTTTGATACTACCCAATCAGGACCCTACTTAACTATTGCGTCATAAGTAAAGATAATTAACATTAAATGTAATAAAATTTACTGATAAGGATTCCTAAAGTATCGAAGCTCATCCAAAACCATTAACCATCACGTAATACCATAATATAAAACCTTTTTAGCATAAAATTCAAGCAAAAAAATCTCAAATACAAATACACAAAATATCTAAATAGTCAACATACACTATACATATACACATGAAACTACAATTCTCAAAATCTCATATCATAAACTTCATAAAATATCCTAGTCATTTAGCCAACTAATGAGAAAAATCATCATTCATGTTATCATAATCTCCATCTCTAGATGTAATAAAAATATTATCTATAATATAAATACTAATAAGACTTTAAATATCTTAATATATAAATAAATATATAATAAAATATAAAAATAATATAAAAAATAAATGAATGCATAAATTTTAAAAAGATAAATAATAACTATGAAAGAAAAGAATCAATCATTAGTAATCAAGTAAACCAAAAACCTAGAAAAACCAAGTCATACCATAATAAGTTTCTTTACTTTTTATTTATTATATTTCCAATTTGTTGTATTTTATTGGGCTCAAATTTTTCATTAATCATTATCTTTTTGATCCAATAATAACTATATATGTACCAAAGAAAACTCATGTGGACATCCATTCACAATGGTACCTCTAGATTTATACCCATAGTTGCTTGTTGATATAACATCTAGAATTATACCTAACCATTTGTAGTAAGGATAATATCTCAAATAATCCACTTTCATTATTCTATTCCATTTCCAATATGTCTCATTTTATGTATAAAATGTTTTCATTTATGTACCTTATATATAATCCACCCATATAATTAAGATCATCCATGATGTAAGCTATATGAATAAAATATATCATACAAAATTCTAGTTTAATTATTAAGACAATGTCCATTATGCATAATTAAAAGTAACATGTTAAAATTTTTGAATTTCTAAATCAATCAAGAATTAATTTAATACAATATTTATTTCATAGTTATGAGATTTACCTACTTGAATTCGAAATAAAACCCCCTTTCTAGATCCTTTCCTCTTCTAAGTTTCCTATAATAGAATTTATGCACATTAAATATTATGGCATCCCATATAATATAACAACACATGTTTCTTTGTTTATATAACCAAAGAATTCCTTTCTTTTCTATTATAGTTAATAAACTATACTTATATGATACTCATATGATATTATACGAATTTAGTTTACTCCAACTCATAATACAATGCAACTAACCATATCATACAATATGTTTAGCATTTCTCAATTACCAAACTTGTTTGATTCGATTAACATCTAATTTTATATTAAATCATGCAATTAATAAAATGCATTGTACAAGTATGTCAACATGCCCACACTTAGCTTCTAACTATGATTATGATCCCCTTAGGATTCTAATAGAATTAACCTTATCATCCAATATTATTAAACTCATAGAATTATTACAAACTCCCTTATAAGTACTCATGCAATCCCCTAATAGACTAATCAATCCTTTATTTTAATCAATCTAGATTAATCATGCAATATGATTTGACCCTTAATACTTGTATAACCCTATTGTTTATCTAACTTTTGTCAATTTATAGCACATTTTACTTGTATAATTATGGTAATCATCGAATAAGATCAGTTTATTACCACCTATATGGCATGTCACTAAAGTGATGGATCCCTTATTTTAATCAATTTGAATTAATCATGCAATATGATTGAACCTATTGTGCTTGAAAGATACTAGTCAAACAACATTTTTCATAACATAAACTTCTTAATTTTAAACCAAAACACTCTTAATTATCTTAAATCTTCTCTAAATCATTACAACATCAATTCTAACTCAAACCATAACTTATTTATATCTTGATTTGCATAAAACCATATTGAATTCAATAAAACCAACTTAAATTATCACTCTTTCTAGGTTAGTTGCTTCTTTTTTGTTTTCTTTTTCTAAAGCAAGCTCCTCTCCTCTCGATTTTACTTCCTACTTTCCCCTTTAAGCTGTAACAACATTCGCCTAATCTTTTTAAAATTTGTTCTCTCCTTTCGCTTAACATATTTCTTTATTTTCCTTCTAACCTCAACACTATTCTCTCCTTTCCTTCACCTTTCTTTATTCCATTATATCATTCTCTCTCTATCTCTCTCTCTTTTTCTCTCAATTAACTTGCAAGTTTTTGATAATTTAAGAAATTATATTTATATTATTTGTTTAAAAAATTTATAACTGGTAATATAGACCTTCAGAAATCACTAAACTAATTTCTTTAGATTCCTTTTAATGAATTCTTTGTAAAAGTATATTTAAATAAAATATTTTTACTTTATTAAATCCATGTCACTCTTTCTAAAGCCAAATCAAATTTTTAACATTTTAATCTACAAATAACATGTCTTACAAAAATAATTTTATTAAATCAGAATATACATAATTATAATATTACTAACTTAATTTCATATTTTATAACAGATTATTCATAGAAAAATTCTATTTATTATAGCTTGAACTTAAAATTACTCTAGATTGAATGAGCTATGAAATTTATTAAGCTAAACTACACACTTTTGTAGTCATCAAACATGTCGTGAGATTAAAGAGCTTACCTTAGAGTCTTGCTTATCATGACATTATTTTTTTGGGGTTAAAAATAAGTTAGGAATAATGATAATATAATTAGAGAAAATAGTAATATCTCTCATGGGGCATATTATATTTTAGCTGACATCATAAAATGGCTTATGTAATGCATAAGCATCTAAATTCTATCTTTCTCTTTGTGTAGAATAAAATTGATAATATTTTTTTATATAGTTAGATAACGATAAAGGGGTTACCAAATCTAAAAGCCACTTAAAAGTTTTGGTATTAATAAATATTTTTTTAATTATTAAAAACACTAAATTTGAGGTACTTCTATAAGTTTTTTATAAGAAAATAATGTTTGGTAGAAGTGAGACAAGATTAGGGGTGGGGTTAGGATTAGAGAAAGTATTAAATATAATGTTTTCAAGTATATGATAATGATTGTATCTTTAGTTTTATGAAATCTTACTAACCTTTATAATTGCTCATAGTCCTTTTGTAATACTATATGCTAACTCTAGATTTCAACATCCCTTAAACATATCTCTCTTTGAAAATCCTCATGCAATCCAACTCTAAATCTAGGTGCATCATATTATAATCTTGTTCTACTCTATTAAATTGGGTAATCTAATAAAAATTTTACCTCCCTCATTGGGTTAATTTCTATCATTGATCTAATAATTTGTTAGATATAACATAAGTATGCTTTTTTCCTTTAGATGGGATCTTAAGTCCTTTCAAGTTCTTATATGTTTTAGATCTCTCCATATGTGACAAGCTTCAAATGTGAGATTCATTTACACAAATATAACCTTATGCTCCTTACTTCATTTGTACTACTCAAAGTCTTGATTTATGCATGAACCCCATTCTGAGCATATTTTAGTATTTAGAAATTTTTTGAAGGTTAGGGATTCAATTTTAATTACTCTAAGTACCTTATATTCATCATCTATTATAGTTAGTACATAATGTGGTGCATGAGATTGTAGGAATTCCTTAAGCTAGATGGGTTTTTATGCATATGGTTTGAGGGGCAAGACTTTACAAAGATTATCCCCTTTACAATGGTTAGTGTATTGTTTGTTGCTTCAACATTATCAAGATAGCTTCTAGATTTGTTAGAGTTTATTCATATCAATTGCATGTGTAAAATGACTGTGATATCCTCTATCCAGA
Source organism: Vanilla planifolia (assembly GCA_023846275.1). NCBI lineage: Eukaryota > Viridiplantae > Streptophyta > Magnoliopsida > Asparagales > Orchidaceae > Vanilla > Vanilla planifolia. The sequence goes on along the minus strand of CM043869.1, from coordinate 35,012,436 downwards.
CATGTGGGCATAGAACATAATGTCCTAAAATTGTTACAACAATCATAAAGTTAATAACTATGTAATAGCTTAATTAATCTCAATTGTTATTTCAAATAAATGAATGAATACATTGAAAAACTACCAAGATGGTAGTCATTAGATCCAAAATACGAGCATACCATTGCAAATGTCTCGATATCAAAAGTTCATGGTATGTGGTTTGCATTTCTAGGATTTATTTGGATATTCTATGTATTTTCTTACAGTTGAGAAAGAAAAACAAGTAAAAGAATTTAATATTATTATTTAAGCAAGTGAAATGCCTTGCCTACCATGCATTTACTATGTATGTAGCTTGTGAGTGAGAGAAAAAGGGTGGAAAAAGAGAGATGGAAAAGAAGATAGGAGGAGATTAGTAAGGAAGAGGAAAAGCTCAAGAAACAGGAAAGAATATCAACTTGGATTTGCTAAAAACACAAAATAAGGTCTCAAGTTCTTTTTCATAAAGCATATATTTACTATTTGGGATGTTAAAAAAGTTGATCTTGTGAGCTTTTGGTGATATGGTGCTCGAGAGGTTATTGCTTTTTTTTTACTTCAACAATCATTCAGATCTTTTGGGATGTCCTTCATAATAGGAGCTAGAAAAGAGCTCTCAACCTAGTGTGAATATGTGATTGGTTTAATATTATACTAGCATAACAAAATGATCATGCAAGTACGATAAATTCATGAAAGACTTAACAAAGATTTTCTGTTCAATCTCATATTAAATAAGGTATCTATTATGAATTGCACATATATGAAATGTAAATGGAACAAGTATGATGAGTCTATGGAATGTTTAATCAAAATTATCTACTTAACCGTTATTCAATTTAAGTGTTTATTATGGATTGTACATGTACAAAATAAAAATTAAACTTGTATAAAAGTACTTAATAGGGATAGCTCGATCGATTATCTTTTAATTAATGTAGGTCATGGATCGTATTCTATAATATGAAGGATCATATTATACAATATGAAGTCAATAATAAAAAATCAACAATTTGTTAGGGGTCAATTTGGTGTAACTTTTGAAAGTACTTTCTACAAAATAAAAATAAAAATAGACCAATTATTGAAAAAATATAATACAAATTATACAGACAATAAGAGAGAAAATAATAAAAAGGAAAAGATCATGGAAAAAATCTCTTAGAGTTTTGAGGTATACAAACTAAATAATTATTATGTAAGTTGATAAATTCTTTAATTATTATTGTAGAATGCATGGTCATTCGAGCATTTGCATAGCATAGTGTTATTTGCATATGTTCTAATTCCATTATAACATATTGTTATTATTGATGTATGTATTTATATATATTGATGTATGATGTATATGTATATACATAACATAATATAAATAAAAACATATGGTAAGGTGAGAAAAAACAAATGAAAAGGAAATAAAGAAAAAGACTAATATTACTTAGAGTGATTTTTTGAATTAGTAGAAACAACAAAATTGAAAAAAAAACTTCTTCTATGACCATATCTTACAAAAACTTGACATATAAGATATACTTCACTCAATAATGTCATGAGCACTTAGAGATATGATCATATATGTTAGATGTATTATTTCTAATAGTATAAAATATTGATAATAGTGGGTCATGGGTACATGATGATAAGATATATTTCACATGTAGTGTTATGGACACTTAGAGACGGGACCACAATATATCAAAGGCCTTGTCTCTATCAGCATAAGATGCTCACAATAGAAGCAAAAGCTACATAATGATAAGATATACTTCATCTCTAGTGTCATGTGCATATAGATATGGGGTCATGACATTCCATAGGACTTGTCCTAATTAGCATAAAATGTTAGTAATATGGGACGACAACTAGTTGATTGTTATAACCGGTTAAATATTATATGTTTAATCTTCAATAATTCAATTGTGGCTTGGATGATTTCAGATCGACAGTAGGATGAGCCAGGAGCTCAATTGGAGGCTGTTGGAATTTCTGAAATTTTCTGGGGATTTTTCGGAGCACCGAGGAAATTTTTAAGTAATTTTCCCTGTTTAATTGGATTTTTGGAAATTCGAAAATCTATTTAAATCGGTCCATTAGATTTTTAAACCGGAATTTGGTTTTTACCGCTCGTGAACCTGACCGGAGCGGTTCAGCGAAGGCGGGGGCGGTTCGCCGAGTACGTTTGCACGTGCGGTTGGATAAGCCGCGGATAAGCGGATCGGACGGACGAGAACAGCGGTGGAGATTAACCGGCTGATCGGGGTTAAGCGGCGTTATTAGAAGGTCAACCGGCGCTTAATGGGTTCTTAACGGGTTATTACCGGTTTAAGCGGGGTATTTAACCAAAACTGTTCGGCTGTTAGGGTTTCGAGCGTTGGCCGGAGACGAAGTATTCGCGGCGAACGACGATACTTTCCGGCAGCCTTTCAAGGGGCTTTTTGTACCTGGAGGTTCGCGGGACCGAGGAGAATCGATTGGTACCGGTTTCGTTCGGCGAGGAGCAGCGGTTGGTCGCGTGCGAGCTTCACCGTCGCCGGAGAAGAAAGGGTAGGAAATTCGGTTTTAAATTAGTTAATTAGTAGAAATTAAAAGCATGGAATATTTTGCTTAATGAAATCAAGCATGTGGATGAAAAATTGGACTTAGTTGAATGCTAATTTGCGTCTTTTACAATTTTTGGATTTCTGGAAAATTTCCATTTCGCCGGAAAATTTAGTTAGGTAGGAAATTCAGATTTAAATTAGTTATTTAGCAAATTAAAAATATGGATTATTTTGCAAATAGCTACCGGAGCATGCGGATTGTGGTTTTTGAAATTGATTAATGCAAATTATTGATTTTAGCATTTTAGGGTTTTCGGAAAATTATACCCGCCGAATTCGGAAATTTTACCGAGCATGTGTTGATTCGATTATGTGCTTTAATCATGTTAAGATAGTATCAAATGCTGAAATTTGTTTAATTTCATAGATTGTTAAAATGGGGATCGGATGAAACTTCGGCGGAAATTTTGATTGAACCTTAGAAATTAGTGGCATTATTGAAACATTAGGATAGTACGAACATCGGATTTTGTTTCTCCTTGATCTCGATCGCCGGAAATCGACGGGGAAAAACGGAATTTTCCCGGATGAATCGTCAGCTAGGGTTTCGCGGGCGCCGGGCGGAGGAAGGAGATGGATTAGATTAATTACGGTCTAGTTAATTAAGTAATTGTAATTATTCAATATTTATTAATAATCAAATGCTAAACGTCGGCTGGAAATTTGGATTAAATATTCGGCCGGTGGGTTCTCGATTCAGAGCGAAGACCCGAACCGGTGGCGAGATCCGGTTCAGGAGATTCGGCGCGGACGAACGGCGCGGCACGGAGGAAAATTTAATTTCGGAAATTAATCCGAATTTTTGGAAAAAGGATATATGTGGAATTTAAATTTTATTCGGAAATTTATTCCGAATTTCGGAGAATGGATAAAGGGCGGAAATTGATTTTGGAATTTAAAAATTTCCTGAAGTGAGAAAAAGGTGATTTTAGGAAATCACATAGCCAAGTTGAAATTGACTGTTGGAAATTATCCATAAATTCAGTGCAGCTGGATTAGTTGGAAGGAAGTGTGACACTTGGGTAAGTGCTACCAGAATAGTCAGAATTTTGGTACAGTTTGTATTGCTTGGATGGCAATGGCATGGTTTGAGTCAGTTTACTCAGTGTTGGCATATTTCACTGATTGGCATATTGGACCGGACTACTATAGACCCTATATGATGTTTTAGGGTAGTTGTGGTAGGTAACTGTGCGGTTCAGACTTAGCTTCCACAGTATACATGTGACTGATAGGCGTCATGCGTGTTTCGAGATGGGCGTATCCCACTGGCATGCTACCTAGAACCCCAGGCTAGGTTGTGATGCGTGTTTCGAGATGGGTAATCCCACTGGCATGCTTTGCCTAGGCGCCATGCATGTTTCGAGATGGGCGATCCCACTGGCATGCAACCTGGAAGCCCAGAGGAGAGCTACTCTGGTGTGACTGGGGTGACTGTGGTTGGTCAGAGTCTGGGACTGAGAGTGCCTTTCCACCCTACATTGTTATGCTGTATTCCTATACTCTTGCTATTATCCTTCTCTTGCATGTGAGTTTTTACTAGCTGTCTTTCCTACTGGGTGTAGCTCACTCCTTTATTATCTATATTTTTCCAGCGGCTCGACAGCCTTGACGCCACCCAGATTAGATGGGATCGTGGTCAGCAGGCTAATGGAGGATATCTGATCTGTGATTTTCTGAGACATTTTGGTTAGTGTGATTGATACTATTGGATGTATTCAAGGAGACTGTTATCCTTATGTCATGTAATATGTGAGGGTGATTTTGACTTATGTATCTAGTTGGATGATATTGTATTTGTTGGACTTGGATCTTATTCTTGTGATGTAGTTTCCATTCACTGTTTTACTTTATTACCTTGGTAGTATAGTGAGTGGAGTGCCATATTTTATCTGAGGATGTTATGTATTTTATTTTTTATGGTGAGGTCATTACATGACTATGGAACTTAACCGTGGGGGTTCAGACTTCTATTAGATCGGTTCTCCTACCAGTATGGGTTAGGAGTATTGGGTCTAGTAGGAGTAACATTGCGCGAGTTCATCAGTTAATTCAGGAGTCATGAATCCTGATTTGACGGTGTACCCGGGAGATGTGATCCACATTGTTAAGGGAAGTAGGTGTGTAATGATGTGTTATATCCTATGTTTTTCGTAGGCTACTCAGGTTGGTATGGGACGATCTGAGCTGTCTATATGTAAAAAAAAAAAAAATATATATGCCAAAAATCAGCCTGGGAAAAAATGGGGTGTAACATTGATGATGAGATATAATATAGGATCCCTTAGGATCAGCATAAAGGTCATACAAGAACATTTGGATTAGAGAAAGAATGAGTATCAAAAAGAGAAAAAGAAATAAAGAAATACTAATTTGAATTTAATATGAAAATAAGAGAAAGTTTGAAATATTATGAGTATTATATGTTATTAGTACAGTATAAAGACTTTGTTTAGGCATGAGTTGGATGATATGAGTTTAATTGAACTAATACTATGATTTACATATTACCACATAACTATATTATTACTTTATTTTCTTTATCAACTATATTTTTGCTCTTTTATACTGCTTCATTACTTATAGTTAGTAATTCTCTTACTAAGCATATCATGGTTATTACTTGCTCATATTACAAGTCATGATGTTGATACTCACAAAACTAGGAGCCCTTAGATGATAACTCAAAATCTTGTGATGAGAATACGACGTTTTTGTGAGAATGAGAGAGAATCTTTATGTAGAAGACTATAACACAATTATAAATTAAGGTAATAATATAAGAAAGTGGAAGATCAAATAAGCATAAATAATCAAATCTAAATATTGAACACCTTACAACCATTCATGGGAAAACCAAAGGTAAAGCTAAGATGAAAAAAACAACTAAACAATAAAGAAAGTGGCTAAACATATAAAGAAAAAAAAAACATAACTTGAGGAAACACCAACCTTCATCTTGGAGTCTAGCGAAATAGTCAAGATATGACAAAAAAAAGTTTAAAGATCACACAAATGACATATTAAATAATATATATGATATACCATACATTGAGCTTGGTCGCCCTATATGTAGGATGTTAAAGGTTAAAAAAATGTAAAATCAAGATGTGGGAGTCAAGGTCTTACAAGAAAAGTAATACAAAATACAATTAATTTGTTATTCATTTACTAACTAAAAGTATTCTCCAAATTATAATTTGAATTTTGTAAATATGTAAGCTAAATACTCTTAGCTCTTCTTTTTAGCTTTCTAATGAACATAAAATTACTCTATCACAGCACAAGACAAATAGGTGTATTCAAATCATTTAATATATTATTGAGATGCTCAACATCAAATAAGAGATATAATGATGATGCAATAACTAATATCATAATTGAAGAAAAAATTAAAATATTAAGGCTATACTATTGTCAAATTATTAATATTATTTGTATCACTCATTCCAAATAACTCTGCTACAAACATGATTACAAGTACAGATCATACTAATTAGATAAAATTCTATCACTTTAATAGTGTTTACACAAGCAACCATTGTGAGCACTAGATTTGTATATACAATTTCTAGTACTACCTCACTATAGCTCTACTTATTTTATCAAAAGCAATCTCCATCTTTTTGCTAAATGGAGAAAAAGCTAGCCCATGCTTCTTAATAGCAAAAAAAGTAACAAAGAACACCATGAAGGTGTGTTAAGAATACAGTATCAAATTATAGTAATGTTTTGTTATTATCATAAACTGTTTAAAGTATTCGAAGTTGCTCCACAGCCCCACATTTGAGTTCATACAATAATGCAGAAAATGACAGAGACAATGCCAAAGATTCCAAAAATAACATTTTTAGCCAACATACATAATAATGATTGTTGATTGGTAATTGAACTTATTTATTATTAACTTTAAATATTGAAAAATTTTCAATTAAATAGGAGGCAATGGACTTTCTCTCACCCATTTTTCAATTTCTTTCACTTTTTAAATCACGAATTTAAGATCATATGATATATTTATTATGATTTTTAAAAAGAGATTTTATATACTTTTTTAAAACTAAAAAGATAATCTAAGAACAATTTTATTATTTAAAAATGCAAGTAAAATTTGATAAAAACAAGTTTTTAGACGATGCACAATTTTAACTCTTTTGAAATAAAATCAAGCTTGAACATTCTCCATAAAAGATGTGAATGAATATAACTCTTTTTGGAGCTACATATTCGCGTCTTTTTATTGACATTTGGTTTGAATCCAATTCTCTACATAACATATTCAATCTACATCTCACGATAGAAAATCATGATGTTCTTTTCTTACTTTAAGAAGCAATCATTATCAACCTACTCTTTAAATATAACATCACCCGTATATGGTGATGAAAACTATGTTGATTAGGTTGTAAAAAGATTACTCTTATTTTTTTTCATATAAATTAGATGTGATTTTGTCAAATTACTTTTTATTTTTTTATTGTTGCAAAATATTTAGCGATATAGGTTTTAACCACCATATTTCATTAAAGCTGTGGATAATTCCCATAGCCGTTAGGTAGCACGTCTCTTTTGGTGTACTATTTTTATAATTTAATAGCCGGCATTAATGGGAGGAATTAATGAGCGACAGCTCTTCGTATAAATCTTTTTTTTTTGTCGCCGGATTAAAAAAAATTTGTAAAGAGGAACCAAAATCAAAGCCTCCAGCTCTGTGTTCAACCAGCTTTATATTCTCACAGCTCACCAATAGATGACGACAGGGAGGAACAAAACCATTGGTCAATTATGATAAATCCGATGTTTTTCCGCTAAGAAAAGATCCAACAAAAAAGCCTCATGAAATATACCCTAAATTTGGTCCTAAATACTGGATCTCGAGCCACAAATCCAAACAAACGGAGGGAAATTATGAAAGTTTCTCCATGAATCAATCGGAAAAGCATAGCAAGCATCAAATTCTCTTGTGTATTAAGAACAACAACAACACAATTAGGTTCAATTTCAAGCCAAGGCACGAAACAGGAACGACATCAATCGATTTTTATGGGATAAAGGGGAGCTCCAGGACGAGAACCAGAAACAGAGAGAGAAGAGACATGGGAAAGCTAACTCCGGCATTGAGTAATAGCAGAGCATCCACGATTGTAGGGATTTGCCTCCCCTCCAGCGCGGCAGTTGTAGTAGGAAGCACCACGGCGGGAACAGGGCACGCTACCGCGTTTCAGTGCGTCGTAGCTTATGTATCCGGAGGTAGCCAGGATTCTCCGCGTCGATTCCGAAACCAAATCGAACTCTTCGCCGGCGATGCACTCGGCGATAGTCCCCTGGCACGCCGGCCGAGTGGGAATCCACATCAGCCGGTGTTCTCCGTTGTCAAAGGGGATGGCGGAAACGATGGAGGCGGTGGCTATTAGCAGGAGGAGGTACGCAGAGAGAGTTCTGCTTCCCATCGTTTTTCCTCTCTCTCTCTCTCTCTCTCTCTCTCTCTCTCTCTCTCTCTCGCAGAAGACAGTTGAAAGAGTGGCGGTGGAGAACTTCAAATAGAATTGTTGTATTAAAGGAGTATAATTGTTCTATTTACCCCTTTCCGCGTACGGGGTCAGATTTGGGATCTGGTCACCCACCGCAACTGCCATTTTGCACCTTGCCAAACATTCATCCTTCTACCAATCGCTCCCATACTCGTTTGCCTGGATAAAGAAACCTATAGGTTATTATATGAGATTTGACCTTTCATGTTTTAAAATTTTTTAATTATTACTTAAACAAAACCATCAGTATTTATGTGTAATATGGCAAGCTTATCATATGCATAAGTAATTTATAATTGTAACATTAATGTCAAATGTAATTTAATTTATTACCAATTATAAATTGTTATCTAATTTGCTCTCAAGATAGGAGTTTAATAGTGTCATCTATTTCTTAAATAATACTTGAACTTCCTTTTTATTAACCAATTCATTGAACCCAATTTATTATAAAACAAAATATTATATACTTTTTTTTATTATGTATCATGGCACTATAAAGTATATGACATCAAAGATTATAAATTCTTTGTTAATCTTATTAGAATAATAATTATATGTGATTTTGATGATAATAATTTTTTAAAATATTTTTTAGTTCTATAATAACATTTATCTAGTATATTTTTTAAGCAACTCTTAAGACATGTAGATTTGGTAAACATCATAATCTAGAATAGACTAATTCTTAAATAAAGTATGTAAAAATTATGACATAACTCAAGAAAATGCAAAACATATAAGTCACTTAAGGGTGTACATAAGTCTTAGTTTTAGGATTAGTTTTTTCTTTTCTAGAATTTATGTAAAAATTGTGTTTAGCATTTAAATTTCATATTTAGGCATAATGTAAGTTAAGTATAAGAACAAAACTTATAGATCAAATTTAGATTAATTTATTTAATGTTTAGAATAAAAAAGTTGAATACCAAAATTTTGACATATCCAAATTAGTTTTAAAGGGTTTAGTGATTTAAACTAAACAAGATTATCATCTTGATGAATTGAAGGCAATTTAGAATGAAACTTTGAGAAAAAAATTAGAATCTTATTTTAAATATCAAAATTTTAATGTAATTTAAATTTAATTATATTAAAGGATTTTATCATTTAAGCCATAGGATTGATAAAATAAATTTAAGGTTTTATGGATATATTCTACTTGGAAATGTGTCTATTTATGATGCAAAACATATGAATTACACATGAAATATCTTATGCATAATATTTTCATGCTTTGATTCAAATTTGAAGTCATTTGGACATTAACTTAATCATTTTGATACGTAAGACAGTTAAATAAAATGCTTTAAGAAAATACTGATCTTTTTCACATTGATTAACCTGCATGTGACAATACATACATAAAGTATTATCATTATGTCACTATTCAAATCTCATTTGAATTAGACATTATTTGGTTGATTTGTGCACTTAGATTAAGTTAGTTAAATTTAATTCAAAATAACATAGATTGCCTATTGCCTTAAATCATATTTTTCAAAATAAAATTTGTAAAAAACATTTTTTCTATAATTGATTATTATAAATTTATATTAGCATACCAAATTTCATGAGTCATCACTTGAAATGAATTTTGCATGCAATTCACAAACTAGCTTATGATTCCTACAAAAATTGTATAGGCTCTGGTCTATAAACAATATTGTGCAATTTTTGTGGACCACACCATGTGGATATCTAGCCACAAGAGGTGATTAGCCAAGACTTGCAAATAGAGAAAATGCATATGGAGTGCTCAACAAATCATTATAGAATTTACATTACATTAAAGCCCATATATTGTAGATTCCCAAATGAAATACACAACATTAAAGTTTAATTTTCTATAATTACTAGCTTGATTGTTTTCTAAAAAAAATGGGATTTTTTCCATAATAAGTTTAAGAGGTCATACAAGAATTTGGATGAAGTTTTGAGAGATCAATTGGTCTACACACATCTTATTTTGCTTCATTAAGTTTCTTAGAGCTCATCTCATTTGCTAAGTCATATTTCATACAAAGAGACATCTTTGGAAGGATTGCATTACAAGATCACTTAAAGGAATGCATATGCATGTGCCAAGACTTACAACATATCATTAGCATATATTCACACCTTTAAAATACTCTTTAATATGATTAATAACATTCTAATTCAATTTGTAGTAGTTTTCATTATATATCTATCCTCTCAAGATTGGATTTGCACTTTCAATTTCTTTTATAATCACATTATGTAAGTGATCCTCTTGGCCTAAGTTTGAGTAAAGCAGAGACTTAACATTTTGTATTAACAACTTGAGTTAATTGAGCTTGAACTAAGGCTTTGTGTTGGTAAGATTATGAGCTCCTAAACTGGAGCATTGGGTTAGCAAGAGCATTTAAATGCCTACTCCAAGGCATGGTGTTGGATTTTCTTATCATACCTTCTCCTCCTACTCAAGTTGAGTGAAGGAATGATTTTGTAATGTTAAGCTCAATTAGGTACTTTGAGGTCAAGGGGTAATGGTCAAATCATCAAAAAATCGTATGTTTTTCTTTTCTTGTACTCAATCTTTCACATTCACACATTATTTTTATATATAAATAAAGTCAAAATTAAAAGCAACAAGTCTTTCAATTAATAAAAAAATTGATTGAACCAAATTCACCCATTTTGGGGCAAGCTTATGTGCCAACAAGTTATATTTAAACATATTTTTATTGTGTGGAGAGTTTGGTGTAACATCCTAGTCTTGATATTGTCTTCTTAGGTAACATTATCTTAATGCAAGTGAGTTTTTTCCTTCACACATGACCCTTCCCATATGATCATTCATCCCAAAACTACTCCAAGCATACTTAACCATGAAGTTCTCTTAGGATCCCATGTAGATTTGCCCCCAAAATATGCATTGCAGTCTTAAGATTGTATGTTATATACACATTAGGATATCTCCCTTAATAACTAATATGAAATAATTCATTCATGCACCCCTAGAAGCCTTGCATAAGAATTGCTCATTGCTTAATAATTCTTTTCTCTCGAGATGTCACCCAACATCCAATTTTCATTCTCTACAAACATTGCATGTGATTTTATTCATAATAGTTTAACATCTTAAAATAGGTCTTCTATAGGTATATTATACTATTTTTTATTTACTAAATTTAATTTTAGAATATTACAAAGCACACTTCTTTGTTCATGAAAAATTATTTTTTATAATGATATAATTATTTCAAAAATTTTATTTAATATATTAATTTTGATTTGTGAAATTTATTTAAACAATCTCAAAGCATTCTCCTAAATATATGTCGTGAGCTTAATGATAATCCTTAATATTATCTTGATTTAATGCTAAAGGATTGACTATGCTTTATCTTAAAATTTTTGTTTTAGAATTTTAATGTTAAATACTTGTTTTGAGGTATGAGCTAAATATATTATATAGAGAATTAAAACCACAAGTTGATGAGAAGAAGAAGATGAATAAATCTGAAAAAATTATAAGAATGATGAGTCCCACAAGAAATTAGAGCCCACTTGTCTAACGACTCAAGATCAAGTGAGAAGCACTTCTAGTGAAGAAGTTTTAATGTATTATCTTATAATGAAATATCAATAGGTGAAATATCATTGTAGAACATCCAATAGCTAAAATACTTTTATATATGTTTAGATTCCTAAAAAAATTATTTTAAGGCCTAGAGTTGTACTTTTGACACACTCATCACATACTAATACCATTCAAGAACCTAAATTTGTTTGGTTTTCTAAACATAAGGACCTACAGAAACATATCTTGACTTAGTGAGCTTCATTTGCAAAACAAATAATCCTTTACTCAATAAGGTTAGAACCCTGAGTTTTTTTTATGAGATGAAAATGTATTCTATATAAATAGATATCATTATCTCATCTTGATTCTTAACAATATAAGACAATTTAAATATCTATTTTTTTATAAATATTTTTTGAATATCATTTTTATTTTTAAGATATTACATTATAACTTGTTAACTTGAGAATGAATAGCTATAAGATTATTTTCAAAGTGATTATAGAATACTTTAGGTTTAAAAGCCAATCATGGGATCAACCTTATGACATTAAGCATTAAACATATAAAATATAATATAAAACTATAGGATTTTAAAACCATAACAAATTGATAAGAAAATATCATTTGTGAATACTATTGAATTATTTTAACAATTTTGATTCTTATGCAATTAGGTTAAACTTGAAAGTCAAAATCATTAATGTAATATTTACAAATCTTGATTCAAGTTTCACAAAAATAATTGATTCACAACTATTTAAGAAAATTTTCAAATTCTACATCTCATCCAATAGCAATATCTTGGCAAGAAATTGCACTAAAATGATATGGGAGTTTTTATCAACTTAGTTTTATGGTGAGTTTTTATATCATATAGCTTGATAACTATCCTTGATGAAGTGGGCAACATGATTCCTTGTAATCTTCAAAATCCTTCAACTACTAAAACATGACTATAATATCTACTAATTTATAATTTTCTTTTATTTGGCATTTATTAAAGATATATATAAATCATAGTGAATACTTATATTTCAACTTTGCTCAAAATAATAAAAAGTGATAACTTTAGTGAGCTTAAGGTGTCAAGAGAATGGATCATGTGTATGCTAGAAAACCTAAGCATGTCTTATACATTTTAACATATTTATATCTTTGGTATGTTAATATTATCAATGTATATAATTGATTATGATTTATATCATATCAAATAGATGGAAGTTCTCTAGATAATTTCCTTCGTATTTCATGTACATTCAAGTCCATGTTTTTGTTCATCCTCTTTTAGAGATCATATTATGAAATCAGAATTTAAAACTAAAAGATAAAATTACTCACAAAAATTAATAACAATGTTTGATTACTTTGTAAGATGCATTGTAACCTGATTAAGATAAAGTTACTCACAAAAAGGCTAGCAAACTTGAATTTAGTTTTGGTAAAGTGCCATACTAAGGAAAAAAATAATGATATTATCCTTATTCTTAAAATAATTTGAAACTATATTATAAAAATAGAAAGGTTGAATTATGTGATTAAAAGAAATCTAGTTATCAAAAACTTTAGTTCTCTTTATTAGTTTCTTACCAAACACTTAAATTTATGCCTTATATGTCAAATTATAATGATTCTGCATTTGTTTATTTCAATAAATTGTATGAATCATGCAAAATAATTAAATACAACTAGATTTGTCAAAAGAAAAACTATGTTGAAATTTTAAATTTATATTATCTTTTCTTATTTCTTGATTTAATGGGTGTAATGACAACTTTTAATGACTATGAATTTATTCAAATGTGATCCACACCATCTTTAGTTTCTTTTAAATTTTTTTAAAATTTTGAAGTTATGATTATATATATTATGCATGCATGAATGTATGTGTGTATGTGTGTATGTGTGTGTATATATATATATATATATATATATATATATATATATATATATATATATATATATATAATTAAAACTATTAATATAATAAATATTAATTCTTTTCATAAACCAAATTTAAAAAAAAAGATAATATGATAAACAATGTCACATAGATTTGCATGCTAATTTTACATCACCTAGGATAGATATATTATTGGATGGGGTGAATTATTTAGTGTATGTTATTTGTTATTATATGGTGCATATTGTTTAAAGTCAAATGGGGTGTATCATACCCAAAGAAAAAAAATCAAGCATTTAGTGGTCAAATATGGCATCATTCCACTTTATTCACTCTTAGTAGTTGGCTATAACTTTCTTAAGCCTACTTCAACCTCTCCACTCTTTGAAGCAATTATGTAAGCATTCTCAATAAGTGCAGGGAACTGCTGCTTCGTAGCGTGGTTGGTAATGTAAGGCTAGTCATGAGGTGGACTCAACCTCAAGTGTTATTGTAGCATTATAAATGTATGAGAATTTATCTATATAATTATTTTGGGTACTTAATATTTGTATATAATTTGATAAAATGTAATGATCAAGATTGGATTAATAAGGAATAAAATTATAAACTTTTTTAGAGAAAAGAAAATTTATTAATTTATAATTTTAATAATTATTATTAATTTTGATAATTCACTAAATTTAACAAAAATTATTACATTAGTTAAAAAGGGAATTAAAAAGAAGAGAATTTCAAGTATTGAAGTATGTTTTATTAAGAAATTAATAATATCAATTTTGTGAAATTTGGACATGGCTCGATCATAAAATAAAATACCAAAATTTATGAAAATAATGACATAATATTAATGCAATATGTTGAATTTGGGAGCAAATAATTTGTGTGAATTTAAAGTCATAAGATATTGAAATAAAAAATGTTAATAATGATTGATGATTTTAAGGAGGAAGGAATAGTTAAATTGAGAAAATAATCATAAATTTTTTATTGAAACGTTTCTCATGAAATTTTTTTTAAATTTTTTTATGAAAATGCTATTTTTTGTTGGGCATTGTATTATGTGATCACATTAATCACACAATATGATATAAGGTATAATCAAATAACCTTAGTCAAAGAAGATCATATAATTTGATATGGATCATTATATCCATATAATCATTTGATAAATAATATATTGTCTTAAGGCATTGAAGGAGTCAAAGAGGATTGCATAGTATGATAGAAGCATATTATATTACATGATTAAGTAAAAGAAAATAAAGTGGATTATAATGTGCATGTATTTTAAAATATGGCCTATGTTATTATTACAATATGTTAATTACATTATAAGAGTATGATCAAGATAAAAAGGATAACATATATGATTGTTCTTGATTACTACTTAGTAAAAAAACATAAGAATTAGATTATACAAGCGCAACGAATGACATTATTCAATACAAAATAAAAGGAGTATTTAAAAATAATGAGTTAAAAGATGTTGTAAAATATGATGAGTAAAATTATACAAGTATGATCAGATGAATACTAACATTGTAGAATGATAAAACCATATTAATATGATGAAAAAAATAACAAATTTAAGTAAATATGAGCATCATACAGTATGAAGATAAGTATCGCTATAGTACGATCAAGCGAAGATTAACGTAGTACATGAAATTGTTCACCATGGCATTAGAAGAATGTCCATTAATAATGTTTCATATAAGCATGGTAATGAAACGATATTAGTATGATAAGAAGAACTAAGAGCATATTTAGGCAAATATGAGCAAAATATAGTAAAAGATAGCATCGTATTAGTATAATCAGTAAAAATTGAAGTGGTTTTAGAACCAAAAATGGTGAACAATCTAGAAAACCAACTTGGGAGAGAGTTTGATCGATCAAATGAAAATGAGAGGGAAGAAGGTGAAAAGACATCTACATGAAAGAACGCAATTGTTAGAGGCATACAAAACAAAATAAGAAATTAGAAAGACACGAGAATAAGTATAAAAAAAAGGTTGACCATGACTTAGAAAATTTTTTGGGATGAAAAATTTGGGAATGCTAGTTTGACCAAGGCTACAGAAGGAAGAAGAGATGCTGGGAGTTTTGAAACTATTATTTGTAAGAGTTTAAGCAAAATTGAGAAAAAGAATAAAGTCTAAGTGAGACCATTACATAGAAGTTGATGTAAGTAATCTTGTATTATATGTATATGTTTTGATGTAATATATAATGTATGATAAAAGCCTTAAAGATATAAGAAATGCCTAATTGAAGATGCATGTGTTAAAAATTTTTATTCTATATGTATATGTCATGATGTATGATGTTTGTTGGATATAATCCTCAATTAGTATTATAATTGACAAAATTAGATGATACCAATTTAAGTAAGATCTTTCTTAAGTTTGATGTAAGTTGTCTATTAAAGGAATAGAAAGTCAAGAAATAATCTCATATAGAATTCTTGATAAGAAATTATTTCCTTTGAATTGCAATGATTTGAGATGTTAGATTGTTATACGATGTCAAGACATGACACAAGACTTGATAATATGTTAAATGTTTCATATGTTGATTTAGTATTGTTTGCTTATTGTGAATCTTTTATAATTTTCATTCATATTTATGTTATTATGAAAATGTTATAGAAAAAGAAAAAGAAATGTGAAAAGCTATGTTATGATACTTGTCACAAAAGGCAAGTGATGAGAATTATATAAAAAAAGTTTAAATTTAAAAATTTGAAAAAAAGGAACGATGATAGGAATAAATTGACAAAGGGTTAAAGAAGTTCTAAAAAAATGCATAAATATTAGTTGTCTAAGATAGTGATTATTATTTCATGATAACAAGTTCCAAAGATGAGTTAAAGAAGTCTTATGTTTAATTGTTTAAAATATAACTATTATTTTGGAACTATTTATTTTAGAGATTAATCAAAAGAGATAATATGTAAGTTGTCTAAAGTGATAACAACTTATTTTGAAATAATGTAAATTAGAGATGAGTAAAAAAAACCATTATTTATGAGTATACTTATTGAAATATGTCTATTTTTTGTTTTAAAATAAAAGGCCTTAACTTAAGCCAATTCTTTAGAAAAAGAAAAGTTAAAGAAAATGTGCAAATAATTGAAAATGCTAAAAGGTCAAAGAGTTATAAAATTGTTCAATTAAAAATATTATGACTCATTTACATGTTTTTCTACATTACTCGAAATTAACCCATGCATACAATTATCCAAGTATTGCATTTCTTTACATATATATGGGACAACTTGAAGAGGTTGGGCATCATTCGATGTGAAAGCTACCTAACAAGGTATAAATGATGCAGTCAAGAAACGCCAACACTGGGTGGTGACGTGATTGGTCGTGTTACTTAGTCAAGGAAAGAGTGGCTCAGATCAAGTGTAAGTGGTGCTATCGGGGTGGTCTGAGCATGGTCAGATGTGCCCTCAAGCCATTTGTTGCAAAGAATGATGCAGTTAGGCACAAATGGCTTAGGCAATGAGAGCACAAGGAAGTTCAAGAAGCAAATGTGTTGCGTAGAAAAGTGTCAAAGGTGTGGAGTGGTTCATTAAGTGCATTTCAAGAACCTCATGTAGCATGGAAAGCTTCCAAAATGTTCCAACAAGCAAAAAGGTGGGAGTAGCTTTAGTTAGTGAATTGGTTCTTGGATATGGAGAAAGGATTTCAAGATAAGGGAGCTTTTAGGAAGTCTGAGGAGGAAAGGTGCTGTAGCTTGAGCAAAGAGAATTGGTTTAAGGAAAGGTGCTGTAGCTTGAGCTAAAACTTGGAGAAGACAAGCTCAAGTGCTTTAGGAAGATGAACTCAAGGACTTGGAGAAGAAGAGATGTAGAAAGCCCAAGGAGAAAGGACTAAAGAGCTTGAAGATAGGGAAAGAGGACTTTTGCTCTACATAAATAAGCCTCCATGCCATTCCCTTGAGCTCGATAAGTCCTCTTATAGAGTCCCCAATTAATGGTGCCAAAGCTCTGTTAGACTCGTCTTCTCCTTGATTTATTCTAGCGTGAATGAGTTCTCTGGTGTAGAGAAGTGAGTTGTACTCTATAGGTATTATAGGTTTCCTTTTTTGTATTTTTATTCTTTATTTGGCATCATAACTTTTTATACTCTCATTTATATTGTAACGAAGAGTTGTTGTCTTTAAGATGTGTCATGTGCTAAGAAGGATGTATTTCTTTGATACAGGACAAGCATCAAGAGATGATTCACTTGAGCTAGAGCTTATCTTTGACCTACATATTGAGCTAAATGATGATTTTAATAAATAGAGAGTGAATAAAAATCAGCTAGTTCACAAGCTAGTTACTAGGAGCAAAAAAAAGATTATGATGCTTATTTTAGGACATATTTTATCTTTTTTTATTTGAATTATTTTTATGAATTAGTTATGATAGATAAATTAATTATGATGGTTGATAGTTAGATAATAAATTCATATTTAAAATGTTTCATTATTGTAAAGATAAGGATTGTGTAAATAACTTAAAAGTCATGTAATTGAAGACTTTTGAAATGAATTGAAATTAAAAACTTTGAAAGAGTTTCAAAGTCTAAAAGAGCTTATCTTGTGCTTAGAAGAGCACATAAGACGTATCTCCACTATCCATTCTTCTTGTACTCAACCCATTGTAGAAGTGTTTTTCTCTTGCTCTCACTTACCATCATTTGGGAATAGAGTTGGCTTGGTAATGGTCCATCCACTATGATGATCCTACATCATTGAACTAGATTCGCTCCTCGATTTTTGAACCATTGGTCAATGTGGTCTTATTAATCTCGAGCCGCTTTTGGTGGAGTTTAGAAACTAAAAATAAACTTTTTTGCTTTAGGTATTGTGCCATTGTTTGTTATCCACCACTGCATGACAATTAACCTCCACAATAGCCATGTGAACTTGAAACCACTCTTCAACCATTCTACACGTGCTACTTGTGATGCCTGTAAGCACTAACTATGCCAATGTCGTAACACAGCACAATGTAGAATGTTCAAAATTTCACAAAGATGCATGAAAAAAATTAACAAAATCAAATGCATAAACAAGAACAATATGAAAATATTTTTAGAATAATCATTGCTAGCATGTCAACTCCAAAGCATATGATCCTTGTGATGCTAACATTCATTTGTATTATCAAACAAATGATAAACCACATATTGAGTTCATCTTGTGATAGAATGACAACATCTTTTTCTTATATGATTAACCTATCATATTTCAATAAAAGACCATAAGTATGCAAACTTTTACAAAACTTCTCATTTGTTTTTTGAAATATTATGAAGTTCTACTTTTGGCTCTAACTATTTCATTATTTTAAAAAAATTTTGAAAAATAAATATTTTTAATTTTAAAATTTTTAAAACTTTATTAACATAAAAAAAAAACTACTTTAAATATAACTAGATATTTAACCAAAGCCTAAACTAATTAGTAAAATTTTGAACATTGATTTGTATTCTTCAAATAAAACTAAGGTAAATTCTAGTTTTTGAAAAGTATAAGCAGAAATATAAATGCAAATATTTGGAACGTTGTGATAAAAAGATAATTCTTTTTGCTGGAGAAAAAAATTGTTTATAAGCCTTATTAGGTAAGTCATTTTGACAAATGTTCATGAGGGTAAAGCTTGCAAGCACGTCTTGCACCAAATCGGTGTAAATTTGAATTTCATTTTTCTTAATTTTTTATTTTTGTCAAATTTAATTTTAAATTGCTTTTACGACGTTACATGTAAGCATTACAATTTTTTTTACAAAATTTTATTTAATATTTTTTTTAAACCTCTGTCATAAAGTTATAAATTATTCAGAATGAAATTTAAAACAAACCCAAAATTTGACCTCGCCAACCATTCTATCGTGCTGACCATTTGCTGTGCAGCTTTCGGTGGAATTTAGTTGCACACAACACACTAATAAGAAATTTTTTTTCTCGGTTTGTTGCTTCCACATGGTGTTCGTGGTTGCAAGGAAAGATCTGAAGATTTAAAAAATAAATAAATAAATAAATAAATAAACGTCCGTCAATTCCAACGCGAGATCTACTTTATCGCTTGTAGAAGTATGAATGCACGTTTATGAGAAGTCTCGAAGGCTGGTCTTTTGATAACTTTTCTCCATATGGCACCCCATTTTAGAAAAAGTCATGGTAAAAAAATAAAACCTTTAAAAATGTTGTGAGAATTTAGCTGTAGAAAAATGGTATCATTTAAAAATTCTTTTAACAAATAATTATTATAATAATTAAATTTATTATAATTTTTATTTAAGTTTTTTTGTTGAACTTGATCTCTCTCAAATTTATTTGAATAGTTTTAGACTTTTTTCTTGTAAGAATTTCTTTGTTATTTGTTCAACTTGTTAATTCTTTAGAAAATTTTTATCATAATTTTAACTTATTTTTATAGTATTAATTCCTTTTTATTCATAATTTTAAGATTATTCATTTCATATTACAAATTTTAATCAAAGCTTCATTGTTCGTATTTTAAGGCTGGTTTTGGATCTATTATACATTTTGTTAGGGAAGTGATAAAGGTTTTGTATGCTCTTTCAAGTAATCTCAAATGTTCCAATATAACTAGATTAAAGCTTGCCTTCAATACCAAATTGATGCATACCCTTTTTAGGATGTATCTCAAGGATACATGCTCCTCTAATTCTAAGTGAATGCCTCATCTTTTTTTATCATAATTAGATTTTTTTTTTCAACTGTGTTGTCAAAAGTTTTCCTTCAATTATTTTAAATTTTGATATTATAGTGTCAATATTTTTTTGTTATAATAATTTTCTTTCATTTTTTTCATCTTATTATAATGATAATGTATATTTTCCTCCATATAAAACTTTATAAGGATCATACTAGTACTAAAATGGTAGTTATTATTGTAAATAAATTATATTTGAAAAGATATTTTTTCTAACATTTCCTAATAACACACACATAAACTAAATTAATTGTTCCATTAAGTTATCCTAATAAAAAGTGAGCAAAGTTTATAAGGAACCTACTATCACTCACACAACATCACATTCTTTTAACATGGGTAACCCACATTCAAAGTCTATCATGTCTTATTACTATTTATAAGTGTGAATTTGTAGTGGTTGTAAAAGTTATATTGGCATCTATTGTTCTAATTTCATCATTTGACAAACTAAGCAACGAAAAACTATCTTAACATTGTATTTCTTTACTCCAAGCTAGCTAAAAAATTCTTGCAATTTGTGGTACATTTTTGCCCAACCTAAGTGCATCGAGAATCTTAAAATGTAAGCTTCATTTTATGCTTTCTTCTAAAGTTTTAAAAAATGCGCTATTTTATTGAAAAATCAAAGAGTAACATTTGATACAAGGATAGGCTATGGCATATCTTTTTTATCATAGCTTGGCTCATTTCATGTCATAATGTTTAATCAATTTTGATGATTTTTGTTCTCGCAATTTATTTTTCTTAAGTAAAGAGGTAATATACAAAGATGGTAGGGAGTGAACACCGATTGATGTCTTAAGAGAAAAATTATTAAACAATGAGTAGCTCCAATGTAATATTTTGAAGATTATAGGGATACATTGTTTCACATCAACTGAATTGAGATCATAGTTTGTATATGATATATCATGATCTTAAAATAATGAGGTACTTGTTAGGGACAAAACTCAATTAAATCTCATAATAACTTCATAATTAGGTATGCCTTGATAAGATTTGTATTGGGAGAGATGACCAAGAGAAATAGTCTCTTCAAGAAATACAAAACCAACTTGGGGCAGAATTGGCCACTTAGGAGAACATCTACATATGGTGAGATAGGATGTTATAATTTGGTACCATAGTTGATTCTTTATTAGTATGATATGGTTCAATGATGATACAAGTATAAGCTTATGCTTCTGTAATACTTGAAAAGGATAGGAGCTGAATGCTAATTGTTGTCTTAATAGAGGAATCATTAAAGATACTGTGACTCTTGTATGAGGCTTCTATGGTGTAGGGATGAGTTTCACATTAGTTACTAAGAAGGAGATCTTAATTTATATATGAGATATCATGATATTAAAATTTTAATAAGTCTTTTATTGATAAAATCTTCTTGGTTATATGAGATTTTATGGTTAAGTATACAAAGATGAGAGTAGTATTGGGATGGGTGACTAAAGAAAAACTGTTATTTAAAAAAGATAAAATCTTCTTATATTAGGATAAGGTGACCTAAAGAGATAATATCATAATATAATGAAGTTAGGATATCACAAAAGATATACTTTAACCTCTAAATATTGATGATGATCTCATATTTTACACCATATAAGTAAAATATCCAAATCTTCAATGCAAAGACTAAAGATCATGAGTATGATAACTTTGTTCATGCCTTTTTAGTTATCGAGATGCATAAGTGACAACTTTTTTTATGTGTGTGTGTGTTATGTGTGTATACATATATATATATTCTAAACCTTTTTTAGAAGAATCATTATAAATCACAAATCCTTCTATACCAAAGGGAAGAATAATGGTAAGGATCAATATCTTCTTTAACTCTTGGAAGCTTTTTTTTTACAAGATTCTATCCATAAAAACATCATAGTTTTCTATGTTAATTGAATTAATTAGAGAGTGACTTCTAAAAATCTTTCCATAGATCTTCTATAATACATGATTAAACCATGAAAACTCCTCACTTTGGTTAGTATTGTTGATGTATGCTAATTGGTTATAGCTCTTAACTTGGTGGGACGAATAATTACACTCAAACAACCTATCATGTAACATAAGAAAGCCACTTGTTGCACACAAAATTCATATTTCTTGATTTTAGCATAAAATTACTAGTATTTAAGCATTTGTAATACATCCAAATTTGTTTTTCATGTTCTTCTTCACTTTGGGTATAATGAATATATATCATCCATAAAATTGATCACTAATTTATCTAAGTATTAATGAAATACTTAATTTACAACCTCCATGAATACCATTGGAGCATTTGTAAGCCCGAATGCATGACTATAAATTCATAATACTCATACCTACTATAAAAAAGACTCTTAAAATTTATTATGCTAAAATTCATAGTTGGTGATACTCAAAATGTAAATCTATATTTGAAAATACCTTTGCCACTTGCAGTTGTTTAAAAAGTCCATCAACTAGTGGAAGGAGATATTTGATCATAATCTTATTCAACTCCTCATATTCAAGTTAAACCTCTTCACTTATTTTTCTATTTTTACAAAAAGGATTAATTAAATAATTGAGCTAAATAAAGCAGCCAATGCCTAAAAACTAATGAAGCTACTATTTTATTTTCTCTTATTCCTTGGGGACCATTTGATATGGAACCATTGATATAAGTGAAAATCCTATAACTAGGTTGATAAATAATTCCACTTCCCTCTTTAAGATAATCTACAATATGTTTTTAGAAGGAAAACAAGAAACTCCATAAGCATTCACAAGTTTTCAAGACAACTAATTGTGGGAAGATCCTTATGAAAATACCAAGAATGTTCTATACACATTCACTAGATGCTTTTGGCACTATGCAACTAATATTATTTAATTTTTTTTAAAATATTAAGTGTTTGTTATAAGTAGTAGAGAACTATATCCTCCTAGATGCATAACCAATTATAGCATGCCATGAGGCTAATCTATCCATGCCAAACTAGTCTTACAAAATTAGCAAATAGAACATGAGCATTTATATTTATATTATGCTAATTCATATGGTTACTTTTGAGTTAGTGATGATGTTATGTAGAGTAGTTACGATTTGAGTAGAAAGATTACACAATTTATAAAATATTTTCAAATAAGTGAGTGCATAAAGGTAGAATCAAATAGAGCTTCAATAAAAATTTTGAAAGGTAATAATACATATTACTAATACATCTATTATTTCATAGACTTCTAACCACCTTAAGTACATAGTTGAACTACAAGAAATTTCTTCAAAAAACATTCTTTAGTAAAACACGTAAAGTAAACTATCTCATTTTGCAGATATTTGAATGTGAAGTGAAAAATAATGTGTGAATCCCATAAGAGGGAGATAAATTATGAGTTTTAAAATAATTTTTATTAATAAAAATATACTTATTTTTCAAATATTCTTTACAAAAATAATTTTATTTTAGTTAAAAATTTTGATTTATAAATATATTAATTTATAAATTTTATGATTAAGAAAAATAAAAATGAAAATTGAAATAGTACATAGAAATTTTTAGGTGGTTAGGTTCAAACTAGAACCTAGTCCACTCCCAACCTAGTCAGGAAAAAACTCCACTGATAAAAAGGTTACAACTTGAGATATTTTTCTTACGATTCACTTCCGTCCTACTAGATTTTGTGAGTTCAATAATAACTTAAGCTTTTATGAGCTCAACCCCAACTTGGTTTTTTACGAGATAAAACCGAACTTGAGCCTTCGTA
This sequence comes from Vanilla planifolia, assembly GCA_023846275.1. Lineage (NCBI taxonomy): Eukaryota > Viridiplantae > Streptophyta > Magnoliopsida > Asparagales > Orchidaceae > Vanilla > Vanilla planifolia. The sequence goes on along the minus strand of CM043869.1, from coordinate 34,988,351 downwards.
AAGTCGAGCCGCCCAACCTAAATGAAAAACAAAAATACAACAAGAAATAAATTTTTGATAAAAATGTACAAATTTTCTTATGCTTGTTAATAAATGAAAAAAGACACAAAGAGCTCAAAATTATGAAGATAATTGAGAAAATGAAAGCCTAAAAAAATCAGGCTTAGTTGAAAGAATTTGAAATTTCATATAGGATTAAGGCATAGATGCTACCAAGGAAAATTTATGTCAGTAGAATATGATGCAACCCTTCTTTGAGATGTTAAAATCTTATTCATGTTCATTAGTTATTTCATTAACAATGGTTAAGTATTAATAAAAAACTTTTGGTCATAGCAGTTAGAATGATAAAAGAAAGTTGTTTGAAAAGCTGCTGCCAAATAGCCTAAAAAGATCTTAAAATATTCTTCCAAAAAGGCTAACTATAATGTCACGTGTAAAGACTAGTTAATTAACCATTAGACATAATTAATCAGTCATTGGATGGGATTGATTGGAAGTGTTGGATTGACAAAGATGAGATCTCAACCATACAGTCAAATGCTATAAAGGTGGATGAGTTATGGATGGTTGGATCAAGTTGGATTAGATCGGGGCCATTTGATCAAGTCAGATTAGATCTAGATCATTCGATGAATCAATGGTAAAGTTGAGATTAGATCTTGATCATATGATTCAAACAAGAGAGATCTGAGTTATCAAATCAATGATAGATTATTTCAAATGATAAAAATAAAGATAGTCATCTGGTGAAGTTGCACGAGATCACAACTGTTAAATGGATCCATCGATTAGAGGAAATGAAGCAGTAATCATCTAGTCGACTTATCAAAGGACGGTTGGATCAATAAGATCACTATTTAAAAGTGAATGTAATCTCCACTATGCGATCACAAAAATGCACTATTGAACGACATTGAGCATTGTCGATTTTTAATGGAGATAATCACAAGGGATATAGTCCCACATTGCATGAAATGATAAGTATTTTGACTTTATAATTGTTTGCATAGGATTAATATGCAGAGTCTAATTGAGGTAGGCTCCCCCTTGTGCACTTGAGATTTAATCACTCTGTCATACCATAACATATAGGTATAGTTCTAGTGCTGCTCGGTTTGATTCAATGCCTTAACCCATGTAGTTTAAGAATTCACCATGAACTTAAAATGGGTAAATACAGGTTTAGTTCAAGTGCTACTTGGTTTGATTCAATGCCTTAACCCATCTTATTGAAGAATTCACCATGAACTTAAATTGGGTCAATCAGATTTGGTTCTGACTATTTTTCTTAACTCGATGGTAAGGCTTATGCTCGACCTGAGACCTTTGCATTCAGGCATAAATTTTTTATTTATTTAATTATGAAAATTTTAATACAATTATTTTTTGATGTAATCAAGATTTAACAATCAATATAACATAGAATTTGATGGAAAAAACAAAAGTGATTTAACTAAATAAAAAATGATTCAAAAATAGAATTATGTTACTTAAATTACTAAATGATTTAAGTAGAATTTGAACCAAGGAAAAATTGAGAGATTGAAAAATTGAATTCTATTCATTTGAATTAAGAAGACGTTTAAATAATTTAGAAACGTGAATATTGTTTAAAATTAATACAAAAGAAGAGCATCTTAAAATTAACAAACTAACATCCAATTTTATAGTAAAAAAACTTATTAAAGCTAATACACATGTCTTCAATTCATTAAACTTACTGAACACTCCGATATGCTTTGAAGATTATTAATTTATCATCTTTAAAAGTATATGAATTGTTCTTTATATGTAAATATGTTTCACACTAAACAAACACATTAAAATAAAATATTAAATATTTAAAATTTAACTCATCAAACATAAGGATGACCCAATAGAATATGGAGTGTAGCTTCTTACACCTTTTGTGTTTAACACCATTTGACATAAGTTGACTTTCTACAATTTTCTTTTTATTGGCATTCACTTGATTTTTAGTATGCTCATTACCACTTCTAATCTTCTTACACCATTCTCATTTTCTTCTATGTTTTGTTTCATTGTAAGAAAACTTTGATATAATTTAGAATAGTCATGAATTTGCATGACTTTTTTTATTTTTGGATATCCTTTCAAAGGAAATCCTCAAATCTTCTAGCCTTTTTATTAGAGTCTAATACTTGATGTGGAGCATAATCCAACAAAGTAGTAAAAATAGACATGTATTCCATAAGTATCATGGTTTTTGCAATAGGTGGATGATCTCTCTCTATTTATTTCCTTAGTTATTAATAGAAAATAACATTTTATGAAGCTTTCTTAAAATTTGTCCAATCATAGTAGTTTGAGACTTCAAAATTCTATGCTTCATTGGGACTTCCAATATGATGTCACATGTTTTTGTGATGCACAATATATTACATTTGTTAATATATTTGTAAGAATTTTAATTAATGAGCTAATATTTGGAATTGTGATTAAGTGGATTAAAATATTAATCTTATTTTTGTGTCTTATAAATGTGTCAACTATCAGTATGTTCAAATTTTAATGTGAGTATATTATTAGGATGAACTCTTTATGAAAAATCTTATTTTATAATTTTTATAAATCAAATAAATTTATTATAAATTATAAAAGTTAAAAACAATAATAAGATTTTTATTATTCAAAAGACATGCTTTAATCTTTATACTTTTTCTTAAGGGAAATTTTGGGACATTTTTTATCTTTAGCCTTAGGAAGTCGAAAAATGGTCAATTGTGTGTACCTTTGGGAAAAAGAAATGTTTATTTATTATTTTATTAAGGGTTGAAAAATAAGGCATGGAGATGAATGGTCTTTTTGGTCTTAAGCTTTGGGTTATTCTAAGGAATACTACTTCTTTGAGGATATGTAAGAGCAAAACAAGGGAAGAGGGAGGCTTGAGTTATTGATGAAGTTAAGAAGGATCCTAAGAAAGCTTGGAAGGCAGCTGCTGTGGGAGGAACCATGTAGGGAGCTTGCATGAGGAATGTTTTTAGAGGTACAAGAGAAGGGGTAATAAGGCTACAACACAAGGCCAATAAAAAGTTCGACATTTTGGGAAATTATTGAATACTCTTTCACAATTTGTAGCCTTTAGCAAGAACATAAGAAAGAGAAGAAAAGAAGAGAAAAAGAAAGATCCTTCAACAAATAAAAACAAAAGAAAAATTAAAGAAATTGTAGCAAGGAGGTTTAGGAAACCTTGAGGAAAAGAGATTTGGGAGTACTTGAGCAACTATTGCAATAAAGAAGCTAAGTTTGGTATTATTCTAAATGAGTACAACATAGTTTTTGCTTCATATTTCACGACAACATATGATAGAAATTCTGAAATAGCTAAAAGCTCTATATTGTAACTTTAAGCTTGTGTTTTAGATTTAATCCTTGAGATGGTGATTAGTTGTAATTTATGTTGAACCCTTATTGAACTAATAATGTTATTTTTTGTATTAGTTTCCTTAGATTTTTGCTTTGCTTTAGATTTCAATAGAAATAACTAGCTAAAATCTTAAGGTGGATACAAGCTAGAGTTTGATCTTAGCTTTGCATTATATATAAATTTATGGAACTTGTAATTTAATAAGTGTATTGTTTGTGTATGTAATTGTTATAAACTCTTTGATTTTAGCTTTTATTTAGGTGTTGGCTCATTTTGGCAAGCATGTGTCAAATAATGTTATTTTGCATGCTCGAGTAGAATGAGAATTTGAGAGTATATTATGAATGAAAAAGTTATATTCTTATAATAGAATTGTTCAAATTTTTTTCTATACCAAGTGAAAGGAAAAGGAAATATGGTAGAAGAATCATTCCAAAGGAACAAGCTAGATAATCTAAGGTAACTTTGATTATTATCATTATGTATCTTTGAAATGCCTTAATGTGAGCATGATAGTATGGCATCAAATAATTATGAGCATATGTTTTTATCTCAAATAGCAGGTTGTTAGCAACATATGTTTACATGTAATTATCTAATGTGATGAGATGAAACATCCATTAACGGCACATAATGCAAAGACTTGATAGGTGCATTGGAATTAAACCTCATTCTTTTCCACCATCAATACTTTGTCTATGATGGTGATAAAAAAAGATAATGTGATTGAGATTGCTAACTAGTTCTGATAAGTTTATGTGTGGCGATCATGATATGTATTGATTTTAATATATGTGTGATGATATGATATCATATGACAAGGGGAATAGTAACATTTAGAAAAAAAAACAATAAGGCCAATATTTTGAAAAGATGAGAACCATAATAATAAAAATAGGAAATGATGAAAAGGAGATGATGTATGAAATAAAAGGCATAAAGCATATAAAATGAGTATGATATGCATGTGTATATTAATGGTGTGTCTTTATTAGTATTTTTTAGATGTTATGAATATTTCTTTATTTTTTATCTTATATTTACGGATTATTTCTTATTATATTTTATTATGCTTTATTTGATAGTATGACATCAAATAATTATGAGCATATTACTTACAATACATGTTAAGACATAGATATACATAGAGTTAGGGAACCTAATGACATGTGGCATAGGTCTTTAAGAGTGAGTGAGTTTGTGTTCATGTTGAGTGTTGTGATGAGTTTTATATAGGATGTTCCTATGATTTGTATTCTATATATATTTAGAAAAACATATGGATACTTACATAAATGTATAGCATTTGTGGATAGTATCTAAAGTATGTATAGGCATTGTTATACTTTTTGTTGCTTATTCAACTGAGAAATAGATTTAAAAATGTGTTACCAATATTGTCGTCACTTGGTTTTGATTTTATGCTTGCAAGATTGCTAAGTAAACTAATCTAACCCAATGTTTTCATTGTTTGCATGTATTTTTAGTTAATAATAAATTAAATGTTTTAGCACAAAATGACATCTACCATTTAGTACATAAGAGGAATTATTAGCTTCCCTCTCATTGGGTTACTATGAAAATGAAGATAATTTTGAGATGGTCGATCATTCCTCTTTAGCCAAAGAGCTAGTTATAGCATCCCAAAAGTATGGGTAGTTATCTTTTTTGGATTTTGAATTATTGAGTAGTTACATTAAAGAAAAATCGTGATCTTATAATTGATCAATGATTTTATGATAAAGGATAATTTGTAACATCTCAAATATAATAAAAAACAAGATTTATAGTTATTATGAATTATTTATGCTTTTGAATCTTTATATTTTTCTCAAACAAACATACATCACTAAGTGGTATGACACATCAAAAAAGAGAGGTGAGATGAGAAATAAAAATATAATTATTATAATTCAATGATATTAAGTTGATAATAATAAGACTTTTTTAAATATTAAAACAAAAAATTGGATATTAATAAAGAGTTTTTTTGCAAGCATAATAATTTATAAAAAATATTAAAATATATTAAATATACTTAAAAATTATGAAATTCTATGAGACATAGAGTTTAAAAATATAAGCTTAACAAATTTCTCTTAAAGAGGTGAAAAGATCATGGAACTAAAAGCCAATAGTGATCTAAAGGAAAATATTAAATGATGTTTATAAAACTTTTAGGTTTAGAAAATGATTAAAAATACTAAATAGCATAGAAAAAATGAAAATTAACCAACCTATAGAACTCATCAAGGACAATAATGAGGAATTAGTAGATGGCTTTTTAGGGCTCAAATTGATTAAAAGTTTGAAATGAATTATATTTCTAAGGTTTTTTTAATTTAATATTTAATTTCCAAAAAATCCTAATTTTCTAACTTAACACATTAATAGAGGATTTCATCAAATGGTTATGCAAATTGATGTATAAACTATTAGATTCCAAGTGGTAGAAAGGCAAGGAGGCACCTAATCAAAGTGGTGTGGCCATTTGGAGGGAGATGGAGCATTTGAGTAAGTGCAAAAGGTAGAAAACTTGACCTTATGGAGTTTTGAGAAAATTGGGAAAAATTAATCACAACTAAGAGCTTAGAGAGAATGATAAAGAGGACATGCTACTAAAAGAAAACCTTATAGATGAGGAAGGAAAATTGACAATAATCCTTATGTGGACAAGTTGAGAAATTGTGAAAAAGTATTGTAGCAAATTTATAGTACTCAAGAGAAAAACATTCATGATAAGGTGTAAGACATGTAATTTGAGAACTAATCCAAGAAGAGACCATTGCATAACAAAAAATGAGTAGACAAATCTTATGCACAAACCATTATTCTAAAATATTTTATAACTTGATATATACTCTAAATGCACCAAAAATCACATGATTTTCTAAACAACTCTACACACAATAAATATTAATATAGTATAATTAAGTATATGTACTTATCTTATTTAAAAATTTGAGTTGTTACAAAATATAATTGTATAGCATTATTAGTTTGGTTTTTCATTAGCGAAGTAATGTATTTTGATTTAGACATTTGATAATATAATAATTTATTATTACATTAGCAAAATATTGGATCTTATATATATTTATTTTATATTTTCATTGCATATATGAAAAAAAAATAAGACTTATCTTATTTTTTTTTGCTAACATAAAATCCCAATTTGTATTGCTATCACATTTATTAGATTTAGCACTTATAAAAAATACGAGTGTTGCGATTATATCAATTATTATCAAAGACTTAAGGGTTTTTGTCATATACTTTTTAAAAAATAGTTCAAAATTTGGATGAATTGGACAAGTAACAGTATAGATATGACACCTTTAAGCTCAAACTAGACCTACTCTACCCATTTGTAATATACTAAACCTTATGCTGCTCTTGATAGACATTCTCAAGGTTGATTCCCAACCTAATCATTGAGCATCCAATGCTAGATCACTTGAGAAAATAGGATTTTAGTAACAATTAATTCCTTCAGAAGTTATAAAAATTCTATTAGCATTCTTATTTTTTCAATCAAAATAAATCAATTACAAAGATTTCATTCTTGATTTATAAGATATTTTTACTTTTGATTATTTCAATTTTTGCACATCTTATTCTTAACATCAATGTACTTTTAAACAAGGGTAAGAGACTTTATGGTATCATTCATATATATAATTACAATTGCTTTAGTTATGCTTGTTTCAAAATTTCAAACAATGTTTTCAAAACTTAACAAACAATTTCTAAATGCAATCTCATAAAAAATATTATGTGCCAATTGGTGTTGATGAGCCTCATATGATATTTATCACTAAGTTAAAAAATAATAAAAATCTTAAACTATTATTCAATATTCAGAATCATCATATTTTATTATTATCTTATTTTTTAAAAATAAAGAAAAAATTATGCCTATATATTTTCTATTTTAAATATCTTATTTTATTCACAATTTATCAAATATCATTATATTGTAATTTTATTAATCTCGCTTTATTATGTTTTCACCAGACTGTAATAAGAGAGGCATCGAGCAATTTTCCTTTTTCTTGTCATCCTCTTTTTAATTAAAATTGTCCTTAATTCTTTCCCAAATATCAAACAAGCCCACCGGAAGCATAGATCTATTCCAATGCCTAACAAATTTCCACCAAGTTGCGAAGACAACATTCAGTTGTGGGCTCTTGAACTAGCCCAGCTGCCCAAAAAGCATGTCACTTGATAGCACATTCATCAGGGATCAGTTGCTGGGTTGCAATAGCTACAAAGACGAGCATTTCTAAGAAAAACATTTCTACCGATTTTTTGGAAGAACATATACGAATCAGAAGAGCACAATGAAATGGTAGTAATGAATCAAATTCTGAACGTTCTCTCTTGAAGAAGAATTAGTATTTTGCCATAGTTTTTCTTTTTCCTTTTGACCTCAGACGCAATGTGCACAGCGTACCTGCATAAAACTTGGCGAAGAGAAAGTCAAGTCATGCGCGTGCTACAAGCTATTTGAAGCTAAGCCTTCACATGAATCCTCTGTCGTGAAGCTTGCATTATTCCATGTTCTTTGTCTGATCATTTTGGCATGTGTTTTTGCTTTGGTTTTATGAAGCAAAAGCTGAGTCCTAAGAAATCTAAAAGTTGTTCAAGCTGTAAAATGTGTGGTGTTTGATGTAATAGAAATGTTATTATTTGAGATTTGCTTAACTTTAGAAAAATTTGATGTTCAACTAAGATCATTCAATCAAACAATCGGGAAGTGATAACGATGAGATGAAAATTGCAGCTCAATTTGAGATTGTACTCTTTGGTTGTGAATTTGTATCATGTCAATGAAGTACCTTCTTAGATGAAAAAGATGATCGAATAGGACTTTGATTAAAATAAATTCAAAAAATTTGAAAATTTTCAGTTTGTTTTTCAGATTTTATTGTGGTTTTTTTCCTACCTTGTTATGATTTTCCAAAAATTTTGGTGTACCTATTTTATTTTTTATTAATATTGGTGATTTTTTATGTATTTTTTCTTGATATACTTCGTCATTGATGGAGATAAAGTAAAACAAAATAGATCTTAAATTATAAATAGCAAACTTACATTCGAGAATATTTGAGAGAAATTAGAAAATGGTGGCGAAAACCCTAAGCTGTGGGAAGACAAAAACGATGAAATTTTATTTCATTTATACATAACAACAAAACAACAATTACACCATTTTATAAGCAAATAATCTTCCAAATATTTGTTTCTAATTCAAAAATTTATTCCTAATCTAAATTATAAAGATCAACTTAAAATTTAAAATTATTTAAACATTTAAACACCTAAAAGTACTAACAAATATTTAAAAATATTAATAAATACTTAAAATATGCTAACCAATACTTAAAATGTGCTAACAAATACTTAAAATTTGCTAAAATTACTCCCCCTTAAACTTAAAGTATCTTCAATCCTAATTGATTTCGTAATTCTTCAAACTTCTTCGCTCCAAGCGATTTAGTAAAAATATCAGCCATTTGTTCTTCAGTACTGCAATGTCCCAGGCTTATATTTTCCTTATTGACATCACGAAGAAAATGATACATTATCTCGATATTCTTTCTTCTCTCATGTTGAACTGGATTTTTTGTTAATTTGATGGCTGACATATTGTCAATAAAAATAGTTCTTGGCTCTTCTTATTGGTGATATAACTCTTGTAGTAAATTTTGTAACCAAATTGCTTTACAAACTATTAATGAAACTGTAATATACTCTGCTTTATAAAATGAAAGAGCAATAACATCTTATTTAGTTGATGTCTACATAAATACTGATGAACCTAAGAAAAAATAATAACCAATTATACTCTTTTTTTCATATATATCACCTCCCTAATCATTATCAAAGTAGCCACATAAATCTGTCCCACTTTGATTAGTAAAATACAAACCATAATCAAGTGTTCCTTTAATGTACCTTAATATTCTTTTTGCAACCATCCAATATGTTTCTTTTAGATTTTTCATATATCGACTAATGAGTCCAACATAATATATAATATCAAGTCTTGTGATAGTGAGGTAACGAAAACTACCGACAAGACTTTTGAACAAAGTAGAGTCAATGTCTTTTTCTTCTCCTTCTCTATTTATTTTCATTCTCACATAAAGTGGTGTTGCCACTGATTTGTAATCTTTTATTCTAAACTTTTTTAGAAGTTTGGTAGCATACTTTCATTGAGAGATTAGGTTTTATTTGTCATTTGTTTCACTTCCAAGCCAAGAAAGTATGACATTTCACCATTATTTATCATGTCAAATTCATGTTACATAATTCTTTTGAATTCTTGAAACAATTCAAAAGAATTTCTTATATAAAACACATCATCTACATAAAGACAAACTATAAGAATATCGTTGTTAGTTATCTTAATATAAAGTGCATGCTCAAATAGATATTTTTAAAATCCTTATTATTGAAAATATACATCAATCTTGGTATTCCATGCTCTTGGTTCTCGTTTCAATCTATATAAAACCTTTTCCAAATGATAGACTTTATGTGGATCATTAATTATTTTATAATCTTTAGGTTAGTCAACATATACTTCTTCTAATTCAAAAATACAAATTTAACATCAAGTTGGCATACCTTTCATCTATGATGTGTTGCAAGTGCTAAAATCAATTTTATTGTATTAAATTGAGCAACTGGAGCAAATATCTCATTATTGTTTATACCATATTTTTGTTTAAAACCTTTTGCCACAAGTCTTGTCTTATATCTATCCACTGTTCTATCTGCTTTTATGCTTGATCTTGTAAACCCATTTTACTCCTATAAGTTTTTTTTGAAGAGAGAGATCAACCAACTCTTATGTATCATTCCTTTTTATAGATACTATTTCTTTGTTCATAACCTTTTGTTAATTTATATCCTACACTATTTTATCAAAAGAAATGTGTTTATTATCAACAAAATAATAGAATAAGTTAGAAAACTCAGAAGTTTGCTCATATATCTCTTTTAGACTTTTCATTTTTTTTTACTTGAGTCAATAGATCGTGCTGTCTTTTGCATAATAGTTGTTCTTGAGGGAGAGCTTGTTGGAGAATTCAAATCATGTGTTTGTTGATTTTAAATTTCTTCTTCTTGTCCAGGTGTGATAATTTTATCATCTTTCTCTTTTTTTCACTTCCAAGTATCTTCTTCTACAAATAGAATATCACGACTAATAATTACCTTTTTTGTTAAAGTATTGTAGAGTTTGTAGGCTTTTGACTCCTCACTATACCTAATAAATATGTATTTTTCACCTTTATCATATAATTTCTTCCTTAATGCATTAAGTTCCTATGCATATACAATACAACCAAATATATAAAAATAAGAAACACTTGATTTATATCCACTCCAACCTTCTTGTGGAGTCATATAATGCACAGCCTTAATAGGACAATGATTCAACAAATAAGTTGAACATGCAACTGCTTCTGTCTAAAATTCTTTTGGCATATTCTTCTCTCTCATTATTGTCCTTATCATATCAAGGATAGTATGATTTCTTCATTTAGCCACTCCATTTTGTTGTGGAGTTTAACTTGTTGTAAGTTAATTTTATATTTGAACTCTTTAAATATAGAGATAGTAGTAGATTTCTTCTTAATAAAATATGTTCACATTTTTCTACCAAAATCATCCATGAAAGTAATAAAATACTTATTACCTCCATTAGATAATGGCACAAATGAACCACAAATATCTGTATAAATAAGTTGTAATGGTCTTTTAACTCTCCAAGTGTTATTCTTTTGAAATGGTAGACGATATTGCTTTCCAAGTATATAAGTTTCACATATATGATTTGAAATCATCCAATAAATGAATGCCTTTTACCATTCTTTTATTTACTAATAACTTAAAATCTTCAAAGTTAAGGTGAGCATACCTTAGATGCCATTTCAAAGAATCATTCGAAAGATGCCCAAAATAACAAACTTAACTTGTTAAATTTAATTGAAGAGAAAACATATGATTTGCCAACATCTTCACTTTAATAATATTCCTTTATTTTGAATCTTGCAAAAAGAGATAACTATTCTCTATATGTATAATATATCCTTTCGTAATCAATTGCCCAAAGCTAAGAATATTACTTTTCATATCAGAAATAAAATATGCATCTAAAATAATAATTAGAACTCATTCTCTTTATAAAGTTTTATGTTACATTTGCCTTCAACTTTCAATTTTGACGAGTCTCCAGACTCATACTTGTTTGCACATTTTCAATTGTATCAAATAGATGTCTTTTTCACACATATGGTTTCTTGCTACTGAGTTAAGAAACAATACATCTTCTCTTTTGTTATCCTCTTTTTTGGCTAATAATGATGTTGACACTTCTTGTGATGTTTCAACATAGTTTGATTGATTGTTCTTATGCCAATAATCAAAAGCATAATGACCAAACTTATTACAATTATAATATTCAACATTTCTTCCTTGTCCTCGACCTCAAGAAGTACTATTCCTTTCATGCCCTTGTTGAGTGTAATGTTGATTAGTTTTTTTGTTAAGATTTGCTTTGGAAGCGACTTCTTCCAAATCCTCGATATGAACCTCGTCCTCTTTCCCTTAAATTTGAATTCTCTTTCTTCAAGGTATTGTCTTTTTTCAAATTTAGTTTTGATTCTAATACTTGATAATAGGTACAATTTCACCCCTTTTTTTTAGTCATTGTTCATGTACTTTTAAGAAACTCATTAGCTCTTCAATAGATAATCTACCTTTATCTTTAAATTCTTCAATTGCTATTACCACATGCTTAAACATAGGAGTTAAAAAACGAAATACCTTTTCGATCACACACATTATCAATTTGTTCTCCATTTTTCTTCATCAAGTTCATAATAACAATTAATCGTGAGACATAATTGGAGATAGTCTCATTTTCGTTCACCTTTGACTGCTTAAAATCACCTCTAAGGATTTGAAGACGTACAAACTCCACATGTTCAATACTTTTGAAGATTGTGTTGAGTTTATTCCAAGCTTCTCTACTTGTAGTCGCTTCTACGACTTTCTCAAAAATGACTTCATCAAGCCCTTGATATCAAGAACAATGTCTTTTTGCCTTTTTTTATTTTCTTTCAATAATTCCCTCTCTGCTTCAGTAGCATTTGATTCTTTAAAGCTATCGATAAAAATCTCCCAAAGGTCTTATGAGCCAAGAAAGGCTTTAAATTGAATGCAACAATTATCATAATTATCGTCAGTCAATCTGGGAACGATTTGTTGCACATTTTTTAACATTTTAAATAAAAACACGCTTCCAAACAGTGCTTTTGCTCTTCTCCCTTCGAAGCTGCAGCGTTCGATCTTCTTCTTCTTCAAGCTTTGATATCACTTTGATGGAGATAAAGTGAAACAAAATATATCTCGAATTACAAATAGCAAACTTGCATTCTATAGTGTTTGGGAGAAATTGGAAAATGGTGGCAGAAACCTTAAGCTGTGGGAAGAAAAAAATAATGAAATTTTATTTCATTCATGCATAACAACAAAGCAACAATTATACCATTTTATAAATAAATAATCTCTCAAATATTTGTTTCTAATTCGAAAATTTGTTCCTAATCTAAATTATAAAGATCAACTTAAAATTTAAAATTGTTTAAACATTTAAACACCTAAAAATACTAACAAATATTTTAAAATATTAACAAATACTTAAAATTTGCTAACCAATATTTAAAATATGCTAATAAATACTTAAAGTTTGCTAATAATCACTGTCATTGGAATTTTTTGAAAAAAAAACCCCGGTATTGCCAGTAATGATCAGATTCCAAGCAGCGTATGCACAATATTTATGGTTAAATGATGTGATCTGTCTCCTCCGATAGAGGGACTCACCATGCATGACCACTTGAGCTGCTTTACCACCATTTGATTGAAAGCGTTGCTCATTGAATCGAAACATAACCTGTTTTGTGCTCAACTTTTCCAGCCTCGAAGCTTCTATTGTAGTTGGTGGAACCAGTCCATTCGCCACCCAAGTTAACACTTTAAATGGAGGCCACGCCCATCTTTCAGACTTGGATTAAGTTGCCGGATAAGATTGCTTGCAGATCTCCCTTAGAGACGAGCCACACATCGGCTCGTAGACCTTGTTTCTCTGAGAGACCTTATTATTACATTTTTGAAGTTCGTAATATTATGTTGGAATGTAATGTTATCATGAAATTTGCGAAATTTTTCACTCAAATTTTTGTAAATTTTTTTATCTCTTTTGTTTTATCATTGCTATACATCTATTTTACTTATATTTGATCCTTATAAAAAATTCATTTGTTAAGATTATATTTTTTATAATATTTTGCCAAAGGTTATTGTTCTTTAACTAAGAATATTTTTGTATGGATTGTGAATTTGGAAAAATAAAGTTTGAAAATAAACATTTTAAGAAAATAGTTTTGAGAGAGAAATAAGATTGATACAAATATTTATTAAGGTTTCAATGATTTTGACTTTGAAATGAAAAAAGTTTTGAAATGTTGACTTAAAACTTGTTTTACAAAAAGGTTTGAGGGTCCTCATTTGACAAATCAGTGTTCTGAAAGTGGATAAGCTCTTAGAAATTGTTTGTTTGAGAGGCCTTATTGTTGCATTTTGACTGTCCAATATTATGTTAGAGTGCAATCTTATCCTTATGTTTGTGCTTCCATCTCATGTGATGAATATCAAATGAAACTTTTCACTCAAATTTATGAAACTTTTGTTTTTCATTCATTATACAATTAATTTATGCAGCTATTTTACTTTTATATGATCTTTACAAGATGACTTTACTTCCAGTATCGGGTTTAATAGCAATTTGTCAAATGTTATTATTTTTCGTCTAAAAATATTTACATACGGATTATGAATTCAAGAAAAAAGAGGTTTTAAAAGGAATTAAAAAAAAAAACAAGCTTAATATAAAAAAGATAAATTTTAATAAAAATTATTTGTTCTTATTTTCGAGTTTAACAAAGAAAAACCTTTAAGATAATAAGTTAGAAATTCATTTACAATAACGATATGAAAGTTTTTACCTCAAAAGCCACACTGTATTATGAAAGCCATCGGGAATCCGTTTCAACGGCTGACCAATGTAAATCCAGTAGTTGGAACAATAAGTGATGAACACCCCTTTTTTGAATGACCCGGCAAAGTAGAAAAGAAGGCGAAGCTTTTTGCTTGCCCCACCAGTACACCATTTTCATGAAGCTTATGATATGTTTTATCTCTTAAGTTGGATTCAAAGCATCATCATGCGCAGCTTTGTTTGGTTGACGAAGTTTGGTGCTGAAGGTGGTGGTGGTGGTGGGGCTTTGCCGACGGCAGTAAAGCTTTCTGAGAAATGCGGCGATCACCTGTTTTTTGAGGAAAAGGACAAACAAAAAAGGAGGTCATGATGATGACAAACATCTAGTAACGGATGTTACTGTGCATGCTGGTAGGGAGAATCAATTTAAGTGCAGCCAATCCTTTGATGTCTCCCTCCTTTTTTTTCCATCACTATCCAAATGCTTGATCTATGATTTGTTCCATTTGCTTGATTTGGTTCGCCTTGTAAATGAGAAGGAACATTGTTTAGTGTGACCTACTAATTGCGTTAAAGAATAAGAACTCTTGTAGAATTTTCCTTTTATGATATAATTTGTAAAAGAGTATTATATGCATTCAAATATAGAAAAACAAATTAATCATTTATAAACTAGCTTCCTTATATATTTGTTGGATTGAGATATCTTATTATAACATGTTCAATTTTGGTTTATATTTTCTGGATTGTTATATGCTTTGTTTTTAAACTCAATAATTTGATATTTTTGAATATTTTATTTAATTTTATTAAAATTGTTAGACTAATTTAATATAAGTAATACTAAACTTCAAATAAAATAAATGATTAAATATGATAAATTTAAATGTTTTAAAAAATTTCAACAAATATTTGGAAAGAATAAATTATCTAAATGAATTTAAAATCTAAATTTATTAATTTAAAGTTTTAAAAACCTAAATAAATGGTCTATTATAAATTTACAGCTACATTTACATGATTTAACTAACAAAAATAAATAAATATTTATATTAAAAAATTATCTAATTTAATTTAAATTTTAATCAAATAAAATTAGTTTAAATTTATTAATTATTTATTTTAAAAGTAAAATGTATATAATAATAGCATTGCATTTTGCATTAGTTTCCCCCACTTATAAAAAACTTTTTCTTGCATTTTGCTATGATAAAAACATTCTATATGAAACTCACGTTGGTATTGGGAGTTTATGTAGACAATAAATCTAGGTTATAATAGCTTAATCACTTTTTTTGTATGATATCACTATGTATTCCCAATTATGGGTAGAGGTCATATGATTATATGTTAGAGAATAAAGGAATATTTGCTGGTCAAATATGGTCATCTTGTGAAACTAGTGATGAATATTGTTAGATGGACAAAAAGCCTTGATGAAGATGAGATTTAACCATACAATGAGGATAATGCACTAAAATTATTTACAATTGATGATGACAATGTGATGTGAAATGGATAAAACCTAACGATCCTACTTTGATACCAATAGTGGTGGATAACCTTTGATACCAATCTAATGGCAAAAATACAATAGAGAGAGAGGAGATGGATGAGAATGAAGGCCACTTATGCCTTCCAAGATATGTGATAGTTTTATCATTTATAGCTGTCCAAAATAATGTGCATGCATGCACAAAAGAGCATGCATATGCCTTCATTGATAAAGAAGAAGATTTAAACACTTATATTTTCTCAAAATATTGGATATACATACACATGATTTAGGCATTCATCAAAATTATCAATACCTAATTTTTGTTTTATTAAATGTTTTTTTATATAAAGATAACCATGATATTTAAATTCAAAAGTTAATAACTACATACTAATCTTAACAAATTAATCATAAGATCAAAACTAAATACACTAAATTAAAAAAACATTGTTTAAATAATAAATTTAAATAAATTCAAATAGGGAATAAATTTGAAATAATCTTAAATTTAAATTTGTTAATCCAAATAATTCCAATACTAAAAACCAAATACATAATCTATGATAGTTAAAAAATCCCACATAATAAATTTGAATAAAAATTCAAATAAAAATATAGAAATGAATTTAATTTAAATTTAAATAAATAAAATTTTAAAAAATATTAATTAATTTTTAAGAAAGTAAAATATGTTAAATAATATTTGTTCCATCAACCTTCTGAAAGAGATAGTCCAAGTCAACATGGCTAACCTAGAAGGCTGATTGCTACTAATCAATGAAAATAGAATACCTGGTCAAATTGAAGAAGCTTCTCAACGAGAACAATTTGGAGATCTAATGAACTTGCAAGGTAGTAGGCTAGCCCAAGTACTTAGTTTTTTACAAGACAGAATAATAAAAAATAGTTGATCATCACCTATGACCAAGTGAACGAGAGGACACTAAGTTGCTATGATAGTTGACAGAGGCAAAGGGTAAATGAATGAATGATGAGCACTCAAACGCTGACCACGGCATGATTTTGCCTAGGTTGCTCTCGGCATTAACCCAAAAAATGACAGTAAACCATCTTTTGCGAGCACCTGATCAATATCTTATGCCTATGGCGAGCAAATCCTGAGATTTCCATATATCTCAATTTTGGCGACGTCCTCGTTTCTTCTCCGGATACCAGTTGTGGTTTAATGTGATGTACGTTTTGAAGATTTTGTACAAACAGATATCAATTTGCAATTGCTTTATTGACGCATGTAGCACTAACAGAAGTGGGAAGACAAAAAAAGGGACGGAGGAAATTCTAAGTCACTTTTCATGCACCTGTCTCTCGCTTTTTTTGTAAAGGAAACTCCATGTTTCAGTGAATGAAAGGTTTCTTGGTTTCTTTTGTTGACCTAGAGGCAAGTTTGATGACAAATATCTAGCTTTAAATACCATGGCATAGTAAAATGTTGTTCCATTCCCAATAGAACAAGGTGAAGTGGTCTGCTCAACAGATCCATCATTTTGATTCCATGGATATGCACTGTTCAGTAGTAAATGCATGACGAACTTAGCTGCCATGATTGTTTGGACATGAAGACATAAATGTGGCATGTTTTGGCATAAATAAAGAGAAGTATTTATGACTTGTTTCATTATTGTATGGATTTTTTTTTTGTCTCCCTACAGTTATTCTTCTTACTAACGTAGTATATGTTGCTTTCCTTCCTTCTTTCGTACTCTATAGCGGTATATCATTTCATTTTTGTTATCTTGCTGACTTCGTTATACCCTCAGATTTTAGAAAACTTTTGAGGCCAGCAAAAACAATCCAAGAACCATGTCGTGTTGAAATTACTTCAAGCATATGGAAAATTTATAACAAACTGTTGTGAATTTATTATTCACATGTCAGCTCAAGAATTTGGTTGCTAAATTTTATTTTTATTTATATAAACTTTTTATCCATTTTTTTTTAAAAAAATTCTTTTCTTATTTCATTTCTAATTGACAAATTAGTTACAAACAATGAATCGGGTTTTTAAAAGAAAGTTAAGCCTGAATTACTAACTATATTATGAGTTATTGGGTTTATTCCTTAGTGCTTGTAATTTGTTTTTACAGAATTTGTTTGGTACAATCATTTTTTCAAATTTATTCTTCCAAAAAAATGTTTTTCAAAACATAATTAAATATTTTTTCATCTTATTTTGAAATACATATTCTAATTCAAAAAATAAAAATAATATAAGTAAAGCAGCTAACAAAATATTTTATTATTTTTTCACAAAGGTCAAAGACCTTTATAATTGTTTTGTAATATTAAATCTTTATCAAGTTTTTTTTTGAAATTTAATCTTTTAATAATATTTTAAAATAATATTTTTTTAAAAAAATTTGTATAAATTAACCTAATATCAATCTTTATACTTTTATTAGTGCTTTCTTCTATAATCTATAATTTATAGTGGGTATACTCATTCATTTTCTTTCTAGTGATGCTTCTGGGTTATGTTCCCTTTCATTTTATCTTTATCATATGAGTGATTGATGCTCCGAAAGAAGCATGATTGGAAGTAGCAGCGTCTAAAGAATATTTGGTAGTGGAAGGAGATAAACTTTCCATTAATTAATAAATTAATTTCAAGTTTATTATCATTAAATGTTATTATAATGTCATGCACTTAGTAGTATGTAACAAAAATATGATTAATAGAATAATTATTTTTATTGGAAAGAAAATTCATTTTACATTTTCTAATATTATTTTATGAGAAATATTTTTTTTTGTTTCTCATATATTTTTTTGGGTTGAAAATATGTTTGGTAAAGTTATTCAACAAATACTAATCTAAATTTGAAACATGTTTTTAAAAAATATAAAATAAATATGTAAAATTTAGTTACAGAATTTATTTCATACAATTGTTATTGAATATCAATTTGATTAGTAAAAAGTAATTTTAATTGTTATTAAAAATGTATATATTCAAGCATAAATATTTAATAAAATAGTTTATAGTATGAAACACATAAAATAATACTTGAATTATTGATAAAAGAAATGAAACAAATTTTGTTTAGATTACTTAGAAAATTAAATACAATGATCGATATAATTATTGTTGGCTATTATGTTGATTAATAAAAAATATGTTTGAAACGTGCTATTTTAAAGTGTTATTAAAAAAATATATATTTCATAAATACACTATTATTAGTTTTAAATGAAAAATTTAAATAATGAAATTGTCGAAATGGTTTTTGTTTTTTTAAGGAAAAGAATAAATTTAATTATTTATAACATCATTTTAAAAAGATAAATTTATATTTTATTTTATTGTTTTTTTATTTTTAGATAAAATATTTTCAAAACATCATCAAGCAAACATCTAATTATATTTTAACAAAATATTTTTTTTATAAAAACTTAATATGAATACATTAAATAAAGCCAAAACTGTCTTTTTCTGTTCTAGTTTTTTTTTTTGAGTAAACAAAATATGTTTTGAAACATAATTAAATAAATGCAATTATATAAAAAAACTAATTACAATTATTTAATTTTTATATAAGTATATTTTTTAATTATTGTTATGTCTTTCTCTTTACTCGAACGTAACTTCGGTACTGTTAGTGGATCTCACCTTAAGTGTTGAGGCATTATAACTTGTGAAGAAAAACTAATCCTGTTCCGTACCACGGATTCATCGAATTTATTAAACAAATTGAAAGTTGAAGAATATGTTCACCATGCACTTCCATATTATATATACACCTCTCATGCCTTAAGGAAATTGCATCGCTGCATGGTTGTGTTCTACACTTGTTTCATTTCTCTGCCCAACTGACCAGTTTTTCGATTTTTAATTCATGGATTGGATAAATTTGACTAGCAAAGGTGAGGAAGTACTAAACGAGCTTGAGAAGCTAACAATTAGAGCTTCCGAGATCCAGGACAGCATCCTAAGGGAGATACTCACAAAGAACGCAGCAACTGATTACATAAACAAGTACATGAAGGGCTCCACCGACTCATCCACATACAAGAAAGTGGTTCCTGTGATAACATACGAGGAGATCCATCCTTACATACAAAGGATTGCCAATGGAGAGAATTCATCAATCATCTCAGGACAACCCATTACAGAGCTTTTAATAAGGTACACTCAGACTTCCTTAACTTATACGTCTTCCAATTGATCTTCATTTTTTTTTTTTACCATTTTCTTGTTCCTGCAGCTCAGGGACATCTGGTGGGGAGCCAAGGTTGATGCCCTCCATTGCAGAGGATCTCGATCGTCGAACATATCTGTACAAACTCATCCTTCCCATCATGAACAAGTAAACCATGCTGTGGAATTTGTTCAAGTTTTCCCTTTTGTTCATATTGTGATTCGTTGAGAAAAAGGGTTCTTCTGGGACATTGACGATGTAGGTACATCCCGGGGCTCGACAAGGGTAAGGCGATGCACCTCCTTTTTGTGAAGACCGAGATGTCGACTCCCTCAGGTCTTCCTGCCCGGCCTGTTCTCACCAGCTACTACAAAAGCCCTCACTTCCGCCGCCGCGACGTCGACTCCTTCAGCAACCTGACTAGCCCCGACGAGGCCATCCTCTGCCTTGATGCCCACCAATCCATGTACTGCCAACTCCTCGCCGGCATCTTTCACCGCCACCGCGTCCTCCGCCTCGGTGCTGTCTTCGCCTCCGCCCTCCTCCGATCCATCCGCTTTCTCGAGCGCCACTGGCCGGACTTCGTCACCGACATCCGCCTCGGTCGACCCGGCCCCACCGTCTCAGACCCCGCCTGCCACGCTGCCATGTGCACGTTGCTTGTCGGCCCCAACCCCGCGCTGGCCGACGAGGTTGAGCTGATTTGTAGCTGCAGAGACGGGGAACACAAGGGAGGGAGGTCTTGGAGAGGCATTCTCGAGCGTTTGTGGCCACGGGCAAGGTGCATCGAGGCCGTTCTCACAGGCTCCATGGCGCAATATGTGCCTGCTCTCGAGCATTATGGAGGTGGCATACCTCTTGTTTGCACAATGTATGCTTCTTCGGAGTGCTATTTTGGGGTGAACCTGTACCCGTTGAGCGATCCAGCTCAAGTGTCGTACACTCTGCTGCCCAATATGGGCTTCTTCGAGTTCCTGCCGTTGGAGAATTGGCAGGGGCGGAAGTGCACTGCTCGCAGGGTTGATGAAGAATTCGTGAAAGGTACCAGTTTGGTGAACTTGGTTGATGTCAAACCCGGTGCCTATTACGAGCTCGTGGTCACCTCACTTTCGGGTCTGTATCGATACCGGGTTGGAGACGTTCTCCAAGTAACCGGCTTCCACCACCAAGCCCCACAGTTCAAGTTCATTTGCCGCAGGAATGTGGTCCTGAGCGTCGATTCCGACAAAACAAACGAGGACGAGCTCTACAAAAGCATCAGCTGCGCCAAGAAGCTCTTGGAAGCGCGCGATCTCCTTCTGGTGGAGTACACGAGTTGTGCTGATACGTCGACCATCCCAGGCCACTACGTGCTGTTTTGGGAGATCGCCTGCGCGGCAAATGGCATGAACACAGTTGTCGCGCTCGATGCGGCGCTGCTGCAGGCTTGCTGCCATGCGGTGGAGGACTCGCTCAACTATGTGTATCGAAGGAATCGAACCCACGACAGGTCGGTGGGTCCGCTGGAGATACGAGTGGTAGAGTTGGGCACGTTTGAAGCTCTCATGGATCTGTTCATCACGCAAGGTGGATCCATCAACCAGTACAAGACGCCTAGGTGCATCGAGTCGGGTGATGCGCTGAAGCTGCTTAACTCGAGGGTTAGGGACTCTTTCTTTAGCGTGCGTGAGCCCATCTGGAAGCCTTAGCGAGGGTTGTGCATGGAAGAAACTCTCTGTGATTTTCATTTTTCGTTAATGGTAGATGATCGATGCTATTTGCAATGAGGTTCTATGGAGTTAAATAAATCTGTCAGAATTGGTAGAAATGGGTCCCCTCGAATATCCTCCGTGTGAAAAAAAAGTTTATTATGAACAAAAAATAAAGTGCATTATGTTACGTCAACTATGTTATTAATGTAGGAGTTACCTGTGCATTACATTTATAAAAGAAAATATTGAAACATAGTTTATTATTTTTTAAAATTCAACGTAGCTACTAGATTGTGGATGTGATCAACGAGTGGGTCAAGCTGCCAAGTGGAAAGAAGTCAAACCCATTCTATATGGAACTTGGGCCGTTCACATGTCAAAGTTAGCAAATAACTTGAATGCAAAAAGTGACGTGGTCAACCTGGTGTCGAAGCGATGACCGACAAAGCTCAAAACCGATGATTGAGGATGCTCAATGATGTGAGAAAACATTACATGGTAAGGAAATGAATACTAGAATTTAGAATAATTTGATGTCTACATTCATCATAGAAAAAAAAGGTGAAAAAATAAAATAAATATTTAACTAGTATTGATTATGTAAATCATATTCGTGATTGTTGCATGAGAAAAGACGTTTAAAAAATAGAACTAATATTTAATTTCATGAAATAACAAAATATTTAATAAACCTTTTTTTAATATATCGAAATTTAAAGAGCATTAATTTATTGTATATTAGAATCTAAATATTGAGTTTGGGTTTGGAGCCAATTTTTTGTTCTAAGTCCAAATTGGATAATAAGGAGTGATGTGTTTTTTAACTCACTAAATTTTAATAAACATTTTTTTTACTGCTCAAACTTTTGTTAAATAGATGTCATGTTTAGTGGACTCATTGGGCTATTGGCTCGTTGATCAATCAAGCTAGAGAGGCTTCAAGCCTCCATTTGGCCCCCAATTTGTTTCTCTCCCTCTTTTCTTAATAAATGTTAGTTATCTACATGTGACTTTGTAGGACTATCCCCTACACATTTGTTCAAATATCTATTTGAGAAAAATAACAAACAATTTGTTTTAATTTAGAATAACATTCAAAAAAATTATTTCACTTTTGCTAAAAAAAACAAAGATCATTTTAAATATCTTATAACACTAATCTTTTCATTAAACATTCATAAATAATTATATTAATTACATAATTTTTTAAATATTTAATAAAAACATTTTAAAACCTATTAATTTATTAATTAATTTAATATTAAATAATAGTTGTATCAAATATAAAGTAGATATTCTATTTAAACATTTTAAAGCTTTAATTATTATTATAGATGTCATTTATCTATCATTGTTGAGAAATTTTTACTATTATTGGATATAATAAGATAAACTAGCTAAATGTTGACATAATTTTGAAAATTTTAGCTAAAGTGACTAATAACTTGCAAACAATAATAAGCTAATACTTTTAGAGTTTATAGGACATTTATCTTAACTAGATGTATAAATTTTTCAACTTTATAATAGGTTTGAAGATTTACATGATCTTCTTAGTTGAGTAATGGAGAATTCTCTCTTATTTTGGGCCTTTTTCACACTTTTTTGTAGACGTATGGGCTTCTTTTGTGACACATGTTATAAACAAATACACAGTTGTGGATTGTTCATGAATAGAAGTAAATAAAAATAAGTTTTTGTCTGTTGATTTCATCATTTAATATAATATTTATGAACAAATTGAATCAATGAAAAAGTTTTTTTTTTTGTGGCATCATCTTTACTTCGTTGGTGCATGGTTTGTATAGTAAGTTGATGTTGATACGTCTACTGATTAATGATTGTCTATGTAATTTGTATAATATACTATTATACATTTTTATATTTGTGACTAATAATATATAGATTTATGCATATTTTGTATTTATGTCAAAATGATGGACAAATGAGGTGGTCAAAATTACATTATTAGTATTTCATTTATAACATGAGTAATATTATGAGATGATTATGAGAATTATGATGATGATGATATTTATGTCATGCAGATATTATTTAAGTAATGAGTATCACATTCGTTCATTAATTTATCAAAACAGATAATTATATTATATTTAATTATTGGTATGAGCATAAGTATAATTATCATTATAATTATATGTTTTTATTGATGATAATATATCATATCATATCATTTCATCTTATATTTCATCTTATATGTTTATGTTTGTTTTTTATATTGTTTATATTTTAGCATGTATTGTCTAGAGTTCTTTTATAGACTTATTATTGATATTAATTTTACAAATTTGATTAAATTAATGGAGGAGTTTTTTAACATAGAAGCATCACAATAATCTCATCATGGATTTGATTTGATTATATAAATTTTCTTTTATTAATAATTTTTATTTATGTTAAAGACTTAAAGTTATGTTCTTGTGATGTTTAGTCAAGAAATTAATTGATAACTCAACCGTAAGAAGAATAAATAATTTAAAGCATGGAAGCAATATGTGTTAGAGATATTTACGACACGAAGAAAAAGAAGCATATTTGTCTAAATTTGTAATAATTCATATACAAACTAATTTAAATAGTAAAAACTACGTGTAAATGAGCCAAGTTGACTCAATAAATTAATTTAACCCATGCTATAGTGACTTAATTAGTATTACTATCATGCTCAACCTCTATTAATACTTAATTTCACACTTATCTAAGTTTGAGAAAAATGAGGTTTTTTTAGACAGGGAATGATACTAATATGCCAAATTTTAATCTATTCATCTTTTATACTCTAGCAATGTTTATATAAGAATATATGTTGCTTAACTAGAGTTTACAATAGTCTTAAAAGCATAAACTAAAGTATTATGTATTTATTCATACAATCTGTACATATGTTTGTTTTTTTTTTTCCTTTTTTTACTTCTTAATTTTTTTCTTTATATTTACTTTCTTTTTATCTTTTCATTTTTCACTTTTTTTTCATTCATTATGATCTTTTTTCTCCTTAATATTATTATCTCATAGTTTCTATCATCTCAATTTGATATTTACAAATGTTATAATTTTTTTTATTCTTGGGCCATTTATTACTAGTATCAATCAATTTTTTCTTTTTTGATTCTTTGTGTAATTTATTATTAGGATTAGTTTTCTTTTTTTTTTTTTTAGCTCTATTTGTTGCCATTATTATCATTGCAAGTTTTCTCTTCTTTCATGGGAAAATAACTTTTGAAAAATCACAATTTTATTTTCTTATTTGTTTTTTTTATTGCTTAGCTTAATTATCCTACTTTTATATTTGTTTCATTTCTTCTTTTTTTTTTGTCTTTACTTTATTACTCTAGTCTTACATAACAATTAGTTTAGCATTAGATATAGACACAACATTTTGTATGTATATTAGTAAAGAAATCTTATCTCTTTTTTTATGTTATATAATTATGATGTCATGCTATGTGTATACGTTAATATTTTATTTTTTACTTTAATTATTTTTCTTATTTATTCTATCAAACAAGATTTATCTATTTGAATTCTTAGAGATGAGACTCTATTCTACAATTTTTTTTTTCAATACTTATATTACAAATTAGATGAAATTTATTAACATTAAGTTATTCTTATATTTCTTTTATCATCATTATATTTTATTATATACAACTCATAATATGTATTTAATTCCTTCCTGAACCATTATTAAATGTAATGTACTATGCATTCTTATAATTCATAACATATTGTTATGTTACAATAGTAGCCATTAGTTAACTGAATGAACTCCTTCTTTATTGTCTTTTCCTTTTTAATCTTTTTTTTACCATATAAAATAATTTTAATGTATCATTTGTTTTTCTTAGAAAAACTATCATTGATTTTGTTGGATTAGTCGTCCAATATATTACTTATTCCCATACCATACAATTGCTTATTAAAATGGCTTCCCAAACATCACCTATCCTATTCCATATTTTAGGCATTCCTTTTAAGACTAATCATACAATCCTTAATATTATTAACATATCTTACAATTTTCTTAGGAATTACCTAATTTATTTGTCGAATTAACATATAGTTATTTTTTATTTATGTGCTATAAAATTTTCCTAGAAAACTAAATTCATTCACTTTTGAGCTTAATGTGTGATACATTGTATGCCTATGAAGTTTTTAATTTCTTATCAAATACTCAACTCAAATTTTTTTCTAATTAAGTATTCTTTGATACCATTAATATAGCAATCTTTATTTTACTCACATAATTAATTTATTTTCTCATACTTTTAGAATTCAAATGAATAGAACTTTTATTAGATTTTATTCATTTTTCAATTTACAAGTATATCAATAATCATATATAATCATAATTATAGCAACCATATTTTATTTTCTTAAGTTCTAATATGTTTTACAAGATACTTTGATTCATACATGATTCGATGATTAAGGATGTTATAATGCTAATATACATAAACTAAAATAATTAAATGACTTTAACAAAAAAATAATGATTATAATTCTAATATTAAATAAGTAAGATAAATATAAAATAATAAAAATAATATATATTAATTTTAATTATTTTTTATTATTCAAAATATTATTATTAAATAATTAAATATCTAGTAAATTAGTTGATTATAATTTATTCTTATTTTATTTTATTTTATTTTTTGTATCTAATTGTTATTTATTTATTTTATTAATTAATTTTGATATTCAATAAAAACGTCAATTTCATTTTTTATTCATTTTGAGATTTTTTTATTATGAAAATACTTTGAAATACTTGGAATATATTGATAGGGAAGCATTTCTTTTCTATGTTCATTCAAATTGAAAGAAATGTTTTCTATTAGCTTATATCATTTACATTAATTTTATATGTAATAGTAACAAAGTCTGACTACTTTAATGTCTTGACTTTCACTTTTTGCATCTTTTCGTTTTCTTTAGTGCTAATATGTAGCATCTTTGATTATAAAAAATCACCTTTCACAATTGCCATGTTAGTGAAAGTTGATAACTTGATTGTTAGATGCATCATCAATGCATTAGCATGGAGCATGTAGAGTGTCTCTTTGTTAATAACTACAACATATGTTAAGGGAGCTTTCATGAGATGAAATATATCATATATATCATGTTTAGGTCATCAATACCCTACATAAGAGGAAAATTGACCATCTCACATAGATAAATAATACCTCCATAACATTGGACAAAGATAACACACATTAATGCTAGCAAATTTTGAGAGAATTATTTTCTAATAGACTTAAAAAAAGCACACCAAAAGAACTTTCTGAATCCACAAGTCTCTCAATGCCTACATGTCGTTTATGATTAAGAAAATTATGATGGTGTCATTTGAGATATTTCTAAAAAGTGTGAGAACCTCAATTCAGGAGGTGAATGAAATTTTGTTGGATGAGCTTCGTGGTTGCAAGTTGACTTGACTTTTTTGAAGATTGTCTTTTTCAAAGTTGTTGGCTTGCCAACTAAGATTACATAAATGATACTTATCAATTTTTCTTTATCAACCTTAGTAAGCATGGCTTATGCAACCCCAAGAAGGATGTAAAATTTTGGCATGCCTATATTGGATATTTGATGATCACATTCTTAATTTGTTGAAATTCAAGGAGCTTTTTATGATGAATCTTTCAATTAGTTTTATTATATTTTAATATACATATTATTATTATAATATCTCAAAAATGAGAAAAATATTTAAATAACTATTAATTAGAATTCAAAAGAATTATCACATAAACTAATTTTCTGATGAATTTTAGATTTTTTTAAAGAGGGAGAAAAATTTACAAACATTTAAAAAAGAAAAAAATTTATTGATTAAAAATTTTATTAGATGTTATTAAATTTTAGAGATTCATTTAAATATTAACAAAAATTATATATTGAGTAAAGGGGGGAGTACTATATTTAAAAGAAAAGTTGCGAACTCTATATACGAGATTACAAAATTTTAGGAGTCAATGACATAAAGTTAGTGAAAATTAGGAGTATCTAGGTTATAAAATAAAAGATCATATTTTTAATGAGAATTTAATAATAATTTAAGCTATATAATTGTTATGTGTTGAAAGTTAAAATAAATATTATCAACAAAATTTGAAACTATGCTAAGATATAATGTTCATAAAAAAGCTCAGTTTTGACATGAGTACGGAGTGTTATGATTATAAAATAAAATGATCAAACAATAATAAAGGAAACAATAAAAATTATTATATGAATTTTTAAAAGAAATAATTATTAAAAATTTCAAATGATATTAAAAATTATGAAAATTGTATGAGGTTGGAGTTTTTTGAGTAATTTCATATAAAAGTTGCTAACAAAGTTTTTGAGATTATTTTGATAAAAACATTAAGAAATATGGATATGATTAAATTTTTAATTAAAATCAAAATTTATTTTTTAATGTTCTAAATCCGTGAATCCTTAATGGTAATGACAATTTCAAGGGTCACAAAACACGTGAATTAGTGATAGACATTGGCAATCAAGAGTAGGAAAGTGAGCAACGTGTCAGATTATGGTGACTTGAAGAGATATAATTGTTTGAGAGAGAGGAGCAAGAAAGTGAAGAGGGATTTTATAAATGGGTCTCTCGATTATGTGGAAGACTTTTTTAGAAAATTTAGAAAAGCTTTAGAGCAAGAGAGGGAAAGAGAGGGAATTTAGGGGCCATTAAGAAGAATTGGAGAAATAATGTGATAGTTGTGTAAAGAAAGGAAAGTGAATTTAGGAAATTAAATGTAATAGTTGAGCAAAGACAGGAAGAGAAAGACTTAAGTTTTAGACTTTGTGTAGTCATGCAAGTAGAAACAATTCTAAGTTATGGCTAACACAAAGGAGAAAATAAAAATAAGCATGCTACAAAATTTTTGATGTATATGCTTGATAAATATTGTAATGCAATAAGTGTCTTACTTTCATTGAAATTATATTTTGGCGAAAGAAATTTCATTGTGAAGTGTATTGGTTTATTCTTTGGTGTTGATGGCATGCCTATAGCTCTCTTTATATATATATGGAAGGTGAATGAATAACATGCAAAGGTATCATATAAGTCTTTTAGAATTATTTGTTATATTATTTTAAATTTTGCATAAGGTTGTATAAGGCTTTTGATATGGATACAAGAATATACTTTTGAAAAATAAACAAAAAATTTTAAAATAAACAATGTGATTATTTGTGAAAATGTTTAAAAAATTAGAATAACAACAAAAAAAAATTAGACAAATGCCATAAAAATAAGGTGAAAGGCCAAGTACACTCAAAGTATAATCTTAGATAAGATAAACCTTAAAAAAATATACTTAAAGGTAAGAGAATTAGTATGCTCAAGAATATTCATAAAGTTACACTATAAAAGATAGAGCTCATAAAAAATGCACTTATAAATAAGACAATTTATTTATTATATCATATATTGGTTATAATATCCTAATTAGCAAAGTGATATAGTAGCATCTCACGTTAGCTCACAAACACATACCCACTAGTGTTGATCGGTCCCATTATAACTGAGAGCTATGCTCGAGCTAAATCTTATTTTGATTAGTCATCTTTGTTAATCATAAGGGCCAATTATAGTGCTCTATTTTTTTTTTCTTATGATTATCCTTGTTTTTGCTCTGTTCATCCTGGCACATTTTGTAGTTATTTTGCATCATCATAAACATTAGTTCCTATTTGTTTGAAGTTGTGTGTGCTTTGCTCACCATCTTTGGTCGTTTACTATCACTTAGTTGCATGCTGCTCTTGATTATTACTATTACTGGCCCCTTGCCATTGTCGGATGCCCACCATTGCTTGCTTGCTTATCATCTCTTGGTCGGCCATCAATGCTAAGTCATCCACTGCTCCCTGGTCGCCCACCAACACCCGCCCACCCGTTAGTGACTCGCCCTCTGATCATTGTCGTCTGTCTTATGGCTATCAGCACCCTTATCGCTTTGTCATCGATGTTCGATCATCATGTTTCATTATTGCTTAATTTTTCTTATATCATAATTTTTGTATGCATTTTTTATATTTTGCATAAAATGTGATTAACCCATTTGAGTTGTCTTGAAATTCTAAAATATTCTTTTGATTTTTAAGTGATTTAACTCTAAAATAATATTTTTTTCATGTTAATTTTTTTTCTTTATGTTTATGTTATATTTTAATGTGTATTTAATTTTCTTCTTCTTATGTTTATACTATGTTTTAAAGTATCTTTAATTCTTCTTTTTTTATTCTTATGCTTATTGTAAGATACATTTAATTCTCTTTTTTCTCTACATAATTACTGAGCTTTTTATCTATAAATAGGAGAGACTATTTCATTATAATATTATTATTCATGAATGAAGTTTTTTTTATTTGTGAGTTTTTACTTTTATGATTAAAGAGTATAGGCTTAACTCTAGTTGAAGAGAATCTAATTTCTCATCTCTGTGTGAGAGACAAAAATTAAAGGTGAAACACTTCTATTATGAGAGTAGATAACTAATCACATTTTCACTTTCTCAATGCCCTCAAGTCCTCTTCCACCCTTTCACTCTCTTGATCAAACTACCAAATTATCACTTTCCTCAATAAGACTCTAAATCTTAGTCATCCACTTTGTCATCACCATGTGTCAGCCTTTATACTCCGTATGTCAACTCCAAAAAAAATTATTAGCCACTATTACCAAAATGATAAACTCTTTTCACAATTTTTATTTTTTTATATAGTAATCTAAAATTAGAATAACTCTTTTTTTATTAAAGTACTTCATATAATTTTTCTTTTAATTTTTTATTATATATGTGTGAAATTGGATGTGATAAAACTACTAAATATGATTTTATACTTAACACTTAATGTATTGCTACTTACTGTTGTACCCTTTGATGTGATAATTACAAAACCAAGCTATTTATTACTGAAGGAATTTTTGAGACATGCGCAAGATGTTTTATAACTAAATTTATTTTTATTTCTCTTGAATTTGATATGTCAAAACCTTGAGATTATGTGACACACTAGTAGTATTAACATTTAAAAATATTATAAAATTATTTAATAATGAATTTTCATTTTTGGGCCAAGCATATTTGACAAAATGTATAGACATGGGTATTTGATTTTTTTAATATTATTATGGAATCGTTTTTTACGAATTTCTTTTCATAGCCACTTAATTAACTTATAATACTATAAGAATATAAAATTATTTTTATACACTTATATTCAAATTTGTGGCTAAAAAATTCGTCAAAAATACCCTAAAACAGCAAAAGTCTCGGGAAAAAGCACTGTAGCATGGGCGGGTCGACCCGGCGTCAAAATAGCCCGTCCAGGCCTTTTAGAAATAAAAAATATAAAAATTTAGTTGACCCGAAAGGGGCGAGCAAAGCCCGCCCAAAGACCGCCGAGAGCAGCTCGGCTAGCGCTGGTCAACGGTCAACGAAACAGTGCCTGGCTAAGCCAAGCCTGCCGAGAGGAGCTCGGCTAAGTCTAACTTCAGCGCGGTCAACGGTCAAAGAACAGTGCATGGCTAAGTCAACCTGAACCGGGTGATGAAATCCCGGTCAAGGAGGGGGGAAGCCAGCCCCAAAGTGGCTCGCAGGTTAAACGGCGCAAATCTATTATAAAGCGCTGTGCAAAATTGGATTCTGCAGTGTGGGACTAAAAATCCCACCTTATAACTTCGGCAGGATCCAAAGGCGCAGATCATGCCCGCCCAGATCCAACGGGCGAGAGTAATCTCGAACGGCTGTTTAATCAGCACCGTTCGTTCAGCGCGCAGGATCCAAAGGCGCAGATCAAGCCCGCCCAGATCCAACGGGCGAGAGTAATTTCGAACGGCTGTTTAATCAGCGCCGTTCGTTCAGCGCGTGGGATCCAATGGTTCAGATCAAGTCCGCCCGGATCAGACGGTCTGGAGATGATCAAGCCAAGAAGTCCATCCAGCCGTCCATTCTTGAAGTGGGATCGGACGGCTGCTGCTCTCCTTTTCGGGCTTCAGGCAACGGCTATTTTTCGGTTTCTTTTTTACCGTTTTTCTAGCCGTTTGGAATAGCTTTTTGGTGGACTATATATATAGGACATCTTACAATTTATAGATTGATGAATCCACTTGCAAACTTCTTCAAGAACTAAAGAAAAAGGCCAAAACCGAGAGCAACAATTGGCATACTTGTGGGAGCTACAGGCTCAATCTTCTTCTCAAATTTCAACAGCTTTCTTCCACATTTCGTTGCATCATTCGGTAACATTTAGTTGTGCCACTTTGCTTTGAGAAATTAAAGGTGAAGGATTTTTGTATGCATTGCTATTGTAAAAGTTGTATGCATTATTGTAGCCGGATTTGTTCGGATTTTTGGTGTCTCGTTGGAGAACTGGTTGTACTTGGTTTACCCCTACCGGCTTCGGCAAAAGGGAGTGGTTAGTGGAAGCCCGATCGGGTTGATCGGGGGTGGATGTAGGCACGGGTTTGGCCGAACCACCTAAAAATCTTTGTCTTTTGTTTGCTTGTCTTATTATTGCACTTTTCGTTTTTATTTCACAATTTATTTACAAACGTTTTTAATTGAAAGATTTTTCAAAATCTAAATTTTAGTGAAAAGCACAATTCACCACTCCCCTCTTGTGCGTTGTTCTCACACGATTTACATCACTTACTCTGCTAAATAATTTAAATTATAATTTTGGAACTAATCTTTGAATAATTCTAAAATATTATACATATCACATAATCTTAATTAGTACATAATATCTTTTAATATTCTATATTAGTCTATTGAGAATCTCTTATTTTATAAACTTCAAATTAGACAATAACAAAAATCTAATTTATCTTGCATCACAAAAGTTATGATTTTCTTAGAAAAATAAAAAAGATCAATGGATCAATATAAAAAAAAATTTTTACATAAGAAATAAAGACTACAAATAAGTTGTAGCATGAAATTCTGGACATATTTGATTTTAATTTCATGTGCAATATATGCTCTTTATTTTATCATATGGATGTACTATAGATCCTACATATGATATGATTCTAGTTATGTATTATTTTGCATTGAGATTATTGAGATTTTTCTTATTGTGTCTATGAAGGTTGACTCATTCTATTTTGACTAAATAATTTCAAGTGTCATAGGAGCATTGAGGATGATGATTATTTAGCATCACACTTTATTTTATGTTACCATAGATACTGTAACAGCCCTAGTTTTATCTTATATTTTTTATAGAAAGAGCTCTGTGAGACGAATCCAACGATGTTTAATTTGTAATTTTCGGAGCTCTAATGAATAAATTATGAATTTTTGAAGATTTGGGATAAATTTGTAACGTAGAGGATAGATCTGTAATTTTTAAATGT
This sequence comes from Vanilla planifolia, assembly GCA_023846275.1. Taxonomy (NCBI): domain Eukaryota; kingdom Viridiplantae; phylum Streptophyta; class Magnoliopsida; order Asparagales; family Orchidaceae; genus Vanilla; species Vanilla planifolia. Next base: position 34,955,130 of record CM043869.1, on the reverse strand, counting down.
CGGCTTAGTTCAAATCCGATTGGCGGAGGATATATTTGCAAATATAGAATTTAGAAGGGGTTTTCTGCAAAAACGTGGTTCACGAACCAAGGCTTATCAGTTTTCGACCGCGTTTATAAAAGGCCGACCGAGGTGCGTTTGGAAAAGCGCTTCTGCGAAAAACGGCGGCGAAGAGTTACCGGAGTGCGACGGCGAGATTTCGGAGAAATATTTTAAAGAAGTTTCTGCACGCTACATTAACATCCAACGAGGATTCCGGGAGCATTGGACGCGACAGTAACGGCCGGCGAGGATTTCCGGCGAGCGACAGTGACACCGGCGAAGGCTTCCGTAAGGTAAAAAAATATTTTTTTTATTCGTCGTTAGGGTTATTTAATTTTCCGGTGAGCGGGGGAGACCGAGAGGAGGAAGCCGAGCCGGATTCGGTCGATTCAGCACATGAAACAGCCGATCCAGCGCCGGCGAAAGATTTCGGCTTCGCCGGACGCGAGAGAGAGGGGAGACTGCGTGAACCGGTCCAGGCTTTGGACCGGGTTACGCCGTTGAACCGGATGCGGAGGCGCGCGGTCCAGCACTTCGAGCGCGCGGTCCAGCGCCCAGCGCGTGCGGTCCAGCACGCCGAGCGCCCGGTCCAGCGCCCAGCGCGCCCGGTCCAGCGCCCAGCGCGCGCGGTCCAGCGCCCCGAGCGCCCGGTCCAGTGTCGCGGGCGGTCCAGCGCCTGCGTAAGCAGATTTATTTTTTTTGAAAAATCCGTTTGGAAAAGCTTTTAGAAAGCTTTTTCTGCGCGGGCGGTCCAGCGCCGAACGTGCGCGCGGTCCAGCGGGCGGTTCAGTGCCGCGTAAGCCCATCTTTTGGGATTAGTTTGGGGTGTGTTTGGGAAAGCTTTTAGAAAGCAGAATTTTTAACTATTTGGGAATAATTTTTAGAAAAAGCAACTTTTGGCAAATAAACATATTTTAACTTGATTATGTTTGCACTATGGCCTTGTAGGACATCAAGAAAACCAATTAGAAGTTGACAAGAAAAATTTGGTACAACAAATCCAGGTAGAATAATTTTCTAACCCTGTGATGTAGCACGATATTATGTGTTTTTACATGCTTTTCTTACTGTTATAGAATTTTGATTGTTGCATATGTTTATGGTATAAAAAGAAAGGAATATTATGGTGTGGATTATTTATGCATTTGCATGAAAAACTGAAAAGAAAGAAATAACATGGAAAGAAAGAATATGATACAATATGCTAAAGAAAGAGATGAAACAATATGGCATGAAAGGACTTTTGATATGACATGGATTGATGTTTGGAAAATGACAAATAAAACAATGGGATTCCCAGAGAACATTATCCTCACCACTAGGCTCAGCGTGTGGGATCGCAGGGTATCGATCTTCAGATCAGATATCTGCCTAGTGTTATGTGCTATGACTCCATGATGATTACACCAGGCTCAGCGTGTTGGATCGCAGGGTATGGTACCATACCTGCCTGGTGGCACTAGGCTCAGCGTGTTGGATCGCAGGGTATCGATCTTCGGATCAGATATCTGCCTAGTGTTATGTGCTTGGTTGGATGCCGGCTAGAGGACAGTCATTGATGATTGGATCCAGAGGATAATGCGTCAAAGGGAATTGGGCCCGGTAATAAGCACAATATAAGGAACTTGCATTTCTTTATGACTTTCATTTGACATTATCTTATATGTATGTATGACATTCATCTTTACTGTTAATGGTATTTGTTATGCCTTTTATTTTCTTGGTTAAATATGTGGATTTATCTACTGAGATTTATAAAATCTCATTTAGTGCTTACATCACAGGTCATGAAACCACTACACCGAGAACTGGGAATGATGCTGTTACAGGAGAGCCCTTTCCAAGAGATGTGTGAGAGGGAAAATTTTAGTGTGATTAAATGTTTAAAAACATGTCTTTATATATATACTTTGGATTTTGAATTAGTGTTTGTCTTATCGTCGGGTCCCCACCTTTGGTTTGTTTATTTGTCCTCACTTAAATGCTGTATTTGGCGACTCTGATGATAACTTTGTGACATAATGGTATTAGATGTCGGTGGGGGCTTGACAGGGTGGTATCAGAGCTTTGGTTTAGAAATAGGTGAGAAATGTGAGTGAGGACACCAACACAGCATATGCATTTGCATCTTTAGTGTTATTTCTCATAGAGATATTAGTTGTTAAATAACTTATATGGTTTTGTAGGATTGCAATATCCTTTACATTATGGAAAGATCTGAATCTGGAAATATGGAAAAGGAAAAAGAAAGAGAGCAACAAGGAGATACCCAGCAGGAATTAGCGCAAACTCTAGTCTCTTTGTTACGATCCATTGGAAGCACTAGTAGTCACAGAGAAGAGGCATCTATTGATTTAGTGGTTGACCAATTTCAGCGGATGCACCCTCCTTCTTTTGCTGGGGATGAGGATCCTATGGTTGCTGAAAACTGGCTAGAACAAATAAATATTATCTTTGAAGGAATATCTTGTTCAGATAATAGAAAAGTGGCTTTGGCAATTTTGGTACTCAAAGATGCTGCTAGATTGTGGTGGAGTTCTCGACATCGACTTCGATTTTCTAGCCGACCAATGAAAGATATTTCCTGGGAAGATTTTACAAAAGAATTTGAGCAATGGTATATGCCTCTGTCAATCAAAGCCAAAATGAGGGAAGAATTGAATAATCTCAGGCAAGAAAAACTATCAGTTACTGCATATGAAATCAAATTCTCCCACTTAGCTAAATATGTACCCCAGTTAGTAACACCTGAAGAACAACGATGCTACATGTTTCGACGAGGTTTACGGGATGAAATTCGGGCAGCTTTAGTAGCCGTTCGAACAACAAACTATGTGGAGTTACTGGAGCATGCCCGCACGGTTGAGCTCGAACTCAGTTTGTTGGCAACTAGCAAAGAGGAAGAGAAGAAAAGAATTGATCCTCTAAAGTCTAAATTCAGATTCACAGGAAAAAGAGGTAGTTCGAGTTTTTCAAGAGAAGAAACGTCCACTCATTCAAGATTTAGTAGGTTCAGACCATATGGACCGAGTACTAGCAGAACTAGTTGGCGTTCAGATGGGACGAGTAGATGCGTGAAATGTGGAAAATGGCATATGGGAGAATGCAGATCAGAGTTTATCCGACCAGTCAGATGTTACATATGCGAAGAACTAGGGCATTTTGCTCGAGATTGCCCAAAGTTATTTGAATTGAAAAATGTCAGTGCTTCAACCAGTGGAGGTAGAGAGGATGCAAGTCGAGGTAGAGGCCGCGGATCTACGACAACTTCAGGTGCTGTGGTTAGAGGTGGAGCAACAGGAAGGGGAGGTCAGGCACGTATTTATTCGATCACTCAGCAAGATGCTCCACACTCTACTGATGTTATTATAGGTATGCTCGTGTTATACAAATTTTTTTTTCATATACTCTTTGATTTTGGAGCCTCTTATTCTATTATATTCATTAATGTACTCTATTAATATCATTATATAGGTATGTTAGTGTTTCATAATTTACCTGTTTCTGTACTTTTTGATTGTGGAGCATCACATTCCTTTATATCCATCACTGCATCAAGACGAATAAATGTCATATTACACTCCATGAAAGATCTATTAATAGTGAAAATGCCGGATGGAAATAGTATCAGTGTAGAAAATTTTATTGAAGATGAGATAGACATCAGAGGAAAACAATTCTCAGTATTGCTACACATCTTACCTCTGACAGAATTTGACATAATCCTTGGCATGGATTGGCTGTTCGAGCATAAAGTAAAAATAGATTGTTATGAAAAGAGAATTGAAATCCCAATCCCTGGAGAAGATAAATTAATTTACTTCGGCCAAGGAAGGAAAATTCCTTTAATATCTATGCTCAAGGCACAAAAGCTACTTGGCAAAGGATGCGAAGGATGCTTGGTATCTATTGTGGATTTGGACATGAAATTTTGTAAACCCACAGAGGTACCAGTTGTTCAGGAATATCTAGACATTTTTCCAGAAGAGTTGCCTGGATTACCTCCTGATAGAGAAATAGAATTTGAAATTCAGTTGATTCCAGGCGCTGAGCCAATTTCCAAAGCTCCTTATCGTATGGCACCAGCCGAGCTTCAAGAATTAAAGGTGCAAATTCAGGAATTATTAGACAAGGGATTTATCAGACCCAGTGTATCCCCATGGGGTGCACCTATTTTGTTTGTGAAGAAGAAAGATGGTAGTCTTCGCATGTGTATTGACTACCGGGAAATCAACAAAATTACTATCAAAAATAAATATCCTTTGCCGCGGATTGATGATCTATTTGATCAGTTGCAAGGAGCAGCAATATTTTCAAAAATTGACCTGAGATCTGGATATCATCAACTGAAAATTAAGACAGAAGATGTTTCCAAAACAGCTTTCAGGACCAGGTATGGGCACTATGAATTTTTAGTGCTACCTTTTGGACTGACAAATGCACCAGCAGCTTTTATGGATTTGATGAATCGCGTGTTCAAGAAATATTTAGATCAGTTTATCATTATCTTCATTGATGATATATTGATATATTCTAAATCCCTAGAAGAACACGCTGCACATCTACATTTAACATTACAGACTTTGAAAGAAAATCAGCTATTTGCTAAATTCTCTAAATGCGAATTTTGGCTGTCCAAGGTCTTGTTTTTGGGGCATATAGTGAGTGCAGAAGGAATCTCAGTTGATCCTCAGAAGATTTCTGCCATTGTAGATTGGCCAAGGCCTACAACAGTAACAGAAGTTAGAAGTTTCTTGGGTTTGGCTGGGTATTACAGGAAGTTTGTGAAAGGCTTTTCCCAAATAGCCTCACCCTTAACAAATTTGACGCGAAAAGCAATAAAGTTTGAATGGGATGCAGCTTGTGAAGATAGCTTCCAAATATTGAAGAATAAATTGGTTTCAGCCCCAATTCTAACATTACCAGAAGGCACAGAAGGTTATCATATATACAGTGATGCATCTTTGCAAGGTCTTGGCTGTGTATTGATGCAAAATAAGAAAGTAATTGCTTATGCATCTAGACAGCTTAAGATACATGAAAAGAATTATCCTGTGCACGATTTGGAGTTAGCAGCTATAGTTTTTGCCTTAAAAATCTGGAGGCATTATTTGTATGGAGTTAAGTGTGTGGTTTTCACTGATCATCAGAGTTTAAAGTATATTTTTACTCAGAAGGAACTAAATCTCAGGCAACGAAGGTGGCTGGAGTTTATTAAAGATTATGATGTGGAAATCACTTACCATCCTGGGAAAGCGAATGTGGTCGCTGATGCTCTTAGCAGGAAAGCTAGTATTAGTAGCATTTTGACTATCACAGAAGAAAAACAATTAATTTTTGAGATGGATAAATTACAACTAGAAGTAGATATTCGAATAAATACGGCTTTGCTGGCACACTTATCAGTAAGACCAGATTGGTTGGCCTCTATTAAAGATGATCAGGGAGAAGATCTTGAATTGCAAAAGATAATACAGAGGGTTCAGGAAGGACAGGAATCTACTTTTCAATTAGACCAGGCTGGTTTACTTAGATTTCAAGGCAGGTTATGCATACCAGCACATCAACAACTTAGGGATTTGTTATTAAAGGAAGCTCATAACTCTCGATATTCAATACATCCAGGAGAGAATAAAATGTATCAAGAATTGAGACAACAATACTGGTGGCCAGGATTGAAGAAGGATGTTTCTAACTGGGTTCAAAAATGCTTAATTTGTCAGCAGGTGAAAGGAGAGCAACAAAAACCTGGGGGGTTGTTGCAGTCATTACCTATTCCAGAATGGAAATGGGAGGAAGTGGCAATGGATTTTGTGATCGGTTTGCCTAGGTCACCTGCAGGTCATGACTCAATCTGGATAATTGTTGATAGGCTAACAAAATCTGCTCACTTTTTAGCTGTTAAAACTACTTATTCTGCAGAGAAGTTAGCTCAGGTATATGTGAGTCAGATTATCAGATTGCATGGGATTCCAAAAGTCATTATATCTGACAGAGACCCTAAATTTACTTCTCACTTCTGGAAGAATGTGCATCAAGCTTTTGGTACGAGATTGCGTTTCAGCACAGCCTTTCATCCTCAAACAGATGGTCAGACAGAGAGAACTATCAAAACCTTGGAAGATTTGCTACGACTTTGCATCTTGGATTTTGGTGGAGATTGGGAAAGCCACTTACCTTTGGTGGAATTTGCTTATAATAATAGCCATCAGTCCAGCATTGAGATGGCACCCTATGAAGCGCTGTATGGGAGAAAATGTCAATCACCTTTGTGCTGGAATGAAGGGAAGGAAAGAAATTTGCTCGGTCCTAGATTTGTTGAAGAAGCAACAGAAAAGATCAGAATTATTCAAGACAGAATAAAAACAGCTCAGGACAGACAAAAGAAGTATTATGACGCAAAACATCGAATGGTTGAGTTCCACGAGGGGGAACATGTTTTTATCAAGGTGAGTCCAACAAAAGGTGTCATAAGATTTGGAAGAGCAGGAAAATTGAAGCCTAAATTCATTGGTCCTTTCCAAATCCTAAGAAGGGTTGGACAAGTGGCATACCAAATTGCTTTGCCTCCTCAATTGTCAGGTGTGCATAATGTGTTCCATGTCTCATCTTTGCGAAGATATGTTTCAGATCCCTCCCATGTTGTTAGTTATATGGACCCAGATATAGAAATTCAAATGGATTTGACATATCCCGAACTGCCTGTGAGAATACTTGATAGGCAGGAGAAAAAGCTCAGAAATAAAATCATTCCTATGGTTAAAGTCCTATGGAATGGTCAAACAGAAAGAGAAGCTACATGGGAAGTAGAGACAGATATGATCGGTCAGTATCCAGAACTGTTCTAAATTTCGGGACGAAATTTTTGTAAGAAGGGAAGATTGTAACAGCCCTAGTTTTATCTTATATTTTTTATAGAAAGAGCTCTGTGAGACGAATCCAACGATGTTTAATTTGTAATTTTCGGAGCTCTAATGAATAAATTATGAATTTTTGAAGATTTGGGATAAATTTGTAACGTAGAGGATAGATCTGTAATTTTTAAATGTCGGCTTAGTTCAAATCCGATTGGCGGAGGATATATTTGCAAATATAGAATTTAGAAGGGGTTTTCTGCAAAAACGTGGTTCACGAACCAAGGCTTATCAGTTTTCGACCGCGTTTATAAAAGGCCGACCGAGGTGCGTTTGGAAAAGCGCTTCTGCGAAAAACGGCGGCGAAGAGTTACCGGAGTGCGACGGCGAGATTTCGGAGAAATATTTTAAAGAAGTTTCTGCACGCTACATTAACATCCAACGAGGATTCCGGGAGCATTGGACGCGACAGTAACGGCCGGCGAGGATTTCCGGCGAGCGACAGTGACACCGGCGAAGGCTTCCGTAAGGTAAAAAAATATTTTTTTTATTCGTCGTTAGGGTTATTTAATTTTCCGGTGAGCGGGGGAGACCGAGAGGAGGAAGCCGAGCCGGATTCGGTCGATTCAGCACATGAAACAGCCGATCCAGCGCCGGCGAAAGATTTCGGCTTCGCCGGACGCGAGAGAGAGGGGAGACTGCGTGAACCGGTCCAGGCTTTGGACCGGGTTACGCCGTTGAACCGGATGCGGAGGCGCGCGGTCCAGCACTTCGAGCGCGCGGTCCAGCGCCCAGCGCGTGCGGTCCAGCACGCCGAGCGCCCGGTCCAGCGCCCAGCGCGCCCGGTCCAGCGCCCAGCGCGCGCGGTCCAGCGCCCCGAGCGCCCGGTCCAGTGTCGCGGGCGGTCCAGCGCCTGCGTAAGCAGATTTATTTTTTTTGAAAAATCCGTTTGGAAAAGCTTTTAGAAAGCTTTTTCTGCGCGGGCGGTCCAGCGCCGAACGTGCGCGCGGTCCAGCGGGCGGTTCAGTGCCGCGTAAGCCCATCTTTTGGGATTAGTTTGGGGTGTGTTTGGGAAAGCTTTTAGAAAGCAGAATTTTTAACTATTTGGGAATAATTTTTAGAAAAAGCAACTTTTGGCAAATAAACATATTTTAACTTGATTATGTTTGCACTATGGCCTTGTAGGACATCAAGAAAACCAATTAGAAGTTGACAAGAAAAATTTGGTACAACAAATCCAGGTAGAATAATTTTCTAACCCTGTGATGTAGCACGATATTATGTGTTTTTACATGCTTTTCTTACTGTTATAGAATTTTGATTGTTGCATATGTTTATGGTATAAAAAGAAAGGAATATTATGGTGTGGATTATTTATGCATTTGCATGAAAAACTGAAAAGAAAGAAATAACATGGAAAGAAAGAATATGATACAATATGCTAAAGAAAGAGATGAAACAATATGGCATGAAAGGACTTTTGATATGACATGGATTGATGTTTGGAAAATGACAAATAAAACAATGGGATTCCCAGAGAACATTATCCTCACCACTAGGCTCAGCGTGTGGGATCGCAGGGTATCGATCTTCAGATCAGATATCTGCCTAGTGTTATGTGCTATGACTCCATGATGATTACACCAGGCTCAGCGTGTTGGATCGCAGGGTATGGTACCATACCTGCCTGGTGGCACTAGGCTCAGCGTGTTGGATCGCAGGGTATCGATCTTCGGATCAGATATCTGCCTAGTGTTATGTGCTTGGTTGGATGCCGGCTAGAGGACAGTCATTGATGATTGGATCCAGAGGATAATGCGTCAAAGGGAATTGGGCCCGGTAATAAGCACAATATAAGGAACTTGCATTTCTTTATGACTTTCATTTGACATTATCTTATATGTATGTATGACATTCATCTTTACTGTTAATGGTATTTGTTATGCCTTTTATTTTCTTGGTTAAATATGTGGATTTATCTACTGAGATTTATAAAATCTCATTTAGTGCTTACATCACAGGTCATGAAACCACTACACCGAGAACTGGGAATGATGCTGTTACAGGAGAGCCCTTTCCAAGAGATGTGTGAGAGGGAAAATTTTAGTGTGATTAAATGTTTAAAAACATGTCTTTATATATATACTTTGGATTTTGAATTAGTGTTTGTCTTATCGTCGGGTCCCCACCTTTGGTTTGTTTATTTGTCCTCACTTAAATGCTGTATTTGGCGACTCTGATGATAACTTTGTGACATAATGGTATTAGATGTCGGTGGGGGCTTGACAGATACCATGTAATAATATTTGGAGAACTTTTTTTATGAGAATCCTATTATGTGAGCAAGTTAGAGTATGACATGTATTAGTTTAGTAACTTTACTTTTGTTGTGAGACCATGTTATTTAAATAATGTTTATTTGTTCCTTTATATGTTAAAAATGATTTATTTGATTTTTTTATTGTGATAACAAAATAAAAATTTGGATATATTGGTGTTTTAAAAGAAACTTATGAGACTTATTATTTTTTGTATTCAAATAATTTTTTAAGAAAAAAAATTTCAATTACATGCTTTTCTTATAATAAAAATGATTTTTAAAATTTAAGTGCCTTTCTATTTTATTTAAGATAAAATCAAGACACTAAAATCATGGTCATGGCCTTAGTAATACTTACAACACTTGGGCTACTTTCTTTTTATATGAGAGGTAAGTGCAGGCTTAATATAACAATTCTTATCTTTTAGTACAATTATAGCTTCAACTTGTGAGTTGAAAAAGATTGTTGATCTAAGGCCTTTGCTAGCTTAAACATTGCTACTTATAGGGTTTGAATACATAAATAAATCTAATTTATAATTTCTAATTTTATTTTAATATTATTTTTATATATAACTTATTATATGGTAATAATCATAGTGACCATGATGCGGAATGAATTAGAAAAGAAGAGAGACATAAATAAAAAAAATATTTTAAATATTAAATAATATTAAAAAATTTGTGTATATAAAAAAAGAAAGTAATAATTAATTTTGGAATTTTTAGTTGACTTTGTAATTCAATTTGAATGAAAAATAAGAAAAAAATATAATTCTTTATAAGATTTTAATCAAATGATTATTTAAAATCTTAATTAATAAATTTTTCCTCTAATAATCTTCCTAAAACACCATAACCCTCACACAACTATAGAAAAAGAATCACATTAGCTAAGGAGGATTATGCATAGAGGAGGCTTTGTTATTTCGAAAACAACTTGTAAGACAGAATCTCATGAAAGACATGGGAGAGAAAAAATTTTCATAATAGATTTAGGGAGAAATTATAAATGAAGAAAAGGTATGCTTTTTTCTTATAAATCAAATTGCTTTTGAGTAATTCATTAAGTTCTCATTGTTAAAACATACATTAAGTTGCATGAGAGATCCCAGTGAGAATAATATTCATATTAAGAACACTAAAAGAAGAATGGAATAAGAATTGAAATTTTCAAGGATTCTAATGTTTTAGACATGGATCAAATAGTCCAATGATTATTGGGAAATAGAAGAAGTCAACGTAATTGGTAATTAGATATGTTAGTGTCTCACCTAATCTAATTACATAATATATCAATAATAAGAGATTAAATATAAGTAAGAAAAATCTGAGGACATTGGTCAAGCAAGATCTAAATTATACCAATTCTCAAATCATACAAACTAATATTCTTTAAAAACATCTAAGTTAGAATATCCACATATAAAAATCTTTATAATTTAAATATCATATTATATGCATATGATATAAAGTACCAACAACTAATATAAAATTATTCTCCAAACAATATAGTGTCATCAACTTAATAAATAATTACCATAATCATACTTTACATACTAAACCAACTAGTGAGTATGATCATTCTTTATTTCATCATAATCTTTATCTCTATGTATAAGAGAATATGACATGATGTAAACGCTACTAAGATACTATAAAACTTAGTATATTATCCATACGACAATAAAATATAACATGATAACCATAATAACTATAGTAATGAAGAAATAAGTATAACTAATTTATAAGATAATAATAAAAAATATATGTAATAATGCTTTTACATGTTTCCCAAATTATTCAAAATATTTAATATTTAAATTTCTATTATTTTATTCTCTTAAGATATTATTTTCCCTTTTGACTATTATACGTGTTGTCCAATAATAACCATTATATATATTCAAATGACCACTATTCATAAACATAAATAAGTTGGCATCTATCAATAATAGCCTTTAAATTTGTACATAGTCGCACTGCATATAGTGTTAGTGATTATCAAATGATATCATAATTATGATGCTAATTTTCATTTAGGTAAGTCTTCAAACTTATACCTTAACCATTTTGTATAGAATATTAGTGACTATATAATGATATCCATATGAGTTAAGGATAAAGTTTTAGGAAAACCTAAATTTATTATGATAATTCTATTTTATAAATTATAAACTTGTTTTATATACCATGCTATAACATTAACGTAATATATTATTTTTTCTAATATATAATCAAACTATATTTTTATATACTTGATTTTATATATGTACATTTATCATGAATAAAATGTCTTACTGAATTAGAATCATATGCCAATAGAATATTTATAAACCCCATGATAATCATACGATCTATTAAAGTAAAAAATAATAAATAAAATATAAGAATAATTCAAATATGAAATATATCATGAATTACTTTATTATTAAATTTATATCATAATTATTTGATTTATCTATCTAAATATGAGATGAAAATATCTTTTTAAATCTCATTCTTCTATTTAATTTTAAAATTTATACAAAATTCATTTAATTCCAAAATTTAAAAATCAACTTATAATAAATTTTTCTCAAAGTGTTCTAATAAATAATATGCTTATTTCATGAATCCAAGTCCAAAAATGGCATGTCTTTTGAGACAAGTCTAAAACATTGTTTATATATTATCATACATTAATCTTTAAAATATAAACTTTATCCAAAAAACTACCAACACTTTTAGGCTTAGAACATAACCTTTCTTTACAACTTAAAGTACAAATTTTGAAAATCAAAATTTCACAATTTCATAGTCATCAAACAATTAATGAAACCTTCAATAAGGAATTCAATGGAGACTTTAGACCAATTTTCTTAAATTTATCACACAATCTAATACCCATATTAAACCATCCAATCAATCATCAAAATACATCAAACATCCTATAAAATTCTAAATTTTGCTTTGTATAAGGTGTTGTAAACCTATAAAATTAGTATTTTTTAAAATGTTATTATTTTTATTGAAATATTATTATTTTAATATTATACTAGAAAGTGCCATATTATGAAATAAAGTAAAAGATTATTTAAGTATGTTATTAGAATAAAGTTCTTATAGAGGAATCCATTAATGATAGAGTTTACAATTTTTAAAAAATTAAAATAATAAGTTATAACTTTTAAAGAAAAAGATATATAGATGTCACTTCATGTAATGTCGACTAATTACTTGAGAATGATGAAAGGATAAGAACTTCCAAAATATGAGGGTTAAGATTGCCCAAGAAAGACGAAAAAATTAGAAGAACATCCTCAATATCAAACTAAGAGAGTGAATAAGTTTCTCATAGGCTACAAAAGATAATATCTTTAGCGATATAAGTCATAAGCCTTAAAATGATAAAACATACTTTAGGGGCAACCTAGGTTTAAACCTAATGAAAAATCCATGGTTAACATGTTGAAGTTAGAGAAATTTTGATATAAGTGTCCAAGTAAGAAGAGACTCGTTAGAGAATGACAAAACATGATTAATTAGGGAAAACATCTCACTAAGGAAGACTAGGATGTTATAATATAATATTAGGGTTGATCTCCTCTAGTTCAATGTGGTTCAAGAAGAAATTAAGTAGAAGCTTATGGGTGTGTAACATCTAACTAACTACATAAGAAGGATGAAAGAATTAGGAGAACTCTTATGAGAACTCTTTAGTTAAATATGTTAAAGTTAAAAAAATTTGGTATGAGTAACCAAGTAAGAAAGAATCCCTTAGAGATGGATAAAATCTAATTATTTTGAAATAATATCTCGCCAAAGAAGGCTAAGATATTATAATATAATGTCAGAGTTAACCTCCTCTAGTCTAATGTGATTAAGAAAGTTAGTGAGCATGTAACACCAAACTAGCTACCCAAGAATGATAGAAAGATTAGAAGAATATTTGAAATGTGAGAGCTCGGGTTGTCCAATAAGGATGAAAGGACTAAGAGAACATTCAAATTATAGGATTAGGATGGTGAATCAGTTCTACATCGACTATAGGAGGGAATATCCTAAACAAATATAAGTCATAAGCTTCGAAATGGTGAGACATCTTTTGAGAGTAGTTTTAGTTTAAATCTTATGAGAACTCTATGGTTAAACATGTTAGAGTTGGAAAAATTTTTCGATGTGTGACCTTGCAAGAAATGACCCCTTAAAGAAGGATGTTACACTTTATGATTTGATAAATGCAAAATGATAATTTTAAAAATTTTAATTTTACCAAATTAATTAAGATAAATGGATTTCAATTAGGAGGTGAAGGTGATTTGGTAATCTAAGAGTAGGAAAGAAGAAAAATAGAGAATAAGGAGGAGACGAGATGAGGAACGAAAGGTGTTATTACTAACTTAAAAGGAAGTGTAAAGGTTGTGTGGGTCATTACTTTTGGAATTAGAAGAGGAGAAGTCATAACTACAAAAAAAAAAAATAGAGGAAACTCATGAGGAACCTACAACTGAGAGTTGAAAAGCAAAGGAAATAGAGATAAAAAGGAATTGTAAATTATGTATTATATTATTGATTTTATGTAAGAATTTGTAAGAGTATTGGCTACTTTATGTAATAAAGGTGTTTTTGTAATGGTTTAAGGGTGTTTGAAATTGATTGGAGAAGAAATTAAACAACTTTGGTGAGATTTATTCCCTTTTAAAAGGGAATGATTAAATACTAATTCCAATGTACAATACGTTAAGGCCTAAGTCTATTCAAAGGGAAATGTATGCAATAATTGGCATACGAAATCTGAATTAGACATATAGTATTTTAACTTGGATGATAATGAGTTTAAAGGATGCATATAATCTATATAAAAAGAGATTAAAGTGATCTAAATTATATGTACCATATGTGGAACAAACGTACAATACATTAGGCTATGAAATGGCGGGAACAAAATAGAATATTATGAAGTTACATGTGTGGTAATATATGGACGTACAATATAATGGAGTCAATGCATAATATATCAGTCTATAATTTAATGTGAAATAAGAAAAGTAAAATATTATAGAGACAACTATTATATGATCTTAAATATAGTGTATAGAACATTTAACCCAATATATCATATGTTAGTGAAAATTTGTATAGAAAGTATAATATATTAAGGATAAAATATAGTATATTATTATTATAATAAGAGAAAAATAAATAAAAAATAATTTTTTAAATCTAATAGACTTATAAATATGTAATATGCATATGTATGTATGTTTATGTGTATATATTTATATATTTTATTTTTTATCTATTTTAAAAGAATATAGATGTTAAAATTAAGATAATATAAATATAAATATAAGTATTTTGAAAAAAATGAATTGGTATTTTCAAATTTAAATAAAATTGATTAAAATACTAATGTTTGATTATATCTCAAAAAACATATCAAATTTACTATTTGTGATGGATAAATTAATAATTTATTCAAATTAATGATTATAGTCAAATAAATAAGAGGTGTGAAGGAAGACATTATCTTACTACTAAGACAAGTAATTAAGTTAAAACATGTTGAGGCAATTTACATTTAAACAATAATTAAACCAAGAAAGTGTCATCAACTATACGAAAACTAAAGGAAATATGTTTTAAAATGTTCTATTAAAATTTGAACCCAAAACCTCTATTGCTTAAAACAAAAGCTTTTACCACTAAGCTAAGAGATATTTTTTAGTTAAACATTAAAGGTAACATGTAATATGTCAATTTAATTATTACACAAAGAAAAAAAAGCTGAGAAAACTATATATACATATAATAATAATAGAAATGATACAAATATCTTTTAACTTAGGGCTACATTTGAGAGGAAAAGAAATCAAAGGAAGAAAGTTGATGTGCAAATTTTGAGGGAATTAAAAATACTTATCGAGGGACGGAGAAGGCTAGGTTAGTCGAAAGATGGTTATCGGTTCAAGGACACAAGGTGACCTTGCTTTTTCTCAGGGTAAGAAGGGGTAGAGAAAATACCTCGAGCTAATGTCCGAGTACCAGGCGCTACGGCGCTGAAGTAACCCATGCCATACTCCCAGGAAAAGCTCGAACGACCCTCAACAAGAACAAAAGGGTAAGTGAGAGAGTTTTAGAATATAATAATAAATGTATAGTAAATAAAGTAGAATTTGAATTAAGCATATTGTTGGGAAAGAGTAGCATTGATTGAAGTACATTGCATTATGTTTGTTATAAAATAATTGGATTTTATATAAGTAGAATCTTAGAATATGTGTTTTAAACTAAAGAAAAGAAATTAGAATGATTAAGAAAAATACAAAAATATATTAAAAAAAATAGATACAAATGAGCATTAAAAAATACCTTATAGTTTTGACTATCATAATTAGTGATAATAAATAATTCTATGATTATTTTAGATGACAATAAATATCTTACAAGTTACACAAATAAGCAAGAGTGATGCATTTTGAAAATGTCAATCTCAATCTTATATTGTAAGTGTGTTAGGTTAATTTTAGATTAAGAAATATGAATCTATATTATGTTTGAATCATAGTTTGGTATGATTTCATATTTATAATTGTTAATTATAAATATATTGTGATACATACTATGGTCGTATATGAATAAAAACAAAATTTATAAGAAAACCTTTTTCAATTTTAAATTATATAGTGTCATCTTTAATCAATTGCTAAGATTAGATAAATTAATAAGTTGAAAAGTTAGTCCATCATTATTCCCAAATGTCTTATATTTTAAAAACTTGGGATTATTATTTTAATAAAAAAATAATTAAATAGATAATCCCATGAGCCCTCTCAAGAATTTTGACAATCATCTCAGTCTTGACTGCATTTGATTGGAACCTCTACTTTGCCTTTTCATTATAATGGGCAAAACAACAGTACGCATAAGCCAATACTTACAAAGCCAAACAGTAAACAATCAAGTGCAAGATCATACATCACAGCAAATAAAAACTTAAGAATATGAAGTTAAAAGAGTAGTAGATTAGCTTTGCAAGCAGAGATTGGTAAATGTTCAGATTCCTTTCAGCCATATTATTGTTTTGTCTTCCAAAAGATCAGCAAGTAGTTCCTGACCCACATGGCAAATAAAACTCCATTCTTCAGCCTCCAACATAAAAGTTGAGGCATGACTTGGTGAAATAAAAGTCATTCAAACAAATGTGGTATATACTACATTGGAGAAATTCAACTTAAGATTGAATTTAGAAATAAGACATAGTAAGCATGAAGAGCACCAACTAGTTATCGGCAAGATTACTATCTATTGGATGACCCAATCTAAGATGAATGCTAACTTGACTAATTGTAGAAGAAGACTTTTGTATTTCTTTCTCTGCTTCCCTTGCCATTGCCATAGCATCTCTGAAGCCATAAAGCGATGAATAAGCAAAATGTGTTCATCCACAGGATTTCGTAGAGTAATAGTTAAGATGATTACTGGATCAACATATCTGGGGGCATGGAGACTTGAACCTGGAGCAATACTTTTCCTTGCAATGTGTGCTGAGTTAAGCGCTCAACTGTCATTTTCTGCATCGCATTAATCCTTCAGCATGCATGCATATGGTTTTCGCCATTACTAATGAACTAAGTGATAATCTTGAAAATTATAATATTGAATATAGGGAAGTAAATATAATTATTTTCCCTGTTCCAATTGCTTAAATTAACTTTGTCCTTCCATTCACTTCTGTTTTACTGGTTTAGGTTTCAACTATAATTTACAAATTCACCCGGAAACATTAAGGATGTTACTTCACTTTGTACACATTTTCCTTCATTTGCACCTCCTACTCTTCTTTTACACGCTAATATTATTCTATTTTTGTTTAAAGAAGTTTACAACTTAAGCAGCATAAAGCCTGACAGATTGAGAGTGAGAATCTTTACCTCCTGAAACATTGATGAAATTACATGAGAAACAACAGCTTCTGCATCACGATGTGTGAAATTCTTTACATTCTGACTGTCCTTATACTTCAAATTCTTTCTCTGGTCCATCTCAGAGGCACCGCATGAAAAAGAAGGATCTATACAACACAAATTCTAAGAAAGATTTAGTAGCAGTGGCCAAAATTGGTGCAATTCAAGAAGGTCGAGACGGTGAGGCAAAAATCTTCCACAAGTAAACCTTTGTTCAGATCAATATTAATCTATATTCCCATTTGAGGGAGAGTTACTTGAAAGATTTTGGCAATAGATGGCCAAAAAATACTCTTCAAAAGTTCTACCCCGGCATTAATAACTACAAGAGATGCATGTAATGGCCATTTGTAGGGAGATGAAATATCCACTCAAAGAAATAATGGTTACTCAAGATTTAGAAACCAAAATTTATATAATGCAATAAAAATGCAGCAATGAATATAAAGAAAGTATTATAAGGTACCTATGTGAATAAAAACTTCAGCAATTTGATTATGAGATTTCTGAATTTTTTGACGCACATTCTCACCAATATCATGTGCAGCACTAACGCTTAGAAAGGGATCTACCTGAAATAGCATAACAATGGATTAGTTGAACAAGACAAAAGTTTAAGTGCAACCAGCTGTATAACTAGTGAGAAAGGAAAATTTGAGTTTATTTTTATGGACTACAGGACCTTATTGTCAGCCCTTAGGCTTGACGAAGGTGTTGAACTGGGTATTAAAAACTGCAACACGAGGCAATGGAGAAGCCCAACACAAACGCCTTTTTCAAGATGAACTAAATTACAACCCAAACCGTTCTACAGTAAAGCTTAGGAGTGATAAATCAAGAGCACGCTATACCAAGCATAAAGTTAACACAATACAAACACTCTATAAAGCCCAAGGCCAACAAATCACAACCTTTCCAACACATGCCTTGCAGTGAGACAACTATCCCTCTGAACATTGAGAATAAAACACACAACTTCCTTACAAACCAGGTAAAGGTGGCATAAAATGACAATAAATACATAGAGGGAAACAATACAATCTCCAAGGATTGGAAAATATATAATTTAAACAACGGAGATGGAAAAAATGCTACGACCAACAGCTTGCTAAGTGGAGAATAAATGCAAAATGATTGGTTTGAATTTCCTTACAGGTGCACTTCAAATATTCTTAAATAATCTTGCAATATAAGCACACACTTAAACCCTCTCTTCTATTACATGCTTGCTAAAAAATTTGAGAGAGGTTCAGTAATGATAACGTTGTGCCTAAGGGATGGTGTTGATAGCAACCAAAAACCCAAAGACCAACAATAATAACCTTCTATCCTTTGAGACCAAATATATTAAAAACCCCACTCGGCCTTTTTTAAGAAACAAGCTATTATCGTTTGTCAAGTCATGGTCATGTCATACTATCGTTTGATCATATCATACAATTAGTCATGATCATATAGTATTATTCAGCATTGTACAATGCATTTGGCATGACCATATCAAACAATCAAGCGATTGTACCAAATGATCAAGCTGCATTAACAGGTTAAATAGAATTAAAGAATTTGGAATAATGTAATATACGATATGCATCCAAAAATAATTTAAATATGTGCAAAATGACAATATCTATGTACCTGAAGGATACTCTTGAGGTTTGCATACAAAATATGCTATTTAGAATAATGAACAAAAGTGTCCAAATTAAAGATATAACACCTAAATAAAGTAAGATTTCGACCATGACATAGAAATGATATTTGAATAAGTTGTCAATGCCAAACATAAATAAAAACATATATGTGACACGTTATCTAAGTATTCATAATAAATGGTGTCATTTACTTAAATCAAGGAACCTATTGGTCGAAATGGTGAAGTCAAATCCATTAGGGCCAAACGTTATCCTTAAAATGGAATTGATATTTTAAATATGATTCACATGCTAAACATAGGTTTGCACAATGAATGTAAGTTTTTTTCCAGATAGAACATATTCACAATGGAATTTTCATCATTAAGGCTCAAATTGCTAAATGCAATTCTAAATTAATTCAAATTTGATCACAAAAACAATCCAATATCATAAACATGATTATATATTAAAACCTACAATCTTAATCAATTTTCTTAAGATTAATCTATGGAACCTTTTGTCTATGTTGAAGGATTATACAAAGAGTACATAAGTGTTTGCTATTGATGGCTCGTTCAAGCTTATTATATTCATGAAGTGAATTGTATAAGTTATCACATGAACTTTGTAAATGTCATAACTCTTGAATAGAAAATAGATATCCAAACAAAATCTTTAAAATAAACACTATGAAGATGAAAACCAGTGACTCAAGCAAGTCCTTAGAGAATCTTCACATGCTAAATCCTTGAGCTTAGTAGTAGGGTTTCTAAATCTAAGATTAAGTGCTGAAGTCTTCCAAGAAATTGGTTATCTAGTGTTATCTAAGTAATAGGAGTAAATAAAATATCAGACAATATAAAAAATACTTAAAAATTCTGTTATCATAAAAAACTTTGGCATCAGCAATGTGCCAAACAGCTTCAATGACATCAAAGGATGCACCCAATTGTAATAACCATCAAGTTACTGTGAGGTGAGAGATGCCAAAGGGATTGATGTAGCTGTGCTGCTCCTGAGTCAAGCCATGCAGGAGGAGGCTAACTAGAGATTTTAACCTTTCAAAAGGAAGGGGTTAGGCATGTCTTTCACTACAGAGAACCCAAGCTGTCGGCAAGTGACAAAGATGTTTTTCACCAATGGAATTGTCACTGCTTGATGTCCATCACATTATAACAGAAAGCTACATGGCAGACAAATATGTCGAGTTCTGCATTATGGCAACAGACCTGACCAGGTAAATAAAAAAGCAATTGTCAGAATATAGTTTTGGATGGTCAGATATTCACGAACTCCCAACACTGGAGTGGCAAGCAACAATTCATTAAGGTGCTCAAACTGGAAGCAGTGGGCCACAACCATTTAAAGAGTGAGTTAAAGACCTGGGCCATGCTGATATCAGCAAAGACTGGAGCAAATTACAGCTCTTTATATGATGTTGAGGTAGTTTGAGGGTGAAGCAACATCAACAATGGCATTTAGGTCAAGAAAAGGATGGCTTTAGATAAAGGCAATTATAATACCTGATGCTCATCCGCATTAAGTACGAATTTTCATTATTATGTGAAATAAATTCAACGTAGCTTGAAATTGAGATATAAATACAAACTCGAATAGAGCTAAGTGATGAATTTTGGTACTTGCCGTAAAATTTTCAAAATATTTGTCGAATTTTAATTAATATTTTAAATTTATTAGAAAAAAAACTTTATTAAGTTTATTTCTTTTTAATAACCTGGACACATTCTCCCAAAGTTTCCAAAACCGCGTTTCAGGGTTTCATGAAAGGAGCAAGCGAAGAAGGCGGTCATGTGGAATCCCGACACCGAAAGGCTGCAATACCCAAACGAAAACCCAGTTGAACAAGATGCAGGATATTCGCCATTGGGAATTGATGGAAAGCAAAGTTTGCAATTAAACAAAATAAAAACAATATAGAAAAAATAATACATATATATACATGTAAGAAGAGTTGTTGCTACTATTAAGAAATTCCATGACTTTTTCTGTGCCAAAAAAAGACCACCTTGAAGGTTATAAGTGAGAAAGCTTCTTTTTAGTTAGGAACAAGAAGTTCTATCCAAAGAGAACTTTATTTTTGGTTGTAATTAATAAAATATTTCAACAAAATTGACATGCAATTTTTAAGGTATAAACAATTGTCATTATGTTCCCAACAAATAAAAAATTGAGAAAAATAAGAAAAACAGAAAGAGTTGCCAAAGTGTGACAGAATTCAAAAAAAAGTATATAAAGTCAATTTTTAAATATGATTCTTTCCTTTAAATGATATGTGTAAGGTGTTATAAACCATGGGAATCAATTTGAAAAAGAATATAATTCCTTGTAGGAAACAAAGAGAAAAAAAGAAAGGACAAGAAATTGAGAGATGTCAAGAACAGGAGTGAAATACAATAAAAAAAGATACAAGATGAGCATATGACATGTATAAGATAAAGATAACAATCTCAAATACCCTATTAAAAAAGAAAAGCGAATACAAAGTGAAATTTCTTTGGACTTGTCCCTATGATTTCATATATATGATGAACTCTAACACATGATGTTGATCATGATAGATACTGGTTTTATACTGAGCTATGAGATAACATCAGAGATCTCCTTCGTTATCATTAACATTTAGTGTATGATCAATATACGAAGATAATATGTGATTGATACAACTGGCCAACTATGATATGTCTACAATTAGAGGTCTGGTGATAATGTGATGAGATACAAGATATGAAATGAGATATAATTAAAACATAAGGTATAATCATATGAGAAACATCTAGGCCTACTTAAAAAAGAAAGAAAGAAATGTTATAAAGAAATGAAAAAAAATATGCAACATGTAAAAAAAATATAGATTATATATACAAAAATATGTGTGCACACTTTTATAACATGTTTATTTCTATTTTTAGTTTATTATATTATAAGTATTGTTGATATGTCATGTTGATATTATGCTTATTGTATTAAATATTATAATTTTATTACACATTACTATTTATTCATACAAAATTTACTTGCTAAACATTTTATGCTCTCTCCAACTCACATTATAGAATGTCACAGATTCATAGAAAGAGAATACTTAGAATGACATGTGAGGTTTGTGATTATGATATTCTATACATATTGATGATGTTACTAATATTACATCTCTATTGAAGATGGAATATGTATGTAATAAATTTGTCGTAACTCTTTTAATAAAAAATATTTAAATATGAAAGTAATCTATTATTTATTTTCGTCATCCTCATCATAGTGATATTGTGTCCTCAAATATTGTTGTAGATTCTCTGATGTTATAGTACTATTAGTCAATAATAATAGTAATTAATAAGTCGGGCGTGATAGGGTGTTATCAGAGCAAAGATTTACTAAAATTTGGAATTTGAGCGAGGACACTAGCATAGTATATATAATAAACCTATTCCAAAATAATCTATCATTGCATAAATATGACATTTTGTGAAAATATTGAATATTGATATGTGAAAATTTATTGAATAAAAAATACAAATAAGGAGATCAAAAAGAGAAGGATTTGCAAATGTACAAGGATCTAATAATCTGAATATTCCAATACAAGTGACATTGTCGTCCTCAAAACAAATGAGTGTACAGGAAAAAAATTTCTTGATAAAATTGTTAATTAGTTCCATCATATACATCCTCACTTTATTAGAGGTTCAAATCATCTTCTAGTAGAAATATGGGTAGAAAATATGACTAAGATTTTTTATAACATAGATTGTATAAAACATAGAAGGGTTCCTTTAGCTACCAAAATGCTAGAGGATGATGCTATAGAATAGAGAGAATCATGCTATCAAATTAAATTATCTAGCAACCTATGAAAGAAATTACATGGCAAAAATCTATTAATGATTTTGAAAAGTGCTATATTCTTATGTCTATATGAAAAAAGATGCAAGTAAATCTATCAGAGTTGGCTAAGAATGACTTTACAGTGTCTGAATATGAGAAAACATTCAATACTCTAGCAAGGCATATTCTCGACATGATTCAAAAGATCACTATTGTTTTATATTTCACAAGAGCTTAAGGCATGATATCAAAGCTGCTTTGCTTTCATATAGAACTTCTAATTTCTTTGATTTGGCTGAAAATGCCAGACTAATAGAACAAAATTTGCAAATGTCGAAATCTCATAAAAAGGAAGAGCAGAAGAAAGAGGAAACTCAAGTAGTAAAGAACACTTCTTATAAAAAAAGGTTTTAAAAAGTTGCAATGTAAGAAATTTAGTTATGAAAAATCAAGATCTAGTGTTAGTAATAGCAAAACAGATACACTAACCACTTGAAAGATCACTCAGTGTTCAAAATGCAACAAATTTCATCAAGGAACTTGTTGATGCATACTTAACAGGTAGATCTAATGTTTTACACATGGAGAGACAGACCATATTGCTAGGGTATGTCCCTAGGCTAGAACTGTATCTAAGACGGCTTCAACACCTATTAGTTTTGTTGATAGTATAGGTGAAGCAAACAAAGATAGAGACATTATATCTACCTTAGAGTCTAGAGGTGCTAATAAAAGACAAGTAACAAATAAGGGTGGTCAGTTGAGAGTTTATGCAATATCATAACATGATTCAAAAGATCACTATTGTTTTATATTTCACAAGCGCTTAAGGCATGATATCAAAGCTGCTTTGCTTTCATATAGAACTTCTAATTTCTTTGATTTGGCTGAAAATGCCAGACTAATAGAACAAAATTTGCAAATGTCAAAATCTCATAAAAAGGAAGAGCAGAAGAAAGAGGAAACTCAAGTAGTAAAGAACACTTCTTATAAAAAAAGGTTTTAAAAAGTTGCAATGTAAGAAAATTAGTTATGAAAAATCAAGATCTAGTGTTAGTAATAGCAAAACAGATACACTAACCACTTGAAAGATCACTTAGTGTTCAAAATGCAACAAATTTCATCAAGGAACTTGTTGATGCATACTTAACAGGTAGATCTAATGTTTTACACATGGAGAGACAGACCATATTGCTAGGGTATGTCCCTAGGCTAGAACTGTATCTAAGACGGCTTCAACACCTATTAGTTTTGTTGATAGTATAGGTGAAGCAAACAAAGATAGAGACATTATATCTACCTTAGAGTCTAGAGGTGCTAATAAAAGACAAGTAACAAATAAGGGTGGTCAGTTGAGAGTTTATGCAATATCATAACATGATTCAAAAGATCACTATTGTTTTATATTTCACAAGCGCTTAAGGCATGATATCAAAGCTGCTTTGCTTTCATATAGAACTTCTAATTTCTTTGATTTGGCTGAAAATGCCAGACTAATAGAACAAAATTTGCAAATGTCGAAATCTCATAAAAAGGAAAAGCAAAAGAAAGAGGAAACTCAAGTAGTAAAGAACACTTCTTATAAAAAAAGGTTTTAAAAAGTTGCAATGTAAGAAATTTAGTTATGACAAATCAAGATCTAGTGTTAGTAATAGCAAAACAGATACACTAACTACTTGAAAGATCACTCAATGTTCAAAATGCAACAAATTTCATCAAGGAACTTGTTGATGCATACTTAACAGGTAGATCTAATGTTTTACACATGGAGAGAGACCATATTGCTAGGGTATGTCCCTAGGCTAGAACTGTACTAAGACGGCTTCAACACCTATTAGTTTTGTTGATAGTACAGGTGAAGCAAACAAAGATAGAGGCATTGTATCTACCTTAGAGTCTAGAGGTGCTAATAAAAGACAAGTAACAAATAAGGGTGGTCAGTTGAGAGTTTATGCAATATCATAGCAGAAGGAATCTCACTCCAATAATGTTATATCAAATACATTATTTTTTTAACATATTCTAGTATCAGTTCTTTTTGATAATGAAACATCTTACTCATTTATTTTTTAGTATATATATGATACTCTATTTGTGAAGTTATAATTTTTGAAAACTTTATTATTAGTTAAATTACCTAATAATATTGAAATTAGAGCTAAAAAATATGTCAATAAACATATAGATATACAAAGGAAAGAATTTTCTGTTCAAATAATTCTATCTTTGAAAAAATTTGATATTATTTTGAAAATAGATTAATTACTAAAACATCAATTAAAAATTGATTGTATAGAGAAAAGAGTAAAGTTGAAAACCTAAACTGATGAAAAAGTGATTTATTATGAAGAGAGAAAAAATTGCTTTTATATCTATGTTAAAAGATCAAATTACTATTAAAAAGATTTAAAGGGTTCTTGTTATTGTGATGATCAAAAATAAAAAATTTGAGAAGTCTCGTGATATCTCTATTATTTGTGAATATCCATATGTGTTTTCAAAAGAATTATCAAAATTATTCCCAAAAATAGTGAAATAAATTTGAAATCCAACTAGTGTCAGAAACAGAGCCTGTATCTAAAACACCATATAGAATGACACTTAAAGAATTACAAAAAAAGAAAATCCAGATTTAAAAATTATTGGATAAAGGTTTTATTAGACAGAGTATCTCCATAGAGAGCACCTATTTTATTTGTAAAGAAGAAATATGACAGTTTACAAATGTGTATTAATTATAACGAATTAAACAAAATCACTATCAAGAATTGATATCCTTTATCTCAAATCGATAATTTATTTAATCAATCATAAGGGTACTATAATGTTTTCAAAAATAGATTTGAGGTCTAATTATCATTAGTTGAAAATAAAAAAAAAACATATCTGAGATAATTTTTAAGACTAAGATATGGATATTATGAATTTTTACTATTAGCCTAACAAATACACTTATAATATTTATGGACTTGATGAATAAAATATTCAAGTAATATCTAGATAAGTTTGTGGTTGTGTTTAGTATTGATATTCTAGTATATTCTAAAAACACTAAGGATCATGTTAAACATCTGCATATCATGCTACAGACTTTGCATACATATCAATTGCATACTAAATTTTTAAAATGTGAATTCTAGTCATCCAAAATTTTATTTTTAAGCCACATTAGTACAGAAGAAATTTCAATTGATCCTCAAAAATAGAGAACGTAGGCACAACCAAAAGAGCTCAAGGGACATTCCACAGATATATCAAGGATCCAAATTTTAAATCTATTCTCAATGAAGTCAAGATGGAAAGCTACTTGAATATTGCATTTGGAATTAGTTGTATTGCAATATGCAACACAAAGATAAGGTGAAATCAATTCAAATAGTCGTATATCCAAAATTGATGGTAGCTTTAATGTGACAAAGTCTATCCAAAATTTTCAAAGGTACACAGATGTCGAAAGTTCAGTTCAAGGATAAGTATTATGTTGCACAATGAAGTCTACCAAGAAATAATGACTTTAATTTTCTCTACCAAGTCCCTGAAAACCATGGAAGAATATCTCAATAAATTCCATTGATGATTTACTTATTATAGGGGTAAACAACAATTATCCATATGTGGTGGTCAATTGATTCTAAAAGATCACAATATTGGATAGCAAGCCACCATGAAATCTCCACTAAAGAAGAAAACTATCTATTTTTTAAAAATGTTTTGAGTGTATTTTGGCCATCCTCAATTACGTCGCATAAGGATGGCCAATTTTTATGTGACGTTTGGCATGCAAAGCAGACAAAAAATTTGGAATGGAGTCAATCCTTACCACATTTGGAATGGAGTTCAAGTTGAAAGGGAGCTTGGAGCTGTTAAGGAGTTTGCTCGATAACAGGTACAAAAAATTCATGAGATGTCGAGCGGTAGCTGATCAAGTCACAACAAAGATATATTGAAAGGCAAAGTCAACATCAAGATGAAAAAAATTGAAGATAATAACCTTGCATCGTTAATATCACCAAGTAAAAGTTAAAAGGTGAAAAAAGAAAGCCAACTTATCAAATACGAGTATTACCCCAAAAAGTCAATGACAATACTTATCAACTTGAGCTATCATCATATATAGCTATATATTTGGTGGTGTGCCAAAAACTTTAACCATATGCTAACAATTTTGATGAGGAACCACACAACATACTTGACAATGTGGTGCTTCAGGTAATAGAAATCACCTTCCTTAGAAGCCAGTTGACAGCCTCAATAGGACCAACCTGAAACATTCCACTTCTCTGCACATTTTATTCTTTGCCTCTTTGACCACTCAAAACACTAAGCCTCTTGAAAAACAGTAACCGAATTAAGCATCAGAAAATCCTCAACAGGTAACCACCCAATAAAGCTCTCTTTCAGATGGAGCACCATCTTCCCCCAGTCAAAAACCTAGTACTCACAGACTTTCACATACTCTGGATGTCGAACAATCTCCATCACATATCCAGATGGTCATTTTTTGCAATAACACTTGGATACTAATCAATGAATTCAACATATCATCCCAAATTATTCTTCTCTCAATAGAAAGCTGTGGTAGCATTCCAGCAAATAATGAAAACTAAACTGGTTATTAAGCAACATTGTCACAATTTCAAGGTTGTTTAAAAAGTAGTTAATAGATTATTCCAGCCAATAAAAATTTGTAAAAGTAGATTCTACCCAAAAGAAAGGAAAATACCACAAATACTATCATTCTACAATTACCCATGCTACAAACTTAGAAGTAAAATTAATTCTCCAAAACTATTCAAGTGAGGCCTCAATATGATTTCAGTAGCCATAGGACAACTTTATAAAGATAAAAAACAAGGACATAAGGAAATAAGTATCATACCTCAATATGCACATCGAGATACAGAAATGATCCAGCTTTTCTTCCTCTTAAACGGTGGCAACCCTGTAGCAGAACAGTGCACAATCAATAGCAGAAGATTGAAGTGTTTCGTGCCAAGGAAATCCCACAAGAGGGGGGGGTGAATTGTGTATTTAAAATTTTATGAATTTCGAAATTAAACTTAAAAACCTTTAAGCAAGAGTAAAGAGAGTTGAACACACAAATTTTTAAGTGGTTCGACTCAAAACCGAGTCTACGTCCACCCCCAACCGGTGTTGGGAAAAATCCACTAAATGCACCGATTACAAGTGAGGTTTTTCCTACGGTTCACCTCAAACCTACTTGAGTTTTTACCGGGCTCAACTCAAACCCGGGGCTTTTGCACAACTGCCGGGATGCCCTTGCCCCAAAACGAAAAGTACGAAAAATTGGCAAATAACTTAAGAGAAATAGGAGAAAAGAGGAGGCACACACAATCGACAAATTAGAGGGATAGAAATTGAGAAACAATTCAAAAATCTCTAATTCCAAAAGCTTTCTTGCCGCTTTGCTATTTGAGCTTGGATGCACCGTTTTTGCTTGAGTGCTCGAATTTTGAGATCTGAAATCTTTGGAAAATTTAGCAAAGGTTAAACTGAAAAATACATAAATTTTCCCTATTTATAGAGCTTAAATTTGAGCTCTAAAAACACCCCCAACGGCTCCAAAAATTAATTAGCCGTTTGGGCAACGGACGGAAAGCAGCCACCGTCCGATCAGGGCCCAAAAACGAACGGCGCAGATTGATTTACGCATTTTACCGTTCGGGCTTAATCCAGAGCGTTGGATCCGGGCGAGTAATCGAACGGCACGGATTAAATCTCGCTATTACCGTTTTCGCGATTTAATCCCGTGCGTAGGATCCGGGCGCTGAATGAACGGCGCCGATTAAACGGCCGTTCGATTTTGATCTGGAGCATTGGATCCGCGCGGTGAACGAACGGCGCCGATTAACCTTGCGAAGCAGCCGTTCGAAACAATTCTCGCCCGTTGGATCTGGTCGGGCTTGATCTGCGCCTTTGGATCCTGCCGAAGTTATAAGGTGGGATTTTTAGTCCCACACTGCAGAAATGAAATTGGCGCATTGCTTTATAAAGAATTTGCGCCCTGTAGCTTTCGAGCCTCTGTGGGGCTGGCTCCCCCCTTCCTTGACCGGGACTTCACCACCTGGTTCGGATTGACTTAGCCAAGCATTGTTCATTGACCGTTGACCGCGCTGCAGTTTGACCTAGCCGAGCTCCTCTCGGCGGGCTTTGGGCGGGCTTGGCTTAGCCAGTCACTGTTGATTTGACCGTTGACCAACGCTAGCCGAGCTCCTCTCGGCGGGCTTGGTGCGGCCTTTCCGGGTCAACCAAATTTTTTATTTTTAGATTAAATTTTTAATTTCTAAAAGACCTGGACGGGCTGTTTTCGCGCCGGGTCGACCCGCCCATTGCTACAGTGTATTTTCCCGAGACTTCGGCTGTTTTAGGGTATTTTTGACGAATTTTTGTGCCAATAATTTGAATATAAGTGTATAAAAATAATTTTATATTCTTATAGTATTATAAGTTATTTAAATAGCTATGAAAAGAAATTCATGAAAAACAATTCCAAAATAATATTAAAAAATAAAAAACCAATGTCTATACATTTTGTCAAATATGCTTGACCCAAAAATCAAAATTCAGTATTAAATAAATTTAAAATATTTTTAAATGTTAATACTACTAGTGTGCCTCATAATCTCAAAGTTTGGACATATCAAATTCAAGAGAAATAAAAAGAAATTCAATTATAAAAAATCTTGTGCATGTCTCAAATTTCCTTGAAGTATGCCATGACCTCAAGGCCCTTAGAGACCATTATTTTAGACATCTAAAATACATGGCTTGATTTAATTAATTATTAACAATTTTACTTAAAATCAAGCCCAAATAAAATATACACATTTATGCTTGACTCATCAAACACAAGGGTGTAACAATCTCCCCCTTTTGATGATGGCAAGACATAAATGTTTTAAATAAAAATAAGTGTTTAAAATACAATTCATAGGGAGAAAAAAATATGCTCCCCCTATCTTGATGCATATTATGCTCCCCCTCACTTCTAACTATTCTCCCCCTTTGACACCATCAAAAGGGAGTGAACCCTAAGCAATGTCTAAAATTCCTTATTATTCTCTCAATGTTTGAAATAGCTCCGATGGTAAGGGTTTGGTAAAAATATCAGCCAATTCAAGCTTAGTAGGAACATACTCTAATTCTACTAATCCTTTGGCCACTTGGTCTCTAATAAAGTGATATCTAACATCTATGTGCTTAGTTCTAGAATGATGAATTTGATTCTTAGCTAATGCTAATGTACTAGTATTGTCAATTCTAATAGGTATATGTGTGACTTCTAAACCATAGTCTTGAAGTTGTTGTCTTAACCATAGTATTTGAGCAACACAACTTCCAGCTGCAACATATTCAGCTTCTGTTGTTGACAAGGCTATACAATTTTGTTTTTTGCTTGACCATGAAACAAGACAATGTCCTAAAAATTGACATGTTCCTGATGTGCTCTTCCTATCCACTCTAGATCCTCCAAAATCTAAATCTGTATAGCCAACGAGCTCACAAGAGAGTTCATTTCTAGGATACCATAATCCTAGTGTCATGGTTCCCTTTAAATATTTGAAAATTGCTTTAACAGCTTTCAAATGACTTTCCTTTGGGTTTGCTTGGAACCTAGCACATAATCCAACACTGAATAGAATGTCAAGTCTACTAGCTGTAAGGTACAATAAAGATCCTATAAGTCCTCTATAAAATCTTTGATCTATTGTTTTCCCTTGTTCATCTAGATCTAAATGAGTGGATTGATTGATGGGAATTTTCCTAATTTTCATATTCTCATAGCCATATTTTTTAAATATTTCTTTCAAGTATTTTGTTTGAGAAATGAAAATACCATCTTTTAGTCGTTTTATTTGTAGCCCTAAGAAAAAATTTAGCTCACCCATCATACTCATTTCAAATTCCTTAGTCATAAGATCTCCAAATTCTCTACACATTTCTTCTTTTGTGCTACCAAAAATAATATCATCAACATAAATTTGAACAATTAATAAATCATCTCCTAATGACTTTAGAAATAATGTAGTATCCGATTTACCTTTTCTAAAGCCACTATCTACTAGATAGTTACTCAACCTATGGTACCATGCACGTGGAGCTTGCTTGAGGCCGTAAAGAGCTTTCTTAAGCTTATAAACATAATTACTTTGTGCATGATCCTCAAAACCTGGGGGTTGTTCTACAAACACATCTTCTTCTATTATCCCATTCAAGAAAGCACTTTTTACATCCATTTGAAACAGCCTAAAGTTTTTATAACATGAATATGCTAGAAGTAATCTAATTGCTTCTAACCTAGCTACGGGTGCAAATGAATCCTCAAAATCAATACCTTCTATTTGACTATATCCCTTAGCAACAAGTCTAGCCTTATTCCTAATTATTACACCATTTTCATCTAATTTATTTTTATAGAACCATCTAGTACCAATTACTTGTTGATCACTAGGTCTTGGTACTAATTCCCAAACTTGATTTCTTTCAAATTGGTCTAGCTCTTCATTCATAGCTTGAACCCAATAATCATCTGCAAGGGCTTCTTCTATAGAACTGGGTTCAAAAAATGACACAAAGGCACTATAATCTATATCTCTAATTGAAGCTCTAGTCTTCACTCCTTGGTTCACATCTCCTATAATCAAATCCTTTGGATGTGAGGTTGCAAATTTCCATCCTTTAGATAAATTATTTTCTTTTTCTTTCTCTCTTTCTATTTCTAGATTTTCCATTTTTTCTTTATCTAAATCTAGATTCTTTACTAATTCTATTTCATCTTCTAAATGCTTTTCACTAACTAGTTGAATTGTCTCATCAAACACAACATGCATTGTTTCCTCTATTTTATGTGATTCTTGATTAAAAACTCTATATGCTTTTCTAATTGATGAATACCCTAAAAAGATTCCTACACTTGCCTTTTCATCAAATTAAGATTTGGTTTCTTCTTCCTTAGCAATTCATAAGGAGTTTTCTTCAACTTTGGTCTCAAATTAACCCTATTTATGATGTAACACGCCGTGCTAATAGCTTCGGCCCAAAAGTATTTGGGTAAGTTATATTCGGCTAACATGGTTCTACCCATCTCAACTAATGTTCTATTCTTTCTTTCTACAATGCCATTTTGTTGTGGTGTATATGGGCATGTGAATTGATGTTTGATTCCTTTCTCTTTACAAAACTCACTAAAATATTCATTCTTAAATTCACTCCCATTATCACTTTGCATACAAATTAATTTTAGACTATGTTGTCTTTCTAACTCTCTAATCAAATCTTCAAAGTTCTCAAAGGCTTCATTTTTATGTCTAAGGAAAAACACCCAAGTATATCTAGAAAAATCATCAACTATAACAAATCCGTATTGTTTTCCTCCTAAACTCAAAGGTTGTATTGGACCAAAAAGATCTAAGTAGATTTTTTCTAAAGGTCTACTAGTTGTTAATTCATTTTGAGATTTGAAAGAGGATTTAACTTGTTTTCCCTTTTGGCAAGATTCACACAACTCCCAATTTGACTTGCTTGGTTTTGGAAAGCCTCTTACTACATCTAATTTTGAAATCTTCTTCAAGGTGGAGTATCCCACATGGCCTAATCTTCTATGCCATAATGAATTCTCATTAGATTGGGTCACTAGGCATTCCAAACCACTAGCTTCTAGTTGTCCAAAACTAATTACATATGTATCATATTTTCTTTTACCTATAAGTAGTTCAACATTATTTTTCATGATTTTGCATGCTTTTGTATTAAAAACAATATCAAATCCATTATCACAAAGTTGACTAATACTAATCAAATTAAATTCTAAGCCTTCTACTAAAAATACATTTGAAAGGGTAAAGTTTGTCGTACCTACATCTCCAATTCCTATTATTCTTTTCTTTGTGTTGTCTCCTAGGGTCACCTTCCTTTCTCTTGTCATAACTTTTGAGAGTTCTAAAATAATTTGTAACGGATGTGATACCTTATTGAGTATTTCAGATGAGAGAACAAACCTCAAAACTTTGCAAAATATTATGAAAGTCAAAATATATTTCTTTTATGATGTTTCAAATTTCTATAATAATCTGATTTTGAGCTCCATTGAATTTTTCAATCATGTCTTCCAATGGAATTCTTAATCTTCCAAGTGTTATATGTTATGTTTTATTTAGGCATTACCTTTGCCCTTATCAAATAACTCATCTTGTCTCTCTTCTTAATTATCAATAAAATATATTACATTATTCTCCAAAGTTATTATTATTCATCTCATGTATTGTAATTTGGATTGAATGATTATCAAATTGAAAATAAGTAAGAGATAAGGATTTGAAACCGTCAAAACATCAGAAAACTTTGTTGTTAGTGATTTTGGCATTAAGCTTGCCATTGGTCAAGTTGCTGATAGAGTTTTTTCTTATGCAACAACCTTTTGTTATCAAACTATAAGAATTTTCCACTATTGGAGAGGAGAAAAAAAAACTAATAATCTTAATTAAATTACAAAAATGCATCTGTCCACTAAGAATAAGGCTCCTGAAATGCTTCTATTCAATGGGAAAGTTTCTACAAAGCATCTAGAAGTGTCTTCTAAAGTTTCTATCTGCTGAGAATAGAGCTTCTAAAATGCTTTTGTCCACTGGGAGAGTTTCTAAAAAGCATTTGGAAGCATCTTCTAAAACATCTAGGAAATGTCTTCCAAAATGCTTTCGGAGATGTGCCTTAGCCTCATGGAATTATCGTTGTCCACCCATTGGAATTGTCTTTGTTCGTCTTCCAATTCTTCAGAAGCCCTAAGAAGTATCAAATCAAGTGATCTATATCCTTAATCTATGCTTTGTAAATGATAAGTTTAAAAAAACAACCATGGATATCAATCCAATCCTTCATATCTCATCTAATCCCAACAAAATTGATAAAATTCATCTTAAAACCCTCCTTATCTTCAAGCATTTGAATCCCCAATAAATTCCAAGTACAAATTAAGTATGCATAATCAAACTACCTGCCTCCAAGTTTTAATGATTTGATTAGGTCTTTACTAGAATAGTAGAAAAACACCCATTGTCGCCAACTTCTAATCTAAGAATTGAATGCCCTTAATCTTCTAATGCCTTTTTGCATCTCTCTAATCCTGATTAAGATAAATCCCCTAATCATTGACCTAATAATGATTTGATCCACAACTAAATCTAGTAGATTGGACAAACTATTCAAATACAAAATTAGAAATAAAAAAATCCTGAAATGACAATCTTTGTGATCAACAAATCTGAGTGAGAATTAGAATTAGAATTAGAATGATTTAATTTAGTATTTGCATTAAGCTAGTAATTCCTAGTTTAACTAACATGGATAATTTTATCTTTTCTGTCTCAATTGACAATCTAATCAAATTTAAGAACAAAATTATACAAGTAATTGGTTCTCTATTAGATCGATTGAACCAAACATTAGTTGTCCTGCTAGATTTTTTTTGCTTAACTAATCAAAATTTTAACCAACTGATCTATTTAGGTTTTTATTAGTTCAATGGCCAGTTGGGTTAGACATAAAAATCAAACCAAACGTGATATGCATTCCAAATCGAATCAACAAATCCATCCCATGGCCATTTTTAAATGGCATGGATAAACAAAAAACTTATTTTAGTTCAATTGATGGATTATTGAAAGGCAATTAGAAGATTTTTTTTCCCAACTTGATTGAGAATTTAGTAATCAAAGATATATGGGGTATTAATCCTTTATGCATTTATAACAATTTAATGTGTTATAGGAAACACACCAAAAAATATTAAAAAATGATTTGAACTAAAAAAATGTGTTTTTCCTATTCATAATATTCCTTATTCCTCTGCTCTAACACTTCTCTTTTATGACATTTTAGCTTTCTTATTCATCTTATTCCATAAATTCTTATGCCATATCGTCATCATTCCCATACATTTTTTATTCTTCAATAAGATTTTTTTTAAATACCAAACTGGGCTTATTATTTATAATCAACAATTGCTGAGTACAAAAATGACCTCTCATAAGAATTGCATCAAAAGCAAGGGAAGGGATATACTGCTATCCAACCTGAAATAAAAAAAGGACACCACATTGGAACCAAAATCTGCCACATTATTTGCAGTTCTAATAACATGAAATACAAAAACAGAAGTGAAGGTCGCCAATGTCATCATGCAGTCCCCCAGCATGGTGTCAAGGTCCCTATGGATAAGGGCATTGGAGAGGTTAGCCACAACAGCAAAAACATCACCCCATAAGAGAAGCAGCTAGAGATATGGCAAGAAGTGCAGCATAGAGCTTCGTGATGGCAAGGTGATTAGATGGGTAGCCCAAGTAGGAACATACCTATCCCAACTATCCTAAGTGAACCCAGCAATGCTAATCAAACCACCACCATTGACAAACCAATCAAAGATAACCTTGATCCAGCCTGCAGGTAGGGGATACCACCAAGAGAGAAATGAGGAGAGAGGCCTAAAGGAAAAAAGTGGACCCGATTCTACAAACTAATAAGGGCAAATAGAGAGAAAGCCTTCAAACGGATTTGAGCAGGTAAGGATGGGATGGAATAAATTGGTTTGCTATTAACCTTGGCATTTATGTTTTTCCGTATCCAATAGAGAGCAGAGATTGTGATGAAAGCCATATAACTCGACCAATCCCAGATCAAAGTAACCTGCATGTTAGGCACGATCATAGAGAGGTTCACTGGTTAGTGGCTAGTCAGTGGGACAACAATAAGACTACAAAAAA
This sequence comes from Vanilla planifolia, assembly GCA_023846275.1. Lineage (NCBI taxonomy): Eukaryota > Viridiplantae > Streptophyta > Magnoliopsida > Asparagales > Orchidaceae > Vanilla > Vanilla planifolia. Next base: position 34,919,709 of record CM043869.1, on the reverse strand, counting down.
CCTATACAACACAACTATAGGAGAACAAAGTATGATCAAGAGTTTTTGAGCAATGTCAAACCAAGAGACAAAGGCTATTAGAGGCAATGTTCTATCAATAGACAAAATTGAAGGTGAGAATGGCATTGTGGCAAACTCTCCATAAGAAGGCTCTCATTCTTGGCTGGGTTTTGGGTTTCCACACCCAGGAGACAATAGCATCTTCTACATTGGTTATGATATTATATAAGTGTGTCATGGGGGCACAAGCATAGCATGTTTAGATCCTAGGACATGACATCGTCAAAAGGGAGGAAAGGGTAATCCAACAGTAAAATTCTATCATTAAGGGATTCATTAACGTTGGCCATTGGCACTAAAGTTGATGAAGGTGGGCCAAAGATTAAGAGGAGCAGGATGGCACCAACAATTTTTGTTGAACTAAAAGCACACACCCTTGGCAACTTTCTAAATGGTATTATGAACAGCAATGGGAACCCCAAGTTACACGAGTTTCTAGAATGGAGGATCCCTCCTATGCACTTGGAAAGACAAGTTCCCACCCCTATACTTGACCTCCTTCAATGAGATTTATTACTCTGCAAACAAAAACTCCCAAACATTTGTACAACTAGAAGAATATCTAGAACTTGTAGGGTAAAATTCTACAAAAGGAATGCAACACGAAATTGTTTTAAGGAAATTTTATCAATCATAAAACAAATAAAAGCATCAAGTGGGTAGCAATATATTTGATATAAACATCATAGAAGATGGTTGATAAGCATTTTATTGAAAGAAAATGGGAAATGGTAAAAGAGCACCATAATGAATCATCAATAGTTGGCAAATGCCAATAACTCTGACCAAAAGCTTAAACATGTTCAAGACTAATGAAATAGATCCCTAACGATGAGTATTGCATGCACACTAGTACAAGTGATTAACAGTGCACTTCAAAAATAAAATATGCAGGAATATTTAACACTTACCATTACGCCTTCAACTTGAGTAATCGTCTCTCTAATTGGCATTAAAATTGATGAAGGGGCACCAGCATCAACTAATTCCATGACACTGAATCAGCATGCAAAAAATTAGGGGAGATCGTTATCAACAATAGATTTTTAGGCACCAAACCACCAATGGACTAGAAACTGAGTGAATGATCACTTGGTTTACTTTGGACCAGTTAACAGAAAGTAAGCATATTATTCCAGTTAGACATTCAATGATCACTGAATGAGTGGATTTGTTTTTGGCACTAATCAAGCTGACTCAAAGCCTTAGCTGGGCTACCCAGATCATTCCTTCTCAAAATAGAAAAAAAAAAAAAAAAAAACACTTCATGAGCCAACTAAAAACCATGCACCACAAATCCGGACCAATTTTAAGGCAACAAGCTTTTGACAATAACAAAAACAAATCATTACCTCTGATAGCCAGCTTCAATTCCAGCTTTCATAATCATGCCTGACACAACAAGTCCAGCAAGAGGATCTACGAATGGGATTCCTAACAATGATCCCCCTACAATAAAGTGAATAAGTCAACAAATATACCTTCACCTTGCCGTTTAAAAGATGTTGTAGGCAACATGAGCATTGAAAAAGCTTGTCAACGAGTCCTCTATATAAAACAGTCTAGCACATTTTCACAGTGAAGCAAAGGAGAGAAATTGCAATAGCAAGCATAAAATTCAAGAGATGCATGTGACAAGCAAACATAGATAAAAAAGGTGCACAAGAAAAATAAGGGCTCTTGTAATACCATAAGATGAAGCCCACAAAATGAATAATTGGCCAGGAAAATTTTTCACAGGTAAACTACAAAATTGACTTTTTTTTTTGTTGATAGTTCAAGCCTACAGAATTGACTTAGTTTCAGTGTGATATGAAAAAAAAAAAAAACTCTTACATGATGCAAGCATAAATAGGATAGACTCTTTGGGTATAACCCTTCTTTGAACTCCATTCATGCTGTAGCTTTTTGTCTAAAGAGAATGCCCTTATAATGCAAATATTAAAGACAATTAAGATGAGATTATCGTCAGCAATTCAGCTCTAAACATACTTGTAATTAAAATTCAAAATAAATTTACTAATAAGCATGTTTTTGCTTCCTTTTTATAATTTATAATAGCAATCCTTTATAAACTGGATCAGGTGCTCAATTTAACCTTATTCTTAGAAAAAAGGGCTGACAGCATGCACAATAGAGTAGAAGCAAAATTTAAGTATTCTCAAACAATATTTTCAGCAATGATTAACAGTGTGCTAACCGGAGACTCAAATATTTGATACATAGACAAGACAGGGATTAAGGATTAGAGATTAGGGATTATAATGACAATCCTTTATAAACTGGATCAGGTGCTCAATTTAACCTTATTCTTAGAAAAAAGGACTGACAGCATGCATAATAGAGAAACCAAAATTTAAGTATTCTCAAATAATATTTTCAGCAACGGTTAACAGTGTGCTAATGGAAGACTCTAACTATTTGATACATGGACAAGACAGGTAATTAACTTTTATGAGTTTGCATGAAGGCATGGCAAAGAGAGTTGACAGGGATGAGCTTACCGAAAGACAGAAGAATCAGAGAAGAGGACACTACCTTTAACAGTTAATTCAACCAAATTACAATGGCATAGTCTGATGCCCATATTTGATTATTCGTATTTTATCAATTTCAGTGCTTCGATTAGTTTTTTCATGTGAAAACATTATTTGCATCTTGGTGTATTATTTATAAGATTGGCCTAGAGGAACAGGTGTGATGTACTGTTGGTTCAAAATCTGAACTCAATAATTCTGCTAAGAAAAAAATCAGACAACCAATCGCTAGTTAATTGGACTTTTCATCAAACATTTGATAACCAATCCCTTGGACCAGACAATGGCACAACAGAGCACCTTTTAAGTTCCATTAGACCACATATCCAATACCTCAAATATGACAATGGCTACAAAGAACCATTTCACCCTAGTTGATTGGACTAACCGTTCAAATTGCCAACATTCAATAGGGCAGCATCCAATCATGGTGTATCAAAACTCCCAATTTTGCAATTTTCTTTGAATTAGACGTAATAGACATTGTTTTGGGTACCTTATATAGGCGTTAGGGTTAATGACCCTTTCATGCGATTACTGGATGAAATTTTTTTCTTTCCTACAATGATGGTTGTTGCTTGTCAGACTCGATGTGAGAGACATAGCTGGAAATCCTTGTGTGAGACTTGCAAATGACCCTTGTGAGACAAAAGAACAATTTTCTTTATCTTCTTTATCTATATTTCCTTTTAGTGTTTTCCCCTACATTCAATTGAAGCTTCCTAGCAAATTTTCAATGTTGCTTTCAAAACCTTTATGTGAATGCAAACAGTTTCAAGGCTTTTTTATTCATTGGCGATTGGCGATTGGCATTTTATAGATCACATGAATCCGAATAGAATTGCAATCACAAAGAGAAATTCTTAAGTTCTAGATTTTTTTCCTAATTTCTTAAATGAATTTGAACAAGTTGAATGCTAGCCTTGAATGTGTACTCTGAGTTGTTAGTAAATTTATGATTTTCATACTTTATATTTTTTATAGAATACTTTAACCACTGGATCATACATTTGCACATCCGTTTTCTAATTTAAATCTAGGCATAATCCATGTACAAAAGACACAATCTCCATATCATCTTGCTCATTATTTTTGTACCAGATCACAATTTTACAGTATTTCTATACTAGATTGGAATAGGGTTTCTTTTTTTCCATTGATTGCTAGCATGACTACTCATAAAGGTATACAAGTCCACAACATTAACATAGTAATCAATGGCTGAAACTAATTCAAGTGGCTAGACTAGAAACTGAAGAAACAGTAAAATTTAACAGAAAAATGAATGCACAATAAGATCACCTTACAGAACTGACTAATTTTTCATACTTACTAAAATAAATTCTCTAAATGTAGCATTTTGAACCTATTCATCTTCCTTCTCTAGCCAAGGTTGATTTGTATAATAGACCTAGATCTCATACAGATAGCCATGCACCTATTGAAAGAAAAGATGATATTACTACAAAAGTTAAAATTAAAACCACAACTGACAGAATCTTACATGCTAAAAATTTTAATGATTGTTTGGTAGATATAAAGCACTACTTTGACAAGTAATGAGATGTTTAATAAAAGATCAGTAAGATTACCCAAATTAAATTGAATGGAAGTGTTAAGAGTTTTCAAGATAGCCAAAGAATGCATAAATGGGGACTAGATCTTTAACTTTTAATTTCCTTGGATGACATCATTACAATCCTTAATAACTACTATATTCCTAGTTATCATCAAGATCACAGATTAGAATATTTAGACTACTTTAAAACAAGAAAATATAATTGTTGCTAAGTATATGAAAGAACTGCATTAATTGATTGATAGAGGGGTCCATGAAAAAGAGCATATTACCTAATCTAGAAGGGAATTGTATCAATATGGAAATCACTATCCCAATCAAATGTATAATAGCACATCAAATATTGAAATCATTTGAATTATTTATCCACATCAAAAGTAAGCACATCTTTAATTATTTCAATGAGATGTCACACATAATATTAGAGTTAACTCAAGCTTCTAAAATGAATGAAAGAAAGATAGTTTTGTAGCTCGCTAAGCCCAATGATTCTTTTATTGCTCCACCAAAAGTATCCTATCTTTTTGTAGAAAAATGTAAAAATTTCAATATAATTGATAAGGATTTGAAAAAGATCACTTCATGCTTTAGGAGCCTTAGACCTAATGATTTCATACTCGGTTACCACCTCTACATGATATACAAGATGCTATAGATTTAACTTCCAAATCTTCCCAACCAAATTTATCTCTGTATAGGATAAATCCTAGTGAACATGCTGAACTACAAAGACTAGCCAAGGAATCATAAGAAAAAGATTGAGTCCTTAAGCTGTTCCAATCTTTTTAGAGCCCAAGAAAGATAATAATTGGAGAATGTGATAAGTCATTTATAAATTACTATTAAATATAGATTTTCTATTTCTAAACTAGACGATATGCTAGATATGATATGTTCAGCCTCATTACTATCTAAGACAAACTCGAGACATCAAAATTGGTTTTCAACAAATTAGTATTTGGGAAAAAATGAATGAAAAATTGTATTTAAAACTAATAGACATTAAGAATTGTTGGTAATATCATTTAGACTTTTAAATGTGTCAACACTTCTAAAGGAAAGATAATACATTTTTCATGTCATAAGTATTGGAAAATTTGATGCATTATATTATAATGATATTCTAATGTATAATAGATGTTTGTTGATCATCTAATTCATTTATGGACAATGTTTGAAATTCTTAGGATTAAAAAATTTCTTATTCAAATTAATAGATGTATTTTCATGATAAAATCAATAATATTTTTAGAATATGTAATATCTATTGATGAATTAAAGAAAATACTAAGAAATTAGAAATAATTCAAAAATAGCCAAAACCTAACAATATTCCTAAAGTTCGAAGTTTTTATGGTTTAACTACATTTTATAAAAGATTTATTAGGATCTTTAGTATTATTATCACACCAATTATTGATAATATGAAGAACAAAGAATTTAAATAAACAAAAGTTCAATCTAAATCTTTTTACTTGATTAAAGGTAATTAACTACTATACTAGTTTTTAAAATTTTTTATTTAAAATTATTAAAATTTTTTGTGATGTAATCTGGTATAAATTGACTACTATTGACAATGTGCTTCTTAAAAGGAAATGAGTATAATGATTTAGAAGAAAATCATTGCATATTTGTTATTACTAATAGCACAAATCTAATATGAAACTATTCTTACTAAGATAAATTTTAAGGTAGACCAATATTCTTAATCTTATAAGGTAGCTTGGGTGGATAAACTACAATATGCATTATCCAAAAATAATTATTATATTTTATCATTACTTGTTAGTCTAATATGATCTGATGTGATATTTTACCCATGGATGTCTGTCATATTTCATTAGGTGAAACTTAATTATTTGACTGGGATGTTGCACATAACAATAGAGTTAACACTCAAGTTTTTAATATAAATGAAAGAAAGATAGCTCTACACCTTACCTAACTCAATGATTGATCTGTTTGTAAGAAAACTTGTTCTAAGACTTCTCGACAATTTTACTTCAAAGTTAAGTACAATAGAATTAAAGCTACATAGCAGAGAAAACTAGAAAAACAGAGTGAAAACGAGCTTTTATACCAAGAAGCCAAAATCCCTGGGTTCACCCTTTTCGTAGATACTTGTGTATAATATTTTATTATAACAATCATTTTTTATAATGCTGATTTGTTTATTCTCCATGTAGTACATGCATTAAGACTCCCACTTGTCTGCTGCAAAGCTTATGAGTGTGCAAAAGTGCACATTTGGGATCGCTTCCCATGCTCCAAGTATGCAAACTGTGTGCTTGGTGGTAAGTTAAAGAATCATAGTAAACTACAAAGCCAAGTCAAGGGATCACTAAAGAAATAATTTATAACAAAAAGGTTGAGTTTTTATACTATTCAAACCTTTTTAGTGCCAAAGAAACATAATAATTAGAGTGTAAATGAATAATCAAGCTATTAATAAAACAATCATTAAATGTAGATTTTCTACTCCTATACTAGATGTTATAATATATATGATGTACAAAGCCTCATCATTTTCTAAGATGACTTAAGAATTTATTATCACCAAATTAGGATTAAGAAAAAAAATAGGTGAAACAATGCATTTAAAACTAAATGACTATAAGAATGGTTAGTAATATCATTTGGACTTTTGAATACATCAAGTGCTTTTAATAAAATGATGATATATATTCCGATCATATATATTGGAAAATTTGTCATAACATATTATAATAATATGTTAATTTATTATGAATATTTTTCTAATCATCTAATTCATTTATAGACTATATTTGAAATTTTTAAGACTAAACAATTTCATACTTAAATTAAGAAATGCATTTTCATGATAGAATCAATTATTATTTTAAGACATAAAGCACCTATTAATGAAATTAAAGTAAATATAAAAAAACTAAAAGCAATTAAAAAATAACTAAAAACTATGAATTTTAATGATGTCAAATCCTTTTATGGTTTAATTGAATTAATAGAAGATATACATCAATTATTGATTGCATGAAGAATGAAAAATTTAAATGGATGCATGATGCTTCTAAATCTTTTTCATTGATTAAGAATTAATTGACTACTACACTATTAAAATTTCAAGATTAAAACTTTAACATGTTAATAAAGTTTTTTAAGTTTATTGTGATGTAATCTAGTATAAATTTATTATTGTTGATAATATGTTTCCTTAAGTTTAGCAATATAAAAGAAAATTATTATATGCTTGTATAAGATATATTTTGGCAATACCATGACCTAACAAAGATTTTTTTGCACTAGTATTTTTCATTGCATTTTCAAGCATGGGGAGAAGTATTGTAAGTTAGTAATACATGGGGATAGTTGCACAAATATAGTATATGAATCTATTCTATCTAGGATAAATTTTGTGCTAAACCAACATTGGCTTGGGTGGATAAACCATTATGCCCATTACCAAAAGATATTACCTTCTACCATTGGTTCTTACTCTTATATGATTTTATGGATGTTCTACCCATGAATTTTTGTCATATTTTGTTAGATAAACCTTTAATATTTGGCAAATGTGCTGCACTTAATGATAGAGCTAACACTTAAGCTTTTAAGATAAATGAAAGAAAAATAGTTTTGCACCCTACGAAACCCAAGGCTAGCTTTAATTCTACACCAAAAGTATCACATTTACTTGTTGAAAAAGTAAATAATTTAATATCATTGACAAGAAAGGTTCTAAGAAAGATTATTTCATGCTTTTGGAGTCTAAAAGCTAAAAAAGCTAGGAAGTTTGAAAAATGTAAGGATGTTAGACCTAATGATTTTTTTACTTGTTTATCACATTGCCACCAAATCTATCTCATTATAGGATTAATCCTACTAAACAAGTTGAATTGTAAAGATAAGTTGAGGAATCACTTAAAAAGAATTTATTAACAAAAGATTGAATCCTTGTGCTATTCCAATCTTGTGAGTTCTTAAGATGGAAATTGAAGACTGAATATAATCACACTATTAATAAATCATTATTAAATATGGATTTTCTATTTCTACATTAGATAATATGCTAGATATGATGTGTACAGTCTTATTATTTTGTTACGACAAGCATAAAATTGGCAATCAAATTAGAATTAGTGAAGAAAATAAGTGAAAAATTGCATTTAAAACTAAAAACCTTTAAGAATGGTCAATAATACTGTTTAGACTTTTGAACACACAAATTAAGAAATATTTAGACTATATATATCAAAAAATTTGTTGTATTATATTATGATGATATTCTAATTTATAATAAATATTTGTTGATCATCTAATTCATTTATAGACTTTATTTGAAATTCTTAAAACTAATAAATTTCATATTCAAATTAAGAAATGCATTGTCATGATAGAATCAGTGAATTTTTATGCTATATAGGATCTATTGATTAAACTAGAGTAAAAACTAAAATTTTAAAAATAATTCACATATAGCCAAAACTTAAAATTATTAAAGTTCAAAGTCCTTATGGATTAACTACATTTAATGAAGATATATTTGAATATTTAGTATCATAATGGCAACAATTACTAATTACATGAAAAACAAAAAATTTAAAAGGACCAAAGTTGCATCTAAATTTTTTAACTAAGAATAAATTAACTATGCATCAATTTTAAAACTTCCCAATATTAATAAAGTTTTTAAAATTTATTGTGATGTAATCTGGTATAAGTATAGGACAAGTCCTTAATGAAGAATGCTACTAATATGATATTTTAATGAGAGGTCAACCAAACCTAAATTAAATTATTCAAATTATAAAAAAGAACTTTATTCAATCATGCCATCTTTATGATATTAAAGACATTAGTCGTCACACAAAATTTATATTATAATCAACTTCTTATATATATGAATTTTCAATTTTTACTATCTCCTAAACTTGTTAAGTCAACAATTTTTTCTTCAAAAATATATTTTTGTTTTGAAATAATAAAAGAGATAATAAATTGTTGGTACATTGAGTAGAGTACCACTTATCTTAATAAATACAAGTGTGAAAGCTATTGGATTTGAGAGAGTTAAAAATGATTACATTAATCCTAAAAATTGTTTGTAAGATTTATTCTATCTTATCTAATGAACCTCCAAAGCTTTTGAAAGACTATATTTTAAGAGATTATAATTTATTTCAAAAAAATAAACATTGAATTCAAAGCATTTCCCTTTAAAATTTCATAATGTGTGAGATATATAGTTGAGATTTGGGAAGACATTTTGGAAGAACAAGTTCATAAATTGGATAGAAAAAAAAGGTATTAATGGTACCATTTAAATAAACACACTATTAGAGTTGTTATTAATAGTAGGAACTATTAATTTTCTAAAAGAAATAAAGAAAACACAAGTTCATTCATGACATTGCTCATTCATAATAAGTTGTAAGAAAATCTTAGTATGGATTTTATATTAGATTTACCATTCACTTTTAGGAGACATGATTCTATATTGATAGAAGTGGATAAATTTTCCAATTTGACAAATTTTATTTAATGAAATAAAATTGACAATGCTTCAAATATTGTAAAAATTATTTTAAAAAGATTTTTAAATTTTATAGTTTTCCAAGAACAATAATTCCTAATAAGGACATAAAATTTCCTAGTTACCTTTAAAAAACCCTAAAAGCTCAAAAGAACTAAATTATTTTACATCAAAACACAACAAAAAGATAGATAAACTTAAATGGTAAGTTCAGTCTTAAGCAACTTGTTTAGGTGGATCAAGAAACAAATTGGGATTCAAAAATAACATTAGCACAAGTAGCTTATAATAATTCTAAAAACAATTCAATGTCTTATCCATAATGAAATAGATTTTGGCCATAAGTTTCCTTTTTCCAATTGATTGTATGCTTTTACTGCCTAGATATAAGACCAATGAGTTTGCACAAAACTTAAAACAGCATTTGCATGAAATGCTTAAAAATGTCCATAAAAAATGAATGTTTCATATCAAAATTATAAGAACAAAGTTATTGAACAAAAAAGAGTGCAAACACTTGACATAGAAGATTAGATGATGGTTCATTTAATTTTTGAAAGGTTGTCGTCTGGAATATTAGGGAAATAAGCTGTTAGGTGAACAAGGCTATTTTAGATTCTGAAAAGAATAGGATCTAATACTTACAAGTTAAAATACCTTAGGATTAGAGAATACACTTATGCTAAATGTTTTTTATTTGATAGCATACACCAAAAATCCAAGCAAGCACAGACTTTCCTTTTACATCTCTACTTTGTCATTCTCGTGGAGTAAGGGCAAGGATTATTTCGATCATACTAACATTTCTAAGAGAACACCATACTAAGAATTCCTTTAGGCTTTTCATGTATTGAACCTACTTATGACACTACTCGCTAATGATAATTTACATATTAATATTACTTCTACATATATTATTGAACATGGTGTCTCCAATTTTGCATATAATTGTAGAGATGATATTTGATGATCAAATTGTGCATACTAAAAATAATAATATCAATAGTTCTTTATTCACTATGATATACCAAAACTAATACTGAAGATACTAGATAACTAAATTTTGAACAATACAAATAAGGATACCACACGTGTCTTGTTCATTTGGGAAGGCAAACCAAATTCAGAGACCACCATAGTACTAACTAATCCTAACATGCTGACCAAATACAATTTGGACCATTCATCAGGGATGAGATTTCACAAACAGAAGGAATTGATAGAGATGAATGAAGCTAACATAACTAAGCCTAGTAGATGACAAAAGAGTCATAGACAAAGATACCATCTTTAATAATTCATTTGACCAATTATAAAGACATGGCTAGATGCTCGTATTTTATCGGTCATAATTTAACAATTTCAGTTTCACATAGGTTAGTTATTTTCATGTTAGGTACTTGTTTGCATATTTTCATGTTCAGGTACATTATTTATTAGATTTGTTTGAAGAACGAGTTGTGAAGTATTGTCGGATCAAAATTTGAACTCATGAATTCAATAGAGTACAAATCAAATAAAATAGCCAATCAATAAAATCAAACACCTGATCAAACATTAGAAGGTCAATCCATAAGATCAAATAATAGCGATAGACCATATTTTTCAAGTATCATTGGACTAAATGACCGATCTTTCTGACTAAATGATTGGTGCGATGCACCAATCATGCAATGGGGCAACATCTAATCATTCAATGGGGCAACATCCACTAATGGCATATCATATTCTGAATTTTGTTATCATCTTTGAATTAGGGGTTGTGGAAATATTGTTTTGGAAAACTTATAACTAGGTTTACAGTTTCTAAACCTAGCATACTTTTGGTAGATGAAAAATTTTGCTTGCTTTGATTGAGTATGGCTGACCATGAGACTCGATATGTGAAGCGACAACACTAGAAATCCTTATGCATAACACTCAGGAAATCCATTGTGCAGCTCAGCACAAGGACAATTCCTTTTATCTTCATTTTTATTTCATGTTAGCGCTTTCCTCTACACCTGATCAAAGTTTTCTTGCAAGTTTTCTGCATTTCTTTAAAAATTTTCAAGTGAATGAGAACAATTTCATGGATTTTCAATTCACATGCAGTTGACACCTTAGATTTAGCAAAAACAATCCTACAGCAAAATTTTCAAGGTTTGGATAGTTTTATGATATCCTTAAACATATATGATCAAATTGGATGCAAATCCTGAATGTATAATATAAGTTCTAGGTAAATTTCTTACTTTCATAACTTTCATTTTTGAATACTTTTGAGTACTTGATCATACATTTGGACATATATTTTCTAATCTCAATCAAGGCATATTCAATTTAGCAAACAAAAAATGCTCAGCGTTGTCCTGCATCAACACCAGCTTCACATATCATTTATCTAATAACACTTACACATCTAACATGCCTGCCTTAACTACTCTCTCAGTGTTTAATATAACCAAGGCCTTCTTTGAAGATTTTATACAAGATTTCTTCTTGATTTTGTGAGCCCTTACTATATATGACCCATTGTTTTCAAGGGAACTTATAATATTCAATGAAGATGCACAACCTTAATGCTTTATCGTAATGATGCACCTTAAAATATATAGGCACATGACTACCATCTGCACAAATTTCTTTTTGATTTTGTGAGCCCTTACCATATATGATCCTTTGTTTTCAAGGGGACTTAAAATATTCAATGGCAGATGCATAACCACAATGTTTCATCGTAATGATGCACCTTAAAATACATAGGGACATGACTACCATCTGCACAAAATATCCTCCTACTCTCCATGAACTAGAGTATATTTGAAGTTAGCATACTCAAGCGTATTAAATATGCCCACCAAATTACACCACTTCCAACTCCCAAACACCAAGATTTAAAAATGAATGTTATCAACTAAACAGATTTAAAGCATCTGCAAGTCTTGGACCATATTATAAACATAAATCAAAACTAATAATCGTTTAAAATAAGCCCTACTTGTCCCCTTCAGCCAATCGCACAAGAAACCAAACTCAACCATAAAGAAAGAAGAAGTGATTAACATGCAGGATAACAACAGAGTTGAAAAAACAAAATGGCACAATCCAAAAAAAGACATTAGAAATTTAAAAATAACATATCAAGTAACGAAACATGTTTGCAAATAATAAAGGAAAAAAAATTAAGAACTTGCTCACAGATTTAAATTGCAAATTGCCAAAGAATGTTAACCTAACATACAAATTCTAAACTTCTTACCAACCCCAATTAAAGCAACAATGGATGAAATGGCATCAGCACGATGATGCCATGCATTTGCCTTCATCAGCCCACTTCCTTCCTTTTCCCCAGCTCTCCTTGTTATCCAATAGAGCCTATGTTCATCAAGTATAAGCATTTCTTTTCCTGAAGCTTTTTGCTCTAAAAGGAAAAAATAATAAAATAAATAGAATAAAAACCTTCAAAAAGCCTATATGCAAATATTTAGTGCTACAACTACATGTTTTATTATAAATAATACCAAACTTTATACCCTTCTTTAAGAAAATAGATCAAATTGTCACGCTCAAAACCTGGAGAGGGTGATCCTAGTGGAATCCACAATGCCACCATAACTATAATTATGAATATAGTGATGTTGCAGGGCATGATTAACAATATCTGTAGTTTAAGTCAAAAGCCCCTAAAAGAATATTTTAATTTTCCAACACCATGTGAGTAGAATTCACAACCAAGAAACATCCTACATACCCTTCTTTAACAGAAATGGATAAAATTGTCATGCTCAAAGCCAGGACAGGGTGATCCAAGTCAAATCCATGATGGCCACCATGATACTGATTATGATTATGGTGATGTTCCAGGGTATGATTAACAATGTCTGGAGTTGAAGCCAAAAGCCCCTGAAAGTGAATAGGCATAAACCGTATGGCTGATGTGCTGCAAACAGGAAAACTATTAAAGTAGGATGCACAATCTGTGAAGGCCAATTCTAGTAGCCTGTATTTTAGCAAAAAGCTATATGAATATACCTGCAGTATTTCAAAAGCATGCCAACCAATACCACCTGCAGTTCCTACAAGCATAGCTGAAATTCCAAGAGCTCCTAGAGACTCAAATTTTCCATGCCCTGAAAACAATTTGAGTACGGCAAACAATGAAAGATGTAATGGATGCTTCTAAACAAAAAAATGGCAGCAGAAGGACAGTAAGTGCAACAAGATATTTAAGTACGAAAATTCTTGACTAAACAGTTGGGAATCGCTAGCACACAATACCATTGACGAACTAATTATCTTGAGCCATGTGAAGTTTTAAGGCTCAGATTGATTTGAATGACTAATGCATAAGTCCTATCATGGAGTAAATTATGCATCTCTAAATAAGCACATGACTGGCGAAACTGGCGAAGGGAGCATTTTTGCATCTAAATGGTATGGTATTGTAATTAAAGGTTGTTTGCCTAAAAGGAAGTGATTGACAATGTAGTGAACAATCATGTCATAATAAGAATTGTTAGATCATATGAGAATAGAGAATGGAAGACAAACTAGCACATCAATTGGCTAAAAAAACAAATTAATAACAAAGAAAGTGACTTCTAAAGATTTCTATAAGAAATTGTGGTATCTATAAGAAATTGTATACCAAAGATGTAGAAAAATACAAACAAACCCATCAAAGCAAGGAAAACTAAAACTAAAGATATAGATCATGTAAAGAAAACAAACTATTATCATAGACTTTTTAATGATGATTATGATAAGATAATTGATTTATAAAAAATTTTGTAGTTTGATAGGAATAAATAAATTTTTCTCCATAATGATTTGTTCATATTATGGAAGTGAGGTAAGTATTAAATAACATGAAATATGAAAAAGCGGTAAAACTAGATGCAATTCCTATAAACATACATAAATATATGAGAGGAAAAATTTATCTCCTTGTTTGCTAAGCTATTCAATATTATTTTAAAAACAAAAAAGATATCAAATAAGTGTAAAAAAAAAAATACTTTGATACATGCTTATAATAATGGAGGTATTCAACAATTTGCTAATCATAAGGGTATTATGTTGCTAAGTCATACTTTATAACTCTATAAGAGAGCAATTTAGTATATATTATAATATAATACCAATATATTTCAAAAATATTTTAGCTTATTTTAAATATATTTGCTTAGAGGTTTAACAAAGAAGTTTAGAACAAAAAAAAAATCTTCACTTAATTTTAATTGATTTTGAGAAAATATTTGATAGAATACTAAGTAAAGTACTTTGGAAGATATTAATAAAAAAAAGAGTTAGCAACATATATATTGAAGTCATCAAGAGCATGCATAATGAATTAATCACATGCATATGCAGTCAAAGAAAATTGCCTAAAGATTTTCCTATTGCAATTAAACTTCATCAAGGCTCAGCTTTTAAGTTCTTATTCTTTGCATTAGTTATGAATACTCTTACTAGCTAGATTCAAGATGAAATGTCATGTATCCTTTTTACTAACGACATTGCGCTTATTAATAAAATTAAGAGAGAACTTATGGAGAATGGCTTTAAAATCCAATAGATTCTATCTTAGTACATCTAAAATTGATCAAATGGAATGGAATATTAACCCAAGTCTATGCTCTAAATTTGGAGAAATTGATGTGGAAGCTAATAATAGGATTTGAACAAGCTATACTGAATGTGGAGACATGCTTCTTATTGATTGTGTGATTGAAATCACTAGCTCAAAATTACAAATAAAGTTTATAAGATTATAATGAAACCAATAACATTATATTGTATGAAATATTGACCTGTCAAAATCCAACATACAAATAAAAGAGGTGTTGCAAAGATGAGAATGTTTGGATATATCTACACATGAGAGGATATGACGAGAAAATGCTGCATTAAAGATAAATTTTATATAGAATTGTAGGGAAGATTATAGAGAATCGACTTAAATGATTTGAACATGTTAAATAGATGTCATTTAATGCACCTATTAGGAAATATGAGTTTTCAAATTTTTCTCTTATAAATAAAAGAAGAGATAGAGCCAAAAACACATGACAAGAGACAATTCAAAAGAGCTTAACATGAATGGACATGAGAGTTTTTAATACATAAAACACATTGACCAAAAGAATTTATGTAACTTAACTAGTGGGACTATAACTTGTCCTTGTGATTAGTATTAGAGAGTGATTATTTCCACATTTAATAGTGGAAAGTAGTTTTTTATGGAAATTTTAATTGATTGGCCCAACTATGAACTTGTTACAAATCTGAAAAATTCAGACAAAAGGTTTCAACAAGATGCTAAGCCTAAAAAAGCTTGTTGCAAATCACTAATCATATGAAATATGAATTTAATACAAAATGAAACCCTCATACATAATTCACCAAATACAAATTGGTGATGCATATTAAATGTGCCAAGACTGATCTATGTTAAAAAAAGGACATCTAATTAGGATCATAGATGATATAAGAATAAGCAATTACAAAGCAATGATACATAATGGACATCACGATCATTAATTCTGATCTTTGACAATCATAAACAGAACTTCACATTATGAAAACAAATAACCTTCTTAATTGAGATGTATGATATTATCTTTACTGTTGGCAAAAAATTAGTATCCAAAGAAAAAACAATTAAGTAATATGCTAGGAACTGAAGAATAGTATCAAAAGATTTCTAAAGTGAGCAAGAACAGTGAGGCATCAGATATGAAGAGACCATATGGATGTTCTTCATCCTTAGGAGCATTAGCAGCCCTGTATGACCACAAAGCAACACCACTCAAAACCTGCATAATGAATGAGTTGGTGGACAAAAATAAGTAACTACAAACTCCCTAGCCAATAAGAGAACGTATAAACACAAGAATACAGAAGAGGTATCATATGAAAAGGCAAAGACAGCTCTCAACGATCTACAACAATTACAGTAACTAGGAAAGAGAAAAAATTACTGAAAGATTAAATTATAAAGATTGTTACAAAAAAATAAAACAAGAACATTGTCCTTGCATAAGATGGTTTCAAAATCTAAACAAAAAAAGAAATTTACAACTTTGCATACAAATTTATAATTATCTAACAGCAAAATGTAACAGAGCTTATATCAGAATAGTAATCTTTCCAACAAATATGAGTGACAGTTACAAATTCACAGTTATTCTACCATTCTATTTCTTAAAGTTTCCAAACTGGATGTTTAGTGTCAAAAAATTAAATATTAAGAAGAAGCTATCAAGCTAAACTAAGCCAATAAAAAAGTAAGGATTCAAGGAATGTCTTGGTTGCCAAGCATGCAACCAAGATCCTTGCAAGAAAGGATCGGTTTTTTGCGTTTATAGCTCCAGGGTGAGATATGGCGGCCACCAACATGTGTTGACCATCTCATGAGAGGATTCCTACATTTAGAGCTTAGTACACTTAGGCGATAGGATTGTCAAGGGCAACTTAATGTGGCTGGTCAAATCAGGGAGGGGCAATTGACTAATGGAGAACACTTATGCTATGCCAGTTCCTCTAAGCTTGTGACCTACCAACCTTGATGTGGAGAATGAGGTGTCATAGGAGATAATTTATCTACTAACAAAAGATGACCAATAGGATGTTCATGCAACTCTTCGAGATAAATCTAGCAAACAGGATTAGTAGCATTCATTATTGCAAAGGGCAATTGACTAGTCCAAGGCATCAATGCCAGCACATCAATATTGTACAAGTTTCTATTTGTGGGTTGTAATGGTGTTAGTAACTCAAAATCCAATCCAAGTTACTAAGCTCCTTTGGTGGGTCCATGTTAGAACAATGCCAACATTCTACTAGTTATGAGTGTTTGTTTGCTACCCTTGGATTTGTGAGGCTTTGGAGGATATAGATCATGTCTTGTTGCCAATAGATTTACCCATGGAGCCTTCAGCTCTTGTGTGAGTAATGCACGTACAAGAAACAATTAGCTCCCTCGTCAACCTTCTCCAGGATATGGTTGTCCATGCTAATACTGACCATAATTTTGTCCACTTTCAGTATCTTTCTATGACCTTCTACTATATTTGGCACAACAATAACACAAAGGCACATGTTGGACCCATCAGGTCTCCATCAATAATTACTGCACATGTGATTTCTATGGATATTTTGATTTGTCTTTCCAAAAATTCTTGGCATTGAAATCCCCCAAACCTACATGACCTAGGCCCTCTTCTTCCTTACTGATTGCCCCACACTTGAACTGAGTTTGAGTGTGAATGGAGCTATTGTCAAAGATCACACTGGTGATTTTTTGGGTGTATTAGAAGTTCAACTGATCTCATATTAAGTCAATGAGTATAAAGTCACATAAGAGCTCTTTATTTTACTAGCAAGTGCGCAGCCTTGGCTAAGGACATATGGATGGAGCTAGACACTTATTGGTGATCATAGCTTGCATGATAAGCTCCGAGGTTACCATCCAGATGATGCAATGCAACCAATCACATCCCTGTTTCTCTATTCTGCTGACTATAAGGTGATACTGAATAGTACAAAGGACAAGCTTTGGAAACTTATGCTGCGACGAGGTCTGTCCCTCCCAAGCGGTTTTTACACAATCCTTGATTGGGATTGCAACGTTTGTACTTGACTGTTTTTTGATGTATCATAAGCTCTGTTTGAATTTCATAAAAAAAGAACACAGAAACGCCAACACTGAATCTAAAAAGCCAACTTAAATTGATGCAACCCTTACGACGTCGGTGGCTGAATGCGCAGCATCTGCGATGATGGCAGTGCTGCCGCAGACGTACCCTGTGAAGGCCTTGCCGATGGAAAGGGCAACGTCAGCGGCGAGTCCCAGACGGAATATTCCCTCCGCACTCCCGCCTTCTTCGCGGAGATGCTGATGGTGATCTTCGTGGGAATGACCTCCATGCCATCTCCGGAATATGACAGAGTGACTCTGGTGCTCCGTAAGAGAGATCACGGCTGTATGGCGAGCGACAGCCGATAAATTTCGATTTTGCTGCGGTAGAAATTCGGATTGGCCAACGAAGTAGACATGCCGGAGCACGACGAGACGCAGCGGTCGCAATCCCATCGAAAGCCGCGCTTAAGCGTCGGATTTTTCCTGCCTGGCTCAATGCAAGCTCGAAACTCGCCGCATTAGCAGACCAACGCAGAAGAATGGCGTGTTATCTGCTAATAGTTTTTTTTTTTTTTTCCATTTCAACTTAATTTAACCAACAATTTTTATAATTTATTTTTCAAAAAAAAAATTCAAAAATTTATTTTTATAAAATATTTTAAAGCCACAATCACAATATATGCCATTCACCGGTAACAAAAATCCACCTGATGTTTTTTGTTTTTCAATTTTTTAACTTGATATATTAGAATTCATTCAAAAATCATTCATTATGACAATGAGAATTTAAATAACATTATCTTAGTTTACTTTCAAAATATGTTAAAATATTTATAAGTTTTTAAATTACTATGATTCTGTTTTTAATTTTAAGTTCAATTAAAAAAATCCAAATAGTAAATATTTATTTATCTAAATAAATATTTCAAAAAAATAATCATATCAACAATCTTACATAAACTATTATCCACATCATATGCAATACTAATGATATAGAAAATATATTATTTTGACACACAAATAACATATTTAAAAAACTAATCTATTCTTATTTTAATTCTTTTATTAAAAAGTAAACATATGCAATCAACAATAAAAAAAAATATATTTACTTATATCAATTAATAAAAATAATTACCAAATCACGTTTTTATTAAACTATATCAAATCAATCATCCATCACTATTATGATGCTTAGTGTTACTATGTGCTAGCCACTCATTTTGATCCACCCTCGATCACCACATCCCACAATTTGTATTGTTGCCTCCAATGTCAACCCCAAGCAAAACCACCAAAATGCAAAGCCAATAATTGTGGAAGCAAAGTCACCACATCCTTGTCGACTACAACTTTGACATCCCTTCATAGTCATGGTTGTAGTCTTCATCACCACCATGATATCAAGCATCAACATACTGTTGTTCATCGCAATTAAGTTTGTTGTTTGCCAAACTACAAAAATAAAGGAAACACGACATTGGCTTATATGTTTCACTACCAACTCTTATATACCTTGTTTAGAAGCTTACATAAATTTTGCCCTTATTCTTTCTTAAACTTCTATATGATGTAACAACATCATGTAATATTCAATTGGGTGTGCCACATGATAACCATTTGCAATGAGGAGAGGCTATGAACCTGACGAGAGTCATTGCTTAGTGTTGGGTAGAATGTTCTTGGATGCAAGAAAGAAGATCATAAATAACAAGACTCCAACTTGGAGGTAAGAGCAATTTAATAAAAGGCATAGTAGCAAACCTAAGTGATTCATGTGACATGACATGGATCAATTAGAATGCCCTAAATCATCTAGATCTATTAATTGGCATGCAATTGAGAGAGATAAAATCATTAGCAATTATTAAACAAGGCAATAGTGATAAAGCTAATGAGAATTAAGGAGGAAGGGATGGCACTAAGGTCAACTATAGTTGGAAGGAAGGAAGATGATAAAGAAAAAAAAATGCATTCAAATTACAATCCAAATAAGAAATGTAGGCTATCCAATACCTTCATTTGAGAGAATCCCTATGCACACATATACCTCACAATCTCTTGGTTCTCAATCAATCACAAACTCTTGTTATTTTTTCTTTTCAATAACAATATTTAAGTAATATTAAAAAAAAGGTCATAAATTCAAAAAAAAAATAAAAATATCTAATGACCTAATAAAATAATAATGAAATACAAACAAACAAAAAATACATAAAAACAAAAAAAAATTCTACAAAAAACTCATAAATGTCATCTATTCAATAACATTCAAAACCATTATTACATAAAACCCTTATGTATAGATCCTTTTTGACCCTCATGACATAATCCTTGATTTTGTAATAAGAGCAGATCTCCTACATCATTGAACCCATTAGATTTGCTTGTTGGCATTGTTTTAATATATTTTCCCTAGCATCAATATGCCTAAAAGATAAAATTAACCCAAGAATTAAGCATGATGATTATTTTTAATTATACCATTAAAAATTTCTGTATAATACGATGAATAAAAAAATCAAGCTTGGAGAGATACATAATTTATGATATCTTTCGTTTTTTATAAAATAAATAAAATTTAGTTCAAAAATAAAATATTTTAAAATATTGAAATTATTAAATAACTTCCCCCAAAAGGAATCTAATGTCTTTCATTTCACCATAATTAAACTCCCCTAAAATTACTACAATTATTCAAAATATAAATATTAACTAAGAAATTATTTTTAATTAATTTATTAAATGATTAAAACCAAATCCATTTTTTCATTACTACCTTCAACAAATCCTCTTGTTCTTTAAGAGAAACACATCTTTCATTTCCTTTCTTTGCATTGCTTGGTCATTTGGGGTGTAGAGAGAGAGAGAGAGAGAGAGAGAGAGAGAGAGAGAGAGAACAAGTGTAGCAAGCCAAATCCCAAGTTTTGTTTTCCGTCATTGCCTTGCAGTGAGGCAAATCAGCCATGTTTCATTGGTTTGGAGTTTTCAGTTGCTTCAAGGCGAAGTGCCAAAGATGAATCCAAATCCTACTCTTCACTGAACCCGGTTGCTCTTCTATTGTGGTTACCTCGCAAGAAAAGGTGATTACAGTTTTTCCATCAACATAGGCACATCATATGTTTATTTATTTCTCATTTCTTTCGTTTCGCAACACCTACCTTACTTCTGGATTCTAGAGCTTTGTTCCAATGGTATGATTACTTCGGATTTCGAACTCTAATAAAGATCAAAGTTCTTGTTCAATTTGATTAGAAGAAGCGGAAACCTAGATATTTTGTTTTAGAAATTTTTAGGAACCAAGAACAACCCTTTTAGAAAACAGGAAAAACAAAAGATCACAGAAAAAAACATATAAAGCAATTTAGAGGAAGAAAACTCAACAATGAGTTTCAGTGAATTTTTGGGGTCATTTTCTTTTGAATTAGCTTGAGAAATAAAATTATAAATAATTTTCTTATCATTATTTCTAAAATACAAAATCATAAAATTGGATAACTAAGGAGTCATTCTCTAAAATACAAAACACCAATTCCTTGAGAACTAAAACTTGCGCTTACAGAATTTGCTAATATGCTTCAAGCAAGCAATAATTTAAGAATACCTTACATCATTCTTAACACATTTTTAATTTCAATCTCTTCATTCTTCCTCACAAGGGATATTGTTTAGTTTAACAAAAACAATCTGAAGCCACAAGAATTGCACTAAATTGATCAACTGTTCTTCATTTCTAACTCTATACCCTAAACATTATCATGATCTAAAAAATGTAAACAAAAGACAAACCAAATGTAAACTATTCATTAAAATTAAATATCAATTCTAAGTGCCAATCTATAAAATGACTCTAGACCACATCAATAGATTCTTTGATAACAATTAAACCATTAAGAATAATTTACGCAACTAGTCACAATTTAACCACACCAATGACATTTGTTAATAAAATTGTACTTCAAAAAGCACCCAAAAAAAAAAATTGTTCTTCGCTCAGAACAATAAGGAAACCAAAATTTCTTCCTTTTCCCTTGCTTTAATTACCTTCACATTTTACCAAAAAAGTAATAACTTTCGTAAATCCAAAATTTGTATCACAATGCAAACAAGCAATGACTACCACAAAAAAAAATTTGGATAGAACTAAAATTGCCTTTTGTTAATAACAAATCCAGTTAAAAGACAACTATTGATTTTACATTACAAATGTTTCTTTCAGCGGAGGAAAGGCCTGTCTCAAAAAATTTCGCAATCAACACTCCTAGGAAGCTCAACAGAGACATCAATAAATTGTTAACGTTAGTCTTCCCTAAAATGATTGTTTTCTTGTGGAATACATAAAAGGTTTTACATGCTATGAAATAATCACTAAATGAGCATATTGAAAGACCTCAAAAAGATTACATTGACCTTAAAAATTTAAAAAAAAATTCTTTCCTTGAATGTCCTAAGAAAATTATTCAAATGAAATTTTCATTTAGGAATAATTTCCAAGATAACTTATCTCAAAGAATATACCCACAAAAATCAACTGAAATTCTAAAAACAAAAAATAAAAAATATTTCCTTGAATGTCCAGAGAGGACTATATGGATAAGAGAAAAAATAATACCTCTAAAAACAAAATAGGGCAATCAATGCCTAATCATTCTAAATGGCAATGTTGGAATTCAAAAATACTCATATAATCTTGCAATTGGAAAAAACACAATTTTGAAAGATTTGAAAAAACCTAAATCAGACCTATCATTAAAAATGAATAACAATAACAAAGGTAAGAATGCTATCAAAAAGAAGCCTGCTAAAACCTTTTTTTTAATTTGAAAGTGTTATTTTCAATTTAAAGAGATGTATAGAAAGGGTTAATGAAAGCTATCTTTGATATTTCTTTATCATAGCAATCTAATTGCTAAGAGCCCAATCAAAATGCTAGAATTGAAGGCAATACCGCATCAAAGTTTTCACACTAGGCTCAATTTAAGATCATGTACAACTGAAGTTGGAGGCCTTGATGGTGTCCGTTTAGGTTTTTTACCACTGAAAATCACATGATCAATGTAGTATAAGTTATGATACAACTTGATGTTTATCAAGTTATTTTTGCTATTCAATACTTACGTACAAGGATTTAGTCAACTTCCTGAGACAATAGAGGATAAACCTTGCAATGAAAGGATATTATGCTTAATTCATTTTGCAAGTTGAAGCACAAGTGGAGGACCTAAATCACTTAAAAACACCAAATTCAACAGTCTTTAAAAGAGAATGATAAGACATTTCGAAAGCAATAAATGTTGAAGTAAATCTACGTGTTGTAGACTGTGAAAGTTCCATGGATAAGAGCATAAGAATCGAAGTAAATCCTTCCACTAAAGGGCATATGATTCATTTCAAACTCAAAAGGAGTTCTTACAAGGCAGCAGGAAAGAAAGTCAGTGACATTGAAAATACTTTTGAGAAAAAGAGAAGGTTTGATAAATTGTTCTAGTAAATTGTTGAAGTGAATCAACATCATTGTATGAGGTTTTGTCACTCAAAAAGTGTTTATAAGATAATACAAAAGTATGGCAATGTTTAGAAGGGATGGCTTGAAAAGATTTTAGCGTTAAGAGGAATTTCGAAGAGAATTTTGATCTCAATAAGTTCATGGATCTATCAGTTTGACTTCTTAGAGCAGTTAACATATTTAAAAATGAAAATATCTCAATAAATAATTCTTACAGAAAAATGCTCAATAACCTGCTATCCATATCTTTTTCTCTTCTCCATCAAATACAAAATCAAATTAACAAAGCTCAAGTTTATCACCAAAACCATTATCCATTTTATCATCCACCCTACCTTTTGGCATCCCCAATTCAAAATACAATTTTCAAAAATGCTTTTTAATATTTCTGTCTAAAAACTCTGTTCTTTGTCTTCTCCATCAAATACAAAATAAAATTGACAAAGCTCACGTTTATCACCAAAACCATTATCCATTTAATCATCCACCCTACCTTTTGGCATCCCCAATTCAAGATACAATTCTCAAAAATGCTTTTTAATACTTCTGCCTTAAAACTCTGTTTTTTGTCTTCTCCATCAAATACAAAATCAAATAAACAAAGCTCACATTTATTACCAACAACATTATCCTTTTAATCATCCACCCTACCTTTTGGCATTCCCAATTCAAGAAACAATTCTCAAAAATGCTTTTAAATACTTCCGCCTAAAACTCTGTTCTTTGTCTTCTCCATCAAAATACGAAATCAAATTAACAAAGCTCACATTTATCACCAACAACATCATCCTTTTAATCATCCACCCTACCTTTTGGCATCCCCAATTCAAGACACAATTCTCAAAACTGCTTTTTTATACTTCTGCCTAAAAACTCTGTTTCTTGTGTCTTCTCCATCAAATACAAAATCAAATTAACAAAGCTCACATTTATCGCCAACAACATTATCCTTTTAATCATCCACCCTACCTTTTGACATCCCCAATTCAAGATACAATTCTCAAAAATGCTTTTAAATACTTCCGCCTAAAAACTCTGTTCTTTGTTATTACTCTTGATAGCTACTTCCTAGGGTCTCTCTGATAAAGAAATAGAAACAATTTCAGGATAATGTGACAGCTGAACTAAACTCTTAATTAAGACTTTCCTCTCGAAGATACACCTCAAATTAATTCCAAAATTCAACTACTACACCCATTGATCATTCTTCAGCCATACTGTAAGGCATCTTCTCCACTGTAAGTCTTACATTACGCTTATTACTAAACCAACAAACCACCAATGGCAATAGTAAGATACAACATTTTTTGCCATAAAATTGAGTGAAAGACCAGTCGTAGCAACAAAAGATCATTCATTAAAAATTATTTTAATTTTTTTCACAACTGTACTAGACTTTGAAAGAAAAATTTACTAATTAAATGGCCAATTTTGCCAAAATTTTAAAAATATGGGTCATATCCAGGCCCACTAATCATCAACCCAAAGGCATCAAAGCGAGCAGACATGTAGACCACAGTAAATATCCGTACACTTTGCCATGCTACCTTCTTCCCATGCGTCCAGCGCATCGGCTTATTGTGCACGGATCTAAAAATTCTTACAAATCAGATTTGCCGATTCGCACGACATAAAACAAACCCTAGTTTAAAGGTAACAACTTGAAAAAATATAGAACAATCTCAAGAAAGGATACAACCGTTGATCAGATAATTGTAGTCTAGGCTATGTTTAGTCGACACAGAACATTCCGACAAACATATCATCACATCAACGGGAAAATAAGAAAAATGATGAATGAGCGAATGCAAAATGGAAATTTGGAGATCAGTAAAAACAAAAGAGGCTCAGAAGGATCCATTGGTATGTTAATCAGAGAAGTAGCAAAAAGTTTGCCCTAACTCAGAAAATAGGTAGAATTGCTCATCAAAGCCTCTTCGGATAAAAAGAGAAGGAGATGACATTCACGAAAGCAGATCAGCAAATATGATCTAAATTTCTTCATAACTAGTGACATACGAAGAACGCTAACTAGCACACAAGAAAAGAACGGGAGATTAAAGAATGGCACCTACATGTATATATATCTATATGTGGAGCTTGCGGCGAAAGCGTTAGGGTTTTTTATTTCAAATTACCTAAACACCCTTCCACCAGAAATAATTGAGATCGTAATATTTAATCAACTGTTTTTAAAACAAAATTGTTTAAATGTGATTATTTATATAGATAATAATATTTAAAATTAATCCTATTTCATCTTATTCTTAGAATATTACAAAAAATTTATTTTAATTAATATTCATTAAAAAAATATTGTATATTAATTTAAACATTTATCATTATATTAATTATTAAAAAAATCTTAGATTCTAATGTTCGAAGATCAAAACGGGAGCATGGACTCAGGCAGATTGGCCAATTGATACATCAGAAAACCCACAAAAAAAAACAACTGAAGTACATCTTGATCTTAAACCTTTATTTATTATGTCAAATTAAATAAAATAAATAAATTATATAATATAATGTACTTTCAAAATAAAAGTTACTTTTGATATTTAAACTTTAATTAGTTTGATAAGTCTCTATTATATTTATATCTTTATCAAATAATATATTTAATCATGTCTTTAATTAATTTTTTTTAACTTTTTTTAGAAAAGATTTTATAGAATAATAACATTTTAAAATTAACCTTTAATGACTTCTTTTTATTCAAAAAATTCTAAGTCTTTCTGAAACATATTCACAAATAACTCATTATAGCGTGTAAATAATTTTTTGATAGATATAAGTTAATTAGAGTAATGTTTTAGTAAATTAAAGATTTAGATAGTATATTTAAATATTAAAATAGATGATTCCTAATAAAAAAATTTACATATACAATTTAAGAACATTTTAAAACTTCAATGAAATATTTCTTATGTAAATAAATATTAAATTGAGTAATTATATAATAATATTTCTGATACGGCATGGCTGGGCAATCACATGTCTTCCTCACAGCGTCCTCTCGGGCCTCAACAGACAGATTACCGGTCTTCAATAGCAAACATGATTTTTTTTTTTTGATTCAAAAGAGGCATAAGCCTAACAAAAGATACACCGTGAATCCCTCACGGAGGGTCAAAGAGAAAATCGATCAACATTAGTTTAACGAGTGGCTTAGGCAGGGGCATCCCCCCATTCCAAGCAAACTCATGACAACAAGCACCACGTGCCACCCAATCAGCCGCCGCATTTCCCTCCCTATAGATGTGGGTAATACGAAGGCCATCCAGACATCTAGCATATGCGATGACCTCAGCTAGAGGGCCAACCTCAGGCGGGTTCGAAATGATCCTCCTGACCTCCGACAACGCCAGCATCGAATCAGTCTGTATCTCAACTGCACGGTACTGGATCAAGGAATCCTTCAAAAGCTTGAAGGCTTCCAGCATCGCCTGAACCTCCATGGCCACGCAGGCCTGCGAAAGAACCCTCTTGCCCAGCACCCATATAGGCTTTCCCAAGAAATCCCTCACCACAATTCCAAGGCCGGCGGAGTTGTGACCAAAAGCAGCGTCACAGTTAACTCTGATCCATCCAGTGGGGGGGGAACCCAAGTAAGAGTTACCGGCACTTCCGAAGAACTGCATAGGCTCCCGCTGGACATGGATGAATGATGGCTACATGGCTTCGCTGCTACAGTAAGCTCCATCCTCATGTTGTGCATCATAGCACTGGGATTGCAAACGGGAACATTATGTCGCTTCATGTTCCGTCTCTCCCAAATGTAATACATAGTGGTCGCCAATATAGCGGCATGACCAGCACCAACCCCGTGTCTGGCCGCCGGTGCAGCAATGAGCTCCAAAGCCCGGTCAAGGAAGGTCAATCTAGCGGTCCAAGACCCCAGCAGCACAGCCGTCGCCTCGCATGCATGCACGCCCTTCCAAAAAACCTGGGCTTGCGGACATTCCCAAAATAGATGCTGCGTGGACTCCTCCGCCGCGCAGCCCCAAGTGCACCAACTATCTAGAGCCATTCCTCTCCGAGCAAGCCAGGTCATCGTAGGGAGGTGGTCACCGATAACACGCCACAGGAACATTCGTACTCGTGGCAATGTCCTCATCTTCCACAAGCTCCTCATGCGGTCCAAGACCACCCTGTTTTCCGACCTGAGGACGTTGCCGGCGCTGCACTTTAGATCCTGGTAAATCCTGTCATTGTCAACCCCCTCAGCCTCGGTCTGCACCTGAATCAGAGTATCCTTCTCTGTCAAACGGGCCCTGGGCAAATGCAGAACCCTGTCAAACAAAAGTGCACCCGCCCACTCGCGTATCCTGTCAACATCCCAGTCCCCATCCTCGGTGAGGCAACCAGCCACGCAATCCGGCCACGCCGCCACCATGTTAATGAACGTAAGCCACCTACAGATCGGAAGGAAGCCCAACCAATTATCTTCCTCAAATCTCGCCGACTTCCCATCACCAATTCTCCACACAAAATTCCCTACCGCAGTCGGCATTGCCTCAAGAACAAGCTTGCAGACATGAGAAGCATTCCAAGGGATCCTCAGATCAGAAAACGTCCTGCTATATTTCCGCCTCATGATTTCCACCCAGGGGCTGTCTTCACGGCTCAATAAGCGCCTGCACTGCTTCATAAGTAAGACGCGCTGCCAAGTGCGGAGGTCCCGAAGCCCAAGGCCGCCGGCGTCCTTCGGTAAAGTAATTTTGTGCCAGGGCGCATAGTGCACTGACTGCTTGTTACTAACCCCACACCACAAGAAATTCCGAATTCTCCTTTCGATCTCGTCCACAACGCCCATGGGCACGGCGCAGTGGCTAAGTATATAACTCGGGATAGCATTAAGGACCGAGGAAGCCAGGGTCAATCTGCCAACGACTGATAGCGGTCGAATCCGCCAACAGGCAATGCAAGCTTCCAGCTTCTGAATAAGGAAGTCAAAGTCAATTCTCTTAAGCCGTTTTGCCGCAATCGGCACCCCCAGGTATGTAAGAGTTGACCCACTAGCCATTCTAAGCTTTTCCGCCAGCAGCTTAGTCGTCTTTTTACTGCATCTCCTACTAAAAAAAACCTTCGACTTGGAGAGATTAACTTGTAAGCCTGCAACCTTGCTGAATCTCTTAATAATTTTGCACACCGCACTCACGGCCCTAACCGTGGCTTCTGCGTATAAGAGAACATCATCAGCATAAAGCAGGTGGGACACCAGCGGCGTGTGTTGCCCCAGCCTGAAGCCCAGCAGCTGTTTGGACTCATACTCGTGCACCATAATGGAAAGAAACTCCGTCGCAATGACGTATAAGTAAGGTGACAGCGGGCAGCCCTGCCGTAGCCCCCTCTGTGCCTCCACCCATGGAAGACGGACACCGTTGACGAGAACCCCGAACCTTGGAGATAAAATGCACGCTTCAATCCATTTGCACCATCGCGGAGGGAATCCCATACACTGCATCATCCCGAACAGAAAGTCCCACCTCACAGAATCATATGCTTGCGTCATGTCCAGCTTGACTGCCATGAGCCCAGAGTAGGAAGAGCAGGAGTGCATGCGAGATGCCATTTCCTGCGCAATGAACACATTATCAGATATACAGTGACCAGGGATGAAGGCACCCTGCTCGCGCGAGATAAGGAGATGCAGCCAAGGTTTCAGTCTGTTCACAAGGATACGCGCCACCACCTTGTAAACATAATTGCAAAGGCTAATTGGGCGGAAATGCGCCGGCACGCATGCACCCTGCCGCTTAGGAACTAGAACCACTAAGGTGTCCTTCCACTCCTTCGGCATCCGCTTTTCATCAAAAAATGCAAACACCGCGCGGATGATATCTCTATGGGTGATCTTCCAGAAGCCATGGATAAACTCGGCAGAAATTCCGTCATTTCCAGGAGCTTTATTTCTTCTCAAACCACGGATTGCCGCGACAACCTCCGATTCAGTGACCCTGCGGCTCAGCTGTTCGGCCATGTCACCGCTCACGACAGCATGCGGTGAGACGTTCAGCGGCGGAAGCACACGCTCCGCACTGCGCCACTTAGCCTCAAAGAAAGCTAGTAGGACGGCGTTAACACTCTCAGGCGTGTCCACCACTCTGCCCTCCTCATCCTTGAGCTGTTCAATTCTATTCTTCCGCAGGCGGGACGAAGCGGCCTCATGAAAGAACCTAGAGTTACAGTCTCCCAGCTGCGCCCAGTGGAGCTTCGCCCGCTGCCACCACCACTTCTCCTCAAGTATACACCCATGATGAAATGCCGAAATCATATGTCCCAAGTGCGAACTTTCCTCTGCATCCAGCCCTTCATTCGACTCCTTCGTCTGCAAATCATTAATATGTCTCTCCAGTTCCGTATTGTTCTCGACAATATTTCCTACCTCAGTTCTGCTCCACATCCGCAGTGCGACAATAGAGCGGTGAAATTTAACTGATAGCTTCTTCATGTGATCTCCACCCACGTGCCTGCCCCATGCATGGTGCACCACCCCTATGGACTGCGGAAAATCCAGCCAAATATTCTCAAATTGAAGCCTTGCTGCGTTCCCCTGCGGCTGACTGCTACCCAGCTTGACTAGCAAAGGGCAATGATCTGAGCCAAGGCGGCTGAGATGCGTGACGGAGCACTCAGGAAACTCTTGAAGCCCAGCATTATTAAGCAGCACCCTGTCGAGCCTCTCCAAGATCCGCGCTCGGCCTTGTTTCCCATTGCACCATGTGAATATATTTCCGGAAAAACCCACGTCCACCAGCTGCAGTTCTTGCATAATGTCGGCGAACTCCTGCTGCTGACTACCAAAAGTGAATCTCCGTCCACCTCGTTTTTCTTCCTGCGTCATTATAATGTTAAAGTCACCCGCCACCATGAAAGGAACCTCCCGGGAAGCCACACTCCTTACTGCATCCCACACCTCGCGTCGCGTGAAATGGTCCTTCGGGCCATACACCACGCAGCAGCCCAACTTCTTCATGCCACTTATTTTGATCTCGAGTGCTACCACGTGGAGTGCGGAAAAGGTGATCGAGATATCCACCCAGCATTTCCACAGCAGAACTATTCCTGCTGACATCCCAACAGAGGGCTGCACCGCAAAGTTCCATTCCCTCCCAATGAGCCAATCGACATCCTTCCGCGTGAATGATTTAGCCCTCGTCTCCACAAGGGCCACCACCGCAACGCTATTCTCGCGAACGAGTCTACGTAAGTAGCATTTAGATTTCCTATCCCGAATCCCCCTGATATTCCAGAACACAACTTTGACCGTCATTTGTAAAATTGTGTCAAAATTATCCCCAATTCAGCTAGATTCCCGTTGCACCCGCACCAGTGCACTTATCTTCATGCCATCACGCCAAATCACAGCCTCGCCTGAATATTTAGCTGCCAACCGCCAACATCCAGTTCCAAAGCTTGTGCGCCCCACGAAGCACAGCCCAGGAGCTTCCCTCCTACTACATGCTATTGTAATTGACATCATCTCTACGTATACCTTCCTCCATTGCATAATCCATCTCCCGCATTGGCTTCTTCCCCTTATCTTTTGGGAACCAAGCCCGTCTTAACAAGTCCCTTCCTCTGGCCTTGGAAACGCTTCTTGCCCTGGCAATTGTTCTGGTTTGAATTCTGCTTGGGTTCTGGGGCAGCCTAAGAGCATTGTTGTTAGCTTCTTGCCTCCTACGTCGAGGAAGAACCAACATCCATGGACCAAGTTCCCCCCGCTTTATATTCCCCTCCACCCCGTACTCATCGCTCTTCGATTTGCTCTGGATTTTGGAGCACTCCGCTCCATCTTCAAGTACATGGCACGAGGAATTCGCCACGTCCCTCGTCGGTCTACGAACAGGCTCCTGACTATCGAAGGCACCCGCCTCCTTCTTGCTTGTTGATGCTGCATGTGTGGTTGCTATTGGTTCAGCAATTCCGGTTGTTACCTTCTCCCTCTTCTCCGCATCCTTCCCAAGTGTGTCTGCATGCACAGCCTTCTGTGTCTCTTGCATACTGCAGCTCCCTGCAAGGTGCCCCACACGCCCGCAGCAGAAGCAAACCCTTGGTAGCCCCTCATATTCAAACGGCTGATATACTCTGCCAAACTCTCCATTCAACCAGGTGCCTGGCTTTAAGGGTTTTGAGAGATCCATACGAATGCAAACTCTAGCGAAAGCAGACCTTTGTATGTCGGCCGTCCAGCCGTCTAACAGGAAGGGCTCCCCAATCGCTTTGGCTATTCTTAGGATGTTTTCCATGTCCCAATAAATGAGCGGAAGGCCGGGGAAGCGCACCCAGACAGGTGCACGCATTGCAGTCGAGTCGTTTGGGCTGAAATCGTGCGTCCACAGGTCCAACCCCATAGCTTGGCCGGCGACCTGCCACGGCCCTCCCAACCACACCTCGTTCATGTCTTGCATGTAGTCGAAGTGTAGAACAAAACAGCCAGAGGTCAGGTCCAGAATCCTGAAGTTTTTGTAGTGTCCCCAGCGCTTCTGCAAGACCCGTGCTATGGCAAAGAACGGGAGGGAGTTGCCAAAAACGCGGCCAACCAGGTCGAATTTATGGAACTCAATACGTCTATAACACGCTTCAGATGACATTAACACATCTGCATTCTCTGTCTGGTCAGGCATACCCGCTGCTCTCTCTTTAACATCAATTGTAGCCGGCCGAACAAAGGGCATAACCCGTTCACTGGGAGCACTGATTTTCGAGACTAAGGCCTCCCTGAAACTCATTCTATTCAGTTGAGCCTCCTGGTTCTTAGCCTGCAATGGAGAGCTACCCGCTACCCCCCCCCCCCCGACAACTTCCTGAACTAAGCAATGAGTTTCCTCCATCCGCGGACATCCCGCGTGGTCCTGGGCTTTCCTCTCCTCACCTCCCAGGACAGCCAGAGCGTCACCCGCCTGCCTGCTGTGCCCAGAGGACTCCACCAGCGCTTCCTTCCCTTTGGACGAAGACGCCCCCTCCGCCCCTGGGCCAACCACTGCTGCAGGGCTCCACGACGAATCAGTACGTTCAGGCAATGACACCGCCTCCTGCCTCAGGGATCCAACCCCCTCAACGTCAACATGGGCTCCAGAGGCACAACTCGGCTTCCCAGTGTCCAATCCCATTTCTTCTGTAGAGCTTGTACAGAATTCTCTATTCGGCGATATACTCATGGACGCCCTCGTTTTCCGATGGCTCCTCCTTCCCTTGGATCCCGCCATATTAATTCCTCGTCTTTAGGGCTGCAGGCGCTCCAAACCCATGCGAGAAGACGACCGATATCTTGCTCCGCAGCAACACTCACACTTTAAACTTGTTCCAGCAGTCCACGCTGCTCACCCCCTGCCTAGGAATTCAAATTTGAAAACGGGCCTGCCAAATTGACTTCCACAACAATACAGTAACACCAGGCACGCACGTGACCAGGACGTCCCGTACACGCCGCCCCTCCTCTTGCCGTCTCCCGTACTTACTCCGGACGCTCGCTTCAACGTAACAGCCCCACCCCGCCTCCGTCCCTCCACCGTCACCGTCCCCCTCACCGTCCCCTTTCTTCTTCACCAGCCACCCCTTCGACACCCGCACCACCACCGCCTCCGCGTCAACTGCTCCGCTCCGTCACCAGCCCCAGCTCCAGAATTCCACCCGTCACCCGCACAGTCGCCTTCACTTCCACCCAGCACCAGCTCCGTACCGTCACCAGCACCGCACCGTCACCAGCTCCGCACCGTCACCAGCACCGCAACGCACCGTCACCACGCCATCAACCAGCACCAGCCCCAGCTCCAGCTCCGCTCCGTCACCAGCCCCAGCTCCAGAGTTCCACCCGTCGCCCGCACCGTCACCTTCACTTCCACCCAGCACCAGCTCCGTACCGTCACCAGCACCGCACCGTCACCAGCTCCGCACCGTCTTCCCGACTGTTGACAACACATATACTCCAGTATCCATTTGGTTATAGTAAAATGGCGTGGTACAGATGTACAAATCACTTAACTTGCAAATGTTTTATGAATAATACTCCATTAGTCACTTTGATAACAAGTCATTGGAGCTGCAAGTGAACAGCTCGACTCAACCTCTTAGGTTTAATATTTCATCAAGGGACTTCAAGGACGAGTGTTATTAGAATAATAATATTATTGGCATGAAGAATTTTTTTAGTTGGTATATAATATTATTTGGTTTCATTGAAATAAAATAAAAAAATGAAAAAGAAATGAAAAGAAAAACAAACAAAATAAAATGTTAGAAAAATATGAATTCTTTTATTTATTACTCTTAGCATATTACTAAAATAGTATGCTAAGAAGATATCCACATGCCTTGTATACTCCTACAAATGTCATTAACGGTTTTATAATCGCAATTGCATTTTATTATTGTAAAAATTGAAATATTAAGTTTCTATGAATTTAGTTATGCATGCTAAATTCTAATTCAAATTCAAAATAAGAATGGAATGATTCATGATTTACTTTATATAACTTTTTCTAAATTTTGTATTTAATTTTATATGAAAAAATATAAAATTTATAATTATTGTACAAATTAATTGCTTAAATCATTCATACAAATGTATATTTAATATTATGATTACAATATCATAAGAAAAATAAGAATATTTGATGATTCAGTAGAATAATTATGAAAACTTTTGAATTGATATTATGCAAACGTTTGAGTTGATTATTTTGTGATCCTTCTTTATTATTTTTCTAATATTTTTATAGAAAAATTGTCAATTTTTTATTCATTCATTAGATTAACAAATTCCTAGTGATGCTAGTATTTTCATTCAACTATCTATAATAAGTAGTACAACTATGATGTTTTTTTTGTGTTTTTGTTGCTTTTGAACAAGTCTAATAGAATGTTTTTATTGAGATGTATTTCTAATGCATCAAATTATGAGTTTTACTTATATACTTAATATTATATAAACATATTATTCTATCATTTGAAGCATAATTGTTATTTGATGGTATTTTTTTGAATGAAATATATTTGTAATATATTAAATCTTGATTTTTAAATTAATTTGTCAATGTGAGTTATTTTTTGAAGCATGTTTGGCATGTACTAAATAAGGACTATTTTTATTTTATGTAGTATATTTCGTTATTTTAATATTGTATTGAAGTATTAAAATAATTTGTTCTTTAATGTGTGATTGTTGGCATGATATTTAACTATGGATGCTCTTTAAATTTTTTTTTTAACTTATCCGATCTTGCAACTCACATTTTTATTTTATTAATATTTAAAAACAATTTTAACAATATTAAATCTTGCTTGTAACATGTTGGTGTGCAAATAAATATAGTGTTGTATAATTGAGGTTTATATGTTTTTTTTTTTATCATAAAGTATTATAGTAATTATTTTTTAAATTAAATTATAATTATAGATTTTAAAAATACAACAATTGTATAGTAAAATCATGCTTGTCATTGAAAGAATATTTTTTCTAATTTTATTTCATAGGTTGGTTCAAGCTTAGAAACTAAATTACATTATTGATTTATGAACACAAAAATTTAATACAAAGAAGTAGCATGCATATGTAGGGTCTAGCAATTATGCATTCAATTTTGGAATTATCATACATAAAGTTCACTATATCTACTAGCTTAGAACATGGATCAAGACAAGAAACGTTGTGCTAATGTGTAAGTCAAAAGATATGCACTTCTAAACAATTAGATAGAGCAAAGTTTAAGAGAATGATTATGTGGATGTCTAGTCATGATTCAATACGATGCAAAGGATAGTCCTCATTAAAAAATTGCAAAACTTATTAGAGAAAACAACAACAAAATAATCAAACATGAACAAAAAACATTTGCTAAGGTTTATGTTGAATGTTGAATTTGGATTTAAAAAAATTAATAGAATTTTTTTTAATTGAAAATTTTAGGAAATGGATAACTCCAAAGAAAACTTAACCTCTGGGTTTTAATTATAACTATTAGAGTAGATAACATGTCTTGACATCATTTAGAATGTGGACAAGTTATAAGAATTTTCTTGATAGCATCAAAATTTAATGCTGTGAAGAGTTTGTTTTCATAAGACTTCAAGCTTAAAAATTCGCATGATGATTAACAAAGAAGAAAACAAATCAAGATATCATTTAAATTTATTAAAAAAGTTATAATATCTAGAACTTTAGAATTGAAAAATACGAACCTATTTGGTATAATGTAAGCCACTATTTTAGATTGCAAAAATATGATCCTTTAACAATCAACAATTACTTAAGATATTCTTGTCTATATTTATAATTAAGAAAAATGATACATTTAAAATTTTAAAAATTAACAAAAAGACTGCAAGTAGAAAAAGAATTAGAAATCAACTGAATTCAAAGCGACCATGGAAAGGAATTAAAAAATGAACATTGGGAAAAAAAATTTGTGAAAATCAGGGAATAAAACATAATTTTGCATTAACATAAACACCTCAATAAATTGGTGCAACATAAAGGAAGAATAAAATTGGAATTGACAATAAAAAAAACTATATTGAATTGAATTTCAATATGATATTTAATCAAAAAGTCCTAGTATGACTTATCAAATAAAAAAACCACAAAATTTCACATTTTCAAGCATTCGAATGTAAATGTTATATTTTGAAAAATATGTTATATAAAACCAGGTGAAACAATTTTCTTAGGTTACTCAGATTAAACTAAGCATATAGAACTTTTATAAAAATACATTAGTTGTGAAAAAAGTATACATGTCATATTTGATTGGCCAAATCTTCTTAAAAATGAAGTAGATATTGAAGATGTAAAAAAAGCTTAAAAAGCTAAGTCTAAAAGATAAAAATGTACCTTTAAATAATAAATAAATAAATGAACCTATAAATGAGTTAGCTAAAGAATGGATTTATAACAAAGAATATCATAAAAAATAATATTAAGAAATCCTTCTAGCAAAATATGAACTCGTCCATCCTTAAGAAAAGAAATAACTCATTAAACATTTGTAGCCAAAAGTTGTAGAAGAAACTTAGAAATTGGGCACTGGTTCTTAGGTATCAAATTTGAATTGAACCAATTATTTTAGAAATTATGTATTGGTTTCTTAGTATCAAATACGAAATGAACCAATTTATTCAAAATGATGTTTAAGAATAAGTAGAAAAAACCTGAAGATAATTACTTAGTTGAAATTAGATGAGTTTTCACAAAAAAAATGATAATGATTAGATATAAGACAAGGTTTGCAACTATGGTTTATAACAAAATATAAGATATAGACTTGAAGGGACTTTTACACTAGTGGCTCCCATGGAAGCAATTTGACTTTTATCACCATTCACATGTTTTATGGGATTTGTTATAAGTAAATGTCAAAATTGCATTCTTAAACATAATAATTGAAGAAGAGGTTTATACAAAAACAAAAACTTTATGATTTGAAAATTATTAAAATTTAAATCATGTATTTAAACTTAAGAAAGCATTATATGGTCTGAAAATGCTCCTCAAGCTTAACATGAATGCTAAAGTAATATTTATTTAACAACAAATTTAAAAAGAAAATATGGATAATACACTTTTTATAAGAAAACAAAATTAATAAATATTAATTATTCAATTTATGTAAAAGATTTCATTTTTGGCACAACAAATAACAATATGAATTTTCAAAAATCATGCATTCTAAGGTTGAAATAAGTATGATAATCAAATTGACCTTCTTTTTAGGGTTTAAAATTAAACAAGATTCTAATAAAATTTTTTTCTCACAAACCAAATATTTAAATGAATATCTTAATAGATTTGAGATGAAAAATCTTAAAAGTAATTTTGAACCCCATGAGGCCTCTACAAAGTTACATAAGGATAAAATGAGAAAATTCATAGATACTAAATTATATCAAAGAATTGTTTGATCTTTATTATATCTAACCACAAGTAGATCAAACATAGATTTTAGCATTGTTTATGTGCTAGATTTTAATCTAGCCCAAAAGAACAATATTTAAAACCTATTCAAGGACTTTTAGATATCTAATTGGTACAAAGTCATCAAGAATTTGGTATCCTAAGAATGAGTTTTCTTATGAAGTAATAAGATATAGTGACGTGAATTATAGAGGTTATAAAATTGGTAGAAAAAACATATATGATACATGTTACATGTTATTTCTTTGGATATGTTGCAATTTTTCATCCATGTCTCACGTTCCATGCAAGAGGGTCAAATATACCAAATATTAAGCCCAGTATGTCATGTTAAATGCGAATAGATGGAACTCTAAGTAGTTTATACAAGACTAAGCCCTTCTTGAACAAAATAGATGGTACTTTAGTTTTTGTTGTATCATGCAATTTGGATATAAAAAGAAAGCAATTGTTTCACCGTGGTTTCTAAAAAAAATTGGACAATGAATTAATATTTAATATATTGTACGTGTAGGTTATGAAAAGAGAGCAATAGATGGTTGTCTAGACTCATGTATAATACCTTGTGAGGGTAATATTATACGTTAAGGCCAATATATTATACATTTAACTTAGGAGCAAACCATAAAAGCTCAAAACAATCAATTTGTTTTGCCAATATACATTGTCGAGAGAGCATAACGTATCATACATTAAGGCAAATAGATGACACCATAAGAGTGATGTGAATAGCAATTTTCAATAGATTTCCAAACAATTGTGTACCTTTGTGAATAATTTAAGTAAAGGAATCATGCAAAATTTGAAGATTTGAGTAAAAAAAAGAAGAATTTAGATAAGGATAAAATGAGAAAATTCATAGATACTAAATTATATCAAAGAATTGTTTGATCTTTATTTTATCTAACCACAAGTAGATCAAACATAGATTTTAACACTGTTTATATGCTAGATTTTAATCTAGCCCAAAAGAACAATATTTAAAACCTATTCAAGGACTTTTAGATATCTAATTGGTACAAAGTCATCAAGAATTTGGTATCCTAAGAATGAGTTTTTTTATGAAATAATAAGATATAGTGACGTGAATTATAAAGGTTATAAAATTGGTAGAAAAAACATATATGATACATGTTACATGTTATTTCTTTGGATATGTTGCAATTTTTCATCCATGTCTCACGTTCCATGCAAGAGGGTCAAATATACCAAATATTAAGCCCAGTATGTCATTTTAAATGCGAATAGATGGAACTCTAAGTAGTTTATACAAGACTAAGCCCTTCTTGAACAAAATAGATGGTACTTTAGTTTTTGTTGTATCATGCAATTTGGATATAAAAAGAAAGCAATTGTTTCACCGTGGTTTCTAAAAAAAATTGGACAATGAATTAATATTTAATATATTGTACGTGTAGGTTATGAAAAGAGAGCAATGGATGGTTGTCTAGACTCATGTATAATACCTTGTGAGGGTAATATTATACATTAAGGCCAAAATATTATACATTTAACTTAAGAGCAAACCATAAAAGCTCAAAACAATCAATTTGTTTTGCCAATATACATTGTCGAGAGAGCATAACGTATCATACATTAAGGCAAATAGATGACACCATAAGAGTGATGTGAATAGCAATTTTCAATAGATTTTCAAACAATTGTGTACCTTTGTGAATAATTTAAGTAAAGGAATCCTACAAAATTTGAGGATTTAAGTAACAAAAAAAAAGAATTTAGATAAGTTAAGAATAGTGAATGAATCATAATTAAAAAGTAAGCATATATTAAAAATTAAAATAGATTTTGTAAATATAATAAAACAAGAGATAAAAATAAAAAAAAAAGATAATAGAAGAAACCTTTCAGAGTTATGAGGTATACAAACCAAGATAATTGAGATATAAATAAATTAATCATTAATTCCTCTAAAATATCACTATGATATATGATATGAAGATCTTGCATGATATCAATTGATTAGCATATATTTTAATTCATAAGATAACTTGAACAAAAAATAAGAAAAAGAATTAAAATACGAAAGTTGAATGTTTGTTGTATAAGCCTGATGCATATAAGTTAATGAAAATAATAAAAATGAGAAAATTATAAAATTTTTCTCATGTCGTTATCCCATAGCTACCCAATATGATGTAACATACCTATTATCGTTAGCACCTCAATAAATGGTGACAATAAACAAAGATCCTGACAGTATTCATACTTTATATAAGGAAATATTTGATAGAAGTTTCATGATAGAGTTGATATTAGACTTTATTCCTAATATTGTTTGCACTTCAATATAAGAAAATAATAAGAAAGACCTATTTTCATTAACATTTTAGTGCAGGCTAATGATTAAGGGGATATAAATCTTTTAATGTCTTGTCTAATTAATGTATTAGTCATATAAAAAAATTAAATATTAATCAAAAGAAAAGAAAAGAGAGAAAAATAAAAATATGAAAAAGAGTATAAATATGATATGTAATCAAAGAAAGAGTGATATGAGTGTTGTATAATATCAATA
Organism: Vanilla planifolia; assembly: GCA_023846275.1. NCBI lineage: Eukaryota > Viridiplantae > Streptophyta > Magnoliopsida > Asparagales > Orchidaceae > Vanilla > Vanilla planifolia. Next base: position 34,879,432 of record CM043869.1, on the reverse strand, counting down.
ATATATAATGATATATACATGTATAAGCATGATGCATATGAACATATATGTAGTGATTTCAATACATATATATTTTTTAGATATGCATTCTTACTACTTCTTTTATTATTATTTACATAATATATGTTTCATGTTGTATTTTCATATGGCTTTATTTACTTGTCATTATTATTTTATTTATTGAGTATATTATATTTATTATCTACTTATATTTTAGGCCTATATACAGATATTCACAAAATAAGATTTTTAGATATCTATTACATGAGACATTGAGTGCAAGGGTATTTTTTTAGAAATCTTTATAAGAATTTTTGTATAAGGGAATTTATGTTGTATCTCTATGAAATATTGTTATATATGAACATTATTTCAGCTTCAGTTGATGCTTTTGGTAGCTAGCTATTTATTTTATTATTTTTAATTATTTTCGATTATGGGTTTGTAATATTTTTCATCACTATTATCCATTTTTAAGTTATCTTTAAGATTTTACAACATGTTTTGAGTTAACTTAGTGTTTTAATATTTTTGAGCATTTTATTAGATATATTTATTTGGTTGGAACAAGACATGGCATAACCATTTAATAAGGTTGTGACAATTGCCTAGAAAGGTCAATAAGAGGCAACATAATGTGATTGTCCAACCTCTCAAAGCAATGCTATTATCATCTACTTAATCTATATGTGCTTGGTTGTTTACCATCTAATGTGTTTGTCCAATCTTGCATGGTAATTCTAATATTAGACACTCAATCCATATGAGCTTGACAATTAATATTATCTAGACCATATGTTAATATAATGGGGTCTTGAAAATACATAAGATGTTTAAAATAAGTGTTTGGACCTTTAGTCAAAAATCACCATAACTCACAAATCAATTCCAATAACCAACATGCATATCATGGAACACCAATACCCATAGGCATCATAAAATGCTCATATGCAATGCCAGATATATTATACAATAATAAAGTTGTTTCTTATGTAATGGATATCATTATGCTCAAGATTACTCCCAGCATGAGAACTTAATACCCTTATGATAGAAAAGGCTAATGATGAAACATATCAAGTTGTTATACTTATTTATCCTTTAAAATTATTCAATCATTAGAGACTAATTTAATCAAAACATTGAACACTTTGAGTAGTGACATGATTACAATAGGCTCTTTATTGATGCATAAGATTATTGTCATGGTAAACACGGGTCTGACACACACCCTTGTAGCTGCAAGGCTTATTCATAAGTATGGGCTTAATAATGAGCAAATGCGTTAAGTTCTTGAAATTAGTGAATGCAAAAGTTGAAGCAATGGTTAGAATGACTTATGAAAGTCCCCATGACTACATGAACAAGGAAGACCAATTTATTGGTGGTTTTTTTGGATGATTTTGATTTGATCATTGAAGTTGACTTTTGTAAGAAATATAACCCCCAATTCCTTACCTTGATGGGATCATAGAGATGCAAAAAAGAGACTCCTTTCTTTGTCCCATGATACCACCAATATGGTAAGTAGACAACAAAAATATAAAGAAAAATAGAAAGTATTTTAGCAGTGTGGCTGGATAAGGGGTGCAAAATTGGTAAAGATACATTCCTTGCTACTTTAATTATGATCAAGGAGGATTCAGTCACTGAGATACTTGATGTAGTTGTGAAAGTTCTTTAGAAATTTGTAGATGTCATCCTTGATATTGCTTAAAACTTTGCCTCCAATGTGAGAGATTAATCATATAATCAAGCAAATATCTTGTGTTTTTCTTCCTACATGTCCCCCATGCCAATGTCACCATTGGAGTTGGTAGAATTGTGCAAATAATCGAATGAATTGTTAAAAGCTAGCTTTATTCAATCATTTAAATCTTCATAAGGTACCCCCAATGTTGTTTTAAAGAAAGTAAAGTGGTTGCTCGCAAATGTATGTAGAATTTTGATACATACAAGGTAAAGGTAAAGAACACGTATTCGATTTCTTTGGTGCAAGATTTGTTGGATCCATTACGTAAGGAAACAAGGTTCACCAAGCTAGGCTTGTAATTAAGAAAATGGCAAGTTAGACTTATGTAACTCAATATAGCTCATTTGAGTTCTTAGTCATGCCCTTTGGCTAAGCACATGTTTGTGTTATATTCTATAATTCAATTAATAATATCTTTTATGAGTACCTTGATGAGTTTGTTGTCATATATCTAGATGATATCTTGATCTATTGCAACTCACTTGAAGAACATGTTATGTATTTATAGAAAGCGTTGTCTTGGTTATGAGATTTTTAGCATTATGTGAAGATAAACAAATGTGAATTTGCTAAACGATCATGTTTCTTAGACACTTGGTTAGCAATTGCCAAGAAAGAGTGGATTCGACAAAGGTGCAAGCCATTGTGGATTGACAAGCTCCAAAAAGGGTAACTAAATTGAGATCTTTTCTTGATTTAGTAAATTACTATCACAAATTCATTACTAAACATTAAAAGAAAGATACCCCATTTATAGATCTCTTGAATAAAAGTGAGAGATGGAATTAATCTAATGCTTGTTAAGACACATTTCAAAAACAAAAGGGTGTCATTTCCTTCAAACTAATGTTGTGGCTATTTAATTTTGAGTTATCTTTTTAGGTGTATAAAGATGCTTCAAAAAAGGCTATTAATGGGGTTGATACAAGATGGACACTTCATTGCATATAAAACCAAAAGGCTAAATATTGCAAAGCAAAAGTATTTACACATAAAAATGAAATGATTGTAACCGTGTTTTGCTTTTAAATTTAGAGGGGTATACTTACTGTTAGGTAAGTTTGTTGTACAGATTGACAATGTTATCAATACATTTTTCATAATTTAGACAAAATTATCTCCAAAATAGGATCATTGGCAAGAGTTCTTAGCAGAATATGACTTTGCATAAGAGCACAAACCTAGTATGCATAATCAAGTTGCTGTTGCATTGAGGTGAAAAGAAATGTTTGTTATCATCTATGTTATTACGTGGGTGGAATAAATATGATGGACAAAATTTGAGCTACTATTGCTACGATGAGACTTATTGTAAGTTGTTGGAGTAAGTTTAAGATAATAATATTTAAAAATATTAGATCTTAGATGGACTCTTGATATCTAAATATGATATAGTATTTGTTCCTCTTGGAGATGGTTTATAGAGAAAGATATTAACAGAGTTGCATGATCTATACTAAGTTGGACATCTTAGTAGGGAAAGGATATTAGCTCTCTTATTACATTCTTATTATTAGCCAAAGATGAAAGCTGATATTAAGCTTTATATCAAGACTTGCTTTGTTACACCCCATTTTTCCTAGGCTGATTTTTGGCATACAATTTTTTTTTTTTTTTTTTTTTTTATATATAGACAGCTCAGATCGTCCCATACCAACCTGAGTAGCCTACGAAAACATAGGATATAACACATCATTACACACCTACTTCCCTTAACAATGTGGATCCCATCTCCCGGGTACACCGTCAAATCAGGTTCATGACTCCTGAATTAACAGATGGACTCGCGCAATGTTACTCCTACTAGACCCAATACTCCTAACCCCTACGGGTAGGAGAACCGGTCTATTAGAAGTCTGAACCCCCATGGTTAAGTTCCATAGTCATGTAATGACCTCACCATCAAACAAAAGATATATAACATCCTCAGATAAAATATGGCACTCCACACACCATACTCCAAGACAATAAGGTAGGGTAGTAAATGGAAACTACATTACAAGAATAAGACCAAGTCCAACAAGTGCAATATTATCCAACCAGAAACATAAGTCAGAATTTTCCTCACATATTACATGACATATGAGAATAATAACCTCATTAAATACATCCAACAGCAACAATCAACTAACCAGAATATCTCAGACAATCACAATCAGATATCCTCCACAAGCCTGCTGACCACGATCCCACCTAATCAGGTAGCGTCAAGTCTGTCGAGCCACTGAAATATACAATACAGGAATGAGCTACGCCCAGTAGGAAAGACAGCTAGTAAAACTCACATGCAAGAGAAGGATAATAGCAAAAATATAGGAATACAGCATAACAATGTATGGTGGATAGGCACTCTCAGTTCCAGACTCCGACCAACCACAGTCACCCCTAGTCACACCAGAGTAGCTCTCCTCTGGGCTTCCAGGTAGCATGCCAGTGGGAACGCCCATCTCGAAACACGCATGGCGCCTAAGCACCCGACACCGCAGCGTCTCTCGTCAATCAATCTCCTGGAGACTATAGACAAATCCAGTCACAAAATCTCTAGCCAACGTGAGACACCCCTGCCACCCTAAGGCGCGCAGGCCTACACACTTGGCTAGCCACTGCGAGACACCCCTGCCACCCTCAGGCGCGCAGGCCTACACACATGGACCAGGAGAGATCGACTCAGCCACCGTCCCAAAGAGTCCTCTACCAACAACTTCCATAGAAGCTCACGCCCCTACAGTCATTGCCAATCTCTAACTCCAAGATCCGGCAACATGTATCCAGGTACAACAAGGCGCATACCAGTCACATGTATACTGTGGAAGCTAAGTCTGAACCGCACAGTTACCTACCACAACTACCCTAAAACATCATATAGGGTCTATAGTAGTCCGGTCCAGTATGCCAATCCATAAAATATGCCAACACTGAATAAACTGACTCAATCCATGCCGTTGCCATCAAGCAACACAACTGTCAATTACTGACTGTTCTGGTAGCATCCATGTACCATACTTCTGTCTGACTGTTTCCAGCTGTACTGTCATCACTGATAACATTTTTCCCCACTTCAGGAAATTTTTAAATCCCAATTTCAATTTCCGCCCTTTATCCATTTTCCGAAATTCGAAATAAATTTCCGAATAGAATTTAAATTCCACATATATCCTTTTTCCGAAAATTCGGATTAATAAATTCCACATATATCCTGTTTTTCCAAAAATTCGGATTAATTTCCGAATTAAATTTTTCGCTTATCCTTTTTATTTCCGAAAATTCGGATTAATAATAAATTTCCGAATTTTCCTTCCGCTTCTCTCTCCTCCGCGCCGCGCCGTTCGTCCGCGCCGACTCCCGCTGAACCGGTTTTCGCTGCCGGTTCGGCTTTCGCGCCGTTCGTCCGCGCCGAATCCCCTGAACCGGATCTCGCCACCGGTTCGGGACCCTCGCGCTGAACCGCGGCACCGCCGAACCAATTTCTTAATAATCCGTTAATCGGATTAATTTTAATTACTAATAAAATGGCGTAAATATCATTAATTACTTAATTAAATTTGATATTATCTAAACCCTTCTCCTTTCTCGGTCCGAAGCCCGCGAAACCCTAGCCGCCGCCATCGCCGACCATTTCGATCCTTCCGTCGATTTCCGGCGACTGCGAACAAGGAGAACAGTTTCCTAACATGCTCCTAAGCATCAATAAATTTTTTTTTTCGGCGAAATGGGAATTTTTCCAGGAAATTCCGAAATTTGCAAAAGACACAAATTAGCATTCAATTAAATCCGATTTTCATCCACATGCTTGTTTTCATTAAGCAAAGTATTTCATGCTTTTAATTTTCTACTAAATCACTAATTTAAACTGAATTTCCTACCTCAACGACGCCGGCGACGGTGAACTTCGTCCGCAGCTCGCCGCAGCTCCTCGCCGAACGAATCCGGTACGAATTGACTCTCCTCGTTCCCGTGAATCTCCAGGCACAAAAAGCCCCTTGCCAGGCCGCCGGAATCACGCGCCGTACGCCGGAAAAACTCTCTCTATCGGTCGGCCGAACGAACCCTAATCGTTTCGCGAGGGTTTTATATTTCTGGCCGACACGGTGAAACCCATTACGCGCCGTTGACACGCTTTCGACACGGTAAGCACCCGATACGCGCTGTCGACACGCTATCGACACGGTAAGCACCCGATCAGCCGGTTCAATCCCAACCGTCGATCACGACCGTCCGATCAGCTTATCAGAACGCACGCGCAAACTCACTCGGCGAACCGTCTCCGCCTCCGCTGAACCGTTCCGGTCCGGTTCACGCGCGGTAAACCAATTTCCGGTTTAATTTAAATGGATTTTTCGAATTTCTAAAAATCCAATAAATCTAATTAAACAGGGAAAATTACTTAAAATTCACCTCGGTGCTCCGAAAAATCCCTAGAAATTTCAGAAATTCCAATAGCCTCTGATTGAGCTCCTGGCTCATCCTACTGTCGATCTGAAATCATCCAAGCCAAAAATTAATTCATTAAAGATTAACATAAAACTTTTTACTGGGTATAACAATCTCCCCACCTTATCAGGAATTTCGCCCTCGAAATTCAGCAAGAAGTTCCGGCCACTTCTCCGCAACATCCTGCTCTAGCTCCCAGGTTGCCTCCCTTTCGTCATGTCTATTCCACAGAACCTTGACCATAGGAAATGACCTGTTCCTCAGCTGTCTGCTGCTCTCCTCGAGGATGCGAACTGGTAGTTCCACATAAGAAGAATCTGGTGTCACTTGCAAACCAGGAAGATCATCGCTGATACAATGAGAAGGATCTGGCACATATCTCTTGAGATTCGAAACATGAAACACATTGTGAATCCCAATCAGATGTTCAGGAAGTGCCAACCTGTAAGCCACTTCACCAACCCTCTCTAGAATAGGATAGGGTCCAATGTAACGAGGTCGAAGCTTAGAAGGCTTCCCGAACCGGAATAGACCTCGCATAGGACTGATCTTCAGGAATACCCTATCTCCCACAGAAAACTCAACAGCTCTGTGCTTAGGATCATAATATTTCGTCTGGCGATCTTGCACAATACGTAATCTGTCTTGCAATAACTTGACTTCAGCTGTGGTCTCCTGCACAATCTGAGGTCCCCACGCCCTCCTGGAATCACCCTCCTCCCAACAAAGAGGGGATCTGCACCTACGCCCATACAATGCCTCGTAAGGTGCCATACCAATCGACGCCTGGAAACTGTTATTGTACACAAACTCTACCAAGGGTAACCGTCTGGCCCAATCTGTTGAGTAAGTTTGTACGCTCAAGCGTAGCAAATCCTCCAAGGTCCGAATAGTCCGCTCAGACTGTCCATCTGTCTGAGGATGATAAGCAGTACTGAACTTCAACTGTGTACCCATGGCAGCGTGTAAGCTCCTCCAAAACTGTGATGTGAACTTGGCGTCTCTGTCAGAAATAATAGATCGGGGAATTCCATGCAATCTGACAATCTGCTGAATATATACCTCTGCCAATTGTGCCGCTGAATCCGTCTTCTTAATTGATAAGAAATGGGCTGACTTGGTCAATCGATCCACGATGACCCAAATGGCGTCAAAACCTTGTCTGGTACGAGGAAGACCAGTTACAAAGTCCATAGTGATGTCATCCCATTTCCACTCCGGAATCGGCAATCTCTGCAACAATCCTCCAGGTCTCTGGTGCTCGGCCTTAACTTGCTGACATGTAAGGCACTTCTTAACAAAAGCAGCAACATCTGCCTTCAAACCTCTCCACCAGAAAACACTCCTCAAATTCCTGTACATCTTGACTTCTCCAGGGTGCATAGCCAAAGTTCCATAATGAGCCTCTCGAAGGATCCTCTCCCTGAACTCCTGATGTGATGGCACACACCAGCGACCCCTGAAAGTCAAAATGTCGTCTCTGAGAGCAAAGTCTCCTCCCAATCCCTACGATGCCAACTCTAACTTCTCCTTCAGCTCTTCATCACCAAGCTGAAGATCACGCATCTCAGATAACCAGTCAGCCCGAATAGTCAACGAACTGAGTCTGTGAGCCAGTCTCTGAACAGACAACTGTTCCTGACATCTCTCAACATCCCAATCCAAGTCTGCTATAGAGTCGCAAGCTATCACAGTATGCACAACTGCATGTCTGCTCAAGGCATCAGCCACTGGATTAGCCTTTCCCTCGCAGTAGTTTATTGTCAGTTCGTAATCTTTTATCAGTTCCAACCACCTCCTCTGCCTCAAGTTCAGTTCCTTCTGAGTGAACAGATACTTAAGACTCTTGTGGTCGGAGAAACAATCTACAGGAACTCCGTACAAATAATGTCTCCATATCTTCAAGGCAAAAATGACAGCAGCTAACTCCAAATCATGAGTGGGATAATTCTTCTCATGATCCTTCAGTTGCCTCGAAGCATATGCTATAACTCTACTATCCTGCATCAGTACGGCTCCCAAGCCTATATGTGAAGCATCAGTATACATCTGATACGGCTTCTCCTGTGTAGGTAACATCAATACTGGAGCGGTGCTAAGCCTCTGCTTCAGCTCTAGGAAACTGTTCTCACAACTCTCTGACCACTCAAAAGATTTTCCCTTCCGGGTCAACTGTGTTAGTGGAGCGGCCAGTCTAGAAAAGTGAGGAACAAATTTTCTATAGTATCCAGCCAAACCAAGGAAACTCCGGATCTCAGTGACAGAAGATGGCCGTTTCCAATCGACAATAGCTCGTATCTTGCTAGGATCAACAGCCACGCCCTCTGCACTGACAATGTGTCCCAAGAATGCTACTGAGTCCAGCCAAAAGGAACACTTGGAGAATTTTGCATACAGCTCATTCTCCCGCAACACTGTAAGCACAGTCCTCAACTGATCTGCATGAGTTTCCCTATCTCTGGAATAAATCAATATATCATCTATAAAGATGATCACAAACCGATCCAGAAAGGCACGAAACACTCGATGCATCAGGTTCATAAATACTGCTGGAGCATTAGTCAATCCAAAAGGTAACACTGTGAACTCGTAATGCCCATATCTAGTACGGAATGCTGTTTTGGTTACATCAGAATCTCTAATCCGGATCTGGTGATAACCCGAGCGTAAATCAATCTTGGAGAACACAGTTGCTCCCTGAAGCTGATCCAACAAATCATCGATGCGTGGTAACGGGTACCGGTTACGAATAGTAACCTTATTCAATTCCCTATAATCCACACACAGCCTCATACTACCATCTTTCTTCTTGACGAATAAGACAGGGGCACCCCACGGTGAACAACTGGGGCGTATGAGTCCCTGGTCTAATAAGTCCTGTAATTGAGTCTTCAACTCTGCTAGCTCGGCTGGAGCCATCCTGTAAGGAGCTCTAGCAATAGGAGCTACTCCTACCTCCAAATCAATCGAAAACTCCACTTCCCTAGCTGGTGGAAGTCCAGGCAACTCCTCTGGAAAGACCATAGGAAAGTCTCTCACCACTGGAATATCTGACATAGGGGTAGTGGTGGCTTGGCTATCGGTCACATAGGCCAACCAACCAGTACAACCCTTACTTACTAACCTCTCCGTCTGAAGAACTGAGATCAGGGGAATCTGCCTGTTCAGACCAAAGTATATCACATCCCCCGAACCAGGCACTCTGATCCTGACCTTCTTCTCCCAACAATCCAGCACCACTGCATGGTAGCACAACCAATCCATTCCCAAAATGATGTCGAACTCTGCTAGTGGCACACATATCAACTCTGTCACGAACTCGTGTCCACTAATCAGAATAGATCCGTCAATCTTCTGAACAGTGGGAATCTCTTTCCCATCAGGAAGCCTAACCAATAAGGGTTCCTTCAAGTAACCCTTGGATCCTGATGTCTGATTCCAGATCCTCTCAGCGACAAAAGAATGAGATGCACCAGTATCAAACAAAGTCATGCACTGCACGTTGCCAAAATAAAGCATACCTGTGATCACCTCTGGTGACTCTGAAGCCTGCTGCCGAGTCAGTGCAAACACTCTGGGCTGTCCCCCAGATGAACCAACCGGTCCTGTGATCCTCTGTTTCTTCAACTCTGGGCAGTCGCACTTCTTGTGTCCGGGCTGTCGACAATGGTAGCAGATAATCCCCCCAGTCCGGGTACCTGTCTGCTGCCCTGGTCTCTCAGAGATAGGTCGTGGCTGGACCACGCCCTCCTGAGTACCACAGTGATCTCTGTGTCTCTTGTCCTTTTTGTTTTGTTGGACATTTCTGAATTCCTTCCTCTTGTTGTGAGTCTCTCTCTGGGCCTCCATCCGGGTGTCAATAAGCTCAACGGATCTCGCAGCCTCCACCAAGTCACGAAACCTGGCAAACCGACTCACAACTAGCTGGCGCTGCAGCATAGGACGAAGTCCCTCCAGGAACATCTCACATCTGCGCTCCTCAGAAGGTACCAGCTCTGCGGCGTACCTCGCCAGATAAGTGAACCTCGATAAGTAATCGTTCACTGACATCTGGTCCTGCCTGAGGTGTATAAGTTCCCTCCTGAACTGAGACATAGCAGAAGCCGGAATGTAGCACTCCCTGAATGCCTCAACAAAGTCTTCCCATGCTATCTCGCTGTTCTGGGCCTCCCCATACATGGCGCGCCGCTGGCCTCTCCACCAGGTAGCAGCCTCTCCCTCTAATACTAGAGCAGCAAGTACTACCCTCCTGCCAAGTGGACATCCCAAGGCATCAAACAGCTCAAGCATATGAGCCATCCAGTCATCAGCCACCGCTGGGTCAGCCGACCCACTGAAGCTCCGCGGACGCAACCGCATGAAGGCATCGATCCAACGATCCACGGCTGGCTCAACTGGCAATGCTGGGCTCGTCTCTGGGGTAGGAGTAGTAGATACAGGTCTGCCTCTAGCTGCTCCACGAGCGGAAAGTCTCCTGGTACCAGCCATACTGTCAAAAGCAACTAATCTGGCATTAGAGTCGTCATTTGGCAATTGGCATATGGACTACTATAGTAAACAAAAGAATCAACAGTTCTCCCCACCTTGGGTTGAACTCCTATACATGTCTAGCCCTGCTATCTCACCTAGGGCTCTGATATGTCTAGCCCCATTATCTTAACCTAGGGCTCTGATACCACTCTTGTTACACCCCATTTTTCCTAGGCTGATTTTTGGCATACAATTTTTTTTTTTTTTTTTTTTTTTTATATATAGACAGCTCAGATCGTCCCATACCAACCTGAGTAGCCTACGAAAACATAGGATATAACACATCATTACACACCTACTTCCCTTAACAATGTGGATCCCATCTCCCGGGTACACCGTCAAATCAGGTTCATGACTCCTGAATTAACAGATGGACTCGCGCAATGTTACTCCTACTAGACCCAATACTCCTAACCCCTACGGGTAGGAGAACCGGTCTATTAGAAGTCTGAACCCCCATGGTTAAGTTCCATAGTCATGTAATGACCTCACCATCAAACAAAAGATATATAACATCCTCAGATAAAATATGGCACTCCACACACCATACTCCAAGACAATAAGGTAGGGTAGTAAATGGAAACTACATTACAAGAATAAGACCAAGTCCAACAAGTGCAATATTATCCAACCAGAAACATAAGTCAGAATTTTCCTCACATATTACATGACATATGAGAATAATAACCTCATTAAATACATCCAACAGCAACAATCAACTAACCAGAATATCTCAGACAATCACAATCAGATATCCTCCACAAGCCTGCTGACCACGATCCCACCTAATCAGGTAGCGTCAAGTCTGCCGAGCCACTGAAATATACAATACAGGAATGAGCTACGCCCAGTAGGAAAGACAGCTAGTAAAACTCACATGCAAGAGAAGGATAATAGCAAAAATATAGGAATACAGCATAACAATGTATGGTGGATAGGCACTCTCAGTTCCAGACTCCGACCAACCACAGTCACCCCTAGTCACACCAGAGTAGCTCTCCTCTGGGCTTCCAGGTAGCATGCCAGTGGGAACGCCCATCTCGAAACACGCATGGCGCCTAAGCACCCGACACCGCAGCGTCTCTCGTCAATCAATCTCCTGGAGACTATAGACAAATCCAGTCACAAAATCTCTAGCCAACGTGAGACACCCCTGCCACCCTAAGGCGCGCAGGCCTACACACTTGGCTAGCCACTGCGAGACACCCCTGCCACCCTCAGGCGCGCAGGCCTACACACATGGACCAGGAGAGATCGACTCAGCCACCGTCCCAAAGAGTCCTCTACCAACAACTTCCATAGAAGCTCACGCCCCTACAGTCATTGCCAATCTCTAACTCCAAGATCCGGCAACATGTATCCAGGTACAACAAGGCGCATACCAGTCACATGTATACTGTGGAAGCTAAGTCTGAACCGCACAGTTACCTACCACAACTACCCTAAAACATCATATAGGGTCTATAGTAGTCCGGTCCAGTATGCCAATCCATAAAATATGCCAACACTGAATAAACTGACTCAATCCATGCCGTTGCCATCAAGCAACACAACTGTCAATTACTGACTGTTCTGGTAGCATCCATGTACCATACTTCTGTCTGACTGTTTCCAGCTGTACTGTCATCACTGATAACATTTTTCCCCACTTCAGGAAATTTTTAAATCCCAATTTCAATTTCCGCCCTTTATCCATTTTCCGAAATTCGAAATAAATTTCCGAATAGAATTTAAATTCCACATATATCCTTTTTCCGAAAATTCGGATTAATAAATTCCACATATATCCTGTTTTTCCAAAAATTCGGATTAATTTCCGAATTAAATTTTTCGCTTATCCTTTTTATTTCCGAAAATTCGGATTAATAATAAATTTCCGAATTTTCCTTCCGCTTCTCTCTCCTCCGCGCCGCGCCGTTCGTCCGCGCCGACTCCCGCTGAACCGGTTTTCGCTGCCGGTTCGGCTTTCGCGCCGTTCGTCCGCGCCGAATCCCGCGGAACCGGTTTTCGCTGCCGGTTCGGCTTTCGCGCCGTTCGTCCGCGCCGAATCCCCTGAACCGGATCTCGCCACCGGTTCGGGACCCTCGCGCTGAACCGCGGCACCGCCGAACCAATTTCTTAATAATCCGTTAATCGGATTAATTTTAATTACTAATAAAATGGCGTAAATATCATTAATTACTTAATTAAATTTGATATTATCTAAACCCTTCTCCTTTCTCGGTCCGAAGCCCGCGAAACCCTAGCCGCCGCCATCGCCGACCATTTCGATCCTTCCGTCGATTTCCGGCGACTGCGAACAAGGAGAACAGTTTCCTAACATGCTCCTAAGCATCAATAAATTTTTTTTTTCGGCGAAATGGGAATTTTTCCAGGAAATTCCGAAATTTGCAAAAGACACAAATTAGCATTCAATTAAATCCGATTTTCATCCACATGCTTGTTTTCATTAAGCAAAGTATTTCATGCTTTTAATTTTCTACTAAATCACTAATTTAAACTGAATTTCCTACCTCAACGACGCCGGCGACGGTGAACTTCGTCCGCAGCTCGCCGCAGCTCCTCGCCGAACGAATCCGGTACGAATTGACTCTCCTCGTTCCCGTGAATCTCCAGGCACAAAAAGCCCCTTGCCAGGCCGCCGGAATCACGCGCCGTACGCCGGAAAAACTCTCTCTATCGGTCGGCCGAACGAACCCTAATCGTTTCGCGAGGGTTTTATATTTCTGGCCGACACGGTGAAACCCATTACGCGCCGTTGACACGCTTTCGACACGGTAAGCACCCGATACGCGCTGTCGACACGCTATCGACACGGTAAGCACCCGATCAGCCGGTTCAATCCCAACCGTCGATCACGACCGTCCGATCAGCTTATCAGAACGCACGCGCAAACTCACTCGGCGAACCGTCTCCGCCTCCGCTGAACCGTTCCGGTCCGGTTCACGCGCGGTAAACCAATTTCCGGTTTAATTTAAATGGATTTTTCGAATTTCTAAAAATCCAATAAATCTAATTAAACAGGGAAAATTACTTAAAATTCACCTCGGTGCTCCGAAAAATCCCTAGAAATTTCAGAAATTCCAATAGCCTCTGATTGAGCTCCTGGCTCATCCTACTGTCGATCTGAAATCATCCAAGCCAAAAATTAATTCATTAAAGATTAACATAAAACTTTTTACTGGGTATAACATGCTTGGTATGCCAGTAAGTCAAAACTAAGAGAAAGAAGGAAGTAGGTTTGTTGCAATCTCTTCCAATTCCAAAAAAAAATAATAGGTATCAATTTCCATAGATTTTATCAACAGGTTTCCTAAGATAAATGATATAGCCTAAGTGGTGGTGGTGGTTCATCATTTTCAAAGTATGTAACACTTATTATGGCACCTTAAGCTTGTCCATTCGACGTAGCTACTAACATGTGAATAAGTATTTTGGTATGCCTAAAGACATTGTGAATGATCGAGATACTTGTTTTACAAGAGAAGTTCACCTTAAGCTTGTCCATTCGACGTAGCTACTAACATGTGAATAAGTATTTTGGTATGCCTAAAGACATTGTAAATGATTGAGATATTGTTTTACAAGAGATTATGAACTTCATTATTCAACTTGATGGAAATTATTCTAAAATTTTTAACAATCAATCACCTACAAACCAATGAGTAAACCTAGAGAATAAATCGATGGTTAGAAACATATTTGAGGCACTTTTTCGTGAAACGTCAAAAAAATTGGTTAGAGTTGTTGAATAATGCATATTTTTGTTACAACTTATGCAAGTCCTCAACAATGAAACTAAATCATTTTAAGCTAGTTTTGGGACAAAACCCTAAAACTCTCTTAGAGACTACATCACAAATATCTAGTTAGAAGTGCTCTACAGCAAACAAGGATGCTAAAGTTTAACAAGAGATACTTAAGAAATCCCATGATAGCTTTAGGAAAGCTATCAAAAAGATGAAGAAGTATGCAAATCGAAGGTGCAGATGAAGGGAGTTCAATGTAGGGTACAAAGTGCTATTGAAGTTAAATCCAATTTTGAGAAAAAAGTGGGTAGTATATGCATCATGGGTTAATTTCAAACTATGATAGACCATTTGAAGTGATTCAAATGATTGGTAATATGACATACCAATTCAATGTATCAAAAAGGCTTAATGTCTACCCAACCTTTCATTGAAATTTTCTATTTATTTGATTCAAATCATATTTATGATACAAAAAGATAATTTTTTTCAATATTTATTTAGCCATTTTTTCTAATTATCCAGAGCATTCACATAGTACTTCTTAACAAATTTGCTTAGAAAAAATCAACTACCTATTTGCCAAAGTTGCTTTAGCTCCACATCAAATGGTTTAATTGATTTGTTAGACAATCTAATTATGTCAAGGCTGATCTTTACAATTTTATTAGATTGTTTATTAGAATATACTATACACCATTTAACCAAATCAGACTCTTTATTAGATGCAACATCAAGTGCTTATGAGATGGTATAATGGACATCCAACGAAGATGCTTTTTTGGTGACCCAACTTCACTTATCATTAGATTAAGCCATCGAATGATCTAAACATTGACATACTATTGATAGAATAGTATGATGAGTACTTAATAGAAAATTTGAATTGATGATAGAAATTTGTGAATATTGGATCTATTTTGCTAGATGGCCTGATATACATCTGACACATAATTGGATGGATCATCAAATGATTTTGTAGCCATTACAAGAAAGATCTCTTCTATTAATGATATATTTACTTCATACGATAGATTTACTTTAGCTAAATTAGCATAACATTTGAGAAGTGAAATACTTTAAAGTTGCCTGAATATGATATATAATGTAGATTCAAGATTTCTATAATTTTAAATATGTATTGATTTGTTTTAATTTTTGTATATGCAATAAGATGAATTGCAATAAGCAAACTTTTACCAAGTCAATCGATGCATAAATCTAAGACTTTAACAACCTGACTTTGATGTAGAGGTCTCTTTTTGTCCTTCATCTTATTCTCCCAACATTGATGAAATGTATAGTTGTTTCAACATAATCTTTAAGAAAGTGGTTTCATTCTTATACTCATTCTAATAAATATTCGTCTATCAAAATCTAGTATGCACACACTAAATAATTGTTAGATCTTCTCAAAATTGGGTTGCTATCATCAAAATTATAAATAAACTATATTAGAATCATGAGATTAACAACATGAATTATTTACTCATATTAGATCTTCCTAGAATGAGTTTTTTGTAATTTAACAATATTAAATCGCTCAAGCTAATATTCTTAATTCAACTAGGGTGCCTCACTTAATTACATTAAATTGTTGTTATGTTGTTTCTTAGCAACATATGCCATGTGTGATCTTTAGCACCCATTATGCCCACCTTAAATTTATTTGAGAACGTGGATATCCAAATTCTTAAGAGTTCATGTGATGCCTCTAATATTTCATATTTCCTCACATACTCCAAGGATAATCGAAAATCTTGTGAGCTTTCTATTTTCTCAAAGGGTAGTGTGAACCTTATGTAGGCTAGTGTGATTCATATGCACTTTACACCATAACCAAATCCACAACCTAATTATATATGCAAGTTTGGATTCTTAAATAACAAGTCACTCAAAAATTTATTTTTTGTATCTCTTTAGTAGGCGACACATCTTATTCTAGTTTGGTGTGACATGCATTATATTCATGACACTTATATCCTATTGGGATGACTTAATAGCTTTATGTGTTAAGCATGATGGCTTAGAGAACACAAATTCCTTCCCCTTCCTTGGAACCACCATTATCTTAAATCCTAGTTTATCACAGTCAAGGAAAGCAACCACCCCTTCAATGCCACTCAATTTTTATCCATTTCTCTCATTATTTGTGAGCCTATTTAACCATAGAATCATAAATTTATATTTCCTTATTCTTCCTCATCTAAAAGTGACTTACATGATTCTCATATTGTGTCATATGAAATTTTAATTTGTGATAGAGAAATTATATTTTCTCACTCTAGTAATAAAGAAAGCCATTGGGTTTGTTGTGTCAGATCTATATCCGCTATTAATTTTTTTCACAGTGATTTTAGTTTCAATAAATATAAAATTTTTTATATGTTTGAAGAGTATTTGATTTATGAGTTTTATATATCTCTTATCAGATAAGTGGCAAAGTATCATTTCTATATCTTAAAGGATTTTCTTATAATTAGGTATAGATGACTTTATATGCTTCATCCAAACTCATTTATATTGATGTTTAGGAACAAATTGTCCTACTTCTGAGTTAGGACTAAGCATGTCATAAAGATGATATCACTATCGAATCACTAATCCTTAGCTCAAAGTTGTTGTCTCCTTCCTTTATATTTGTTTCCTTTGTTACGAATCAAATCATACTAGTAATTTATGTTTGATAATAAATATTAAACAAGCATCATTACATTGTGTATTGATTTGTTATTATCAATAAAGCTATTCTATCTTAAATTACTATTTATCTCATGGATGAGACATGACATCCTATTGGGTTCATATGATCATCTTGTTGTTGATTTAAATGCTTCTTCCATAACCCCAACTTGTGATCCGAAAGAATTGTCACATGAAGGAACTTGTTCTAACAACTCAATGAAGTTAAGTTTTTGTGAAGTCAAAGAACTTTGGTGCAAAGTATTAATTTTTTATGTCAACTTCTTTATCCTAGTATTTTCTTACATTTCAATGGTATTTTGTGTATTTTATGTTGTTTGGACTCCGATATACACCCATGGAATTCTGATGTGTTTTGAGTAAAGTCATGCTTTTAGTCAATTTTGGATGCCTTAGCATTTTGGGATTGACTCAAACAATTATAAGGCAAGAAGCAAAACTTTTGATATTTAGATGATAGTGTAATTATGATAATCTTTACTAATAATATGAGCAATAGCCAAGACCATTAGTATCAACCATTAGGGGTAATCGATCGAAATCCTGAGACAACCAAAACCACTATTTTTGACTCCTTGTTCCTTGTCCTCTAATTTTGTCCTCTCTATTTGATCTCTTGTGCTCGTACTTCAAAGAAGTATGAATCTATTTGTTGCCATTTCATATGTTTTTGAGAAATCCTATGAAGGAGCACAAGGAATCTTCCAAAATTCACATACGTCATGAAGGTCATGACTCATGGCATTACAAACATTCTTTTGTTTAAAAAATTGGCACAAGAGATGGTCATGTGTGCGATACAGATGTCAAGCATTAACATCCTTCTCATCACCAACCACAAGTATTAAATTAAGCTAAGCTAATACCGTGGTATCTCCGACGATAGTTGAGCTTCTAATGACTTCGAAAGTTGCCACCTTGAAAAGCCATTAAACCTAACGATGCACAAACAGATTCCTTTCACACGAAGAACATAATTAAGCTTAATTACTCCTTTACTTCTCTAATGACGAAACCAATTCTCTAATCACCACTTATTAACACATATATAACAACTAATTGGTCCTTTATAAACTGGATTATGCCGCAGAAACTACTCTGCCTATTCATTCTGTTATTTGAAAAGACAATTAACGTTTTAACGTTGACATAAAAATAAAGCAGCCTACGTGAAGCAGAGTGAAGAGAATGGACATGTTAGCACTTGAAAATGGCCAAATCTTATAGTATATCATGCTTTCCTACAAATTCCACTACCATTATTAATCATATTTATAATTTCCTGCAACAAATTGTGCTAAATAAACAAAGAGAATGTGAAATAATAAAGAAAATGTCATTAAACTTCAGATAACTTATATATCAAACTAGCATTAGTATTTGATTCCCTTGAATTTTGTTAGCCCAAGCTGTCAAAGAGTTGCAGGAAAGCCCATTTATAGATTTCTCTAAAGGAGAAGCAAGATAATGAGATAATGAGACTAACAGATTATGGTTCTGTTTAGACCTTCTTAGCTATAATTAAGAAGGCCTGAAAGTAGAAAAAAAAAGGATATTCCCAAAGGAGAAATGTGACGAAATCGATTAATTAAGGAGTTGAATTTGTGCATATAAAAGAGTAGTTGATGCATTAAACTTTTGACCTAATTGATAACCAAGCATGATTACAATATGCACGCACCACAATTTAATTAGAAGAGCAACAAGAATTTTGGGGGGAACACTAACCTTTTGACTTTCTCATCACATGCATTATAGTGATGCTCATTAGTGCTTTGTGGGGCTAAAAATTAAAGATTTGATTAAACATTGTAGATCAACACATAGCTTCCATCATTTGTTAAGAGGGAGAAAGAAGCATTTGAAAGATGGGTCATATGACATGTACACATTATTAATTCCAAAAGTCATAATCTTGGGTGTCTATGTGTAGAAGTTATGTAGTCATAATCTTGGGTGTTATAGTGCATCTTTAAAGTCAAATAAAACATTAAGTTGTGGATCTTATCCATATGACTTCATAAAGAGAAATCATTTCGTGACAATGCCATTTTATGAGGACAAAACATATTTGTTCAAAAAATAGTTAATAATAATAAAGATTAATAAATGACCAACTGTTTGGATTCTATTATAGGCAGAATTTTTAAAACATTCTTTTTGTCAAGATCCAAATAGAATTTTATTCTACAAAGTTGGATGTAGATTCATTTTTATTAGCATACCCATTCTCTTGGGAAGATACCACATCATCAGTTTTGTTTGATTGAAGAGCAGGTCAATGGCTATAGAAGGAGAAAAGAAAGAATAAAATGGGTTACAAATGTAAGAGATGAGATGAGAAAGCAAGAAAAAAAGTGAACGGAGAAAAGAGCTTTCAATGTGGCTATATATTTTGTTCATCATAAAAAAGCATAAGCCTATTCAAATATAATATTTAAGTAAGCGTCGATGCAGCTCAGCTAAAACTTACCATGCATCCCCAAATACATGTGTATATTCATATGTTATGCACTTGTTGCCATCTCCCTTCAGGACCCTATCACTTAGGTAAATGATCCATAGCATGAACAGCAAATTGAAAAGAAACACAAGTGCATTGGCAAAATGACAAATGGAACGTTAACTACCAATAAAGGATGGGTTATACTTCATTTATCGCCGAAATCCTCTTCAAGGCTAGCCAAGCTTCTTGCAAAGTTCTTAAACAAGTATTCGTCCTTCAAAAGAAAAAAAATAAAAAAATGAATAATGAAAGATAGCAAAAATTAATTTAAAATGTAATAACTTCACCGGAAAACGGAGGAATACACGTATGCATATACTAGCAAATTCCACAGTTGATTCCTGAAGATGCCTATATAGTTTGGGTGGAGTGGACAGGAGAAGGCGAAGGTCTTACAAACAGAAGGTCCGAAGATGGTTGGCAGCATAAGAAGCAGCTCAGAAAGCTTCCCAGCGGTGAACCATCAAGCAGGCCCCGAGCCAGAATTAAGTGCAATCAAAGAACAAGACCGGCTGCTCCCCATAGCGAACGTGGGTAGGATCATGAAGCAGATCCTGCCATCAAACGCCAAGGTCTCCAAGGAGGCCAAGGAAACAATGCAGGAGTGCGTCACCGAGTTCATCAGCTTCGTCACCGGCGAGGCCTCCGACAAGTGCCAGAAGGAGAAGCGGAAGACGGTGAACGGGGACGACATCTGTTGGGCTCTCGCGGCCCTCGGCTTCGACGACTACGTCGACGCCATGAGGAGGTACCTCCAAAAGTACAGGGAGATGGAGGGCGACAGGGCTTCCACGTCTTCCAGCCACGGCAGGGATGCCCCCCCGGTCGATGCACCCACGAGAGTTGCGCCCAATCTCATGTTTGATGCTTCGGCATCCGGGAGGTATTGAGGATTACCAGCTGTTGGTGTTCAGTAGGCCAAATCGAGTTAAGTTTTGCTCCTTTGGTTTCTTTTATGGTTAATCGCAGGGGAATAACTGGATAAGACGTTTTGAAATAAGAAGGCGTGTTTATTTCTACACGAATCGTACTTGTTAGAAGATACGCAGCGATGACTGTTCTTTCTTGATTTTTATTTACTTTTAGTGTATCTTATTTTGCATTTGCTAGTTTGAAGATTAACATTTGATCAAGTAATAAATATGTTAAACTTTTGTACATATTTGTATGTTTCCAACTTCTTAGGTTCAAGAGATATTTAATTCAATAATATTATTTAAATATTTTAAATATTTAATTAAATGAAATATTTAAAAATATAAAAAAAAACATGATTTTATTCTCATTAAATAATAGTTAAATGCCATCTAAAGCTTGGATAATATTTAAAAATGATCTTTCTTATTAAAAAGTGTGAAAACTATTAAATGAACAGTATTGATTGTAATATAACTTTTAGATATTATTATTATCTAAATAAGATATCATTTAGTCAGCTATTTTATTGCAACTCATAAAAACTCATGCTTTTGTTATTTTTTAACCTCACAAACACGAAATAAGAAGGTTTTGTGTTTTATTTATTTATTTATTTATTTATTTGATCTGATACAAATTATAGGTCTTTGTGTTTTTTTCAAAGCAGATTAAAAATATACTTTAAAAAGTCATTAAAATGATTATATACTCATACAAACGATTATATATTTATAATTATTATAAATATTCAAGAAAAATTTACATCAAACCAAACTTGAATATAGTGATATCTCTCTTATTTGCTAGGCAATATTAGCCTGTCACATGCCACTTTGGTCTCAACATATACAGAGTTGCCTGCAGGTATTCCTTTAACCCTTCTCAGTAACTCTATAAGGTTTTCTTTCAAACATGGCCGTTGTAATTTTAAAAGAAGAATTTTTAAATATAAAAACAATTTTGTTTTAAAAAATGCTCTTATTATTTTTTTAACAATAGTTTTTTTTGTTAAAATGCCATTAAAAACTAGTTATTTAACTTGTTTTTTTTTAAAGGTTTAGCTCTTCAACGACCTTTCAAACTGAACCAAAGAGATTGTACGGCAATTAGAGGAGGGTTGAATAGGAAAAAGCTTGCTTGCAGTTGACCGCAGGTTTTGATGAGTAGTTCTACATTTGTTCAAAGTTTTATTGTAATAAAAATTTATTAAAAGTGTGCATTCAATAATTTATTATTAAAATAATTAAAATAGAAAAAACTGTGTAACGACAACACACTCATTACAAATTGAATAATAATTTTTATAAAAGATATTATAAGAGAAGTATCAGTCAATAATTTGTTGGAAGTATCGTTCATCTGTTCTTTTAATTATTTTTTAATAAATATTTCAAATTTTATTTTATTTTATTTTTTAGCTAGTTTAACTTTATTTTCTTAATCACTTGATTAATCTGTGGACAAATAGAAGAAAATAAGAGGACATGAGAACATAATTGTTGGCATATTCATTATGGAACTGATCCTCTTGATGGAGATGTGCCAACTCTTTTGCTTCAGGAGAAAATTTCAAAGCAAAATTCTGAAAACAAGTTGTTTACATTAGCATAAAATATTTATTTTAGGCTAATTGGCTTAGTTAATGCATGACAAGTTGTATAACTTAAAATTGATAAAGGCTAGTCACAAGAAAGAGATGCTATCAATTATTGTCATTGATGTTTACTGAAGCACTTATTAAAGAGGAAATAATTGATAGGTTAATAGAATATTCAATTGTGAAATCTCATATGCTTAATGATGAAAATGGTCACAAAAAAATTTATAAAGCACAAAGAGATAAAATAGTTAAAAGAATCCATATTAAATTATAGTGTGATAGATATCTAACAAATGGGGCTTCTATCAATTTACTATGACTTTTATCTTCCATGGACATACAAAAATCCTATTTTTATCTAACTAATATTTTAAGGATCTCTCACGTTTTAATCAAAATTCATATGTAAATTGTTTCGCATACAACTATGCTTTCTAAGTATTTGTAGAACTTTATCATAGGTGTTGGGTGTGTATATTCCTTCACTTTATTAGTGGACCAAAATGTTATTAATGAATATTATCACAAATTGATCTAGATAATGCTAAAACATTTAGTTCATCAAATCTATAAATATAAAAGGAGATCATTGCATTTCAGAAGTTATTATAAAAAATTCATAATGCTAAATATGTTTTCTTCTCTAATCTTTTGTTAATTTTATCACAATTGCATATCAATCTTAGAGAATTTTGTAAATCATTAAAATTGATCAAATAAATCATCTAGGATATTTTTTTTAATATTGATTGTTTAATTCCTAATAATCAATTCAAATTCATAAACTATCATTTTTCAATTTAAAAAATAATATCAGTGCTCCTCATGAGAGATGCAAGTGTCCTAATAGTTCTTTCTTTAGAAGCTTTTGTTGTTCAATTTTCAATTCCTACAATCCAACAATAAGCATTCTATATATTGTTGGGATCAATTCTTACACAAATTCAACTTTCTTATCAAAGGGAAGTCTTTGTAGGACCCCTTGAAATACTTCCTTAAATTCAAGAACAATCAACAAATATTGTAATTTAAGAGATTTTTGTCAAATGTCAACCATTTAAGTTAAGTATGCTACTAAAACATCTCAAATGGCTACAAGAGAATTATTTAATTAAATAATTAAATTATTATTTTAGAAGCTATTGTAATTGAATTTCAATTACTACAATCCAACAATAGACATTCTATATATTGTTGGGATCAATTCTTACACAAATTCAACTTATTTATCAAAGGAAAGTTGTGGTAGATCCCCTTGAAACACTTCCTAAAATTCAAGAACAATAAAAAAATATTATAAAAGAGAGTTTTGTCAAATGTCAACCATTTAAGTTATGTTACTAAAATATCTAAAATGGCTACAAGAGAATTATTTAATTAAATAATTATTCAGAAAAATTTTTCATATTAGATAAATTTTAAGAAAATTGAGTCTTATAAGAAGGGAGAAGCAATTACCAATGTTCTTTGTGGCATATAAATTTGTTAATTTAAGATTTTTATAATGACGTCAATTTCTGTAAATTATTCATAATAGCAAAATTAATGATAATTATGAAAATTTAGCTATGAAACTTAAAAGAAGGGAAATAATTTTAAATAGGAAGTACTAATTATTATGAATAAAACTAAAATTTTGTAAAATTTAGATATGAATCAATCATAAAATGAAATGATAATGTCAAAGCAAAAACATTTTTAAATTAATTTGTATGATTTTTAATAATTAAAAATTATTTTAAAAATATTAGATAAGGTAAAAATTATAACAAAAACTAAAAAAAATGATATATTTTATTATGAGTCCAAGATACTAATTTTATAAAAATCAAACTTATCAAGATTGTAAAATGAAATATCAAAATTATAAAAAAAAATATTAAGTTAATAAAAGTTTAAGAAAATAATATTAATACAATATTGTAATATTTTAGGGTTTTTTAGCGAAGTATTATCTCGATCTAATAAAATTTTATCTTTGTCCAAAAGATCCCTTCTCACTTGGTCAATCATTTTCAAAATTATTCTAACAATAATATAATTAATCATAATATTTTCATTGAATCTAAGCTAACATTACTCTTAAAATGCTCATAATCATTTCAAGGTTTATGAACTATACAACTAAAGATTTTTCCTCTTATAACTAATATGAGACTTATTCATCCCCTATCCTTATAACCTATTCATAAGAGACACTTTTATTAATGTTTTTTATTATATTTGTGCATGTTTGCTCTCTGCACTTGTCAAGTGCTACATAACTTGTATTATTTTGTATCATGTTATATATCATTCTTTGTTAAGTCTATGTTGATTGACACAACTTATTTAGGTTTAAATATTTTAGATCATACTAAAACACTTCATGCAGCTAGAGAAATAATGAGTAGATATGATAACTTAACATTGTGTGGTTTTCTTTAATATTTCCTTAGCAATCATGTATTAGGTTTTGATTATATTAGATTGTATTAGTAAACTATGGCACCAACAATTTTTTTATGAGATATATTATTACTTTAAATTTCTATTACTTAATTATGTTATTTTAGTTAATTTTACTGAAAGGTAAATAAATTGTGAATTTCCTTTTGTGATAAAAATAATAAATTAATATTATTTTTTATTGCAAGCCATTTGATTATTGGGTTTGAAATCTTAAAGTAAATAATTTGGTTTCTGCATAATATTTATTTGGTTTAATATTTTCAAATTAATCATTTTATATCAAAGGATTCCTTTTAAAAGTGAATGGGATTTCCTAAAATTAAAAACATATCTATGGTTTCAAATAAAGAAAATTATTCATAAAAAATAGTTTTTCATGTAAATATTAAAAAGCAATTTCATATAAATATAAAAAATGGATTCAAATTAGGTGGCATTTTATTTTATTTAATATAAAACTAGGATATTGGAGTTGTACATCTTTTACTTAATTATTTATGTGCCTTGGAAGCAAACTTTATTATTACTTTACTTTCCTCATCAAATAATATAAATTCAACTAGTTTAGTATTCCTAGTTCAATTTTTTTCTCAATAATCAAAGATAAGTTGATTTTGAAATAGCCAAAATAACATCAAATTCAACACAAGGTTCACCATTAACTTATTAAGAAAGCCATCCTCCTTAATCTTTATTTTTTCTTTTATGTGGTATTTGACTTCTATCTTTATCCTAGTAAGTAACAAAACATATATGAAATTTTCTAGTAACAACAAGTTCATTACTAATTTTTTAAGCATTATTGCAACAATAAAATAATGCAATTCACTTAAATCAAATAATGTGAGAAACATGAACTTGTTTTCAAATGAAAATAAGGAAGGGTTTAAAGAGAAATAGCATGGCATCTATTTAACAATAGGTTGGAATTCTCAATAATAATGTACGATATATCCTTTGAATTATAGGATCATCTTACTAAAGACACTACCTATACAAAGGTTGGAATTCTCAATAATAATGTACGATATATCCTTTGAAGTAATATCATACTATACAAAGTTCAATAATTATAAGTATTAGTTCTCATCTCTTGAGAAACTAAGTGACATAATTGTATGATAGAAGTAGCATATATAAATGAATAATATAATAGTTGCATATAACTAAGGATTGTCGTTTATCAACTCACAATTTGATCCTAAGTGATATTAATTATATTGTATGATAGTGACATCGTACATGTATCATTATTACATCCTATGCATTTCATAATTCAATCACATTTCACTCTTAACCTGATAATGAAATAATAATTAAATCAGTCTACAATGTATTTAATATTCTAAGAAAAAGAACTGATATGTAAATGATATAAATGAAATGTATGATTTAAAAGAATATGAGTGAAAAGATTAGAAATCATTTAATACACATACTCAAATATTATAAAATCTTAATGCCTCAAGAAAGTTATTATAGGTTTTTAAAAACTAAAGCTAATAAAGATTGCTTCAAAAAAAAATGTTCTTTAAGCATTGTAGGAGCTTGTGTTTCTCCTTGTACTAATTATGATTACACTAAGATACCTCTATTAAGCTTATTGAGTTAAGCAATCAAGCACTTCACATGATTGACATATTTGTTCTTGAGATGCATGATTTGAAAATACTTATAAAAAATATTAGTAAAAAATACAATGATTTTATTGTCATCAAAAAAACAATGCAACTACCAAAACTATAACATTATTTGTTTTTCAAAAACACAAGCATCTTTAAGTTTCTCTCATTTATCATGGTCAATCCTTTATTAGTATAAATACTTAAAAATGCTAAACCTGCAAACCATAAATAACTCTATCGTCAAAGTTTTAATTCTTATTAAACAAATTAAAGGATCATAGGTTTAGCACCCACATTTGACATCACCAAATTTTTTAAATTATTTTTATGAAAAACTTACGTAATCAAATATTAAAATCCAAATAAAGGCATAATGAAACTATTATATTTCTTTTTTAAAACTAAGTTCATACGATAACCATTACTATAGAAAAAAGGATATTAATGTAAGACACATGTCTTCGCTATCAAAGTAGCATTATTATAATATTTAAACAATCTTAATGCATGACTGGCAAGTCAAAAAAAATAATCTAGTGAGTTAATTATCATATCTACTTAACATTCTTATAGATTCTTATGTAATTTATTATTTTCATTTATAAGATTAAGCCACTGACACAAGTCAATAGACAACTATTTATTCATACATGTCACTACATAGTTGGGTTATATAACATATAATATCAAATTTGCATCACATAAATATAAGACTAATATACAAAAAATTACAATACTAAACAATCATATTTATATAATTAAGGTCTATTTATAATTTTTTTATCTTTATTTTTTTATAAGTCCCATGACCTTATTTTAATATAGAATTTATAATTACATCATTAGGTTAGGATTGTTAAATAAATTTTTCAAAAATGTGTTGTATTCATTCAAAAACTTTTCTCTTCGATTATTCAATAGTGGCTCCCTTTCAGATCCTTTTCTCTTTAGTTACACATTCCTTGAATCTCTTTTTCTATCTAAAGTTTTGTGGACCTAAGCTCTCTTTTATAGTGTTGATCACAACCCACTGTCAAATCTTTTTTCACAATTATAGATTCTTCTTTTTCTCTATTTTCAAGTTATTTTTTATGGATTTAGTCATTTTTAAAATTTTATGAAAATCTAATCTGACATATTAATTAACATGCAAATATGAAATTTTTACATTAAAATAACCACTATAATAAGAAGGATAAGTAATATTGATTCTGTTAATACAAAATATAGGCCTACCATGCAGCTTATATAATTTACATTCAAATCAATACATCCAATATCACTAAGATAAAATTTTATAGATGCATCAAATCTAGTTGTTAAGACTCCTATTTTACAAGCATCAAATATCAAACAAATGAACTATAAGGTTTATAGTCACGTGCCTCTAAATTTGATTTATGGTCACACCTAAAGTTTAATTATTACTAGTAAAGTTTCTCACGAGTTTCAGTAAGCTTATTGTTTCCTTTCGATCTTAGCTCCACTTGTTAAATTAAACAAAAAAAACCCAATTTTGGGAGTCATAAAAGCTTAACTACTCAATTCTCTCAAAGACACAAAATATCTTACAATCCTATCCAGTTCTTTAATTCAATACTAAAAGCCGTCTTCAAACTACTAAATCTCCCTTATTTTATAGTTTACAACTTAGATCGTTTGCACTTCTTATTGTTCTAGTGCCATACAATTCAATTGACAAAAATATAAATTTACTCCACTATAATATAACAAGCTTTAATAGAGTGAAGGTTATATCATGTTTTATGTTCTTTAAAAGTTTCCTAACATTTTCATTGCTATTAGTAGCTAGTTTACATGAATTTGATTACTGGTTTCATTAAATTTAGGTTTAATTAAGTGAAATAAATAAAAAAATATTTGATTTCTAATTAAAACCTTAGGTTAACTTTAATTTCTTAAATATTTTAATCCAACTAACCTTAAAAATTATTCATTAAATTTTAAAAAATTACTCATAAAACTTTGCCATTCTTTTAATTTTTATAATTTTTTATATTGTTTAATATTTTAATAATTATTTGTATATAATACATTTTGTCATAAATATGGTCTTTTAGAGATGTCAAATATGTATAAAATTTATACTATCGAATTCTAAATAAAATATACTATTTTTAATATTTTTAAATTTTTTTAAAACATTTTATAATTTAATAAAATTTTTCTTTAAAAGTATTTATTATGATATTTTTTATAACAATAACCATCTATTATATGATTGATTCCAATTCTTTGAAATTTATAACATATAAACTTTAATAATTCAAAATTTTATATATGATTTTTTTCTCCCTCCTCAAAACTCATGCCTCCTTTTTCTAAAAATGTATGAACTTTCTAGAAATAGTAAATAAATGTCTAAAAATTCTTAAAAATATTTAAAATGTCAAATAACTACAAAACACATTTTTTTTTCTTTGTATTTAGAATAATGCAAATTTTTCACTCCGTAAGATATTAGATCAACCTTTAAGATCTTGATTTTTGATGATTTAAATATAAGATAATTAAAAATATTCAAAATAATTATTACTATTTTTAAGATATTATAATAAAGCTCTATACTCAAGTGATATAATTTTCTCTGTCTTAAAATCAACAGAACTTATTGTCCTAACAAATTTATATTGCCTAAGTTATTAATAGTTCTGTACTCCAAATTTGTTCAACTTCAACCATAGTTGATCGATGATCCCCAACGAACAATCTTGATATTATATTAGTAACTTTAAATCGCCCCTTCACTTTCAAGCTTTTCGTGATCCATGTGAAGATTTGTCATATATCACAAGTATGCCAAGAATAGAAAATTATTATTAAAATCTTTAAGAAACATTTAACTTTGAAAAACCAAATTATTATTAATAAAGAAATGAATACATATTGATATACAAATATTTAAGATAAAAGAAAATGTGGCATAGAGTAAAGTTATCACTGTTGCACAAACATGAGAAGACCAAGTCTTAAGGCTAATTAAGCGTGTAAGATTGTGAGAAGTGTCTTTACATGATGCATGTGACCTAACCCCTGAGGGTCCTACCCTAAACAAAATCCATTTTAGGTGCAGCCCTTTGCACATTGCCTTGGCTCTTATGTGATCCCCACAAGCTCCTTTTTGTCCTTCCCTTCCACAAAACAAATGGCTCCTTCTCTTAATTAATCTTTCCAAGGAATGGTGGGCAATCACCATGCCTCTCTCATTCTAAACCTTCGCTTCTTGCTGTGAAACCATCAGTCAAAATGGCATAAAGACATCCCCAGAATCCCGGGCGACCTTTGGTCTCAGGTCTGAATTCTGGACATCGGCATGTGGTTAGGGTTCCGTGCGTCCCACTTATTTTAAATCATTTTTCTATCCAAATTAATTAATTTAAAACTTTTTTTTCCCATTTAATCATCATCTTCTTTGATCTTTGCACATTAAATTATTTATATATCTATATAAATATATAAATATATATATTATATAAGCGAAACATTATTTCCCTTGGATGCTCAAAGCGATGTGTTCAATTGGGAACAAAAAGGCAGATGCAAACTGCATCGAAGTTCACAAAACAGAGTGGGGAAGTCAAAGGTCACAGAAACCTAGACCGACCGTGTCGTTTCTTCTTAAAATGCAATAATTATAGTGTAAAAAATACTTTAGAAATGAAATAAAAATAATTTATAATATTTTTCAAAATAATCATGTAAATAAAAATATAATTTTAATAAAAATTTTCGAAAAATAATTTTAATTCTTTTTCAAAAAAAAAAACTAATGATAGGCAAACAGTGAGCTAGTATAGATGAACAGCAGCTTATGACGTGTGATCAGCCTCAGCACATACTGCATTGGCTTCTGGCTATATTACATGTTGGGAATATATTTATTTATTCTAATTGTCCAATTCTCAAGCAACGCACTTATACAGTGCTTGTTTTTTGTTAGCATTTTTTGGCCTTTTTGACTCACAAGAACATATAATATATAAAAAAATAAATCATTTACTCTTGATATAATGAATTAACAAGGTATTTATAATGAATATGGACATCAAGGGCTTGTATTCTCCATCCAACTCGGTGTCGCTGACGTCAAAAATGATGTCATAAATGTTCAAATTTGGATATGTGACAAAAATAACATGTTAAGGATCACAAACCAGTGCTCCATGCAAACAAACAGGTGACCACACTTAAGGAGTCAAAGAGGAAATGGCTGACGAATGGGGCCTATAAAGTATAAAAAGAAGCTCCCATGTTGTAAATGGCATGTGAGGGTCACTCTTTTTGTTAATTAGGTTTGGGTTGTCCCCATATAGTAAGGCAATGCCTTGAGGAAGAATGTGCTCATTGTTCCACGTTCAAAGGATTTGAAGTTATAAGTCTACCACTTACTCAAAATATATTAATAGGATAAACAGTGAGTTTTGGAAATAAGTAGCAGATTCTAATAGAAATAAAGTTAAACAATTATAAGTTTTGAAGCAAAATTTTAAAAAAAAACTATAAAAAATGGTTTAAGAGTTAATAATATATTTGATTTTTATGCTTTAGAATATGTCGTTCAATGAAAAAAATGTAAAATAAAAAGGATTACGGCAGATATTTGATTTAAGAGAAAATTCAAATGGAGAAAAAGACATCAAAACAATGATGCTATTCATTTGTTAATGAAATAAAGTATAATAAGTTTTTCCTCTGGCATGGTGATGAGAATGGTGGAAGGAGATAATTGAAAAGGTCAGAAAAAGATAAAAAGAATGGTAGAAAAGAATAAGTCTAAGAGAGCAATGGTGATATAGTCATTATGGAAGAAGATCTCCTATATTATTGAAATCTTCATATTTGTAAGAAGTTTCTCTTCAAGAACTTTAAAATGGTCATACTTGGCTTGTAATAAGATAAAAAGGTGACTTCTCTTAACGTTTGATAACCATCAAGCAATGGATGTTGAAAGTTTAATAATCTCATAGGTAATTAATTCTTCTAATTATTCATTAAAACCAAACACTATTAATATGTCATAAATTTTATATAATAAAACATCTAAGTTGAAACTAATTAATTTTTTTTTCTTTTTGTGATAAATCTATGATTCCCAATACACGGTTAATTAGAATAACTATAATTCCACACCTGGAACAACTTTTTCTAACGAGCAATAAAATAAAAGGCCAACAAGCAAAATAAGAGATTATTTACAGCTTTTATCTTCTCCTCTCTCTCTCTCTCTGTATTTATATATAGCGGAAGGAGCACCCAAATCCAAACCACTTCACTACAGCTTCAACTCTACACCATGTCATCAGAAAGAAACGCAGCCAACGACTCGCACATGATGGACTTCTCCCATTCCTCAACGGAAAGGAGGGGAAGAAGGAAGCCCATGGAGCCGGGCAGGTTCCTTGGTGTTCGGAGAAGGCCGTGGGGCAGATACGCAGCCGAGATACGGGACCCCACCACCAAGGAGAGGCACTGGCTCGGAACCTTCGACACCGCCCATGAAGCCGCCTTAGCCTACGACAGGGCCGCCCTCTCCATGAAGGGAACCCAAGCAAGAACAAACTTCGTCTATGCCGAGAACTCCTCCCCCTCCTTCCACCCCTTCCTCCACTCCCACCACTCCCAAACCCTAAACCTGGCTGCATCCCCCGCGCCAACCCCATTTCCTCCTCTCGCCAACCAAACCCCCGCCTTCGACCCGACCCCTCCGGCTCCCATTCCGACCGAGTTCGTGTTCAATGGGGATAACCGTTCTGGTTGCTTGAGCAGCATAATTCCTGAGGGCTGCCTCGGGTCGAGTAACAACGGGTATGTGGATCATGCGCCGAGCGCGGAGAGCTTGCCTTGCTTTGAAGAGATGGGGAGTGGGCTGTGGGTGGACGAACCGATGTGGGACTTGGGCGATTCTTATGGGTCAATGCCGCCTCAGTTCTCGGATGCTAATTCACCATCGGGTTCTTCTTTGACTGATGGCTATGATGTGGGTTATTTTAACTTCTAAGGAGACGTGTTTTTGTGTCGTGGCTGTTTAGCTTTGTGGTGGATGGCCTTTTTCGTGGGCGTCTTATCGATGGGTATTGTCTGTCCTTCTAGAGTTTTGTACTGTCGTGCTTTCTTCTGTGGCTATATATATAAAAGTATGGGTTGCTTTTCTTAGTATTAAAGATGTGTTGTGAAAGGCATGCATTTATTCCCAACAACAAAGGCACATCAGTCATACTTCGAATCCTACATCAAGAGGAACTGTCCATCTCTCAAGATAGGAAGACCAAATTATTGACGCAAACTAGTTTTAGGGTTTAGATAAGCACCTGGGAACAATTAGTGAAGGGCATCCAAGTGACCTTTTCTTCTCGAGTTATCGCGTTTCTACAGTGTCACTATCCTTCTTCATTTTCTTAAGCAATGAAAACGTATTTTCAGTTTTAATAAAAAGTTATTTTTAGCACCAATAGACTATTTTTTTTTTTTTGTTATTTTTGGATGCAATATATGTAGTTTGTGCAATTTGTAAAACGGTAGTATGCTCCATTGGTAAATTTGAGGGGGAATGAAAGTATTGATGTCGATTTCTGGTATACACGACAATGGCATGCTTTCATAAGCTAAGCTGATGACAAGCATATATGTTTTCATGTCTTTCTTAACATGGTCAAATGTTCCTAATGGTTATCAAAATGTTTAGCAAAGTGGATTATTTTGCAATGTATAACTCGATAGATAATGATAACTTTACTGATAGCTCTTCACAAACCAAGATAGTGAAGCATAACAAATTCTTTATACCTTAAAGTGAGGGGAATATAAGTTCAATGATTTCGGGTATTACTATTGCAGACAATGTTAGACTTGATCTGGTTATGATTAATAATGAACGTGTCTAATTTACAAACAATGTCTATTGGTAGGATCAACAAATTGACATTGATAGTTCAAAGATAATGATGTTAGTTGATGCAAGAAGTTAGGGATTGGTATATATTATGGACTAAGGTGTGGTATTTTAGCAAAATTGGAGTTACAATGCTCAAAGAATGATTGAGCAATAAATGTGCCTCAGATATTAGCAAAGTTATTCCTAATTTACAAACATGTGAATGAATGAAATTTACCATGCATGTGTGCATTGTGAAGATGCCACAGATCACACCAAAAATAGTAGCTTTTAGTTTGTTTATACATTTTGTAAAATGGATATTAGGTTGTCATTGTCAAATTTACACAAAAATTATGAAATTTATCTATGGTCAATGTCGTTTTTCAGTATGAATGATAGTGCTATCCACTCAATCATTGAATTGATGGCAAACATATATGCATATGCTTTCAATCACATCTATCCTAACACAATAAAACATTATTAATCAATTTAGAATTTTTTATAAAGTTGTTTATCTTGCACCATGCAAGTTGATAGCTAATGACAACTTTATTGCTAGTTCTAATCAAGATAAGAAGGCAGAATATAATGAATTTTTTTACCTCAAAAGGAGTGAAAATGTCAATTCAATGGTTTGGGATTTTGTCGTTGTAATTAATGATGGAGCTGATTAGATTTGTGGCTGATAGTTCTTATGCCCAATTTGAAAGTGATGTTCATTATCTAGATCAAGAAATCAACTTTGATGATCTAAAAATGATGATAATAATACCCACAAGAAGTATTGATTGCTATATAATCTTTATATATGTATGATAGTTTCAACAAAATTAGAGTTAAAGTGCTTATTAGATAACTAAGAGATACATATACCTCAGTAAAGAGTAATATTTAATCGTTTATCTTTTTTTCTTTTTTAAAGTACTTAGAAAACTTTATTTTATAAAAATCTCTTTATTTTCAAAAGAGTTTTATCATAATTATATTTTTTTTTTGAAAACTTGATAATTCCTTAAAAATAGTAACTTAAGATCTCATTTTCATATATAAAATTCACGTTTATATACTAGTTCTCATAATCAAAATTAAATTAATAACCTGATCAACTGTTAAACCAAAATATATATTTGTTGCTATAGTATTTAATATACCACATATAATCTGAATCATAATACATAAATATATGTTAAAATAAGAACTATAAAACTAAAAATCTTCTTCATTGCTCTCTTAATGTCTAGTAATGTGTATTTTCATTATCTATAATTGTTAAAATATATAATAAGTAGAATCTACCAACACAAGATCAATAGACAAAATCAATATAACAAGAAAGTAAATTAGTAAAACAATTAGGTTATATTACATGCTAAGTCCAAATAATAAAACATATAATAATAGTTGTAAAGCAAAGTACTAATAATGAGATTATCATACTAATAAAATGCTCTATTCTTTAGGTTAAATTCTTTTATATTACCTTTACAACTAGTTTGGTCTCCCTTTTACTTTTTTATTTAAACCCAAGGTTCTGATAACTTTTTAATCAACCTTTTTCTTTCTTTTTAGTTATTGTTATGGGTTTAGCTCCAAAAAAATGCTATATATATTTAATAATATTTTATTCAAATTACAACTTTAATTCACACTCTAAAATAAGATACTCTATCATTGGTTCTATTAATAAGTCACAACCCTAAACCATACTTTAAAATGAGATTCACCCTTATGACAACATAATGATGTCATACAAACTAATATTTTTGCATAGCTTTTATAAATCCTTTTTTATGCCTTAAATGGTTGCATTTGTTTATGTGATTTAATAAAACTATTATTTTCTTTTTTATCTTGGATTCATGCAATTAAACTATATATGATACGACAAATATGATAAAGTACATTATACTATTAATAAAAATCATAAATTACTCCCATTTATTTATAAGAGGCTAATTAAATAAATATAAAACAAGTAATCTTTTATATCAATATATTAATATCAAACTATTCATTGAAAATATTGATTTTTGCAGTAAAAAGAAAACCCTTTTTTGTATTATAACAATAAATTGTGTAAATATGATTTTATGTGATTTAACATATATTATAAAAGTAAGCTTTTTCTAATATTAAGTTAATCTTTTATCAAACAACACTTAATCAATCAAAGATACTTTGTTTTAGAGGACTCAACTTTACACAAGTAAGGTTGATAGTTATCATTCATATATCATGCGATTGGCTACCCAAGAAGGTTGGAAGAACTAAAAAAATATCTAAAGTATAGGGGGATAAGAGGATGAATACATTCTAAATTGATTACAAAAGTGAAAATACTAAGCTATATAAGTAATGTCTTAGCCTTAGAATGGTGTGAACCATTTAAAGACAACTTGGGTCTAGATCTTATGAGAATTTCATAGTTAAGCATGCTAGAGTTTAAGTTTTGGAATAAATGACCAAGAAAAAGGATCCAATAGAGAATGATAACATATGATTAGTTTAAGACAATACCTCACAAAAGAATCTTAAGATGTTACAATATGGTATTATGGCTGAGGTCTTTTAATATAATGTGGTTCGAGGATGAACTAAGCAAAATTTGGTGAGCATGTAACACCAGATTGGTTATTTGAGAAGCATCGAAGAACCATAAAAAATCAAAAGTATGGGGCCAAAAAATATACAAAATATATGGGCCAATAGGGTAAATAAGTTTCACATTAACTAAATGAGAGAATATCCTAAGCGATATAAGTTAGTCATAAGTCTTGAATTATGAGGTACCTTTTTAAAGGTAACCTTGGCATAGATCCTATGAGTACTCCTTGTTTAAGCATGTTATAATTAAAAAATTTTAGAATACGTGACCAAACAAGTGGAGATCTCTTAGAGAAAGAGAAAATTTAATTAATTTAAGATAATAACTCACTAAGGAAGGCTGAGATATTATAATCCAATATTCAATAGTCATATGCATCAAGCTACATTATATGTTTAACTTAATTTGCATTATAATAGCCTCTTCTTAATAATTATTTTTTCTATTATAAATTATGTGAGACAAAGTGTAACAGGAGAGGGGTGAATTATATATAAAAACTAGTTTGATTTTGAAAAGTTAGAAAGAAAAAAATTTGTAATTAAAATTTAGTTTTTAAGAAAATTATCAACCAAATGAGATTGTTCAATAATAAACAAAAAGTACAAAGAAGTTTAGATGATTTGATCAAAACCCTTGCCTATATCTACTCCCAATCATCAATCAGGCTTCCACTGGCCACTCCCTTTTGTCAAAGCCTATCGGGATAAATCAAATCCAACCCAGTGCTCCAATGAGACATAAAAATTCACAAAAAATGTATGTACAAAAAATTTCAAAACCTTTGAAATTTTTGCATGCAAAAATTCTTATACCTTTAAATCTTTAAAATAAAAGTAACACAATTAATAAATAATTTAGATATTATTGGGATGATGCAAAAAAGTTTGTCTATGAAAGTAAAAGAAATAAAAATTAAAAGAATCGTAGCTTCCAAAATTGCATAAAAATTCATTACTCACGATTTCTTAAGTTCATTTGGGCACTTATGAAAATTTTTTAAATTGTTTCAACAATAATAAATGTTGATAAATGACTTTTATTTATAATTGAAAAGAACAATTCATAAAATTACTTCCCCAATAGCTTGAAACACCTTTTCAAAAGATTGTCGTTATAGATGATGTAAGAAGAAGACAAAATACAGCTATCATCTGATTCTAGGTGTACGGAATAGGAACTTTACAATTAAAATCATAGATCTAATTACATCAAGATAAGATTTGGGATATTAGAATTGAAAGTTGGATGGATGGTAATCATGATTATGTTACTACTCACGAAGCAGAGAGATACTCAATTGTTCGATAAACCATTCTAAATGAATGACTAAATTGACTAAAACTTTTCAAAAATGTAAGTACGATATGTAGCATTCAATTGTAAAAATGCATGATCGATCAGTACATATATACTCGAGTTTGGAAAGAATCTTTTTATTTGCACATTACAAAACAATTCACGTGATTGGTGCTTATATTACTTTCACTATGCATAATATATAGCCTATTGGGGTTGGCTACCCCCTGGTGTTCTTGGAAAGTCATGAGCTAGGTTAAATACATATATATATATATATATATATATATATATATATATATATATATATATATATATATATATATATATATATATATATATATGAGTTTAACTTGACCTGATCCTTTACATGACAAATTCATGAGTCCTTCTTGGCTCGTTACGCCTAAAAAAGTTTAAGAGTTATTTCCTAAGCTGTTTGACCCAAAATTGCTGTAAGAATTGTGCCTTAGAACGATACTTGGGCATGACCCGTCTCGATTTAAGTAGGGCATAGGCTTGCGGCTCCCCAAGGCAGGTGTCTAACACTTCAGGAAACACAACTCAAGCCCCTCGAGCTTGGTTGATGGGATTGAGTGTTAAGATCAATTTTTTAAAATTTTGTTATATTTATTTTTATTATAAGATTATAAAAATTTAAATGATTTAATTTTTAAAAAATTAAATACAACTTAATGTTAACTCAAATATGCATAAATCATTATAATCATATGTACCACAATTATAAAAATAAAAATTTAACATGCTAACCACAGAGATTTAGAAATATAGCTCTTTGTGGTTTATGCACTATAGAAAGACCATTATTTTTAGCTCTAAAATTAGCAAATTCAACCTACAAATTTCATTGACTATATATGTTATATTTCCTACACCAACAAACCAAGTTATTATAGTACTCTTTATGATTTAACTAAAATAATATTAAGTTCAACAAAACATTAGTAATTATTTAACTTGATTTTTTGGTCATCAAATCAAAATATACATCTTTCTCAAACAATCTTCATGAAAATTTTCCTTCTTCTGTTTAGTTATTCAAAACATTCCATAGTTCTTTTCATAATAGTTCTCTCTTAAGCAATTCCTTTCTTTATTTCAGAAAATTTTTCTTATGAGAATTTTCATCCAAATTCTAAGCCCATGCATGGCTACCAAAGGAGTTTTTATAGTTTTCATACTCCTCTTTACCTTTAATTGACCCTTTCTCTTCTAAGAATGATCATGAACTTATGTTTATTAGGAGTCTTGAATTTCTTAACTCTTAGATTTGTCAATGATTATATTTGCCACCCTATTTTTGTCATCAAGGTAGGTTCATTAGTTAGAATTAGAAAATATAGAAATTAATTAAAAGAATTTAATTAACAATATATGCATATAATATTATTTGTATTTTCCATCCTAAATGACCTATATAAATTTATCATCTAATTTCAAATAAAACTATTTAATGAGCTCTACCTATCACAAAATATTTATACTTTTTAACATCTTTATGTTTTCTTAATAATTATTCAATTGACAAAAATTATGTTATTCTCACTTTTTTTTATTTCAACTCTATATTTTGTAATTGTAATATTTCGTATTCATGTTAAGATCATTTTAAATTTTCTTTACAAGCTCTTCATCATGCTGTAGTTTCATAATTTTTTGACATAATTTGATATTTCTTTTAATTTTTATTATATACAAGTTTTATAGTTTAAATTATTATTAATTTTTTTAACTTTTGATTTTTTTTCTTTTGCACTTTAGACAACTTTGATTATCCTAACTTGCTACAATTTAAGTTCCTAATATTCATACTTCTATTTTGATGTTTGTTTCCCTCCATTTAGATGTCATTTTCTTTGATTTGTTAATGTATACTTTTTGTAATGATTAAATAAATCCTTAAAAACAAAGGTAATTGATCAAATAAGTTTAATGTCATTAGGAATATTATGTGTGCCTTGCATTACTTCCAAGTAGGGGATAATTAGTGACACATGATTTGGGTTCCCATGTTTTGAAGTAAGGTACTTTGGGTATAATGGTTTCTTGGAGATTATATGACGGTGAATTTGACTACAGAATTGTGATGTAGATCTGTCATAGTATTGTGATTTTGTTATAGTTTGAATATTTTATGCATATATACATACATACATACATGCACGCATGCATACATACATACATACATGCACACATACATACATACATACATACATATATATATATAAAATAGTCAATTTTTTTTGGAAAGGTTCTATCGATTTTTTCTAAAGCTTGGAGTCCTTGATAATCAAATTATGAAGAATAAGAAGTTTATGACTAAATAGAATTTTTGTTTGAACCATCATTTCTCACTTAATTAGGTTATTAGTATATTTCTTCTATATTTTGGTTTTAATTTTCTTTAAATATAATTATTAAGAAAGAAAATAGGAGATATTTTAAGTGAGGGAATGGCATTACTACTTATGTACTCTATATCTCACTCCTTTGTCTTAGTACTATTAATAAACTGATGTATTGTGTAAAGCATCAACCCAAGCCAACGAGCCATCCATTACCTTACATAGGACAAAGTGTTAGCCAAAGACTTGTGAGGGCTTTGGTATTCATTACCTATGCGATCAAAGATTTTCCTCATCACGAAGATCTTTGTGTAGTACATTAGGAGGATGCATTTAATTTGGGTTGAGTATTTGGTAAAGTATAGTGGTATATCTGATCCCTTCTTAATTTGTTCATGTGATGCCAGAATATCATGCCTTATCTCATGTTGTGGTAACATTGTTTATATGAACACCTAGTAAAAAAAATTAGAGATGATAGATCTTGATATTTTATTAATGATCACTAATTGAGTTCACTTTTTCTCTCTTACTAGCTTATCTTTATTAATACTACAAAAGATAGTGTTTGCCCTCTTTAGCGATAGGGTAGTAGCCTATAAATCTCTTGAGCTTCTATTACACCCCTACTTTGTGGATAGGTTTATGCACCTTACTTGACTTTTCATCCTTAATTATGCTTCCTTTTTTTGGAGGTTGATGAACTCCACTAATGCCCCTTACTTGGTGTTATAATTAGCTCTTTTTGATCCTTAGTATGGCCAAGGTGGTTGGGTTTGTATGATTAAAGTCAAATTAACATGTGCTCCTCTATAATAAAAAATTGAGATGACATTAAGTCAATTGCTCATTGGATGTGTAATTGTGGCCTTGTCCAATTGTCTTTATCTTTGGTCATGTGCCTATGCTCAAATATTGGATCATATTTTCTTTTTAAATTCTTATGCTTTAGTTATTATTTTTAATATCTTATTCATTATCTCATTGATGGTTTCCTATTAGCTCCTCATTATGTTTAATGAGTTAAGTGATAAATATTTAGTATTTTGTTTTAATAGATATTTTTAGCATAAAATATGTTTAATTATGAAGAACAAGTCATATATTTTTATATATGATAAATTAGTGGTCTTTAAATTACCTTAGTATATTCAATAAGTTTCAAAGATTAAAGACATATACATTAACTTGAAATGAAAACAAGTATGTGAATCCCACAAAATGGGTGAATTGTGAGTTTTAAAATAATTTTTACTAATAAAAAATATATTTATTTTTCAAATATATTTTATAAAAATAATTTTATATTTATTGAAAACCTTGATTTATAAATATGTTAATTTATAATTTTTATGATTAAGAAAAAATAAAAATAAAAATTGAAATGATAAACCAAAATTTTTAGGTGGTCCGTTTCAAGGTAGAACCTATGACCACCCTCAATTGAGATTGATAAAAAATCTATTATTAAAAGAGTTACAACTTAAAATTTTTTTTTATAGTTCACCTCTAATATACCTAAAATTTTTCCTTATAGTTGACTTCTAACTTATTAGTTTTTACAGGTTCAGCTATAACTTGAGATTTTATGAGCTCAACATTAACTCAATTTTTTTATGAGATCAAACAAAACTTGGACTTTCACAAATGTCAGACAGTCCAACACAAAAAATAAAATGCAACAAGAAACAAACTTTCAATAAGAATGCACAAAATTTTCTATGCTTGTTGATGAATATAAAGTGACACGAAGAGCTCAAAACTATGAAAAAAATTAAGAAAATGAAAGCTTAGAAGAATTAGGCTTAGCTGAAAGAATTTAAAATTTTGAGTAGTCGTAAGTCGTAGGTGCTGTGAGGGAAAATTTACATCAATAAAATATGATACAGCTCTTCTTCAACATGTTAAAATTTTGTTCATATTAATTAGTCATTTAATTCATAATTGTTAAGTATTTATAAACAAAATTGGTCATAGCCATTAGAAAGTGAAACAAAAACTATTTAAAAAGCTACTACCAAATCTCCTAAGACAATTTTCCAAAAGACACAAAAAATATTCTGAAATGATTGCTGCAACGACATATATAATGACTAGTTATTTAGCCATTAGGCAAGACTGACTGGAGCTGTTGGATTGCCATATAAGAGATCTCAACTGTGAGATCAAACAATGTAAAACTGGATGAGTTCTAGATGATTAGATCAAGCTTGATGAAATTTGAGTCATTCGATAAAGTTCGACGAGATCTGGATCTTTAGATTAATTAATGATAAAATTAGAAAAGATCATAATCGTAGGATTAAAAATCAATTATTCGAAGTCATATGATTTAAGGATAGATATTTCACAAGAAAAGTCATCAAATGAAGTCGAATGAGATCATGACCATCAGATGTTGAGTAAGGATCAATCGATTATAGTTGATGAAATAGTTATCGTCCGATCAAAGTTCAGATGATAAGGAATGTCGCATGCTTTAAATGTGAAATGCTATATGCTCCCACTATTTTGTGATCACGAAAATGCATGATTGAATGGTTCTAAGCCCTTCTGGATTTCGAAGTAGACAAGCACGAGGCATTTAGTCCTACATTATAAGGGAAGATAAGTATTTGGACTTTATAATAATTTGCGTGGGTATAATATTCAGAGCCTGATTAGGGCTGACTCCCCCCTTGAATGCTCAAGATTCATCCCTTAGGCATACTAGTAACATACATGTTTATATGAGCCGAGTGCTATTTGACTCAACCCAATGCTTTCCTTCACCCAGTTCAGAAATTCATCATATGCTAGAACGGGCTTGACCTAATTTGGTTTTGACAGTTTCTTGATTCGACACTTACAAGGGGTGCTCAGGCTTACCTGACCCGAGAGTTTTATAGATTGGCACAAAGATATGACAAAAATATGTTTTTAATTTTAATCATGAAAATTTTAACCCAATTGATTTTCTAATTTGATCGTGATTTAATAAACAAACTAATATAAAATTTAATAATGATACAAAAGTATGATTTAACTAAGAAAAGAATAATTAAAAAATAGAATCATGTTTCTTAAATTAATGAATGATTTTAGTAAGATTTGAACCAAGAATTGAAAACTTGACTTTTATTCATTTATTAAATCAAGGAGATGATTGAATATTTTAGATGACTGAATATTTAAATTTGATATAAAAAGAGAGTGTCTTAAAATTAATAAGCTAACATTCTATTTTATAATAAAAAATCTTATAAAAGTTGACATGAATGTCTTTAATCCTTAAAGCTCTAAGGCATTTTGAAGACCACTAGTTTACCAGCTTCAAATGTGCATAACTTGTTCTTTACATGTAAATATGTTTCACTCTAAACAAGCTCATTAAAATGAAATACTAAAAGTTAGTAGGTTAGAAGTGAATTGTTAGAAAGAATCTCACGTAAGTTAGACGTAGACCATAGAAAAAAAATCTCAAGTTATAACGTTCTTAATAATAAAGTTTTTTCTTACCTCGATTTTTGGTGAACTTAAGGTCTAGATAAAATCAAAATATCTAAAATATTTGATATACCATTTAAATTTTTATTTTTATTTTTTCTAATCATAAAGTTTAAATATGTGTGTGTTTGTACATGCACGCGCGCGCGTGTGTGTATATATATATATATATAATCATGTTTTCTACAAACTTAAAATTATTTCTATGAAAAAAATTTAAAAACTAAATACAATCCAAAAATTCGTGAAAATATTAAAGCTCATAATTCACCCCCCTCCCCCTCTTGTGAGATTCACACACTAATTTTATTTCATATCCAAGATTAGATTTCTACTTTGTTAGCCATTTTGTAGTGCATGTGAACATAAAATAGAATCAGCTTGTGATTTTATGCACCACCTTTTGTTACATTAACTTAATCCAAAACACTCATGTCCACAGATGTTTGTTTCTAGTCATTGCGAGTTACTGCCATGCTCATCTAGGCAGTTATTTGTTATTGGTTTTTTTGTCCCTCTTGGGATTCCCTTATTGGGTTATTCTAACCAAGTTTCACTCTTGATGAAATCTCTCTTTAATTTTTGGAGAAAGTTAACTTTAATGGCTCAATTTCTCACTTCTATCAAGTTATTATTGCTATTGTGATCTAAAAGCATGGTGGCTATTTTTTTGCCATTATAGATACCCATGCAACTTTGCTATTGCTATTATAAAGCTAAGAGCAATAGTTTTTGTATTTATTCTCCATCATTTGGTTAATCCTTATGATAATGTTTTTCTTTAAGTGATTTTGCTTCTATTGTCTTTGATATTCAGCTTGTTGCAAGGGGTAAAGACAACACGCCTCATATGCAACGATTGGTTGTGATGATATTGCTTCTAGTCATACCATATTTTCTCATGTTTGTTTGTCAGTCAACTTGTTGGCGATCTCTTTGCCTTTCAAAGGAGCCGTCATAGTTAATTTATGCCACTCTTCATGAGAATTACTATAGCTACTAAAATAGATGACGAGGATTATAATGTGTTGTATTGTTTAGACATCACGTAGTCTACAAAGAAGAGGCTTAATCATCAATTAAGATTTTTAAGAGCCTTCATATAAGGTTTTTAATATAACATGATGCTTTATGATAAATAATATTAAACTATAAATATAATAATAAGTAAGCTATTCAAGTTTGGGGTAAT
Source organism: Vanilla planifolia (assembly GCA_023846275.1). Classification (NCBI taxonomy): domain Eukaryota; kingdom Viridiplantae; phylum Streptophyta; class Magnoliopsida; order Asparagales; family Orchidaceae; genus Vanilla; species Vanilla planifolia. The sequence goes on along the minus strand of CM043869.1, from coordinate 34,835,320 downwards.
TTAGAAAATAAAATATGTGTAATTTATCAAAGTTTCGTTTCCTTACACTACAGTTGTGTTCAATTTGGAGCTAGTACAATATTATTTATAAAATGTTGTGTAAAATAAAATATGAAAAATTTCAAATATAGTAAAAAAAAAGAAAAATGAATGAAGGAATGGATAGGGTTTGAAGAGTTTGAATTATTGAAAATGGTTATGCTATTAAGTTGTTTATATATAAACTAACCCCAAACATAGATTTGATGATTTTAAAAAATATAATTATAATTTGTCATCTATAATAATTTTACTAAATTCACAAATATTTCAAAAATGATAATTTTTATTAAATAAGTTATATTTCATAATCTTACTTTGATTTAAATAAAATAATTATTAGGCTCACTATGCTAATCTCATTAGCATTAATAACATTTAAAAACGATATAATATGTGATGTTAATCTTGTTAAAAAGGAAAAAAAAATGCATGAAATCAAAACAATGCTTCAATTTAGATGGAGGCAATATTGACAGCCGTGACCTCCAAGGGTTTTAATGTTTTTAGTACATTAGGGGGAGTAAATTTAGACAATGATGAAGATTGGGAAGAAAGAAATTATGTTACCATTGGATAGGTTCAACAATAATGCCACAATTCGAAGGAGGCAATGAAAGAGGAGAAAAAGATGGAGGGTAATGGCCTTAATGAAACTTGGTGGTGTCAACAATGGCCTTGATGGCAATGAAACTCGATTGTGATAGTGAGTAGGAGGGAGAGAGAGAGAGAGAAGGAGAAAACCATGGAAAAAGAGGTATGCAATGTCAAGTAGAGGTTATGCTAGTCAAAGTTACATGGCTATTAGATTAGGGTTAGAGTATTTTCTTAATATTGAAGTAATATAATATAATACAATTGAAAAAGATAATTTTTTTAAATAACATTGCATTCTATCTAACATAAGATAATTTGATGTAGAATTTCATAAGCAAACTCTCAGACAAATATGAATATTTTATAAGCATCTTCTCGTTAAGTCTAACGTTCGCTCCCTAATACAATACTTTTTTATAAAATTTTCAATAACAAAATGGACAATGAGCATAGCTTGCGAATCTCAAAACCATTTGTTATGACTTTCAACTATTTCTTTTCTGTAATGGATGAAAGGTAGAAGTGATGGTAAGATAAATCCTAATAGAATACTTTTTTCATAAAATCTTCAATAACAAAATGGACAATAGGCAAAGCTTGTTGTTTGACAATCAACTGTCACAACTTTCAATTACTCCTTTTTTTATAATGGATGAATTATAGAAATGGTGATAAGATAAATCATAATATAAACTTTTTTCAAAATTTTCAAGGCCTAAAACAATTTATTAGTTTTTTAAACATTTTAGCAGCAATTTGATTTGTTTAATTACAAACGAACATAAAAGATTAGAGAATTAATCTGCCAAGTGTTGCTTAATCTTTTAATAGTTTGGAAAACACAATTTTATTGCTTGTTTATAGATCTAAACATGTCTTTGTCAACATCCTTTCACTGATCAGTGAATATAGGGACAAGGCTTGAACATAAACCAGTTTTGAATCACTTGTGAAGGATTGAACCAATGCAATCAAAGTTAGTCAAATCAAAATAGCTCGATTAAAACGGGTGCAATTGGGGCAGAAATGGCCCAGGTAATACGTGCTGAATTGGATAAAATTTTGTTGTTTAGTTGGATCTTTCAAGTGTCAATCAAAACAATCATCAATCCAACAAGTCCAGTTGGGAGACTTAGCTTTTGTGTAAGTTAAATACAAAACTTTTTAGACATTAATATTATTTGTTAGTGGTTTAATGTCTAAATGTTAGGATTATTTATATATCAACATTATTTAGATATTATTTTTTAAAAAATAATAATAATTTTGAACAACATTATCAAATCAAATATTTTAAATTCTTAAATAATATGACATGAAAATATCATCATCTTATACCAAAAAATAACCTTTTCAAACATATTCGTGTGCATTTTTGTTTTGCAAATTCTTTGTTACAAAATAAGTTTTAAACGATAGTGCCAAAATTAAAAATTGATATTACCTAAATAACAATTATCATTAAGTTCTTGAAAAAAACTTACTAATGGTTTATGATGTAAATTCCTTTAAATTGGTAGTCTTGCACAAAAACATCATATGCAAATTTTTACTTAAAAAATAATTACTCCATCGTCATTTCCCTTTTGCCTCATTTTCTCTCCCCTATATAGTTTAAGAGTGAGCTTTTCATCATTCATTGTTCAAATAATTACCTTTATGGTGTTGATTATTGACAGAGTTTTTTTTTTCTTTATTCTTAGACATTTAAAGTTTTGAATATTATAAAAACATTTATGTTTTAACGAAGGTTGAGCTGTAAAATATATGTTCATGAGTGATTATATATGGGCTAGTGGTATGCCCTTTCTTGCTAAGTTATTTAGCATATTAAAAAAAAGGATTTTGCATATAATTCATCTTGATTTGTTAATATCATAAGTTAAGGGTAAACTTTAGAAAGAAAAATAATTATTGTAAAGAAAAATCATATACACATTATGAAGGGATTGAAAACTAAATATGAAACCATATGATGAACAACATCTGAGAGTTTTTTTTCTCACAATCAAGAAACATAGAGTGATACCATTGGTAATATACAAGTGTCGAAACGATAAAGCAGCTAAACCTGTAGCTAATTTCTCTAAACAAATCTTATTAATGATGTTAAATGAGGTATTTCTTGAAAAGTTATTAGCTTAAAGAACCCAACAAAATATTAGTTTCAAACTGCAGTAAACTAACGCAGGAAACAAAGCATGGATCTGCTGTGTTCTTCTTAATGGTCCATCGCAGCAGCAGAAACTAATGGTGGGGAACGCCGTGGCCTTCAACCGAGGAAGAGGTATCCATCATCTATAATTCAATGGACATGAGAAATTCAGGATCATGTTTTATCGGCTCCCTTTTTGTTTAGTTTTTCTATTGTCTTTTGATGGCACAGCAAACAAGTGTTTATTAAATTAAAGTTTACTGTAAGGTATAGGCCTAATTTTGTATAAAGAGAACAGAAAAGATTGATAGAAGTGATGTAAGAAATCTTATTTGCATGTTCAAATTGAGGACAAACATTAGATTTAATCTTTGATTGTGATATTGAATGTGATGATGGTGAATATCTAAAAGGTTTCATGTGATGTGATGGTATATCATGTATAAGTTGATCAAATATAACCTGATTTGTACTCCATTTGTTTGGGTAAATAATTCTTTGTAAAGTTTTATGTTTGCAATAGTTTTTTATGGCAAATGATACAATAGAGATGTTTACATTAATCTTAGGGATGGCAAACATCCAATTATCAAATTTATAAATCAAGACCAAGTCATATTTTGAATAATAGAAACAGAATTTCTTTCTACAAGGAATCAATTACTTTTGGGCACAAAACAACAAAAGAAACTTGTTCAATAGTTACAATTTTTAACAAGAATAAACAAAAAGAGTTAGAATTGAAGAATTTGAAGAAATGCATTTTATGATACTTGATGATTGTGATCTACATAAGAACTTATCATAGAATGACTTGTATGCCATGAAGAAAAAATATTCTATTGTTTGTAATAAGAAGGTTGTGGATATGAGAATTTTAAGCACACAATAAACTAAAAGTACAAATAATTTTTGTCATATTTTCAATGACGAATTGCTTACTTATAGTAGAGAATCAAAAAAATAGCTAACAATAACATGATGTAAATTGGGATTTTGAAAGATGAAGCTAGTCCAATACTGCCAAATAGCCCACTATAACACCATGCTTAAAAAATATATTTATGCATATTATAATATGTTTTTTTGATGAATAATTACATGGCTCATATACGACTATATAAGTGTAAATTACTTGTGATAAATCTACTTATTGTGGGACATTTTTTTAGCACTTTTGTCACATAAAAAAAGATGTGTAAATTTTATAAAAAAATTATTCATATATGATGTTCTTGTTATAAATTTAGTACAATGAAGATGATATATTGTTATGTACTACAAGAATTAATGAGAACAATGTTAATGAAAAATTGGATGAGCATATATTAAAAAGTTGGAGAAAAAATGTGAGGTTGTCACATTTATACAATATTTCTATATGCAATAATAAAGAAGTTGGCAATAGCAGTAATGTTATGTTCTCCAACTATATGTCTAGATTGGTATATACAATAACTTCAAAAGCATATGTTGACCTGAGCTGAAGAAATATCTTGACAATCGTTAAAGAAATTTGATTTGATCATAGATAATATGATGAATGCAAATAAAATTGTTTAAAACTTGAATAAAAAGATGTATACACTATCACAAACTTCTAGAGAACCATTTTTGAAGGATCCAACAAAAAGAAGACCAAAGAAAGAGTTATATTTAGCATAAAACGTCAAAAACAAGCAAATCTTGTTAAAGAGAAAAAAACCACAAAATTTATTTTTTACATTTATGAATTCAGAATACGTTGATATTGATTTTTGACATTAGATAATCGTTATAATGATCATATGCTAAGTATAAAAGGTCTCTTTCTTGAAGTTAAGAATCTACAAAATTATAGTTTGATCTAGTGAAGTAGAGTAGGTATATATTACAGGCAAATGAATCATTATAATAGCATACAAAATGTGACATTCTCTCACCTATTAGGAACTTAGGACCTATATTTCTAATCTAAAACAATTTTATATCTTTTTTCTAATTCTAGACTTTAAAATGCATAATTATTTATAATATTACATGTATTTATCTACTATGTGTTACACAATAATCTATTTTACAAACCAAATAAGTAACATATACAATCCACAACATTTAAAACATGTGAAGTTTATAAACCTATAATACAACTATTTAATTATTGCATTATCAATATTTACATATGAGAATAAGACTTATCACTTACTTGTTATCATCAAAAATAAATAAAAAATATCTAAACCACAAACTTTATTTTATAAACAAGAAAGTTTACAAAAATATGATAATGCTCATTCTTTTATTCTTTTACACTCTTCACTCGTACTCTTGATGTTTGTTGGCATTTTTATCATGTGAACATAGAAATGTTAATAATAAAGGGTGAGCTTAACATAAACTCAATCAACAACTAAGTCAATGTTTATCATGTTAAGTAAAAAAATATGTTATTTAACCTTTATTTCATCTTTACATAGCATAAGTTATGTAAATCTAATATTTTACATCATTTAAGTCAATATATTATATAGAAAAGTTATATCATATGCTTATTATAAGTTGAAGTACAAAAATATTTAAGCAATAAAAATTATCTTATACACATTTTAGGTAATATAATTATTAATATTATTCTTTTTTTATAGTATTATTTTTATATTTCATTATACTTAAGCCCAAATGTCAAAGTATCATCCTACCTTGATCATCTTATACTAACTAATGAAAACTGTTAGTATCGTTAATTAGAATATTTCTTGATACTTTTAAAACTAAGAAATGGCATTAGAATGTTTTTCTCATTTTTTTGATGTTAAACAAATCATTTTTAATCCCCTTCGCTTAGAAGCTTTTGTACAAGAGTCGTACATTGTTTCATCAATGTTTTCAATTGTTTAATTATTTCACTATATCATACTATTGAGAGTCATATTCTATGTCATAATTTATAATATATTATATTAATTTTTTTAATTACATATCATTTTTTCACTTTTTTTATCTTTCTCATATCTTATATAAAATAATTCTACAAATGTTATATGCCATACCATTATATTAATCACAACTCATAATCACTATAGGTCACTACTTACTAGTGGAAATCAACCTACTTATTTAAGAATTAGCCTATAATCAGTATTTAATATTTCTATGTAGTATTGTAATAAATAAAAATTTCATCACTTTGTTATATGACAATATAAATATATATATATATAATCTAGCCATAGTCAATTTCTTTTATTTTTTCAATTTAATATTACTCTTGTATATTTATCACTTTCAAATATTCACAATGTTGATCTTTTGATGCAAATGATTAAAATAATTAGAGTATCTCGTCTAAAAAAATAATTTTTCTCATATAAAATAAGGTAAGCAATTAAAATGATATATAATTACTATTTAACAGAAATCAAGATATAACATGTGAAATAAGTCATTATTTTAGCAAATAACTGTCGAATATGTAGAATCATCAAAATTGATAACATTACCTAATTTAATCTTTTTAAAAAATATTTCTCATACTCAATATTTTATCGTATCAAGTACTTGTCATATAGCATATAAGACATATCATCAAACAACTTTTGAATATATCAAAATCATCAAAGTGGGTGTTATTACCTAAATTAAAATTTGTAAAATAAATATTTATTATGCTTAACATCTTCTCATGTCAAGTACTTATCATATAAAATATAAAACATATATCATTATAATAACAAGTTTCAAATATATCAAATCATCAAAGTTAGTGTTATCACTTAAATTAAAATTTATAGAAAATATTTATTATGCTTAATATCTCATTGTATAAAATACTTATTATATAACATATTAAATATATCATCATTGTAGCAAACAACTCTCAGGTATATCAAATTATCAAAGTGGATTTGTTATTTTAATTAAACTTTGTGGAAAATATTTATTATGTTTATCATCTCATCATATGAAGTACTTATCTCCTTTTAAAGATATTACTTGTCTTATTTATTTCTCTCAAAATTTTCGTTTTTTAACTATATAAGGGAATGGTTCAAAATGATGACTCAAGTGTTGGTCTCTTACTCTCCAAATTTTTAGTGGCAAGGTAACATTTGGGCTAAGAAATGTAAGAATAGAGAGAGAGAAAGAGAAAGAGAGAGAGAGAGAGAGAGAGAGAGAGAGAGAGAGAGAGAGAGAGAGAGAGAGAGAGAGAGAGTATAAAAGAGATTATGGTAAGTAAGAATATCTCGCTCTTCTTTGTTAATATCACATGACAAGGGTGATGATATATTAAAAAAACTCAAAAGATAGGTATTATACACACGCTCCTTAAAAATGTCAAAAGGTACTACACATGGATTCCCTTTACTTATTGAACCTGCTAATGCACCTATGCACATGTGTGCGCACCCCATCGCAAGTCCGCATATGTTGCTCTGCACCTTCGCGAGCATTATGTATGCCTGAACAATTGCACATCGTCATATGTGTCAATATGATTCCACGTGAACTCACACTTACGTGTATGCCTGGAATCCTTCGACACTTCTAATGCCTATGCTCCAGCCTTTGCGACAGCCTTTGCATATGCCCAAGTAACATTGCATCCACCAGTTGGCCTCCGAGGGCACTCTCAAACCTCTACGTGAGTGTAAGCTCACCTTCATTACATGTTAGCACACCTCTTTGCATGTGATCCGACCAACTCCTCACAACGTTTTTGCCCGCGTGCAGGCAGTGTGGTGGTCGAATCATCACTTTAGCCAAAAATAAGCACTTAGTCACTTCAGTTTGACTTAGCTCCTTGGCTTAATAGTGCAAGCTTTATTTTAAAAAATTTAAAATATACTTCAAGATATTTATTTTGATATCATAATTAAATTGATGTTTTTATGGTTTCTAAAAATTCTTAAAATTCTCATTTCTATCAAAAGTTCTTCCAAATTTAAACAACAAAATTTTGAACATTACATGCGCTTAGATCTACATACAGCACCCCAATTTGCTGCACTTGCTGTTCTATCGCGCTAGTCTGCTCATTCGTAGACAAGTCATGTGTTGGTCTGCAACACATTGTATGCTGCATGCCATTTTGCTTGGCACCTATCTACTACGTGTGCTGTGCCTCCATGCTCGTGATCTACAATGCCCATGCAATTAGCCACGCGTGTGAACAATAGCATACCAGCAATCCAGTGCACTTGCGATGAGCTTCTTACATGCCTTTCGTGCTACTTCTTGACATGCACAATAGTTCTTTTGACAATTTTTTTTTTTATGAAAAGCTAATTTTCTTTTTCAAAGACTCCTCGATGTGAAATAGTTTAAATTCTTGTTAGATTATGAGCAGATTCTTCCATTATATGACTCTTCTTTTGATGATTCAAGTTTCTTAGAATTTTCTTTTTATAAAATATAACTTGATTCTCAAATTGTAATTTTTTTTCATCTGGAATAGATCCCCTCATCATGTTTTTAAAGGATAATAAAACAAAATCAAAAGATTCTTCTTTTCTTATTCTATTAATGAATTATAATTCAAGAGAAAAAAAAGTAGTTAAAATGTCAAAATAACATGCAATTTAGCAACATTCCTCCTAAAAAGGTAAAATCTTTTATGAATATTTATGATTCTTATATTTTTGCTCTTATAGTTATAAAACCTTTATGTTATAAAGATGCTTGTGATAAAGATGATTGAAAAATTTTCATAAATGAGATAGAATATATTAAAAAAATGATGCATAAATTTTGTTGATCTTTCGCATGGAAAATACCCAATAAGTGTAAAGTGCTTTACAAAGAAAATATAATTCCAATGAAAATATAAATAGATCCATAACAATGCTTGTTGTCAAATGATATGCAAAAAAACATGATATAAAATGTTTTGAAACTTTCTCTATTGTTGCTTGTGTTACAATAATTAGAATATTTTTTGCCTCAGCCTTATAAATGAAATGAAAGACTTTTTTAGTTCGGTGCTAGATCTATCTTTTTTTAATAATTCTTTGAATGAAGATTTTTATATAGAATAACCACAATGGCTTGTTTTAAAAGGCAAAGAAGAGAAAATTTACAAACTAACATAGACGCTCTATAGGTTTAAGCAAGAACTACGAGCATTAGGATATGTGACTTGATGCATATTTTTATATAAATTGATTTTGCAAAGTTGAAAGTAAATCTAGCTCACATGCAATGGTTCAAGATTCTTAGGATGATAGAAAAAGTACAAGTGGTGGTTCAATCTTGGATCTCAAGCTGTGTCATGGAGCTTAAAGAAATAAACTAGTATAGCTTTCTCTTCTTGGGAGTTTAAATATATTTTTGTAAAATCTAAAACACATTAAGCAATCTAGATGAATTTTTTTGAAGATTTGCATCAACTATAATAGAATCTAATAGAAATATTTTATGACAACAAATCTAAAATATGAATATTAAAGAATCTTATATGTTATAAAAGAACAAAACATATTGAAATTTGTCATCATTTGTTATGTGAAATTGTTGGTGAATAAGCGATCATGGTCAAAATTTGAACGTGTGAATTTCAAGCAGGATTTGTTAAAAAAAATTCGATAATTATAAAAAGTATTTGGTGAAAATCAATTACAATTTTGTTTTCTATTAAATGTGTTGAAGGCGATTGTAATGATGTTTATGAATTAAGATACTTTCACGTTTTTGAATTATCTTCTTTTTTCTCTCCCAAATGCATCATTAAGTTGTAATTTCCACATATTTAAGAAGTTGAACTGTTATAATAACTGATATAGAAAATTAATTAATAATAATATTATAAATTCTCTGCAGTCATATAAACATTAGATATGATATTTATGTGATTTAAAAGTAAATTTGAGTTCAAATCGGCTTTGAAAAACATTAATTGACAATTCAAAATTTTGAAATTTTAAAAACATATTTTTATAGCAGTCTCATTTGCCTGGATAAGGTTTAAGTTTGGTTTTTCTTCCAAGTAACAGAGCATGGATCCGGCCATGTTCTTCTTAGTGATCCAAAGAAACAGCAGAAACAAAAGGTATAAACTCTAAGTGGTCATCTTAGTGGCAGAAATAAAGGGACATGCATAATTTTGTATAGAGAGAATGGAAAGGATTGATGGAGGTGATGTGAGAAATCTTACTTGTATCTTCAAATAGCAGAAAAACAATGATGTTGTGAATATCTAAAAGGCTCCATGTGATGTGATGGTTTGCCTAAAAATGATTATTAAATTTTTTGGAGATGTGATAATACTTAATATCACTTATAAATTAAAAGATAAATCATGATTTGCACTCCATTTGTTGGGGGTGATATAATACAGACTTTTATATGACTATTTCAAATATTTATAGCATGTCAATATTATTTAAGTAAAGTTTTTTATTGTCATGATAAGTTATAATGTAATTTAACAATTAGGAATTATAAATGAAAATAATCTATGATTAGATCAAATGATACAAATGGTAAATTCTAAATGCTATGATCTTTGAATACCAATTACATATTATTTTTAATGCTACATATTGTAATATGAAAATAGTAAAAGAATGTTATATAAACCTTGTTATTATTTGCATTAATCTTTCAAATAATTATAGAAATTTAGACTATAGCATCATAGATTCTATAAAGGTAAAAAAATATCAAATATTGGAAAAAAACTATGAGGATGATATTTGATGTGCTTAAAGCACCTCAAATTAAATACGCCACAATCTACATTACAAAACAAAAAGAAAATTATATTAAAATATTATACAAAATCAATACGCTAACTATTATTTAATACACAATTTAATAAAATAACATAATTTATTATAAAAGCAATTAAAATAAATATTTTACTAAATACTATCTAAATTGAAAATCATTAGATTTAGAAAGTTTCTCGTGTAATCGAAAGCATTGGGTTGTCTCCTTCTGCTTGAATAACTAAATTCATAACAAAATATTTTCTTTTTTTGTAATCTAAATACAACAATAACTAATCATTATACTTACGAATAAAGAAAAAAAAGGTCATAAATTATTTGTAATCTCTCCTTTTTTAGATGCATTATCTAGCATTTATTTTGTACTATACATGTCTGTTTCATCCATGTTTACTTTGTTAATAAATTATAAAAAATATAACAATAAATCTAGTTGCAAAAAAAAAGAACATGACAAAGGTGAAGATATATTACCACAATCAAAGATGTGCATAATTATATCCTCCAACATGTACATATGCATCCAATATAGTGGATGCAAGATTATTGTTATTGATTTTATCTTCAATATGACTTCTAAAGAAAAGATGGATCATCAATTTTAAAAGCAATGTCTTCTTTCCTTCGATGATTGCAAATTATGTGATTTATCAAATCACCAAAAAGACTTCTAAAACAGAAGTGTTAATAGCCAATTGTTTTTATCAACATTGGCTTTACTTTTGTGTTTGTAGTTGTGTCCATCGATAGCTTTTTCTTGTAAAGAGTAGAATAAGAAAGTTCGATATATGAAGTATCATAACAATGTCATATCTTATTTTTCTATTTGAAGACATTCACAATGTTTTTATTTGTACTGTCAACGCTTCATTTTGCACCAGCATTTACATGTATATTTTGGCTCGTCAATAACATTTAATAGACACTTTTTCTTAGGGCTCCAAAGATATTATCACTATTTACTTTTTTTTGTGAAAGATTGGTCACAACATATATATAAGAATGCTAATGTACAAAAAACAAGATCTTTGTTGAGGATTGTGACAAAAAAATATTAGGAAGAGACTTGCTCTCATCCACCTTATGGAACCAAAAAAAGTTGTGATAAAAAAATAAGCCTCATTATTTATGATGAAATGAGGAATATGAGACAACAAAAAACAAAATAAGAAGCATAATAAGGTGACTATCATGTAAGATGCATTATTTATATGATCATATAGAATCAGCTAGTAGATGTAAAAAAGAATAGACTATGAGTCTAATTTGGACAAAGTCCATCAAACAAGGAAGATAGGGCTTGCCAACTTATTGAGTACAACTCTTTTATGGATAGCATAATGTACATGGTTTGTGGGATACCTAAGCAGTGTAAACCTCTCATGTTGGTTCTAAAGAATTGTAACAACATAAATGACATGCCTCAATCCATTGACCCATCAACCTTAATCAAATTGGGAGAGGAGTCTCACCGCATAAATGTTAATGTTGTTATTAGTTGCATTAATAGGATAATTGATTGAATTTGTTGAAAATTTAAAAGGAGCATAATCTTTACTAGTGTTGTCAAAATGCACATGCTCTTTAGTGCAACCTTGCTCATGCCAAGTAATTTGTTGGAGCATATTGTGACACTTCTCAATAAGTTTTAGTAGCAAGACATTTCTTAATAATATGCATCATTTCAACATTATCATGATAGTTTTTGCAATTAGTTTAATCTTTTGTCTCTTCATTCATGGGACTTTTTTTTTTTCTATTATTAACTCCATTTTTGTTTAATTTGTTGCATTCAATTGTATTACCTTTAAGTCATAAAAATATTACAATATAAAATCATTAGATCAAAATTAAACAATGTGTCATATAAAGTTTATAGAATATTATAATTCATGGTTGATAGTAACACATTTGTAAAAATGCATAGTACTATTTTCTTTGCATAAAATATATAAAGAAACAATTTAACAAGAATAATTAAAAAGAGTTTGTGTTACTCAATTAATTAGTAATAATAAATTGCCAAAATATGAAAAAAAAATTCTATTTATTTTTTATTTGTCATAATGAATATAAAGATTGTTTTTTTTTAATTTTTTTATTTTTGTATTTTAGTTTGGAAGTAAATAAAATTTGAAAGACACAAACACATAAATTTTAAGTTGGCTACCAAAAAAAAAAAAAATAACACATTAAACAAAAGAGTATTTCACTTAAATTCAAAAAGGTAAACCATAAATTAAAATAGCTAGCTTTATTTTGCTTATGCAATAAAATGGTAATACCAACATAAATTTTAAAATTAGATGTAGTTAACATGCATAATATAAAGTAGTAAATCTATCTACTAAATATGTCTCTTATCCTCTAAGAGAACATCAATGCAAAAATAAATAAATAAGTAATAATAAATGATATAATATCAATTATTAATTATATAAATACAAAAAAAATCAATGATAAGCTATGATGATGATTCATCGAAAGGTTTAAGTTGGTCATAAGAATAATACTTTCAACTTATAAGCATTCAAATGACAAAAGCATTAATAATAAAGAGAGGCATAATGTCTTAGCAAAATCTTGTAATGAATTTCTCATATATTCTTTCTTCTTAAAAAATTTATTGTTAAAAAACCTTTTGTTGTTAGACAAGATCCACATTGATCTTTCTTTTTTTCTAGAATATTAGGGCATGAAAGAACATTTTGGCAAAATGGTTATATACTTAGTAACTTCAGAGATATAGACCTACAACGTAAGTATCATCTTTCATTAAAGAATTTGGGTTGCTAGTTGAATATGACTTTTAAATATTTCATTATTTGATTATTTTTTTATATTATTTGGGCCTTTCAAGTTATTAGACATGATAAGTACAAAAACATTGCCTCCATGGCAATTTTGTAAGTTTGTGTAATAATTTATCAAAAAATAACATTATAATAAACTATGTATAAGTCAAAGTAAATTAATTGATATTACGACTTGTGATCCAATTGACACAAATGTATAAGTAAGAAATTCACTTTTTTATATAAATGATGTTTTTAAATTAGTAACAATTCAATAGCACGAGAAAAGAACAATCTATTGATATGATTGTTTTTAAATTTTTTTTGCCATGTATTTATTACAAAAATAAAATTATTGAAACAAAAAATAGAGCAAATTAGAGAATAAATGTGGTATTATGATTCAAATATTTTCGGACAATCTTTTTCGATTTCACTAACTTATAGATTTTAGTGAATGGCAATAATAATGCTATAACTATATTACATAAGGATTTCATCATTTTTCTTATAACTTATTTGTATAATCTTGCATCTTTAACATCAAATCTCTCTCATATTTTAGTTTTTTCTTCCACTTAGTTGTTAAAGATGGATATTTATTTGAATAAAGTAAGATAAACGTTAACAAAGGAGTATCATTTTAAGCAGTGGCGCTTCATATACATCTCACATATAAAATATATTTTTGTTCCATGTGATAGATATTGTGGAATGGCCTTGGTTCTATAGAAATTGTCTTATAACTCATAGAAGAACAGAATAAGCCTATTAAAGATATAATTACAAAGAATTTAAATATTTGTTAACAAATATTATTGTCTTTAACATAATTTGAGTACTTCACTTATGTTATCTTATTTAAATAGTTACCATCATCAACTTAATTATGCTAAAAAGTTTTTTTTAGCAAAAGTAAAACACTAATGCAACATTGTTAGTTATTTCTAAAAATTAACATCGATATTCTATTCATGCTAAATTTAAGTATCATGAATGTACATGAAACTAATGTTAAACTATAGCTTTATTTAAAGTGAGAAATTTTAATATGAATATGAAATGATTTTCTTATGTTAAAAATCAAGTACAATAATATTTTAATTCTTAACAAGTCCAAATCACTGATAACAAAACTCTGATTACTTTTAATAATTAATAATTATATTATATATTATCTAACTCTATTTTCATTTTCACTAATCATATTACAACTATGATCAATACACGTTTTTCCAATCATCTCTAAAAGATTAGTTAATCATACAATCTATAATAAGTGAAATACATTATAAAGTTAAGATTATGAATGTTTTAATGAAATTTTTATCAATAGTATCCATAAATTTAGAAAATATAAGAAAAGAAATCCTAGCGCTCCTAGAGTGAGAAAGATGCTTACGATCCTCTAAAAATCGATAGTTGAGTTCTTGACACTATTATAGAGTAATACTACAACTAAATGAAATGAACCATGTTTTTTAGGCTTTAATCCATTTGTTGCGTTAGATATTGTGACTGATGTTTGATGTGCTATTATACATGTCCAAATATTGTTATATTATTAGATTTGCTTCTCATTACTACTAATTATTATATTTTTGACTCTAAGATACAACGACCTTACTTGTCATGTGCTACCTATATGGAGCTTTTGATATCATTTCTGTCCTGAGTACCAGTTGAATTTCGAACTCTATTTCTCAATTTACAATCAATCAAAGCAAATCCTTAGGAAATCTATCTATGTATTTACAAAAAGCGAGTAAGTCTAATGTTTTTCAAATTTTTTATTTGGCATCTCAATATATAATAAGAATTCCTCCCTGTCTTTAGAGAACAATTTTTGTGCTTTCAATATAGAAATGAAAAAAAATTTTCTTCCTTGTCTATAGTACACAATTTGTTCCCTTTTTTAGTTTTTGTTTTTACTAAATTTTTTACACAATCAAATTATAATTGGTGCTCAGAAAGCCAATCCTTACATATCAGAATATAAACCTCCATTAAAAGAATCACTAGTAGTTCAATTGAAAACTCCTCCCCAATGATTACTTGATTTCCAAACAAATTTATATAAATTTTAATTTCATTATCATCAGGTTATTTAACCCTTAATGAATTTCTTAATTGATAGAATGATAATGGTAGTTTATACACAAAGAATAAGATGCTTAACAATCAAATAATATTGAGATTAAAAAATATTCAAACAAAATAGTACCTATAATGACATATGCTAAGCATGTAGAATCTTATTAGAAGATTAGATACACTTGAGGATAGCTACCCCTACCTAAATTTTGACTTATACCAAATCCTCTTGATATAGATGTAGAAGCCATGCCTCTTCCTCTACTTTCTCATCCTCTTTTACTTTCTTACACTACATTTTGTGTCTCAAAAGCTATCCCAAACCCACACTCAATATAAAGGCACAACTTAGCTATATTATCCAAATTCTTGTAGATAAAACATCTTAACTAGTTTCCTTGCTTGCACCAACAACCATCTTTATGAACATTCTTATAATTTGGATATTATGGAGCCTTTTCACTAGATGGAAATAAACTTACTATTATTAACACCCAATTCTAGTTGGCTTCAAACAAATTTTCTATCTCTTCTTCCTCTTGTGATGTTTAAGTTTAAAAAGAGTTTATGTTGTATCCCTAAATATTTCTCTCTCCTTTTCTCCATCACTTTGTAAGAGTCAACTACCAACAAATCCTATTCTACTAGCCAAACATTCTATACTAATTTTAAAATTGACTAGTTTTTACTGTGATCAAAGTAAACCTTATTTTAGGTCTCAAAAATCTTTTGAAATATGTAACGTTTTTGTATTTTGGAACCAACTATATCTTGTGCATACTTGGATATTATGGCAAACTCTCATTCATAGTTAGTTACTATTAATCCCTTTTGAGTTAAACTTCTCAAATTTTCTCTAATTTATTCTAAGAGATGTGATATAAGGGTTTTTGTTTGAATTGGATATGGAGTGAGATTCCAACCAAACTTCAATGGTCATCTGAGACCAACCTAGCTAATGTAACTCTTTTATCATCTGGGCAAGCCATACTATAAAAAGTTCTATTTATTTTCGTAATCTACCCTTCTTCTACTAAAGGATAAGATCCTTTTTTAAAATGAAGAGAATGCATGCACTGAAACTAATTAATAAATTTTCCAATGTCATACTCCTTTTTCTCAACAAAAGGTATTATGGATGAAGTAGCCTAGCACATAGAAGGATTTTGATTTTCTTCCTTTTCTTCTACTTCTCATCCTTTGTCATATGTATGAGACTTAGCTCTGTCTAATACTCTTTCAACCATCCTGCCTAAACCAATACTTTAATCGATGCATAAATAAATGTGATGCACGTGTTATGCCTATATCCACTCTCATTTAACCTTAGTAATTTCTATTAAATTGTATGAGCCTTAATAAAAATAGTTTTTTGATGATAGTAAATCATTTAAGTATTTTGTTTATGATTAAACATGTCGCCTTAGTATTATAGGATATTTTAAGATAAGTATATAAAGAAGTCCATTAATTATGGTGTGGATGAATGATGCCATTAAAGCTACAAGTCAAATTATTTGAAAACAAGAAGATGAAGAATATTCACCTTGAAGATCCATATGTCAAAGAAGAATCCTAAAGGTTTACAAAACTTAAGACATATGTGAAGATTGATAAGTAGGTTACTAACTATTACAAGAGCTTGTGCCTCACCACACTTGAATATTTCATATATGAAAACAACTTTTTAAATAATTAAACTCTAACGACATGAACAAAGAGTTTTTCAAATTGCATGATGATTTTATGCATACAAATGAATAAATGTGATGCATAAATAAATATGATGCACATGTTATAACTATATCCTCTCTCATTTAACCTTAGTAATTTCTATTAAATTTTATAAGCCTTAATAAAAATAGTTTTTTGATGATAGTAAATCATTTTAGTATTTCGTTTATGATTTAACATGTCTCCTTAGTATTATAGGATATTTTAAGATAGGTATATAAAGAAGTCTATTAATTATGGTGTGGATGAATGATGCCATCAAAGCTACAAATCAAATTATTTGAAAGCAAGAAGATGAAGAATATTCACCTTGAAGATCCATATGTCAAAAAAGAATTTTAAAAGTTCACAAAACTTAAGACATGTAAAGATTGATAAGTTGATAAGTAGGTTACTAACTATTACAAGAGCTTGTGTCTCACCACACTTGAACATTTCATATATGAAAGAAACTTTTTAAATGATTAAACTCCAACGACATGAGAGTTTTTCAAATTGCATGATGATTTTATGCATACAAATGAGTACTTTTATAAGAAATAATTATTAATGTATAAAAAAGTTTAATTTACAAAAAAAGTAAAACTAGTTGAAATTACACTAATTGTATGATACAATACCCACACTATATGGTATAATTAATATATGTTGAGTGTGTAGAGAAGGAAAATGAAAGATGACGTTAACATTAGAACTATCATCTTGGGCTTGTGTATCACACGTTAACTCAATGTACATTTTGTTTAAGTAAATTAGCCAAAAACTCTTGTGATAGACTATGCATTAACATATTAATATATAAATTAAGAATAACATATAGTATATAATTGTCTATCATATAATACACTTAGTTCAATGGGTGTGTATTAGCATAAATGACAAAATCCAAATATTTTTGTATAGTACATTACTTATTAACATGGAATATATTTCGATTGAAAGACTTTGCACTCAAAAGTAGAAGAAAATTAAAATAATATATTTAATGAACATATAATAAATAATCCTTGAATGCATAACATTTTAACTATAAAAGATAGAAACTATATAAAATTGTTTAAATAAAAATTGCATCTACACAAACCCTATACTATTATATGGTACTATATTTATTAACATATAATATATTTTGATTGTGAATCAACTACAAAGAACATAGGAAGGAAATCTGCAAATTTAGTAGGGTATTTTATTTTTTTAACATATAATGCAATAGTTCAAAATAAGAGCAATGTACAATATGTTATTCTTAAAGTATTATATGTATGGAATAAAAAATCATGAAATGGCTAGCTTACACATGTAAAAGTCGATTTTGTCCACTTTAATGTCCTTAGAGGTCACAAGAAGGCATCTTTAATCGTCTAAACACTACATAAACCCCTAAAGATATTAGTAATGTTTGATGATCAAATTAAAAAAATATAAAGGAAATCTAAGAGATATTATTATAATATTTATTATTATAGCAATTTTTGAGAATATTATGAGAGCTTTGAGCTTTCTTTGAAAAATCTTTTCAGTGGAGTGAAATGGAGAAAGATCTTTCAACGTAATATCATCAAGAATTGCTCTAGTGTTAGGTGAAAAGAAATATTGCATTCATCTTGCAACATTCACACATACCACCATAAAAGCTTTTTATGGAATTGGTAACAATGGTTTAGTTCATTACTTGTTATATTTATACTTGTATATTTGTCTAGTTTTGTTAGACTTCAGCTTTGTATCTAGATCCTTATATTTTTATTTTTCTTAGTCGAGCTCTCACTTGTACAGTTTGGAGATATTGGTTGAACTCTTGGCTATACAGTGTGGAGGGCTTGGATATTGCTCCAAGGTTGTAAGTGTGTGGAGTGTTTTGGTTGTGACTAATTCAAGAAAAGTATCAATTTGTACTTGGGTTTCTATGACAAATCACACCTACCTCTCTTGTGTTTGGAGACATATCACTTTTTTATCATACTTTTTTTGTTTGAAAATCATATTTTTTTTATAAAGAAAACCATGGAAAATAATTTCAAAACCTTTTTTAAAATAACGTATTTTTGAAAATCATAGTAGAAACAATATCTAAGACACACTTTTAACATCTTTAAGAAAAACTTTTCACATAGTAGTGAAATTACTAAAACTAATGCAGGTACTATGTCATGCACAACTATAATAAATCCACCATATCTAAATATTAAAATATATTATAACAACTTAAACAACATAATAAAATGTAAATAAGCAAAGCTATTATATCAACTTAAGCAGAATAATAGAAACATAAATAATCATTAGGTAAAATAGTTAATGTGCTAACACTTTTATTGTTTCTATAGAGTCTTATGGTATGTTTCATCTTAATCTAAAATCTAAAGTCACAAAATAGGATAAGCCAACTATCACTAACTTAATTAAAAAATCAAATCAATACGAATATAAAGCAATAAACCTTAGGTCTTGCCACATGCTAGGACATATATTGTACAATAAGCTTATGATCAATAAATGAAAATAAATAAATTGACATACCACCCTTTCTTTTAATTCATAAAGAAAAACCCAATCTTCCTTTTTTAAAAAATCTTGTCAATGTTTTTTAATTTTTTCACTTATTTTTTATCATTTCATTTTCTTTTCTTAGTTGGATCTAAGGCTAAGTCATTTGATATTTTTTAAATCAAATTAAGCATATACTCGAATATATTATTCCATAAAACACTGATGATAGCTCTTTTGTCACCACATTTAGTATATGCAATTTCAAATTATAACCCTACTTTCAAAGATATATTATTCTAAATAGTAACTCATTTATTTTTAAAGCATATTATTATGTATAGTAAGTTAGCCTTTTTGAACAACTAATGTTGGTTCTTTTTTTCCAAACTCATGCATAGCCGATTTTACCAACCTTTGTTATTACTCTATCCTTTTATAAAAAATTTTAAAATTTTCCCTTTTGTTTTCCTTTTTCTCTTTTATTGCCACATGATATTAGAATATGCTTTACACAATCACTAATAAAGAAAATTATAAGAGCACTATTTATGTGATTCAATCAATTATATCAAATACACAATGAAGAATAACAAATATCCCTAAATTCTTGTTTTGATGTACGAATCTAATTATCTTAATATAATCATTAGATATAAATAATAGAATATATATATATATATATGCTACAAAGCTTGAATGCTTTAATTTTCATTGTAGTAGTTTCACCTTAATTTTTATTTCAAATTATATGCATTCTTTAAGTATTGTATGACTACTACAATGCTCTTACTCAATTTGTTTGGACTTGGCCACAAGGATTGCTTCCTAATTTCCCCGTTAATCTTCAAGGATTCCTTCAACAACACATCCTCTCTTCCTTCTCTTTTCCTTAAGCTCTCGACTGTAAGCATGTCACCCCAATTTCTCAAAAAATCCTACTGAACCTGAGATAATCTCCATTTGTAGGACTTCAACGCTTCTTTACTTGCTTGATAATTGCACCACCTTAAATGGACACACCCTCACTTTCCTATCGTTTGAAATATAGTGGGTTATTATCATTTCAACACCTCTTCACTTGCTTAATTGGTTTACATGTCTCGAGACAACCTCAATTTATAAGACTTCAACACCTCTTAACATGCTTGACACTCTAAATCCCCCCAAACAATTGCACCACCTTAATTGGCTGCCTGCTCACTTTCCTACACTTAAAATATAATGGTTTAGTCTCATGTCAACATACCGTTAATTTGGTTCAATCATTGTGAGTGCTAGATCAAGAAATTATAGATTTTTATTATTTAATTAAACTTGTACTAATTATACCCTTTGTATTTTTTTGATCAATTCAAGCACCAAACTTTATCGACTAATGTTTTTTTAAAATGTCTTTAATAAGCTTTAACCTTTACAAATTTCATAATTTTTTGATGATATTTATTATTTTTAATAATTTCTTAGAGTCAACATTCCCAAAATTATTATTTATTATTTTTTATAAGTCCTCTTCATTTTTAATTTCATGCTTGTTGTGTCTTTTTTTGTGCCAAAAAGAATTTGTTAACTTTCAATCATCTATTTTATTTTATAAATACTCTATTTTTTGTTGACTTGGTGTCACTAGATTCCAATAATTTAGAAAATTTGTCATAAACTCATCACCCTCTTTTGACACGTCATGTCTCCTTTCTATAATTATAGTTTTTTTTTACAAAATTATTAAGAATTTTCCAAAAATTATGAAAAAAAAATCAAAATAATTCAAAATAATTAGATATCTAACTTTTTATTATATTTGGAATATTATAAATCATTCATCCTTAGAATATCTCTCACCAACTATAAAATCATAATTTTTCATTAATTTAAGAATCTAATAATTTGAAATCTCAATATATTTATTTAAATAATCAGCCCAACTTTTGGGATGTCATGGTTTCTTTATATGATGCTTGAACTTGAACTTGGAAGTCAATATAAATTTGTAAATATGCCAAACTATCTGAAAAAATGTGTGTTTCCTTACCTTTATTTTACATGCTTTCATGCAACCACAAAAATTGATATATCTTGCAACATCTTAGGATAATTGTAAAAAGTGGTTGTTTGATCATTTACAATTTGAATAAGCTTTACTTAAGCATTGATTAGCAAAGGATTTTGTTAAAATTATTCATCACTAATTCACCCCTTTCTTGTTGTCTTGTACTCTCAATATTTTTTCTCATTAGACTCTAATATTTAGAATATCTTTATCTTAATATTTTATTTTCTTAAGATGTCAATTGCTCTGATACCAATTTGTCATACCTCACATGTAAATCTCAACTAAGAATCTACTTATTTAATAAATTCTAAGCTATATCAAAGTAATAGTGCTAATATTGAGAACAAAATAACCTATAGGTTAGGAATGATAGAAGAAAAATCTAACTCTCTTTTCAAAACAAGCATTCTCATTAATTTTCAAACAGGAAATCGATGATATTACTATAATATGGTACTACATTGTTAGAAAACTTTACTAAAACATTTTGACTTCTAAAATTACGCAATATGCCTTATCCTAAATGGATTCGTGAATAACTTACTCATCTCTAATATCAACTTTGGTCTAGCACTCTCAATGTGTCAGATGCATGACTTGAAGGAAAGGTGACATAATAAGCATAATGTTTGATAGACAAATATGAATAATAATCGTATATATGTATGAAGAAAGTGACAAACATATTAAAATTAAATTGAATAAATCATATCATGACATTGATAGCATTGTGTTCCAACCAATTTCACAGATAATATTTCATATTTACACCAAGATGACACCACTACTTTATCATAATACAACCAACCAAGTTGCTTAGGATAATATATCTATATATATAATTTGAATATTTAGTTAGCATCTAAAATTCAAATGTTTTAAAATTTGAATGCTTATTATATCTTTTAGTAAGTTTGAAGATTAAGTTGAAATTGCATGAGCTAAAGGCTTCATTTGCATGAAATTCCTAAAATTAATAATCAAGCTAATAGTTAAGAATAAGAAGATTTAAAATTTAGATTGAACGCATGGCAATTTAGGTAGAGCTATGGATGAACACTAACCTTAGCTGACTTAACCTAGATGCACTTGAATATAAAGAGTTGGTTGGCCAGCTATATAAGTGTATCCTTTGTGATTAAGATAGAGCTTGAAAACTCTAACCATGAGCCATTACAAGGAAGAATTAATCAAGAGCCAAGAGAAGCAAGCTATGAGCAAGAAAAGAAAGAGGAAGACATCAGGCTTCATGTAAGAAAAAGCAAAACCCTTAGAGCAATCCACTACTTGGCTTAAAAGTAAGATGACTCTCAAGATCTTTCATGAAATTAGATACAAGTTGGGTTTAACAATGATGTAATTTGTTAAACATGCTTGCAAAAATATTCAACCATATCATGAGATTGCTTCTTCTCTTAAAAACTATATATAAATTGCAAAATTAATTTCATGATGATGACACTTGAGACATGATGATAGGATTTTTGTGGATAAATGCATGCTTAAAACTAGATCTCATTGATATCATGATCTTTATATGAACAAGTGAATCTAGCTTAATTAAAGTTGAGCATGATCTCATAACAAAGCCATGAGATTTCATTAATTTGGTTATTTATGAACAAAATGTTAGATTATGTTGTGAATTATCCCATTATAACATAGATTTCTTCATGTTTAAGAATAAACCATAAACAATGAAGTTTTATTTTATGATGTTGAGACTAGGCTATGATGATATAATTTATTCATTGATTGTGATTGCTAAGAATTCATGTCTATTGGATGATCTAAATCTATTCCATGCACATGATAAACTTACTGTTATTGAGAACATTACCACAATTATCATTTTTAGCTTAGTTCATTTCATGATGAATTTATGTTACCAAGATTGGTGATATAATACGATGCATTTATCAATGATAACCCTGAGAATGCCAAGCAAAATGTTGATTTTACTCTTGTAAAAATAGATTCCAAGATTAGGGACTTAAGTTGCCAGTTGTAATTGTAGCCAAACCTTAGTGATGATTACTTTCAACCAATTAGTGTATTGTCTCAAATATGGTTAGATAGCTTGGATACATGGCCAGTTAAAGCCATGTAAGCTATATTTGGGAACTTAGGATGACTTAAATAGCTTTTATGGTGCTTTAGAGCTCTTAATTTCTAAATAAAAAGCTTATGAAGCTATGTTTAAGCCTCAGAAGAAGGCTAGGTTAAGTGAAGGTCTCCAGGTTGGCTACAATAATCGTTGGGAGCTATGAATGCTTCGGTTTGAGATTAGATTAGTTTTAGCATGATAGCATGATCATAATTTCTATGTATGATTTTGGATTAGAAGATGATGGTTTTAGTTATTTAAGGTTAGCAGATGATGAAGCTAAGTTCAAGTGAAGGAATGGTGAACCTTAGGTTTAGTCTAAATGCTAGTTAAAACTATTAAGAAAATCTAGAATTTAAATGTTAAAGACAATAGGATTTGAAATTTAATGGCCTTTGTGTTTAATATTTGAAAGCCTTAAGGCATAGAATTTAAAGGTTCTAAGTTTAATATTTAAAAGCCTAGGATTTGAAATTTAAATATATTAAAGTTTGAAATTTAAATTTAGTTAAGGCTATAAGTAGCCCTAGAAATAAAAGTCTAAGGTAAGAAATCTTATGAGAATACCATGGAAGGCAATGATAATAATCTTGGTTTACAGCTTGTCATGAGGTTTATGTTTTGATTTTGCACATGCAAAACTTAATATAAGAATTAAGATTAGGAACAAGAACTTATAGCTCTTGATAAGGCCTTGAACTTGAGGGACTCTCATGTTAGACCCATAAGAGTTTAGGGTTGAGAGAAAGCTTAGGAATGGCCTAAAGGAAGGTGTAAAGCTTGTCTATAATGATAAAAAAGGTTTTGATGTGTTATAGATAAACCCTATGTATGACTTGGACTATTGAATAAAGTCATGAGTAGCACCTTTAAACTTTTAGGCCATGGGTTAGACATACTAGATGGTAGTTTGGGAATATTTGTGGCTTAGTAGAGGCCTCTAGAAAGGGTATAGTAGCTTAGATTAACTTGATAGGCTCAAGAGTCACTAATGTAACTTATATGAACCCAAATTTAAAAGATTAGCTATGGCTTAAAAAAATATTCCTAAAAGCTAAAGCTAAAGTTTTGGACTTGAGTGAATTCTCAAGTAAAGGACCCAAATATAGCTTAAGATAAAGACTTATAATTATTGAAATCTAAATAAGGTTGGGTATCCTAAATAATTGAATTAAGATTTAAAAAAAATAAAGTATCCCATATAAGGCATTTAGGGTTTAAAAGAATCCTATGATATTCTAGATAATTGAATTAAGTTTAGAAGAACCTTACAATATCTCAGATAATTAATTAGAGTATAGAAAGAAATTTTAGAATACCTTAGATGATTAAGGTATTAGAGAAAATCCTAATATATAGTCTACCTAATTAAACTTTCACATCCTCTCAAAATATGCTTTATGTATCAAATATAAGTATTGTAAATGAAGAAATAAGACAGTGCAAATCCTACAAAAGGAAGATAAAAGGTGAATTATGAGTTTTAAAATATTTTTATTGTTTTTATTATTTTCATGTCATATATATTTTTAAAAATATCTTATAAAAATTATTTTATTTTTTATAAAAAAACTTTGATATTTTAAAAAAAAAAAAAAATATATATATATATAATATGATTAATCTAAATGAAAATAAAAGTTAGAAAAATAATCTAAAATTTTTAGATAGTTTCTTTCAAACAAGAGCCTACGTTTACGACCAACTCAGAAAAAAAACATCACTAGTAAGGAAAATTAGAAATTGAGATGTTTTCTTATAGTTCATCTCTAACATAAATGAAATTTTTTTTACAGTTCACTTCCAACCTACTTAAGATTTTTTTCTTATGGTTTACCTTCAAACTACTAGCGTTTGTGGGGTCTACTATAACCCGAGCTTTTGCGAGCTCAACTATAACCCAGTTTTTTAACAAGATCAAACTAAACTACAGCTTCCACAAATGCTAGGTCGCCCAACCTAAAAGAAAAATAAAAAAATATAATGAAAAAGTTTTTTTATTCAAAGTACAATATCCTATGATTATTGATGAATAAAACAAGATACAAGAAGCTCAAAATTATAAAAAAAAAGTGAGAAAATGAAAGCTTAAGAGTGTTAGACTTAATTAGAAAAAATTAATATTTTGAAAATACTAAGTTATAGCGTACTATAAAGAGAATTTATACCAATGGAATATTACATAACATTTTATTGAGATCTCAAAGGTTAATTCACATTCATTAGCCATTTTATTCATAAAATTAGGTTTTTATAAAAAAATTTATCATAACTATTAAAAAGTCAAGAAAAAACTATGCTTAAAAATTCTTTTAAATGGCTTTAACAATAGCTTAAATAATAGTTAGTAAAATAACCGTTAGAAGAGATCAACCAGAGTTGCTGAATTTAATCAGAGAAGATATGAACCATCGTATCAATGAATAAAAAACACATGGATTATGAATTTGTAACTGTTCGATCAATGATCTGATGATGAGAATTCAAGCATACTTAGGCACTAAACGTGGGAAAACATTTAGTATCACATGACAGAATATCCAAAGTTTTTGCTTTTCATAATAGCTTTCATATAGAATTAATTTGTGATGAAACATGGGCTGACTCGCCCTTTGTATGCTTGGGATTTCATCACTTAAGACACTTTATGCATACAGATTTAACATAATTATGAGTCTGAGTCAACCCACTACATACTTAGTTTGAGTTATGCCTAGCTTGATTCTTCCTTTGACTTACCCCATCCGAGTTTAGGTCTAGACCCTAACCAAGATCAGACTCGACCTAACTTGGATCCAATAATCTCTTGTCTCGAGGCTTCTTAAGCATACACTGGCTTAATTGGCCTTGAGTGCTTTATACTTAGGTCATGCTTGGGGTTTTAGCTTAGAATATATTTTTTATAATTATGAAACTAGAATTATTTTTACTATATTTTATTTTTCTAATTTAAAAAAATAAAATTTGGTAAAGATCCATAAGTGAAATCTTAGATGCTTTCAAAATCAAGAAAATAATTAAATAATTTGAATGCTTAAGTTTGATTTGAAGGTCATATGAATGTAGAGATGTGACTTATAACTAACAATCAATAAGTTAATATTTTATTTTATAATAAAAAAATATTTTAAAAGTTAATGTATATATTTTTAATCCTTAAAGCTTATTGAATACTCAAAGATATTTTAAAGACTATAAATTTAACATCTTCTAAAGTATATTACTTGTTCCTTACAACTAAATTTGATTCAAACTAAATAAGTTAATTCAAATAAAATATTAAACATTTATAATTTGACTCATCAAATGAAAGTGTGACCTAATAAAAAATCTAAAATTTTAAAATATATTGAGTTTTGAGCACCTTAAAAAGCATTCTAGAATGTTAGTGGCTATATTTTATACCAGATATACCATCAGAATGTCTCATCATGAGAAATTTGTTGTATATGATATGTAATCTTTTGATGTGAAATAATTTTTTTAAAAATTTGTAAAGAAATCATTAATAAAAAGGAATTATTTTAATTCTTTTATTTAATAAGAGAATAAGCTTCTTTCTTGTCCAAGATTTAGTGGCTATGTTTAGAAAAATTTGGTTGAGAGAGAGAGGGAGAACAAAAAGAGAAAAAAAAGAAAAAGAACAAATTATACTTTGAGAAAAGCAAAGGTATTAAAAAAGGAAGAAAGAAGCCTACAAGAAAGAAATTGATCTGCAATTTCGTTTTGTAGATACAACATGAAAACAATATGAGATGAATTAAGAAATGAAAAAAAGTGATAAAAAAAGCTTCTCAAAGCTATTAGTTAAAAAAATTAATTAATTATGATATAAGTAAGTTGCTAAAAATCTTTTATCTTTATTATAGAATATATCATGATGTGAGCATTTGTATGATATAATATTTTTTTATATATATTCTAGGTTCATTATGATACTTTATGATCATTAATATATATATATATATATATATATATATATATATATATATATATATATATATATATATGTTTATCTACCATATATATAGATATATGAGTTATATGATATTATAAATTAGAATATATAATAAAATAAAAAAAAAGTAAATGAAAAGAAAAAAAGACAAGTGTCTAATATAACCTAAGAAAAAACATAAGTCTACTTAACAATTACTTGATAGATACGTCATATATGATATGCATCACCCCTAGTATCATAATATTCAGAGGTAGGTCCACGACATGTCAGATTTTATTAATGATAAAATACTTTACTCTTTTATAGTTCTCAAAGAATTGAATAATATTAGAAAAACATGTGAAACAACTGAATATATGCCAAGAGTCTTACCTAATTCATTCACTAAGTTCCTAAGTTCCTAAGCATGATTTCCTCTAAAATTCCTCTTGAGTCCTTTATTTCCAACATTTTTCTTTTTAGTGAAAAGAAAAATAATCTTGTTACTATTGGTTTATGTTATACCCGGTAAAATATTATAGGTTTAATCTTCAATAATTCGAATTGTGGCTTGGATGATTTCAGATCGACAGTAGGATGAGCCAGGAGCTCAATTGGAGGCTATTAGAATTTCTGAAATTTTCTGGGGATTTTTCGGAGCACCGAGATTTTTTAAAAAAACTGGAATTTGGATTTTTTTTCCTTTTACCGCGCGTGAACCAGACCGGAGCGGTTCAGCGAAGGCGGGGCGGTTCGCCGAGGTGCGTTTGCGCGTGCGTTTGAATAAGCCGCGGATAAGCGGATCGGACGGATGAGATCAGCGGTGGAGATTAACCGGCTGATCGGGTGTTAAGCGGCGTTTTTGGAAGGTCAACCGGCGCTTAATGGGTCTTAACGGGTTATTACCGGTTTAAGCTGGGTATTTAACCCGAACTGTTCGGCTGTTAGGGTTTCGAACGGCGGTTAGAGGCGAAGCGTTCGCGGCGAACGGCGGTGATTTCCGGCAGCCTTTCAAGGGGCTTTTGGTAACCGGAGGTTCGTGGGACAGAGGCGAGCATTTTGGTACCGGTTTCGTTCGACGAGGAGCTGCGGTTGATCGCGTGCGAGCTTCACCGTCGCCGGCGACGAGCAAAGGCAGGAAATTCAGTTTAAATTAGTTAATTAGCAAATTAAAATATGGATTATTTTGCAAATAGTAGGAAATTCAGAATTAAATTAGTTAATTAGCAAATTAAAATATGGATTATTTTGCAAATAGTAGGAAATTCAGTTTTAAATTAGTTAATTAATTAGAAATTAAAAGCATGGAATATTTTGCTTAATGAACACAAGCATGTGGATGAAAAATCGGACTTAATTGAATGCTAATCTGCGTCTTTTACAATTTTTGGATTTCTGGAAAATTTCCCATTTCGCCGGAAAATTTAGTTAATGCTTAGGAACATGTTGGGGATTTGTATTATCAGTTTGCCATTGAATTAGTTAATTAATTGTTGGATTAATCTTACGGCAATGGCGTACGGGCGAACTCCTTCGGCGGAAATTTTAAATTAGTGGCATTATTGAAACATTAGGATAGTACGAACATCGAATTTTGTTTCTCCTTGTTCGCGTTCGCTGGAAATCGACGGAAGGAATTGGATTGGTCGGCGATTGCTTCAGTTAGGGTTCGCGGGCGTCGGACCGAGGAAGGAGAAGGGTTTAGATTAATTACGAATTTATTTAAGTAATTAATGGTATTTATATAATATTTATTAGTAATTATATTTATTTAAGCATCGACCGATTAACGGATTATTAAAGAATTTGGTTCGGCGGCGTCGCGGTTCAGCGCGAGGGTTCCGAACCGGCAGCGAAAACCGGTTCAGCGGGATTCGGCGCGGACGAACGGCGCGGAGGAAAATTTAATTCGGAAATTAATCCGAATTTTCGGAAAAAGGAGATATGCGGAATTTAAATTTTATTCGGAAATTTATTCCGAATTTCGGAAATGGATAAAGGGCAGAAATTGATTTTGGAAATTAAAACTTCCTGAAGTGAGGAAGAGGTGATTTTTAGAAATCACGTAGCCAAGTTGAAATTGACTGTTGGAAATTACCCATAAATTTAGTGCAACTGGATCAGTTGGAAGGAAGTGTGACACTTGGGTGTTACCAGAATAGTCAGAATTTTGGTACAGTTTGTGTTGCTTGGATGGCAATGACATGGATTGAGTCAGTTTACTCAGTGTTGGCATATTTCATGGATTGGCATACTGGACCGGACTACTATAGGCCCTATATGATGTTTTAGGGTAGTTGTGGTAGGTAACTGTGCGGTACAGACTTAACTTTCACAGTATACATGTGGACTGGTATGCGCCTTGTTGTATCTGGACACATGTTGCCGAATCTTGGAGTTAGAGCTTGGCAATGACTGTAGGGGCGTGGCTTCTATGGAAATTGTAGGGAGAGGACTCCTTGGGACGGTGGCTGAGTCGATCTCTTCTGGTCCACGAGTGTAGGCCTGCGCGCCTGAGAGTGGCAGTGGCAGGGGTGACTCGCCGTGGCTAGCCAAGTGTGTAGGCCTGCGTGCCTGAGGGTGGCAGGGGTGTCTCACGTTGGCTAGAGATCTATGTGACTGGTTCTGTCTATAGTCTCCAGAAGATTGATTGACGAGAGACGCTGCGGTGTCGGGTGCTAGGCGTTGTGATGCGTGCACAGAGATGGACGTGTCCTGCTGGCATGCTTTGCCTAGGCGCCATGCGTGCGCAGAGATGGGCGTGTCCCGCTGGCATGCTGCCTGGGAGCACAGAGGAGAGCTACTCTGGTGTGACTGGGGGTGACTGTGGTTGGTCAGAGTCTGGGACTGAGAGTGCATTTCCACCCTACATTGTTATGCTGTATTCCTATACTCTTGTTATTATCCTTCTCTTGCATGTGAGTTTTTACTAGCTGTCTTTCCTACTGGGCGTAGCTCACTCCTTTATTATCTATATTTTTCCAGCGGCTCGACAGCCTTGACGCCACCCAGATTAGGTGGGATCGTGGTCAGCAGGCTAGTGGAGGATATCTGATCTGTGATTTCCTGAGACATTTTGGTTAGTGTGATTGTTACTATTGGATGTATTCAGGGAGACTGTTATTCTTATGTCATGTAATATGTGAGGGTGATTCTGACTTATGTATCTAGTTGGATGATATTGTATTTGTTGGACTTGGATCTTATTCTTGTGATGTAGTTTCTATTCACTGTTTTACTTAATTGTCTTGGTGGTATAGTGTGTGGAGTGCCATATTTTATCTGAGGATGTTATGTATTTTATTTTTGATGGTGAGGTCATTACATGACTATGGAACTTAACCGTGGGGATTCAGACTTCTATTAGATCGGTTCTCCTACCAGTATGGGTTAGGAGTATGGGGTCTAGTAGGAGTAACATTGCGCGAGTCCATCTGTTAATTCAGGAGTCATGAATCTGATTTGACGGTGTACCCGGGAGATGGGATCCACATTGTTAAGGAAAGTAGGTGTGTAATGATGTGTTATATCCTATGTTTTTCGTAGGCTACTCAGGTTGGTATGGGACGATCTGAGCTGTCTATATGCAAAAAAAAAAAAATATATGCCAAAAATCAGCCTAGGAAAAAATGGGGTGTAACAGTTTAGTAGATCTAAATAGTAACAACTTTCCTTCTATTGAGATCATTTGTTACTCAAAGAACCTTTGGATGTCCTTTCTTGAATGAAACTTTTGTTACTGAATTACTAGCCATGTTAATCTATAAACTTCATTTAGCTACTCTCCCAAGTAGCTACAAGAACAAGGTTTGGATAACCTTAAACCAAGTAGTATATATATATATAATGATATATTAACTCTTCAATTATGTTCCTTAATTTTCAACAAATTTGGCTAAGCTTTGTATATTGCAAATTAAAGTCATAACATTCCTATTAATGAGCTTCACTTATTTGCATTCTTAAGTTAGTATTCTAAGTATCTTTATAAAAATAAATATTTTTTGACAATATCAAAATAATATTATTTTATTTTAGTATTGAAATATCACTTCATTGCATCAATAGTGCCTACATACATGCTCAACAATTTAATTATAATGATATAAAATACCAAAATGCTACACAAGAAATTATAGTACTAATATATGTGGAGAAATTTCTAATATATTTTATACTTAATTTGCTCCTTAATAGCTTTCTAGATTGTCTTGAGAATCTTATTTAGGTTGTGTAAGTAACCTTTGACTATGCTATATGGTAGTCTTTTGGTATCTCTCATGCATAAAGAGGAACAAGTTTTGTTAACATTTATGAATTTAATTAAGAGATATATAATTAATAACAATACTTTTTCTTTGTGAGATTTAATTTAAGTATTTTATTTGTATGGTTTATATAATAACAAATATGTATACTTAGAATCATGGTTGTAAAAAGTATTTTGGTTAAATATTTAAAAAAATGAATAAGATATTATTTTTATTTATGATATGGCATATGAATCAAATTTAAAACTTAAGAAATGAAATTATAATAACAAAATTTGATTTTCTAGATAATTACCTTTTGCTTGATATAGATATTATTTAGATGATGACTAGTATTTTACGAAAGGTAGTTAGAAATAGATTTAGGATCATACTTTTATATAGTTTGATATTATGATTATTATATGACATAATTGGATAATCATTAATAATTTGTATAGTGTGCTGGTTTAATTCCATTGTGAATCATTTGATATTTATATTAATCTATACCTTTGTGAATTATTTAATAATTACATTAACACTTTATATAAGATGTCAAAATAATCTTTTATTTTTAATATTTTTTAAGTTCTACCTAATTTTGAATAATAAAAATATAATGATTAATAACAAAATATTAAAAATTGTTATCAAATAAAAAAATTAAATATTTAACTAATATTATATCTACATATAATATTATTAAAACAGATAGCATAATCCCATTACAAAGAGGTAGAATCCGTACTAGTCAAGCATGTAGGATGGCTCTTTAACGTCACTCTGGAGCACGTGCCATGGTAGCAACCTTAAAATCTTAGTGGACCAGCACGCGAGCCCAAGCCTTCCACACGTACTAGTTCATAACATTTAGTGCATTGGCCTCCAACATCAACTAACCTTCCATCCGTAGGTTTTCCGTGTGACAAATATACCCAAGCAAATCATGAGATATTACTGTTATACCCGTTATAGCATAAACCTACCACAAAACTGCAACGGCCTCCGCTTACAACAGGCTGGTCGATGACCGTAGGCTTAAGTAAATACTAATGCTGTGCATTTGAATCCCATCTCTATTTTTGGAATGAGGTTCCTTATATATGAAATAAAGAATAAGTGCTTTCATTGTTTTGGATATGAAACTTGTAAAAAATTTCAAAATATATTATATAAAAAAGCTTTTAAAGTTCTAATCATGTTTAATATGGTGAAATGTTCAAATTGTAACCAAGAGTTAAAATTCTTGGACACAAGTTGACATGGGCTTGAGTTGATAATAAACCAACTTATATTTGTGCACAAGATAAGCTCATAACATGAAATTTAAAGGGTATGTTTGAGGTATCATATTACCTAATTTTTATTATATTTGGATCTCATGAATGTATTGTTTGACATATTGGATTTATATTCAATTTTAAATAGAAGAGTTTTTGAAGCACATTAGATTTTTGTTTGACCATATTTTAAAATGTATCTTTTTAATTCAAAAAACTTAAAAAAATCTTCTAAAATAATATTAAAGAGAATTTAATTATTTTATAATATTAATTATTTCAATAAATATTTATTGATATCATATTTAATAAGGATATTATTTTTCAATAACATATAATAATGATACTTTTTAAAGTTGTATGTTATTGATCAGTCTAATGTTTAATAATAATTGTATCAAATACAACCATAGGACAATATCCAATTAGATTGAGAACAATAGGAGCAAGTTTGATAAAATTATTTTACCTTTGAAGTAATAAAACAATCATACAAATATGCAATTTCTAAAAATTTTGAACATATTTATGTAATCACTTGAACTTTTGAATTGAAGAGCCTAAAGGGTTTTTAAAATCTTTTTTAGAGTGTAAATAATCTCAATAGAACCTCATATTCATATTAAACTTTAGCTCAAGAATGAAGAAAGGTAAAGATAATGATATGAGATTTCACATTTAATGAACTTCAAAGATATTAAAACATAGTATTACATATTGGATTTTTGCTATCACAAAAGATTGTAAGCCTTAAACTTTATGAAGCATGACTAGTTATCTTTTCTTGAATAGTTTTGGATAAATGAATGCTACATAAGATTTTTGAGCCAAAGACAAACTCAAAAGCCCTCAAAATTTTCTTTTAGTTGGTAAAGATTACAATAGATTGTTACAATCCTTTAAATATACCTTGTAGTTTGCCAGGTTGTAACATATATGAGAAGAAACAAGCTATGAATTGCACGAATTGCACTATATAGTTAATGATATATTTGGGAAATCCAACTATATCTCTTCAAGTACTTTTGACAACTGTTGCAAGTGGTTCATATAACAACCAAGATTTTTATCATGAAGCAAGAAAGAGTTACTTGTCATTTATAGATTGTTAGAACTATCTAAGATAATCTAAAAAGCCTTAAAATTATCAAATGATATAAAATGGCTCAAACCAACCTAGTAACTCAACTAGAGAATCCTTGGGAGTCGCATGTGTACAAACACTATGAAACAATACAAAAAAAGTGAAATATGGTTAGAACTGAATTAGATGAGAACAGCACAACTATCTAACAATTTGAATAACTAAATGCATCACAAAAAATATTCTTAGCAATTTGTGATGGAGTTTTTAGCATGCCCTCTATGGTAGGATCCAATTTGGATCATGAATTGACGTGGTAGAAATAGCATTTAGACTAACATATAATTTAGGAAAGAAGATATATTTTTGCAATCTAGAGATAAATTATAAGCTAAGATACCAAAATTGGTGGCAATAGCACTTCAAAGTTTGAGTATTATGACACAAAAATTTATGCAGTTGACAAATCTAAGAGGCACAACATCCCTCTTTATAGAAAAAAATACATTTGGAATAAGGTGTGAATAACTTTAAGGTAAGGATTTCTTATTCTAAATCTTATTTAAAATTAAAGAAAATGCAAAGCCTTTAAAAATTATATCTCCAACACATCAATGTCTAAAAGAGCATAAGCATATAGTTTCTTTAATTATGTACATTTGTCAAATTTGAAAAAAGCTTTATAAAGATAGCAATTAGAATTTCTTTAGTAATAGATGATAATAGATATTAATCTAACACACCCAATGACTTATGATTAATAAAATTAAAAAATTTATATGAATGGATAACTTATAAAGACACTGACTCATAATGGATATGTGCATTGATTGGATTAACATCTATGGGTAGAAGAGATGACACAGGAGAATCTTGTGATAGCTTACAAACACAAACTCACAAGCATCGCATCCGTCTCATTCAAATTAAAAGCTGTAGTTAAGCCAAATTTTATTTCGATTAGTCATCTTTGTCAATCATATGGGATGACTACATAGCTCTATTTTTCTTTATGCTTATCTCCATTATTCTTGCTATGTTCATCTAAATATATTTTGTAATCAAATATGTCATCATCAACATCGATTCTTATGAGTGTTTAACCTATTATCACTAGTTATTTGTCATCACCTGGTTTTGTACTCCTCCTAATCAATGTTGTCTGGTTGCCCAACATTACCTGCTTGACCACCATTGCTAGGCAGCACGATGCTCCCAGGTCACCCAACATTGCTTAGCCACCCGTCAACCACTTACCCTCTGGCCATTGCTGACTACCATCATCTGTGTCATCCACTATTATTATCTTAGTCACATCATAATTGATGTCTAATCATCAAATTATATGATTATATAATATAATTATTTTTAAGTACTTTTTTTGTATTTAATGTGGGTGACTCACTTGGAGTTAATATCATATAATTCTAAAGATTCTTTTTAAATTCTCAAGTATTTTTAACTATAAAATTATCTTTTTTATGCTAACTTGGAGTTAATATTTAAAAATTCTAAAGATTTCTTTTAGATTTTTAAATAATTTAACTCTAAATTATCTTTTCTTATAATTGACTTCTCATCTTTCTCATGCTTATATGTTTCCAAAGTGTCTTTAATTTTTCTTTTTTCTATACATAGTTATTGAGTTCTCCTTTATTTAAAAATAATAAAGAATTACTCATTATAATATTATTATTAATTGATAAAGTTTTTCTTATATGTGTGCCTTCATCTTTACGTTCAAAGAGTATGCATCCAACTCTAATTAGAGAAATTCTAACTTTTTCTCTTATGAGAGACAATAATCGAATATGAGAGACCTTTCACTGAGAGAGCCAATAATCAAATAAATTTTCTCTTCTTTCAAGACTCTTAAGTCTTTACCTACCTTTTCACTCTCTCACCCAAACCATCAAATCATCACGTTTCTCAACAAGACTCTAAATCTTAGCCTATCATCTTGTTACCCATTCAGTTAAGTTTTTTTTCCTAACTTAAACATCTATCTAGTCACCATCTTCGATGCTCTACACACCAATTCTAATAGAAGCTACAAGTCATTATTATAAAAAAGATTTTATAATTTTTATTTTTTAAGTAGTAGTCTAAAGTTATGGTTACTCATTTTTTATTAAAGTATTTTATATAGAGTTTGTCTTAAATTCTATATTTATGTGTGAAATCGGACATGAAAAAACTACTTAATAGGACTTTTGCTTAATACTTAACGTGTTGTCACAAACACTATTTGATAAATCTATACTATGACTTTGGACAATAATTTTTAAGTAATTATAAAATACTATACATATCACATAATCTTAATTAGTTTATGATATTTTAATATTTTTTAATAATCTATTGAATATCTCTAGTATTGTAGGCTCTAAATTAAATTATGATAAAAGTTTAACTTATCTTGTATCAGAAGATGTTGGGACATCCTTAGTATTTGAATATCAAAGAGAAACAAAATGCATTAGTCTAAGATCTTAATTGAATAAGTACTTGATTTATCATTGATGTATGGTATTGTGATGAGTAATGGTTACCCTAACAAGATATGTTCAATGATCTTAAGAACAATATCATATTACCAAATAATTTGATCATACATAGATAAATAAGAATTGGACATTTTTTGCTCACCTAATGTCCTAAGGAGTACATAAAATGATAGGAAACATAAGGATTTGGCTAATAGAAGTTAACCTGAATGAAGACATAAGATTCACAATATACTTTGATTCTCATTTAATTTAATGGAAGTGTGAAAGCTAGATAATTATAAAAAAATATTAGAACCAAACTTTATAAGTAATAAGCTTACATTTTTATGATTTAATTTGCTAAGAAAAAATAATGCAAAGCTTGAACTAAGTAATATAAGGAATGACATATATCAAGGTTTAAGGTAAAGATCAAACAACAAAGGTCATGTACCAATAAGAAGAAAAAGAACAATTTGCTTTAATATTAAGCTACCATTGTTGCATCTTGACTCATCTATGCAAGATAAGGTTGGAATATTTATTTAGTCAATGTAAATTATAAACCTTTTAAATATTTTTATTTATATATGTGAACAAAACAAAGAAGAACTATTTGTTTAAAAAGTCATTCTGTACAAAAGAAATTTTCATGACTTTTCTGCCAAAAGCTTTATACAAAGATGTTTTCATTAGGTCTCTTTTTTACTTTTTTTGAGAGTCAAGATAGTTTGTAGCGATGATAAGTACTTTGTATAGTGCCCTTGCCATCTCTTGACAAAAGAGTTGTTCCTCTTCTCATTCCTCCTTGAAAACTAAAAAAAGTTTATTTTTTGTTTTCAAAATATTTTGTAACATCATAACATAAAAAATAATACATATTTTTTTATCATATTATATAAAACATATTTTACAACTAGAAAATAGCATGAAAGAATCCAAACCTTTGATTAAAAACCATATATGTATTAAGCTCTTTACATTATCTATTACACACACACACTCACACACACACACACACACAAACTCACACACACACACACACACACACACACACACACACACACACACACACACACATATATATATAAACATCTAAAAAAATACCTATAAATCAGGCTAATGACCAATATAATTCTTGTTTTGTGAGAACCAACTAAGCATAAAAACTTACATTATAAATCAATACATAGATTACATGATATAATATCCATCAAATAAATTAGTATAAGATATGTAATCACATGAGAGCTTTCCATGAAGATAAATAATTATTTTAGATGTCAACTATAAATACTTATATGAAGTCACAATAAATCGAAAGAGCTAAGTAAAAATATTTATGTTATAATGATCATCGTAATTATAATGAAAATAACAATATGTAACATCTTTAAAATTTTAAAATAATTAAGTTGTATTAATGTTCCAAGATTAACTTCTAAGCACGAAAGAATGCTCTATAAAGAATAAATATATGGATTAGAAAATAAGGTATTCTAAAATATGAAATATATATATATATATATATCTTATTGAGATTAATTAAAAATGTTTGTTTTATCTTAATTAGGGTTTAGTTAAAATTTGTGTAAATTATTGAAATTTAAGATCTTAATATTATACATACACCAAAATATTTAAATCCCACATTCCAATCTAATTCTCCAAATTAAGTCAATTTTCCCTTAATACAATACCCTGAATCTAATTTCTTACTACCTCTTATCATCAGGTCATCGTGAGGAAATGTCCATTGTGAAACTAGCATCATGAGAAGGGAAAATTTTGTCCAACAATGGTTTACACAAATCCAACTCAACTCGTTAAAGATTATAAATTTCTTTTGGGTCGCCATTATGAGGGGGAAGAGAAAAAGAGAGTTTTAAAAAGAGAGAAAGATAAAATGAAGGGAAATGGAATGGGAAAATTTGAGAAGAAACTGTCACAGTGTAGATTAGCAAGTTTTGAAAATCCTAAATTTGGTTTTGTACTTATTGGGTTATTAACTACACAATTGGCCATGATATCCTGGTTGCTAAGCATAACAGGGTTCATCATTTCTAATATGTAAAATTTAAGTAGTAGAAAAAGACGATTGCAACACCCAAAATAGTGAAAATAAATATACTCCTATTTTATTGGTATTTTTGTGAGTTTTAAAATTTTTTCTATATTTTAATGATATTTATTTTAATATTTGAAGAATTTGTCTATTTCAAAAAGAGGATACAACATCTCAAAAGAGAGATGCCAATTAAGAAATTTAATATACAAATTTTGGAAAGATTTTTTTATTATAGGTTGGTAAAATTTTGAATTTTTTAGAATTAAAAAGAGGGATTTGTAATTCATAAGAATTTAATTATGAATTTCAAAAAAGAAATCTCAATTGACTTGAAAACATTATGAAAAATTATTGATACCTCAAGCTTATTAAGATAAATATAATAAAAGAGGTGTAATAGCCAAAGAATTTAAAATTGAGGGAGATTTAAAAATATATTAAATAAATATTTTAAGAAATTTAAGTTTAAAAAATTATTAGAAACATTATTTATCACAAAATAATTATGAAATTGGGTTGATTTGTAGAGCTAATCAAGGTGATACAAATAAAATTACCTAATTAAATTTTTATCTTAAAATATTAAAAATATAAAAATATTAAAATATTCCTAAATTAATTTAAATAAGACTCTAATTAAATTTCTAAATTCTTATTGTCCTAAAACCCTAATACATGAATTAACAAAGAAAACTTAATATCAATAGCTCAAAATGATGACAAACTTTCCAAGAGGCAAGGATGTGGCGACCTTTCACCACCTTTCAGGATTTTGTTACTATAAGATCTATTTCTTTCACTTTTTCTTAGCATCTATAAAAATCATTTTTTTGTTTTTATAAAATCATAATAAAAGTAAATTTTTATCTTTTTGTAATAAGGTAGAAGCATCATATTTTTCATATTTTTTTAAAACACTTGTTCTTGTAATAACTAACAAATTATTTGCATGCCATTTTTGCTCAAATAAAATAAGCATAAAAATCATAAATCAAATAATAATTATAGTATCTTCTAAATTATCTCTCTTAGTCTATCCTTATAGTCCCATTAAGTATCTTCTTTGAACCTAAAAATATTAAGTTAGATAGGACATAAATTAACTAATATTGACTTAATGACAAATAACTATACATATATACAAAATACTATAATATTCTGATAATAATATTTAAGACTCATTTAAAATAATATAATATAATATAAATAAAATATATGAGTATTTAAAAAAATAAATAACAATATGTTTTAAACTTTTATACTTATGAACCTTTTATACTTATATATCGTTTTCTTTTCTTTTAATCATTTTATCTCTTTAAAGATTTGGCTTAAAAAATATTTTTTATTGATAGATTAGGTATATTTAAGAATGCATTATTCCACAATTAAATAACATTAATGAATTCTCCTTTGGTTCCTAGCCAAAAGACCTTATTTTGATATAGCATTTGTCATTTTGGATAACCATGTGTCCTTTCATTTTGAACATTTACATTTTCTTCAATAAGCTTATTTTTTCATTTCATTTTTTTCCTTTTCTTTTCTTTATCAATATTATGATAAAGCAATTTGTCTTGCATATTTATTATCAAACAACTATATTAATAAGTGACTTATAATTAAAGTAACACATCACTGATACATAATAATCATATACACATATAAGTCATGATTTAGAAGATACGTTTTATCATTATTCATAAATTTTATTTTTTGACAATATTTTAAATATATAAATTTTAAGAAGAATTAAACATCAATATAATCATCTTTTTTATATACATATGCATTTTAGGCATCTTCAGTTTAACCTTTTTAATCAATCAAATCAAAATCTCTATCTTATAGTACACATTGCAAAAAGTTATATATATATATATATATATATATACATGATTTTACATATCTTTTAAACTGAGCATTAGATCTGTCAAATCTCAAATCATATTCAATCCCTTTGATTGCTATAGCATCCAAGATTGTGTTCTTCTTAGGTTTGCCTTGGTGGTGAATTTAATATGCATGATTTCTTTAAAATCTTGGAATCCTTTTCTTTTTCTCTTTTTTACTCTCTTAAATACTTTTGTCTAATGTTGTTGTTATAGTTTTCTTCTTAAAAAATTTTACAAGTCATGGCTAGCACCTTATTTATCCTTCTTTTTATGATTTTTCATATTCTTAATCTTTCAAATATATCTAATAGTTGTGGCTTTTCATATATATATGTTTTTTCACCTTTTAATTTTTTTTTTGTTTTCATAGGTTTTCTAGTGATTAAACTTATCCTACGTTGGTTTTTAAGTCATTTGTCATTTTAAGTTTTAATTTATGTTAACTTTCTACTAATCATACTAATCATATAAGTATAATAACTAGCTTCATATTATATGATCCTCAGCTTGCTTAAAATTATCTTTATTAAAACTTATCATATTATTATGGTCTCACTATAATACTCATATTATACTCTAATTCTTTTAATACAACATTCTCTTATATTTTTATTGTATTAATGTGATCTATTTATTTTATTACTTGATAATTATAAAATATATTTCCTTAGATGCTTCCATGTTAAGTCATTTCATTTTTTTTATTGTGTAATTGTATTGTATAATATACATCTATTGTTATATATTTTTTAATATTTATTTGAATTTTACGTACATATTGTCATACTGTTACATTTATTCTATCATGCTTGTATGATCAAGATTAGGTTGTACATTATATCATAATAGTACGTTTGAGTCC
This sequence comes from Vanilla planifolia, assembly GCA_023846275.1. NCBI lineage: Eukaryota > Viridiplantae > Streptophyta > Magnoliopsida > Asparagales > Orchidaceae > Vanilla > Vanilla planifolia. The sequence continues at coordinate 34,793,679 of CM043869.1, read as the reverse complement.
TTTGTGTCGTACGATTCTATATTATTTGTACCAATTATTTACTCATATGTATTAATGGCTTAGTATGATGTCATTATCATCTTGTACGATTTACCTACTTTAATATACATTCATGCTTGTCCCATATTCATTCTCTCTTTTACTTGGTTGTATCTTACAATACTAGATTGTCATACATTACGATCAACCTTTTCTATACTTAACCCATTATGCTTTGACCCATAATGACGATTAACTAGTTCAAAATTCCAAATAGTCAATTATACTCTAAATGTGTTTAACTATTGATTGCTATTTCTAGATTTAATTCATTTATTTTCTTAGACATTGATTTTAATTTATTATATTTTTTGGTTATTTGTATTCATCTTTTAATGTCAATACTTTAAGATGAGGAAGATTTATGTTATGATAATAATTATCATTTATCACTCTTCTTTTTTAACTATTTCAAAATTATAAACATTTTGCAATATAAAACTTATTATTCATTATTATTCTTTTTTATCATTTTTAAATTTTTAGTTTAATCATTCAAAGAAATATATATTATACTTTGATCAAATTTTTGTAAGATTGCTTGATCCCTAGATTTTTAAAATATTTTTAAAATAATTTAAACATAGATAACTTTTTAATTTTTAGTTATCTAATGATATCAACTAAATATTGACCATATGTTAAATGACTTTCTCATTTCAGATTTTGTTTATTATGGTTGTATCTTATTCTTTTTAATAAAAAATCAATTATTTTTCATTATGTATCAAATTTATTTTCCTTTTAAGCAAAAGTTTTATAATATTATTTAATCAATGATTAGTTTTTTAGAATTTTTTCTTTCAAAATTTTTATCTTTAAGCATTCGTATGAGATTTATTTCTTATTTGATCTAAAATTTTTTAATGTTCTCTTCTATCTTCAATATCTTTGATATTTTTATTAATTAATATATGTATATTTTTGTTCCACATAAAATATTCTTTAATAATATATTTTTTTTAATAAATATCCATTATTTTTGTTATAATTTCTCACTCTTTATTACCAAAAAATTTCAATTTTGTTTCACTAAAAATTCTTACACAAGCAGATTAAAATAATGAATTTATTCAGATGAATTCTATAATTTAATCAAATGCCTTATTTATTATATTATACATCTATGGTAATTTTGATGAAAGTATACATTTAAAGCTATCAAAATAGCATTTTTCTTACAAATTTGTTCATATTTAAATTTAATTAAAAAATTAAATTAATTTTTATAAAATTTTAAGTAATATGTCAGAAATTAAATTAAATTTAATCTACTCGTTATATTTAAATAGTGATATTTGTTATAAAAGTTTTCAAATTAAACATTGATTGTTATTATATTGGAGCTTAACAATTGGTTACATTAATATTATTTTTAAAAATTTACTATTATTTAAATAGTCTTAGAGGACTCAATTGAGTTTGAAACTTAATAGAGAAAAGAGAGATTAAACAAAGATATTTAAATTAATCTTGTTAAGCAAACCTATTTTTTTATTTAGTCTTAATGTAATTCGAATTATCAAAACAATTTTATGGATTTATCTTATTTAGCTTATATACTTTTGTTTTTATATTTTAAATTAATAATATCATTTATTATTACTATAATAATTTTTATTTATAAATCCAAAAAATTATTTTATTTGTTTAACATTATTTTGATCAACTAATTGGCATCAGATTGGCAATAATTTTGTCTTAATGAACACCTTTTTAAGTTACATGAGTTTTCATTTGATCTTTATTTTAATTGAATAATATAGTAGTTTAATATATAGTTATTATTATATAATAATGTTATTAGTTTTTTATTCTAAATTATTTCAGCTTCAAACTTGGATGAAATTACAATATACAATTTTCAAGATTAATGTAATTAGTTCTCATCATAACTTTGAAATATATTTTTATTTAATTGTAAAATTCTAAATTTCAATTAATTGCTTGATCTTCAAACGGTGCCAAATTGCACTAAAAGTACAGCATTTGTGCTTATTGTACTGAGTATTCTTTACAACAATTAAATAGTTACATCTTTCAATATGTAACATTTACCTTTAATAAAATATTTTAATTTATTTATATTTTACAAATTATATAATATCTATTTATTATATAACATTTTTTCTGTTGGAATGATTTGTAAATATATTAATGATGATGATGCTCATTAATTTTAGGTTAAGAGTTGATTTAAATTAATATTTACGAAATTATGTAAATTATTGATCATAAATAAAATATTTTTTTATCATGAAAACAACATAAAGCTTTAAGAACTAATCTAAACTTATTCTAATAATAATATAAATTACAAATAACAACGTGCATCTTTGAGAGCTTTAAACATAAGGTTTTTAGATGACTAATTGGAACTCCAAGGTTTGATGATATTTGAAAACTTTTCTTCTTAGTTAAAATTTTTTTCAAATATAATCATAATATAACTTGAAAATCATTAAAGTTCAACTCGATTTAAAAAATGCAAAAATAATTGAGATGAGACTTCAAGCGTTGCATGCGTTAAACTTCAAGAAACATTTCAATTACTTCTTCGTATCAAACAAACTGATGTTAAAATATTTATAGATAAAAATTTTAAGTAATATTTTACTTTTAAATGTGATTTTTTAAAATAATAATAGAAGTATATTATTATTTGGTCTATTTAAATTCATTGTTTTAAGTTGTATTATATTTAGGATATTTCTTGTAATTATTTAATGTGTGTGTGTTTTAAATTTTATTATACATATAATAAGTTCGGAAGTTGTAATCAGAAGTGGATTTTTTTGAAGAATGACAAGGGATGAATTTCTGATTAAATAATAAATCAATAATATGTGATAATAGAAAGAAAAAAACTTTATATCAAAGTATGCTGTGTAAATATAATAATGATTTAATTTTAGTTTTAACGTTATAAAAAATTCTAAAGATAATTTAATTACTATAATATTATTTTATTTTAAATATGGTTTTATTTTAAGTTAAATTTTGTCCAAATTCCGAAAAGCTTTGCCGACAGTTCTTCGCCCTCTGCCGGGGAAACGGATCGTATACTCCCCTACTGCGGAATCGCTGCACCAACGTGACAATAGACTCGGTTCGACTCGAATCGCTCACGTGCGCTCCGACACGTGCGGTCCCCGCTTAATGGCAAAGTTGCCGTTCCCGCAAAGTTCAGAGCCATTTACCAACCAGTGAGAAAATCTCTTGTGAGAATATCTATTTATTTGATTTTTTTTTTCCTGGGATTACCGTTCGTGGGCGCATTATTAAATGACGCCTTTTTGCCCTTTCCTTGGCGGGGTATATAAACGAACGGACGGGCGAGAACTAAGATCAGAAACTTTGAAAACGGGGGAAGGGGAAGCATCGAAGGGGGAGGGGAGGAGGAAGAGAGAGAGAGAGAGAGAGAGAGAGAGAGAGAGAGAGAGAAGTAAGAGAGATAAAGAGGCAAAAGGAGAGCGCAAGCAAGGCGCGGTAAAGCTTCCTGAGCTCTCTGTACGAGCGATTAGCCTTGCTCCATTTCGTTGGACTTTCGCGATCGGGGAATCTCGAAGCTCTTAGCGAGCTCTGGACGCTGCCGCCGCTTCTTTACCCGGCGGTCGGCCGGCATGGAGCCGTACGGCCGCAGCTCCGTCGGCGGCGGCGGTCGCTCTGATCCCAGCGCCGGGCTCGAAGGTAAGCCTCTTCACACTTTCTCGCTTCTCCATTTCCCCCTTTTTTATCCGGTCTCAGTTTGGGGCTGGAGATGCACGGATTTGAGGTGGTTCTTTTTAGGGTTATATAGCTTAGCATTTTCTTCAAATTGGGGTAACTGGTTGCGGCGATTCTTTTGTGTGTGTTTGTGGGGTTTTGCATTGTGGCAGAGTCAATGTGGCGGCTGGAACTTGGCGGAGGCAGTGGGAGTGGCGGCGGGGGTTTTCCCTATCCAGAACGTCCTGGGGAGCAAGACTGTGCTTACTATATGCGTACTGGCACTTGCGGGTACGGCGAGAGGTGCCGTTACAACCATCCCCTTGATCGCGGCTGTACGGTGAGGTTCCTTGGAATTTTCTAGGGCTCGCTTTTCTTCTTATTCTAATTTGATTTTTTTTGCTTTCTGAACTTATATTAGTACTAATTCCCTGGATTTCACTCGAGAAGTTTTGTTTTTGTGCTTATGTGTTGAACTTATTTTTAATGCTTTTTTTTTTTTTACAACATTGCTTAGTTTGAGCAGGTAGTTGAATCAGCTAGGCTTGGAAGTGGAGAGTATCCGGAGCGCATTGGCCAGCCTGTTTGTGAGGTATGGTTATCTATGGTATCTTATGGTCAAAATATTTTTACGCCCTTTTGTTTAATATACGCTGTTTGTGTTCTACAGTACTATATGAAAACTGGAACTTGTAAATTTGGTTCCTCGTGCAAGTACCACCATCCGAGACATGGAGGTGTTTCTGTCCGTCCAGTCTCTTTAAACTACTCTGGATATCCACTTCGCCCGGTTGGGTTTAGTATTTTAATGAATGCTATATTAGACATTTAATGTTTTTCATCTAATTTTATTTCATTTGTTGTGTTATGCTTGGTTAAAGTTTTCTAATTGCGTAGTTTGGATATGGAATCTAGGGTGAGAAAGAGTGCTCCTATTACATGAAGACGGGGCACTGCAAATTTGGCTCAACTTGTAAATTCCATCACCCACAACATACCAGTGCATCTGCACCCTCCCCTGCACCTGTTTTTTATCCAACGGTGCCACCTCCTTCCATTGCTTCACCACAGCAGTTCTCCCAGGTTGGTGGATGGCAGGTTGGGAGGTCTTCTTCTGCTTTGCCTGGAACTTACATGCCAAGTTCTTATGGCCATGTGGTGCTGTCTCCAGGGGTTCTTCCAGTTCCTGGTTGGAGTCCTTATCCGGTTAGATCTTGATGCTTTTTTCCCCTATTATGGGATTTAAGTATTGAAGAATTATATAGGTGACTCTTTTATTATTTCATTTTCAATTTTGAAGCAGGTACCATTAAGCCCTGCAGCTTCTCCTGGAGCACAACAAGCTGCCCAAGTAGGATCATTGTATGGGTCACCAAATCAGCTGTCTCCTTCAGCCCCTGCTTATGCTGGTCAATATTCTTTTGTAACTTCCTCTGTTGGTCCTTCAGCTGTTAGTCAGAAAGGACAAAATCTTCCACAGAGACCTGGGCAACCTGAGTGTCGTTTTTACATGAGAACTGGAGACTGTAAATTTGGTTCCACTTGTAAGTACCATCATCCACTTGATTGGAGCATACCTTCAACAAATTGTGTACTCAGCCCGCTGGGTCTTCCTCTTAGGCCGGTATGATTCGTCTCTTCTCCAACCATTATTCACTTTACAAGGCTGTAAAGCAGTGTAGGCGATTCCAAGTTGTTTTTTTGATCATTCCATTGAAATCTATAGAGTTTCCTTAATGAGAATCATCTAACTTTTTCGAAGGTACTAGATTTTACTGGGCTCCATCAGATTTATTGGCAAATTGCTTCTTTGATGCAGCTATTAATTTAATAAAAAAGGAAGTTGAATTTCAATGCATATTATTTTGTGATGAAACTTGAGAATTTGTGGAACTTCTAAAAATGGTGTAGTTAGATTTGTGAATGTTTCATACTTCTGTGCTCTAAATTAGATATCTCAACCCTGTAGCAAACATTTATTTTGATAAATGCTTGTATATAAGATGCTTGGTTAAAATCTTTATCTTGGTATTTCTTATTTCTGTTTTATATAAATTCTTTTGGTCAATTATGTTGACTGTGATTATTATTTCTCACCTTGGATAGTTCTAGGAATTGTATCGAGTCAAGGTTGATGATTAGTAGATCTGAACTTAAGTTTGAAATGATTAAGTATAGATTTCATGTTTAATTCATGCAAAATATTCTTTTGCAAGGTTCAAAAATACATAAATTCAATTATTCTATTTTCTTTTATAAAAGTTTTTCTATAGATGATGTTTATTGTCATTGTTATTTCTTGCTTTGGATGGTTCTAGGGTTGGCATTGAGTCAAACTTGGAGAATATATCTAGAATCATGCTTGAAATGGTTGAATTTAGCTTGGCTCATATTTGAGTATGCATTTAAGCCAACTTTTAACTTGCCTAAATTCAATGACCCGTTGCTTGCCAACTTAAAATTATTTTGATGTGGTGACTTAAGATGATTTAATTCTAGGTTGATTCGACCCATGATTATTGCTAATTTAAATGCCAAAAGTTTATTTTGATTCCCAATCACTAAGCGAATGTAAGAACAGTAGATTTTACAATAATAGAGTACAAAAGACTGCATAGGAAAACTAATAAAACGTGAATACTCAAAACTTTGCAAAACATTTTACAAAGTAGATTAAACAAAAATTAAAGCATGTTTTAGTGAAGAGAATGTGATATGATAAAATGACAAAAAGTGCATGGATCAAAATCCATGCTACAATTATTGATTTACATTCAACACAATGAGCTTGCACTCTTGCTCAAGGATTGAATTCCGTGCTACAACCGTCCAATGCTGTTGAAAGACATGGCAAAGAAGCCAAAAAGCATGATTCCTATCTCGGTGAAATGGTATCAATGGGTTTAAGGGACCTTAGAGGACATGATAGAAGGATTAGCAAGAAAGAAACAGATGGTGGGTTGAGGAAAACATAAGGAAAAGGTACAATGAAGAAGAGAAGATTTATTGTCTCATAAGATCTTAGGAACCCTAGAAATTAAGTGCCTCTTGGATATGTGAGCCTTTTAGGTTTTGTCCTTGAAGAATTGATCTAGACCAATGGAGTTGATCTAAAACTAGATTAAAATTATTTATAATTGTATAAATATAAAAGTTAATCACTAGTTGAATTGACAATTATAAACACCAAAATTTGCTATTTTTTCAATTAGTCATAAGAAATAAACAGAAATTAGTTGTATCACTTCAACTCTAGCTATTGAAGTTAGTGGGGTGGGCTTGAACTTGACTTTTGTTTCATTTCATTAATAATGGGTTTTGAACAAAATTTTTGTCCCAAAATTGATCTCATCTAGAAATGCATTGTAACAAGTATTCTTTTTTGTTCTACAATATGGCAATTTTTTGTTTGGAGATAGACATGCCCATGTTGGTGAATGGGGATGGTAGCCATGCTTGAAATATGTGTCGCCTTTTGAGTTTGAAAAAGCATATCATGCAACTTCTCTATCAGTGGCTTCGAATGACAAGTTGATAAGAAGTGCCAATATCATTAGATGAACTTAGACTATATTAAAATGCAAGATCTATAAATATATTCATCATTTTATTGGGTTTGAGCTATTTAATACTCTCCTCAACACTCTTTGCCAAATTGTTTTGCTTGATGGTGCTATTAATAACAATCCATTATGCTAGCCCAAATTTTCAAGAGCAATGGATTTTAATATATTTATATTTCTGTTCTATCATTACCCTCCTTGAATGTTACCTTAAGTTCTGAGAAATTTACTATTTCATTTTTTCATTGAAATAAAATAAGGCTCCTCCTTAGAACAATAGAATTGATGATGATTTCTTGATTGCAAATATTTGAAATATTTCAATTTTTTTTTACAGTAAGCAATGCTCACCTAAGCTCTTAGAAAAACAAACTTTAGAAGATTTAATTTGTGTGCATGATAACTTTGTGAATTTTATATGATAGATAGGTTCAAGTTTTAATCCAATTGCTATAATGACTTTAGTAAAGACTTTAATGACAATTCTTATTTTATCATTATAAATATTGTTTAGGAACATGAGTGTCAATTATAAGGCTGTCCTTTTATTTTTCACATTAATATATTAATATTATATTTGGTTTTTTTTGGACATGAGTTTATTATTAGATTATGCCAAGCAAGTGAAAAGTTGTCATAGATGTTTGATTAATTGTTAATATATTTTTTAGTATGAATTAATGAACTAATTACCTTTCCTTTCAATGACTACATTGTTTAATTTTTGTGTGGTGCTTATCATTATACACCTTTTAGCATTTTAGGATATATTTTGTAATTTGTTATTTGTATAGAAGTTTTCATTTGAATCCTTGTTCTTTGGAAAGAATTTGTGGCTAATAAATAGCTTGTAGAAATGTCCCTCTTGAGATCATTTATGCACATATAAGTTCTTCTCGATATGATTACTCTCCAACATAGTGACACTGATGAGCTAAAGGACCAACTAAGGCTATCGGGGTGTAGAGTTGGTAGCTTGTTGGAGATTGAGGAATTCAGAAAGGCAATTGGGTGGATAACATCATTATTTACACAACAACTAGCGTTATTAACCACCCAAAGGAGTACATTATCAATTTATTAAAGAAAGACACCAATTTCATACATTTTTACATCTTATGGAGTTTTTTCATCATCCTTAAATTTCTATGCAACTACTTTAAGTTCAGAGTGGTTTTTTGTCATGTTAGAGAACTTCAATCATACCTCTTGTAGAATTGTTAATGTACTGCATAGATAAGAGCTTTTTTGTAGCAGCTTGGTTCTTTTAGTATTTTTTATCATCTTTAGAGACATGAGAAGATGAGTTCAATCTATTAGATCATTGATTTGGTGTAGCATTTCCAACTTTCCTGGTAAGATATTATCCCTATCTTTTGTATATTGTCTTTCAATTCTCTGTAGGGTCTCTACCTTTCAATCACTTATGCCAATCTATTTCCAACCAAGCATACTTAATTATAGAGTTTTTATAGGATTCAATACTTTAGTGTTTCGAAATACATTAAGGTATTGGATCTCGTCAAAACTCTATTATTAAACATAAATCATTAAGATATTAGATTCTATAAAAATTTCATAATTAAATATGTTTGGTTGGAAGTAGTATTGGAATGGGTAATTTAAAGGTGAGGAAAATTATGAAAAGAAAGGGCACAACCCGAAAAGTTGAGACAACACTTCATTAGAAAGGTCGAAACGTTATATTTGGATACATTGTTGCTTATCTATCTTGAATGATCTAGCATGCTTGTAGGTCAAAATTTGCAAATTGTATTGGAAGGAAATTCTTGCAATGCTCGTATTCTCATCTATTGATTCATGGAATGTGAAAGATTGGATATATTGTTGATGAGGTTAGGAGATCCAATACTGAAAACAGATAGATGCCACGCATGAACTCAACAACTCCATTGTCATGTCTAAGCTGATTGATTTGATAGAACCATATATGTATCACACATTCATCTTTCATTAGATTGTGAAGTCTATTGGGATGTCCTCTATCATGATTAATCATTTAGACATGTAAAACATATCTTAAGAATCTGAGATAAAAATAAACTAATGACATTTGACAAGGTAATTTAGATGAGATTGAATATTATAATAAATAACAAACACCTTGTTAGAAGGTTGATATATTTTTTAAAGCCTACTAAGGAAAGCTTAAGAACTTGAAGTTCAAGAAGTGCTTGAAGAAGTGGTTATATGACTTTGTTGTAGGCTTTATTATGTATGTTTTATTAAGGACTTTAATGGTGTTTAAGAAACAATTTTGAGATGAAGAGCCTTGTCATCAAATGGCTAAGCTTTTGCATAATTTCAATCTAAAGCAAATAGACTTTTGTGTTATGCCTTGTTTATAAAGAATTCATTTTACTTCTCCAATTTTAAAGAAAAACTACTACGAAGGCAAGTAATGGTGCATTATCTCAACAAAGCTGGAGACACTCATGGCACTTGTTGGGGAATTCATAAAAGATTAGTGAATCGTAAGCCTTATGGTTCATTCAAATGAGAACAAGGTTTTTCAAGCCTTTAACAAGAAGAATGCAAAAGATAGCATCGGTAATGAGATGTAAGAGTGCTCTTGAATAGGCACAACTTGATAGATATTCAAACTCCTAAGTCAATTTAGTGAAGGATCATCGAGGTTAACTCCTTGTTTATGAAGAATTCATTTTGTTTCTCCAATTCAAAAGAAAAACTACTACGAAGGCAAGTCATGGTGCAATTATCTCAACAAAGCTGAAAACACTCATGGCACTTGTAGGGGAATTCATAAAAGATTAGTGAATCGTAAGCCTTATGGTTCATTCAAATGAGAGCAAGGTTTTTCAAGCCTTTAGTAAGAAGAATGCAAAAGATAGCATTGGTAATGAGATGTAAGAGTGTTCTTGAATAAGGCACAACTTGAATGAATTTTCAAATTCCTAAATCAATTTAGTGAAAGATCATCAAGTTTAACACCTTGTTTATAAAGAATTCATTTTGTTTTTTCAATTCAAAAGAAAAATTGGTGTAGAGGCAAGTTATGGTGCAATCATCTCAACAAAGTTGGAGACACTCATGGCACTTGTAGGGGAATTCATAAAAGATTAGTGAATCGGAAGCCTCGTGGTTCCTTCAAATGAGAAGAAGGATTTTGAAACCTTTAGCAAGAAGAACGCCAAAGATAGCTTTAGTAATAAGATATGAGAGTGTTCTTGAGCAAGACACAACTTAGCTATTCAAAATCCTAAGTCAATTGATCAGGAGGAGCTCAAATGCAACAACTTATATTTTCGTTGGGAAAGGTATTTCCCTTCATGTTTAAAACTTGTCTCAATAGCAAAGAATTGTTGACTTGAGGGAATCCAATCATATGGTAGGTAATGTATCACTATTTTACTTTTAGTTAGATCTCAAGGCTAATAATGATCCCTTGTTTTGCAATGTTTCGACTAATGCATCAAGTTTAGATGTCTTCTACTTCATTTTTCTTGAGTGGAAATTGTTAAGGATGATCTTCAATGCTTAAGAAGATGACAAACTTTAGTATTTATGGATGATATTTGCAAGAAGAAACAAGCATCTGTTGTTGAGAGAGATCTTTTTCCAATGAAGATAAATTAATATCATTGGTTAATTAATTATTAGAGTAGAGTATGTTGGGTCTATCCTTGTAATTAAAATTTAGACACACTGAGAACATTTCGAACACTTGTTTAAACAATAAAAATCTAATTTCAAATCTTTGTTTAAACCTTGAGAAATGACAATGAAAAGTTATACATTCATTTAATTCTTGGATAGTATCTTATAACCAATGGAATTATCCATCAAAATTTTGGTCTTGATATGTCTAAAAGAAAAAATTAATACCTATTTAAGGTTGCTATGCCTCTAATGTACACCATGCATTTTCTAAATTATATATGGGTTAAGGCAATTATTGTTGCTTCTTACCTTATTAATGAAATGTTATCTTGAGATGATAAATTTAGTTCCTTGCTTTCCAAATTTATAAATACATCTCTCTCTCTCTCTGTCATATATATCATTTTACTTCCTCTCACAACCTTTGGGAGTACAATCTTTGAACTTGCTCGTAGTTAAATCATTTAAAACTCTTATCTAAAATTCAGTTCCCGTTCACTCAAAGAGGGTTTATCTATTATTTTTCTTTTCGTCATTGCTTATTTGTCTTGTTGGACATTACTTTTTGAATCTCAACAATAGTTTTCCAAATCTTGGCTTTAGAGGGAGACATTAAGTAATGATGTGTCTTGTGAATTTGTTTCTCTAAATGTGGGAGTGTTCTTAACCAATCACCTCACTTACAATGCATAATTTTGTTAATATTGATTTATATGTTTTATGCATTATGTATGCAAAATATTTTCGAAATACATGAAGGTAACTCATAAAAACTTGATTTGCTAGATTATAATATATTGTTTTATTCTAGTTTTAAGGTTTTCATCTCATTCCAAGTAGTGATATGGTGTAGCTCAAACCTATTGCATCTCCTTTCTTCTATTACTAGGGGACCCCTCTAGGAGACATTAAGTAATGATGTGTCTTGTGAATTTGTTTCTCTAAACGTGGGAGTGTTCTTAACCAATCACCTCACTTACAATGCATAATTTTGTTAATATTGATTTATATGTTTTATGCATTATGTATGCAAAATATTTTCGAAATACATGAAGGTAACTCATAAAAACTTGATTTGCTAGATTATAATATATTGTTTTATTCTAGTTTTAAGGTTTTCATCTCATTCCAAGTAGTGATATGGTGTAGCTCAAACCTATTGCATCTCCTTTCTTCTATTACTAGGGGACCCCTCTAGGAAACTTTTGCACCTTGAGTGCCTTTTTAGTCAACAAAATGTTCATTGTTGGAGCTCATTGCTCGAACTCCCTTGTAAAAAATGTTCACAATGTAGGGATAAAATGGAAGACCAAGTCAAGACTTCAACATGACTTCTGCTTATGATGTCGAGTCTATTGAAAATCCTACCTAGCATTAAGGATATATATGTTTAACCTCAAGATCAGCTTATCTTTTAATTTATCTTAGATAAGGATTTGAGTTTTACATTTTGCATTTGATATCAAGGAATATCTTCTATAAGAAATTGCTTATTGATTTTGTTCTTTTGCCATTGCATTTTTTGCGACAAATTCACATGGTAATGCTCAAGAAGCCTTAACTAATCCTAAATGGAGATAGACTATTTAAAAGGAATCAAGTGCTCATGAAAGAAACAATATTTGAGATTTTGTGAGGTTAATGAAAGAAAATAGTAATTTAAGTTGGTTATCATTGTTAAGTAAAATGTTAATGGGAGTACCAAGAGGAATAAAGGGAGACTAGTTGGCAAGGGTTTTACCTAAACCTTACGGCATGGACGACACTTGTTGACAAGCTCTATAAATTTTCTCTTATCACATTCATCTAATTTCTATTAGTTGTTGCAATAATTATAAGTAAAAATTGCATTTCTAAGTGAGGATCTTCATGAAAAGGTTTATTTTAACCTTCCTCTTTCCCTTGCGAAGGATGGTAATTCAATGTATTGGTTAAAGAAATCTTTCTATGAACTAAAATAATCTACAAAGGTGTTTTTGAAAAAGTTTACTTAGTTATTTATATGTGGACAAGTTATGATAGCTCAATCAAATGTTTCACTTCTTTTCCAAACAATCTAAACATAGAAATTCATGGAAGAAATGTTGAAGAAATAACCTATAAAAGAATTTGAATTCAAAGATCTTGGAGCTCTAAGGTACTTCCTTGAATATAGATTGCCAGAATCAAAATTGGAAGCATTATCACATTGAAATTATGTGCATGATTTTCTTTAGGAGATGGGGTTGGGATGCAAACTTTTCAAAACACCTATCGAGCTAAATATTAAGTATGATGTTGAAATAGAAGTTAAATTTGAGCAATATCAATCACTAGTTGGTGAGTTGATCTACCCTTCTCACAGATGACCTAACATTGCTTTTGTTGTGGGTGTAGTTGGCCAATTTATGCATTCAATTAAAGAGAAGCAATAGAAACTATGTATACAATTTTGTGATATCTTAATAATACTTAAGGAAAATGGTTTTATTTAAAAAAAGTAATCACAAAATGATAGAAATATACATAGATGTTAATTGGAATCTATATAAGAAGAAAAGGTAGTCTATTTACTTTAAGAAATGATGATGTTGAGATGCAAACCACTCGAAGCACCGACAAAGCTAAGTACCGAGTTAAGGATGGATGGGGAGATAGAACTTAAATGTGAGTAGTGTCAAGGACTAGATGAAAAATTTAACCGTCTCTCATAAGATTTGGCATTGCTTTTGACATGAGCATAGTTATTTTTATGTATTTACCTAAAAGAAAAACACCTTGAGGCATTGTATTGACTCTTGAGATATCTAAAACACTCTAGGAAAGTTACTTTATAAAACTTGATTAAAAAAATAATGGAAATCTACATAGATGCTGATTGGATAATCTCTGTCGTGGATAGAAGGTACAATTTAGGCTACTTTAATTTTGTTTGGGTAAACATTATGACATGGAGAAGCGTTGCGATGAGTGATGCGAATGTGCAGAAGTGCTAACGAGATCGAATGCAACAAGAAGCATAGTAATAATATGAAGAGATCGATAACACAATATAAGAACCTATGATTTACCTTGTTTGAGTACAAATTTGGCCTATTTGCATAAGAATGTAGGATGTTATACAAGTTAAAGAAGCTACAATGGTGGTGTGCTAAATAAAAGGAAAAGAATATTCCTTCATAAATCTTGAATTCCACCCAAATCTTCATGTGAGATGTTATCAAAATAGCACTTTAATAATAAATATTCATCAAAGAAAGATTAAAGATCCATAGTGATAATGGTCCAAAGATCTTAGTTTTTAAGTCAATTAAGAAGATTTCCACTAATTAATGATAATAATTAATATATGAAGAAATACTAAACACTAAGTTGGGTGACTTAATTTCATCTCCAAGATGTCATGTCCTACATGGAATGTCACAACTCTAACTCTTCCATTGTGAGCAATCAACTTGAAGAGATTTTAAAAATCTTTGTAAATTAACACTTAAAAATCCATCTACTTAATGTGGATTGAGACATGTCTTTCTTTTTTGCACAATGAGCACTTAAAATAGATAAAGTATATCACCAAGTAACAAACTCTAAGAAAATTAAATTTTAAGATATGTTTAAAATATATCTAATATTTTCATTAAATAAATATGTCAAATTTCATGACTAATTTATTATAAGAAAATCAAAATCAGAATATTCATTCATTATATTTGGTATATCCAATAGTCAATAATGAGGCATTTCTCTATAACGAGGAAGAAACAGTCCATGGTAGCTAAGAGCAGCGTAGAAGTTGAGTTTTGTATCTTAGCTCGAGGAATATGACTAAGAAAGCCATCGAGTTAGTTAAAAATTCCTAGTAGCCTTCCTTTAAGGCTTTATTGTGACTACAAAGATGGGTTGCACATCACCTAGTTCACTATGATTTTACAAAACTTGGAAGCAGATTATCATTTTATCGAGTTTGAGAACAAGACAATTTGCTTGACACTTGTTCTTGGGGCAATGATGCAAGCCATGAGGTGTTAACCGAGTTGCATCTATTGCTGGTTGAAAGACATCCTCGTTAAAGGCCTCTATGGATCAAGCTTTGAATACTTAACAAGCTAGCATATTAAAGCCCAACTTGAACTAGGATGGTTTGCTTTACATGTATTCTTGCCAAAGAGCTGACGATCGATATCATCATTAAAGTTCTCTCTATGGATCAAACTTTGATTACTTAGCAAGCTAATATATAAAACATAACTTGATCTGGGGAAAGAGTAGAAATTTAGAATGTATTTGATAGTTTGTTATTCAGATTTAAGGAGCTTCTTTTTTTTATTCCTTATTCTTTGCGAAGAATCTATGCCAATAAATGACATATATAAATGACATATATAAATGCCCTTCTTTGGTTTCATTTTTAATTGGAGTGAAGAATATGTCAAACTCCTTTGTATATTGTATTCCTTGTTTCAGAAAATGATACTCAAGAGAATGAATATCTCATCTTAGGCCAACCTTATTGTACTATTCTTGACCTTTCCTTTGTTGTTTGTTGTCAATTGCTTTCCAATTGATTGCAAAATTGTTTAGATAGCTTCATTGGTTTTGCAGAATTGGTTTGGATGTCCTTTTTAGTTAAAAAAAAGAATGGTTCCTCCAATCAGCCCAACTAGGATGTGTATCTATATTTTTTTGGAAATCATTTTCTGCATATTTTGTGTAAATAGCTGCCAGCCTTCTTGATTTCCTTTTGAATAGTCTATTTAAATATCTGATTTATTGGCCTTTGTTTCTGGCTATTGTATTTAGTTGATGAACTTTTGTCGATTCCATATCATGTTCCATACGTTTTCTTATACTGTTATAAAAGGTTGTTAAAGATGTAATGGTAAGAAAAACTGCGAATGACTTTTCCTTAATGTAGTTTTATGGTTAGGTAGAATAGTTTGCTAAAAGCTTAAGCATTCAAAGCTATTTTATACATGTTGAGAACTCTATTTTTGTCCTTTCATCATATTTTTTTGTTGAGCTTTTCTGAGAGCGTGATGGACTAGTGGAATTCATACATTACTGTTGCATTTCATGGGATGCCTATTCATTACAAAAGGAGGTATTTTGGGATTATGGATTATCTTTTGACAATTGGCACTGCCACCTAATTTTAGGCTCATTGTGCAAAGCAGTATTCTAGTTTATGCAGAAGACTACGCAAGTTTACCCAAACGAAGACCTGGAAAGTTGGTATTCTATGTTCAATTAGTTTGCTGTAATGACGGCAAATTAGCATACCTTGTTCAAATCATAAATTGATGATAACTTATCAGGCTAATGCTATACTTGCAATTGTTAGCTCTCTAGCATTGAGTTTGCTCTAAAGATTAAGCTTGGAACAATGTTAACAAAGATCGAAAGGGGAGTATTCCTTGGTGTTCTAGACATTGGCGTACCTGTGTTAAGAAGAGATGGGGTTATTATAGTAAGTAGACATTCAGAAAAATAATAATTTCAGTCACGAATGAGGATTTTTTGTAAAATTAAAAAAGGAAAAAAAACATAGAAAGTAGACATTCAAAACTATAATAATTTCAGCCATGAATGAGGAGTTTTGGTAAAAAAAAAATAAATAAAAGAAAACAGTTTTGAGTAAAGAAATATTAATAACCCCAAATGGTAAATTAAAGGCATGTAATTGACCTGGCTGAATGGAGAACAGGAAAGACGTAATTCGTCAAACACATTAAATAGCAGACCCTCATTCATGATCCTTATGCATGGATTTGTTGTTGTACGTTCAAAATTACCTCGTGCATGTTACATGCAAAATTACTTAAGAAGCCAGCCCATTGATTTCCAGGAATGGCAGCCTATCTTTAGATATTTGAGTGGATACTTCTTAAGGTACTGTTTTGTTGTATTGGCATTGAAACGTGACAAAATGCTTCTTATCTAGAAGTTGCTATTCTAATTAGTTGGTCTTAGATCAGATGACGGATGAACGTCTTTATGCAAACACATATGCTAATTGTGTTTAACCTTTTCTATACTCATCATGGCCATCATGTTTTTGGAGATTTAGGTATCTAATACTTAAAGGAACTTGTCTTTTTTTTACTCATGTGAACAAAAAGGAGATTTTCCTATTTTTTTTTACAAGGAGCTGCTCTAGGACATTTCAAAGTCCAATTAAATTTGCTATTCATGTACCTTTGATAAGGAAATAGTGTTGGTCATTTTAGCAAATAGCATGTGATAAATAGCTTTCTTTTCTGACTATGCCCTAATTGTCTTAGATTTAACATTAAAAAGTCAAGGGCAAAACAAATTAAAATGATATCTTATTATTAGAAGGGGTATTGTAATAAAAATAGAATTGATGTGGGAAAATGAATTCAAAGCAATGGCACATGGTATATGTGAAGGTGTGTGAGAAGATTTTTAAAAGAATTGAGAATCATGATTAAAAAATCTATAAAGTTCTTTGATAATCAGTTAGCTATTATATTGTAAAGAATTTAATGTATTATGAAAAGGCGTAATCAAGTTATTATATTTGCCAATATGTCATAAAACTACAAACATTCTCACTACAGTATTACTAATAATGAACTTTGGAGATTTGAGTTTCAAGTTATACTTAATCAATATTTATATCATAATTTGAGGAAAAATATAGAATATTATAATATTTGTAGTTCATATTTTGTTTTTTCATAGAGTATCTTAATGCCATAAAGAATGTTTTGATTTTGTCAATCGGTTATTTATATAAGAAATTTGACATGTTATTTTTTCTTATAATTATTAGATGAATTCATAATCTTTATGAGGGTTGTATAATACATTTTAAGATAGAGATATAAATTTATCATTCTCATTTTTTCTATTTTGTAAGAATGTAATGTGATGAGAAAAGCTATAGGGTATTGAATGTTAGTTTGTAAATTTCATAAGGGCATGGTAGAGCACAAGATTATTAACAAATATTTGTGTTTGAATCTTAAAGGTTATTGGTGACTAGAACACAATGATGTCATATGAGCCATATATTCAACCCCATGTAATACTTGTTGTGAACTTCAATAATATTTATAATACATAATTTTGTCTTGAATGTTTAGTTTAAATTCTGTCTTATATAATAATTTACATGATATTTGTTAACAAAATCATGTTTTGAAGTTCAAACTTGATATTTTCTTCTCAATTTTACTGCCACTAGACATTGGATAATTGTCTTTATATCCTTATGCTTTATCTTTGTCTATAATGTGTTCCTTATTCTTTTAGAAATTGTCACATTAGTCTTCCTTTTTTTGATGGAATCATTTGGTTCAGTTGCATTCCTAAAATCTTCAGTATGATATATCTCATTCAAATCATGTCATCTTGTCTTCTGTCAAGTTCATCATCGTTACAGAGAAATCAATGATTTTAAAAAATATAGACAAATTTAAATTTGAGAAATATTGGATCTTAAGAGGTAATTTTTAATAATAAACCCAGGTAAGATTTTTACAAATATATGGAGTTAATGGATAAATGTTAAAACTTAATCAACTTTGTGTTGAGAGTACGATTAAAGAAATTCAAGATTGGCTACAATTTGGATCAAATTTTAGCTAGAATTGAATCCAAATTAAAGTGATTGAATTGATCTATGAGTTAAAAAATTAGCTTGTATCATATCATGAACTATCTCTAAGCAAAAGGTTGGATTAGTTGAACATCACTTGGAATTGAAACATTTAAATTTATGTGTGTGTGTGTGTGTATACATACATACATACATATATATATATATACATATATATATATATGTATGTATACACACACACACACCCATTGCTAAATTTATGCATATATATATTTATTCACAAATCAAATTCACATACATAAAATAATAATTTAATTTCTCTATATTATTTTAAGCATGTTTGAATTTGTTAGTGACAAGTGAAGAAGTTATATAAATTAAATAACTTACATATGTTTAGGAAGTTCGAGCTAGGTTGGTTAAGGTATTTAACCAACCCCAAATCGATCATTTGCCTTGAACTTGACAAGTTTGATCCCTTATCCAAGCTCGTGCTGAGTGGTAAAAGTCAAACAGTGTCTATTTCAACTCAAACTTGTATTGATTTCATCCCTAGATGAACCCAAATAAAGATTGGGATATATAGGCACCTAATTCACATTTCCTTGAATCTTTATTAACCATCACTATTAGTTATAGGGAATTTCTTGTACTTGAAGTTGTTTTATTGTCTTGTTTCTAATCCCTAACATGTTGAGCGTTCACTGTCAGTTGTTTCAAGGCCAAATTGGAGGAAAACTCAACACCTTAGCCACCCATTATGCTTATCAAGGCTTGAACCCAAGTTTTAGTGTCTTCCTTGGTCTCATGCAATGGGTTTGGTTTAGTGGGCTAGGACTAATGGCTGAAGCTCTTGGTTGATCGCAAGTGATATTCACAGCCCAAACCAAAGCTTAGTTTTGTGTTTTACTGCACATTACAACTCCAAATTTTCATGTTAGAATGTCTTGTTTACACATTAAAAATTAGGTTTTAAGCTAATCAGGCTAGTTACATCCTCTCTGTGTTTGAATCTTCCAGTTTTGTTGCCGTGGACTACAGATTCCTGTAATAATTTGCTGCACCAATTCTCTGGATAAAATTTTACTTTTCTATGTCCTTGGCGTGTTTGCTGTTGCTAAAGCTTTCTTGTTTGGAAAATTACATTTGTTATATTTTCAGCTTCATTTGGAGATTTTGATATTATTTTGCATAAAATTATCATCATTATCCTCTCAAATGAATAGATTTTCTGTTAGTAAATTACTCTTGGTGAGAAGTATAGTGGTGTAATAAAAATTTAGAACTATATTATTTTATTACAAAATCAAAATCTTCATATAATTCTATTGCTAAAAGCAATCTTGAATAGCATCATCAAATGCATCAAACTTTTTATTAATAATTAGATTTTCTTGTTCTCTTTTTGCTTTTTAGGTTGATTTTTATGGTGGTTAAAGCATTCAAGGAAAGCTTAACTTATTTCTCTTTGAGGCCAATTTCTTACATATAATGGATAAATAAATTAGTTAAAAGGTTTAATTACCAAGGTTCATATGTTGTAAATTCAACTGGAAGCTGCTGATTATTAACTAATTGAAAATCTTTTTTTAAAAAGGGTGGCTTAGTGCCATGCAATTGTCATGAGTGCGAGTGCTCATGGGAGGGTTATCCAAAGGGTTTCGTGTACATGATTTTGCCACCTTACATAGTTATAGGACACTGTTTCTATAACTCTAACTAATAATCGCCAAATTGTTTGACCTTACTTTTCATAATAGATAATAAATTAAAGTTTGCTTTAGGTTCTATTTTCTAGATGATTTAATGGATATGGTTACAAATTTGAAACATATCTATTGGTCGAAACTTTTATGAGATATCACACAATAATTAGTATTAGTCAAAACTAAAATATATTTATAGAAAAACTTAATCTTATTAAATAGGATATTGGCAAGTAGTTTGACAAGATTAACTTCAAAATTAGATTTTCAAAACAAAAAATATAAAGTTAGAATAAATGTATAATCATAAAAAATATTTAATCCCACTAAATGAGATATTGGTAAAAGATTAAATGAGAATATTGTGATTGATGAATTTACTTTTTGTTTTGATAATGTATTAAATTCTTCTTATAAATGAGAATGCATCTGGTAATAAGGAAAAAACAATTTATCAAATTTCTTACACGAATAACATACCAAATAAAAATGTATAAAATCGAAAAGAAATGAAAATAAAACATTTTATATGATATTAAAATATTTCATCAAATATAGTAAATATTAGAATATTTTACACTTCAAGTTGTGTTGTAAATATTGATTAAGCATAATATTGGGAGTTAAATCTTCAAAGTTTTTCATAGGATTTTAGTAAAGATGATTGCTGTTTGAAGATACATTGATAGATGTAATAACTTAATTATTATTTCTTTTATCTTCTTTTTTATGAAACGATAATCAATTTTGACACGTTTCATCTTATCATGATGGATTGGATTTTTTTTGCAATGCTAATACTAATTGATTGTGATAGAACATTTTCATAGTTTCTTTAATCTTCAGTTCTTTTATAAGTCTTTTCCTCTACATACTTTCACATATATCATGTGTCTCATTATTCTTAATTTAGTTTTAGTAATGCTTCTTAACACAAGGGAGTTTATTATTTCGTCATGTAGCTAAATTCTACAAAACATACTTAAAATAGTTAGAAGTTGACTTTCAATTTTCTATTGATACTTTTTAATTTGTATCATTGTATAGTTGAGATAATTGTTAAATACTTTTCAAGATTTCTCCTCCAAATCACTATTATTCTAAAAAAGAAAAGAAGAAAGTCAATAGATATTTCTATATATATTTCTTCTATCTAGTAAATTTTTTAAATATGTGCCCCTTTTTGGTATTTTAAATGTCTCAAGATCGTATAAGTCATCTCAATATATTCTTCATTTGGATTATTCAGAAAGTGACTCATCGTACTAACAAAAAATTCAATGTAGATTCTTGTGTGACATAAAAATTTGATTTTTCCCATAAGCCTCTAATAGTTTTATTAAGTAGTATATTATCTTCTTCAACTCCTTGTTTAATTGTTGAGTTTATGGATTTTTGTTGGCTTGCATTAGAGAATACATGTTTCTTTCAAATGATCTAGGATATATTTCCTTATAGGCATTCAAATTATTGCTTTTAATTAAGCTATTTTTATTTTTAGAAAGTGTCTTCCCAAATCATTGATTTCAAAACTCCTTAGCAATTAAGCTTTTGAAAATATTGGTTTCCCACTCATAATCACTTTAAAATAATGTCATTCATACATACAATAAGAATAACAATCTTCTCTTCATATGAGTATTGAACAAAGCGATTGTAATCTGTCTAGCATTGTGAATATCCTATTGCTTCATCATCCTTATACATCTATCAAACCAGACTCTTGGCAATTGCTTAAATCTATATAATAATCTACTAAACTTGTAGATTTTGTTGATTGAGTCTTGTCACAAATTTAGGAGGAATATTTATTTACACTTCATTTGCTAAGTCTCCATTGAAGAAAATATTTTTAAAGTCTAATATGTGGAATGACCAATTCAAATTTGTTGACCGAGATAGGAGAACTTGAACTATGTTCAATTTGGCTATTATGACGATGGTTTCTTCATAAATGATTTCATAGGATTTTGTGAATCTTTTAGCGCAACGAATTGCGCCTTGAATTTGTCAACTCTTTCTCCTTTGTATTTAATTATGAAGATTCATTTGCAACTGATAGGATGTTTTCTATGTGGTAGTTTTGTGATCTTCCATGTTCCATTCTTCTCTAATTCATGGATTTCTTGTACAACAACCTCCCATTATAATAAACTTGGGAACTTGTATGAATTTTGGAATTTGCATACGTTCTAAACTTTGGCACAAATGCCTTTTATTTATTAAATAGATCATGATATGACACAAAGCTATAGATTGGAGTTTTATTTATTTTCTAATATCTTTTCTAACTATAATAGGTAAGTCATCATTTGGTTTGGGAATAGAATTACCTTGTAGATCTTGTGATCTTGAATTCAAATCCAATTATTGGATTTGTTCAAGATGTACTTGTTACTTTTGTCTCCTTTTGGTTTTTTTTCCCAGACAAATCTACTTCACTCTTCGTAGATTGATGCTTTGGAAGCTAATGCAAGCCAACGAGGTCAGGGCAAGCTTGACAATGCTGAGGGCTGTGAGAGCGAGTATCCATGCGAGTTGCTCCTTCAGGGATAAGATGCAAGTACAATTTAGCGCAATCTCGGTATGGGTCTTAGGGTTCTTGCCCCGAATCGTGGCCAAGTAAGTCTTGGAGTTTGTTGGGTTATAATTGATGAGGACAAAGATGAGACGGCTGCTGGCAAGTTGGGAGGCAAGAGAATGGCCAATGTCATTGATGGCGTCTTCTAAGACTTCAGTAGAGAGTAAGAGTTTAGCTCTAATAACGTAAGGACATTGAGAGGGATGACTTTATTCTTTATTTTAAAAATATAGTATACATCTTTTCTTTCCTATAGGTAAGAATTCATTTGTTGATTAAGAAAAAATAATCTACCAAATTTTTTTACATAAAAAGTCTACCAAATAGAAAGGCAAAAAAAACAAAGGAATAAAACTAGAATATTTTACATAAAATCAGAATATTTCATTAAATGTGTTGTAAATATTAGAATATTCTATATTAAATTCAAAATTACTGGAATTGTGATTCAGAAAATCTAGAATCTTACATTGACAATGTGCAGTCCAAGGGTACTTTTCATGTGTGCTTCCTCTTTGATCTTTTTCATTTTTTTTTTTTTTTTAACTTGATCATGCTACTGAATCGTTAATCAATACTCATCTTTAATACCTAATGAGAGAATCATATTATGCATATCCATGTTAGAAATTGTATTACAGCAAGAGACTCCCCTAGGATTTGCACTGATACATCTTTGAAGGGTCTTTAAAAAAAAAGTGTACTCTTTCATTTTTGGGATTATCTATTTATTTCAATAATTATTTTCTTCTAGTAAACCTCTGAAAGGTCTTGGAAATCTGATCAGAAGTTTGTCAAACTGGCATCATTCATAGTATATACATCAATGGTTTTATGTAGTCCTCTTCGATTATTGTATTGGATAAAAATCTGGACAAGGTTGCTTTTAAGTAAACGTCAGTTATATGTCATTTGTTGATGCTACTTCAAAATTGCGTATAACTTGCTTTCATTTTTCCTGTTCTATACTACTTTCATTCTAAGGCATATCACAAGGTTATGAGAACTCAATCTTGACAAACTTTTTGCCTTTGTTTTCTTTCCCATTAAGATCTTCTAATACAACAAAGTTTCTTTTGGTTCTGTTTCAAGGTGAAGCTGTTTTCTTTTATATGCTGATCAAAGCTTGCATTTGATTATTAAGGTGTTGTTAACTCATGAACTTGTTAATTTATATCCTGCTGCAGGGAGCTCAGCATTGCGCTTATTATGTTCAACACGGTGTGTGCAAATTTGGCCCAACGTGCAAGTTTGATCATCCAATTGGAACTTTGGGTTATAGTCCTGCTTCTTCTTTGGTCGACATGCCTGTTGCTCACTATCCTGTGGGATTGTCACTTCCAACGTTAGCTACATCCTCTCTAACAGATTTCAGGCCTCGTTTCCTTTCTACCAGTGACCCTTTTTTTTCTCAAACATCAGCTGAGGAGACACACAGTGGCTCTGTTTCGCCACTGTTATCTAAGGATCGCTTCTTGCCGCATTCCATCATCCAATCTTCTCAAATGTCTGCTGCTGCAAGCAGCTCTAAGGGCGCCCACCACACCGGCGAGATTTCAGGCTCCAGCTGAGAAATATGTCTATAATAAATGCTATTCTGTGGGCATATAAGAACGACAAGACCTTCTTCACCCTTAACACAAATGGAGTTGTATTATTCTCAACATGTATTTCTTCACTTGGACAACCACCATGGTCTTGAAAGCCTTCATTGTCTTTTCCTGGCTCCTCTAGAATCAAAACTCATGGTTCTGTTCATATTATTTCGACCCACTTCCACATTGCAAACTGGAATAAGCTATCCTGTAATCAGAGGTATAGCAAAGGGCTAAGAGCTCCGGCCTTTTGGTCTTCGATTTCCTCCAAATAACTGCGATGGGAAGTCTCACAGGCTGAAACACTCAATTGTTTTTCTTCATCACTTGCCTATGATTCACCACTGCCCTTCTGTGTTACAATGTGATGGAATACTCTTTCTGTATCAGGTCGATGACACTATGCCACTTATTATGTTTGTTGTAAAAATCTCTTTAACTTGTGTTATTCTCTGTAGCAACAAAGTTGATGCCTGGAAGAGAAGGCCATGTAGTTTCTTGTTTCTGTACTCCTCTCATGTCAATGGTTTGTCATGTTTTAGAGATCCGAGAATTAACTAATGGATATGTTCATTTTTAGAAGTGCAGGAATGTCTGCTGTTTTATGACTATAAGTCTCATCTTTCATTATTTCAGCAGCAAAAGATGTAATGCAAAAAGTATAAATCATGTTAAATAAATGTTTTTGAATTATTAAGAAGTTATTATTGTAATCTTGATGAGTGATAAAACTTAAGATTTCTTTAAAAAATGTATTTTTATTTGAATTTTGGCAATTATATTTTAGGGTACTTAGGTGATGTTATTGAAAAATGTTTGTTGTGCCACTCTGGAAGATTGATTGGTTAACTTTAGTCTTTCTCTCTAATTTAAATAATTAATCTACTTCTATGTTCATTAGCAATTAGAGATTAAAAGAGATGATCAAGTGTATTTCTTACTTATTTTTTATATCTTGTTTTGAATAGAACTTCATAATTTTTTTAAAATTTTTTTAATATTCTATTTTTTAAATTTTGATATTCAATTATTTATTGCAAAACTACTTTAATTTTTATTTTTAATTCATTCAACAATATGAATGGGAAGTGATATTTGTACAAAAAAAAAATTAGATGCTTTTGGTCATACATAATCAATTGGGTTTAGATACAAAAAACATTTATTTTTAGAAAACTTAATTTTATGTACAAAAAAAAACAAAGATTTAGATTTATTTACTAAATACATTCACCAAAAGGTAATATAGAATTCCAGTGCCATCATTTTTAAGTTTATAAATTAAAAATTTTCATGAATATTAAATTATATTCAATGAAATAAATTAAATCATAACCAATAACCAAACATCATTATCAAAAATGCTTTGCAAAATTTTAATTACAAAATTTAAAAACTCATTCCTAATTTACTTTGCTGCACTTCGAAGCTCCTCCTGGACATCAAGTCATAATGAAGGGGATAAGAACATAGCTTTTCTTGGTTAAAAAAAATTAGAAAATAATTTTTTCGTTCAAAATGAAATTTTTTCTTAATCTATTTATAATATTTTAAATTATAGTTAAGTTCTCTTACAACTAGATAAAGTTTTTTTAAGGCCATTCGATACCTTTTGGAAATTTTTAATTAGGTGTTAATAAACATATTTATTGTCAAATTTTACAATAATTCTTAAAATAAATTTTAAAATGAGCTCCATTTTGAGTTAATATATACAAGTTATCTTCAAGACATGCTAATCAATTTTTTCATAAATTCTAAAACTCCTAAAGGTATATTAGAAATATTATTTTAATCAATAGTTTATGTAGAACAAATCAAAATTTTGATTATATATAATATATTATAAATCATGAGATTAAATCAATGAGGTTGTAATTATTATGTTTTAATATAATAAAATCATTTTTTAGAAATACGAATTTATTAATTAAAATATTAATATTTTAAATTTAAATTACAAAGCATGTCATATTTCTTTAATGAAGTAAAAAAAATATATTTGAGCATGTTATTGAAAAGTGCTTAACAAGAGAAATCTAATGATTATGAGTTTGTAAATTTTTAAAAATATAATAAATTAGTTATGAATTTTAAAAAAGAAAGATAAATAAACTAGTGCAGTAATATCATACCTTCTCACTATTCTCTTATAGTCTCGTGAAGTGCATTAATTTTTTTGCTTATAATTGTTATGCCAAAAAAGTGACTAAGTGAATTGACATTGACTTAGTTGATAAAACTATATAATATACAAGTTAATATATCATTAGGGTCATGTCATATGTTAAATTAAATAATATATCATAGCACATAAAATAATAAAACTAATAAAACAAATAGGCATAACAATGAAGTGCTTGTAAACTAATGCATTAATATTCTTTTACTCATTTTTCATTTTCATCGATCTATTTATCTTTTTTTTTTAATCATCATGGTATCTTAAATACTAAAGTTTGCAAATGTCTTTTTGATATTTTGACTTCAATTGCATACCACATATCTCATATAATTAATATTCTCTTTTAAGGCATCTCATATTAGATACTCTTTTTTTCCTAAATTCTTTTTTGTAAAAAAATCATTTAATTTATAATAACTTTACCATTCTTTTATTCATAATTCTTGTAAGTTAGCTCATTATAACATGTTTGTATAATGTAGTAAGAATTGTTCATAACATGATGTAATAAGTATAAAATCATAAAACAAAATATTTGAGTTTATTATATAATAATTATTAAATATGTAAAGCATGATTGCACCAAACCATCTTATTCCCTTAAACAAGTTTCTACAACATAACATAAGAAAAGAAGCAATTTGCATTACATATGATCCATGCAAATATTATCAGTCAACTATGAATTTCATAATTAAATTATAATTTCTATTTGATGTCCATAAGCTCCAAACAATATACATCAATCAAATGCATGACTAATATAAAATCTACTTACCTTGATTTCCCAAATCTAATGATCTTAGCTTATAATTGAACTTATTCATGAAATTATCCTTCACATATCTCGAATTATTCTCCTTTCTTTGTCGGGGGACACAAGAATTTCTTTTCAAATATCTTACTCTTTTTCACATCAACACAATGTACCCTCTTCCTTTCTTTCACTCTCTCTCTCTTTCTCACATGTTTGGTTCTATTTTCCCTCTTTGTCGAGGACACTAAAATTGTTTTGTTGTATGATTTCAACCGCTACACCTGTGAAAATGTCGCTGTTTATGATTTTTGGATTTCAATTAAAACTTTAAGAGTAGTGATGCTTTTGCAAATTCTTATTAGTTTAACTTTCAAAAATGTGTCCATTATCTTGCATGAATCTACTTAACAAGATCTACTTGTCATCCAATCTTTTTATTTGTTCAATGTCATTTAGCATTTTTTTATATATATTTTTTTAATTTTAAAAATCTTTTTCATAATTATTTTATTATTTTTTATTGAATACATGGTCTTCATAACACTTATTTTTTTGTGAAGATAATCTTATTATAACCCTCTCTATGAATTTTATATATTTATCAAATTTCATATTTTTTTATGACTTTATCTAATATTTTTAATATTTTTTAGAAATTTTCAAGTTATAAAAAAATTATTTAATTCTTAAAAACCTGTGCTAATTTTTTCGAGTCCAACTTGTTTTGGTATCAATGAATTTATAATAATCTATTATCTCATTTTCTATATTTGTCTCGCTCATTTTACGAGTTGCAATTCTATTTTATTCGAGTCTTAAAAACAATTCAATAATTCATCAAAAATCACAAGGATCACGAAATCATTATTTAGTTTATTTATTTACTCTTAATAATATTTCTAATTTTTTTCTTCTTCTTTAAATCTCTTATACCCTGGTTATTATTTTTCCATCAAATTATAATCCAATAAATTTTAAATTTTAAAATAATTCTTTTCATTTTTAGGATATTACAATTAGACATCTAATCCCATTATAGAAATTTATATGATCTGCATTTCTAAAAGAAATATTTTGGTTTTAATGCATATGGAGACTACAAATGAACTTTTTAACTAATTTAATGTCTCATTTGCTTAGAACTAAAGGAAGTAACTTAGATAAAATAAAAGTGATTATGACTAATTAATCTTATTAATTTTAACATAACTTATGGCAAGAATTTGTGTGTTATTCTCATTGTGGTCTTAATGCCTCTTGTCATAGCTACTAGCTTATAGGATCTGTTAAGACGTTTATGTTTATATTTTTTCATTGTGGTCTCAAGGGCAGTCTATCTTCTATATTTTCTCAAATCCAATTTGCCTGTCTTATTAGTCTTTTGTTAGTAATGGTTTTCATTTGTGATAGGTCTATAATCAAACTTAGAGAATGGTTCATTCTTTATCTAAGTATTCATTCAATTGCTCACACAATCCAATTAAAATTGACCAAATTTTTGAATAAATTATCAAGTTGATACATCCTTGTTTTCAAATTTGTTTGTGATCAAAATCATATCGAATATCCTAAGCGTGTGGTCTGCATTTGTAGATGCTCTCACATCTTTCTTTAATTGTTCCACTAGTTGTAAGATGATCTTCTATTAAACTGAATCAATCTAAATCAATAAAGTTGATGTGAAATGCTATTAGTTGCAAGTACCCAATATAAAAGAAACTCGATGATGCAACATGATGCACATCTCCAAATGATAGATCAGAGTCGTTCAAAAATTCACTATATATCTATTATATTATTCATATCTTTATTAAATCATGTACTTTTCATACATATAAAGTCTATTACTTCACGATGCATTGAGATGTATTTAGATGAATTGAGTTTTTTTTTATGACAATTGATTTATGTGAAAATGCTTGAGATAAATGAACTATTTTAAAAATTGCTTTTTGCATTCAAAATTGTCTTGAGATTAGGGTTATATCTTCTAAATATATCAAAACTCATTACATGATATTGAAGATTACATTCTCACTATTTTAAGATTTTAAACATGGATGAACACCCATTTCGTCCAATTAAACTAATGACACCTACGTTTGCTTACTCTATGCTTTGCTTACCAAAAAATTAATTAATATGTACAACTCTAATAAAAATTTATAAGATGATAATAAGAAGAGATATATTTTACACTTCAAAAGAGATGTACTTGAAGATATCATTATTTTTTTGTGCAAACGTTTCTATCTTAATAAAAAAAATATTTGACCTTTGAATATGATTTGAACTATTGATTTATGTAATTAAAAATCACTGATTAGATGACAATTATTTGTTAAAAATAAAATTGTGAAACAAGAAGTCCGGCCAATGGTTTTCCAAACCATCCAACGATAGTTACTTACAAGCTACAGCTACTAAAGAGATGGAATAAAATACGTGTGACCTAATAAACTTCCCAATCCAATTGAAATAAAAAATTCATCTAACCTTAGATATATCCAAATCATGTGAATGCACTCAATTAGAAAATCCAAATGCATTTTTGTTAATAAGAAAATTTAAATTACCTTACAATCCATTGTCATTGTTGATTAATTGATTGTGTTCAACAAATTGAACATTATGATTAAATCAAAAAGGCAACTCATTTATGCATGAAAAAAAAATTATCCTAAAAATCATTTTCAATACTTGCTTCCTTAAACATGAATTATTAATGTTTCATTTGACATTATTATTATAATTAAAAAAAATTAAAATATTGGATTTTCGTTAATTATAGCCCACTAATGCTTTTTTGACATAAATATCATAACTAAAATAACACCAAATAAAACCTACATGGTTCGCTTGCTCAATCAGCGGGTTTGCACTCCAAAGCGTTTAAACCGCCTAATGAAATCAAAGGGCTTTTTGGTCTTTTAGGTAACGACATGCAAAGAAACGCCTACTAAAGAGATGGAATAAAATACGTGTGACCTAATAAACTTCCCAATCCAATTGAAATAAAAAATTCATCTAACCTTAGATATATCCAAATCATGTGAATGCACTCAATTAGAAAATCCAAATGCATTTTTGTTAATAAGAAAATTTAAATTACCTTACAATCCATTGTCATTGTTGATTAATTGATTGTGTTCAACAAATTGAACATTATGATTAAATCAAAAAGGCAACTCATTTATGCATGAAAAAAAAATTATCCTAAAAATCATTTTCAATACTTGCTTCCTTAAACATGAATTATTAATGTTTCATTTGACATTATTATTATAATTAAAAAAAATTAAAATATTGGATTTTCGTTAATTATAGCCCACTAATGCTTTTTTGACATAAATATCATAACTAAAATAACACCAAATAAAACCTACATGGTTCGCTTGCTCAATCAGCGGGTTTGCACTCCAAAGCGTTTAAACCGCCTAATGAAATCAAAGGGCTTTTTGGTCTTTTAGGTAACGACATGCAAAGAAACGCCTACTAAATACATATAATATTAAACTTTTTTAATGCTTAATAAATAAAAAAACCCGGAATAAAGGATGACTTGTTCATTCCATATATAAAATATTAAACAAAAAATTAAACAACTTTTTTAATAACATTATGTTATTTTTTTAATTGGGTGGTTGAGTGGTTGATGAACTAAGAAGAATTCTGTGAAGGAAAGGATAGTGACACGGCTGAAAACCATTAGTCCCAGCGAATGAGAAGACAACACAAAGATAAATCATTAACTATCTTCCCGTTATTTTAGCTCATCCATATACTAGCTTCGACTTATCCACCAGTCGAAGGAAATGCCAACCCATTTCCGTATCAATGACCCCACAATATGACTCGCAACAGTAGGTTGAATTCAGCATTAGTCTCCGGTCTAGTTTTAACTCTTATAATTGTTCTAATTTTATTTCATAAAAAATCTCATACTAATAAAACATTAAAATATATTTCAAGCACAAATTCTAAATTAACCAGTCTCAGGATCACCATCATTTATTTACATGTTAACTAGAAATAGGAAAGAGTTCAAATGAAGCTAAGCGTGCATGCATCTATTGAACATGGGGTAAGAATTAAGTACGGGAAGGACATGCTCATCTGGACTTGAAGAAGATCGTATTATTAGATTCGCCTTCGTAAAGGTTCAAATCAATTAGAACTAATGACGTCAAAACATTGTAGGCCACAGCCAAGAACACAACGATGCATCCACATCAAATTTAAGTCTTAATCGTACTGATAATAATGCAAAACATGTAACAAGAATACAGTTATAAGTCTAAATAAGATATTTCTTGGATCATATTAATAGCATCTCTAATTATTCAATATTTTCGATTATCAATTAAAATTTCTATATCATTAGTGCTCCTAGCCTGACTAGTTATAGACAAAACTGCTTGGACTTAAAAGTTGTCCTTCATAGCTTGAACACTTACCCCAGAGTTATAAATTGTGATACAACAAGAGAAAGACAGCAACGTTTTGGCTCAACTTAACTAAAGAAGGCAAAGCTGTAAGAGATCATCTTTGTGATTCTGCATTAGAAATCTCAATACTACCAATGTCTTCTGGATTTTATAGAACAATTGTAAGTCAATGACCACAACTCCAGGCATGTTTGAAGGAATAGAAATATTTTTCATGGCTAAAAAACAAACAAATGGACTACATAGACAACCTGGAGTATTTGTTCGAATAGTTCAGCCTCTATTGTTCTTCCTTTGTTTTTAATTTTTTTTCTCTCCAGGTTGTGAAACAGATTGGAGAAGATTGATAAGGGCCTTAATTGGAAAACAAGATAACACCAGAAGAAGAAGATGAGAAGGTGAAATCTTGAGACTCGAGAAGGAAAAGTAGCCTTTATCAGTGACAGCAAAAGAGTGAAGAGCATCCAGGATAGGATCCATGTTTTACAGACATGTAGATAACCTAAATTGATGAACATAATAATATCAACCATTGCAATTTTAAAGCTAACAACAAACTAAACCCATCTTAGATTATTATGTCAGAAAACCTCAGTATGACTTTAAAGAGAAAGAAACAAACGACTAATCATTGTGTTAGCATTGAATAAGCAGAAAGACTACATTTGGCTCTAGATTAAATTTACCCAGCAGTTATTGCAAAAACATGGCAACTACTAACAAAGTCATAAACACAAACATGAATGTACATATTCAAAATTCAGAAGCAATCAGAATGCCACGAATTCTATATATGCTATTGTACTCTTCTAAAACGGATCAGATGATCTAAATCAGATTAGAAATACCCAATTATAGCACATATTTGCATTTAAGCGGGGTTCTATATAGAAGAACAAAGCTTGCCTTAAGGGAAGAAGAACAAAATTTTCTCTCTTTTAGAATGCAGACAACATTCAAAAGTTCACTGTAACATGTTTATTTATAGCAACCAAATATACTCATTAAGTTTCTTCTACAGAAGCAGGGTAGGAGCTAAGTATAAGCCCCACGACCAGACATACACAAGAAGAGACATTGACCAAAAGTTCCTCTTATTACTATCACAACAGATCTAGCTTCCAACAATAACAATACATAACATACTTAGCAAACATGTTCCATTCAACCCAAACCAAATCGTAGGAACTATTACTTACATTATGCACCTCTAGTGGGCTTTCCATCACCAGACGGAAATCCTGTGACAGCCATGTCTGTGGAGTTTGCCGCCGCCTGATACTGTGGCGCCGCCATTCCGGGTGAGGTCACCTGAGTGTAGAACAAAGGGGTTTTCCCACTCGGATCTGTAGCATACTCATAACCATAAGTTGCTGCAACTGCTGTGGCTGATGCAGGAGGTGCTTGAGAAGGATGATGGTGATGTACTACATGATAACCCATCCCAGTATAAGGGTGACCGTGTTCGGGAGCCATATGAATGAGTGGAGGAACGGCAGCAGACAGTGCCGTGCCGCTTTGTTGTACTGCAGCCATCCTATAAAGATTTGGACCGCTTGGTGGCACTTGTTTTCCTTGAGAAGCAACATCTCCTAAAGAAGTGGCAATGGGCATATTGTAAGGTGAGGGGGCAGTTTGATGAAAGGGGAGATAATAGACTGGGAGCTGTTGCGGATCATAGGGATTAGACTGTTGGGAATGCTGGATGGGCATCTGGTAGTACGCCTGGAATGGGAGAACTGTGCCCGTTGCCGGATGCTGGATATATTGTGGGTTCGGGTTTGTCGCAATAAACTGAGGTTGCTGTTGCTGTTGCTGTTGTTGTTGAAGCTGATGAGTGTGAGCTGGAGGCTGTCGGAATTGTTGCTCAGTCGGCGGCATAGTTTGCAGAGCATAGCCGGAGACCGGTACTTCACGTTTGGGATCAGGATTGGGGTTCGCGCCAGTAGCCATGGTGGGGACCCTTTCCTGATGATAAATCGGCCGGCTTGTAGAACAAAGGAAGAGGCAGGCCAATGTCAGAAAGGATCCCTAACCCTCTAGACCTCAACCCGCTTAATAGATGTAGAACAAGATAAGCAAGAGTGTACCTGACAAGGGATTCAGGATTCGGAACTGCATCCGCAGAGGAGGATTTCTGTTGAGGAGGAGGCTGCAGCTGAGGGGGTTTATTAACGGCAACTTGCTCGGACCTATCCTCGTCAGAATATGTTTTGCTGCTAGGGTTTTCAATTGAGGAGCCTCCGGAAGCGGGGATGGCGATAGTTGGGGGAGAGGGATTGTGGAAACCCAAGTTCGCATCTTTGAAAACGCCCTCTTCCGCAAACCTTTGTCCAGGAGCAGCTGCTGCCCCCGTGGTGGCAGCCGTTGATATATTCATATGCGAGAAGTGGTCTTCCAATCCACCCAGCCGCTGCTCGACCAGGCGATCGTCGGGACGGAGGCGGATAGGAGGCAGATTCGAGAGGCAAGGGGCCGACGAGGTGGACCCGAAGGAGGAGGCAGTCTCCACCATAGGAGAATCCGGTACAGACTGCACATCGAGGCCGTGGCGGGCGAGCTTTCCAGAAGAGTCCGGCCTAGGGAGGACAAGCTGCTCTTGCTCGGTCAGCACGCCGCCACCAGTACCAGTTGCAACGCCTGAGATCCCTGAGCGAGAGTGCACAGAAGAATCATCCTCAAGGCCTAGAAGGCAGTTGACGGAAGAGGAGTCAGCAGAAAGCCCGCGAGGGAGACCATCCATTCCGATGGCACCGTTAAGCGCGTCCACAAACCAGTTCTCCGATTTCGAATCATCGAGCAGTGATCCAATCGAAGAGGGCGATGATTCTGGCTTGGAGGGAAAGAGGAAGAGCCGTAGGCGCGAGGAGCGGGAAGAGCCAGATCCGCCGGAGGCGGATGTGGAAGCGACGATGCGGTCGTACTCATCGACCATATTATCAAGATCCTCATCGGTTGTAACGGATATCAGGGAATCAAGATCCTCGTTTGGGAGCTGGTACTTTAGGGTGAAGGAGCGGCCGCCGAGGAGATTCCGAGATAGTTTAGCAGAGAGATCGGCCAGCGTCGTGTGCCGCTCCACCACCACAATTCGCGTATCTCCACCAAGGTAGCACAGCGATCGATCCGTCGGCCGAGGGACGATACGGCCGCCGTAGCTGCACATAAGTCGTAGCTTTGAAGCCGCCACGGTGGCAGGAAAGGGCTCGTCCCAGGATTCTCCGCCACGTGACCTCGGCGAAGAATCCACTGAATCCGCATAACCAATCGTTGCACCTCCGACGACCCCTCCGCCACCGGCAGAGTTCATCGCCTCCATGAATGGTCGCCTCAGTTTCCAATTCTCACTACGTATTCCATCTACACTTCTTTCTAATTGTTCGGCGAGGGTTTTAGCCATTTACTTTTTTCATTATTTTATTACACCTTCAAAAGCGAATTGTAAGCTTCCCTTATCAAAATTTTTATTTCAAATTAAAAAATATTGAAACCAATAAAACGATATTAATCATTTTTTAATTGAATAAAACACTTCCAAAAAAAAAAAAAAAAAAAGACATGCTGATCGCAGTCGCAAAAATCGAAGTTACTTTTGAGGTAGAATAATGCTACATGCCTCAAATTTACTAATAAATTAATCTTTAATTACGGCATTGTAGGAATAAATTGCTAAGGGAGACATTGTTGGTTATGAGGCAATGTTAATTATCAAACTTATTTTATTAAAAATTAAGAAATTACATGATATGTAAATAGACAAAAATCTCACTTACAAGAAATATATACCAAATATCTTAAAATAAAAAATAGTTAAAATAATGACTATAAGATAAACTTATCAAAAAAAAAGTAAATAATACAAAACATAACAAAGGAATTAATTATATAAAAAGACTAAAAGTGATAAAAAAGAAAGTGAGGTGACGTAACACAATCTTTTAAAGTTTCTTAAATAGACGTGAGAGTTTTGAAATATGTATTTATAATATATAAATTAAATAAATTGATCTCATTTTTGTCACATCAAATTGAGTGAATTGTTAGTTTATAATAATTATTATTGTTGTTCTATATGTATTTAACCAAAGTCAAGGCCAATGGTCTACATAAGTTTCAATTTTTGGTATTAGAAGTTATTGATAATTATAAACAAGTGTATAGTGAATTCTGATATTATAATGGAGTTGGAAGATGAATTGATCTCTTATCATTTCTTTGTATACTAACAAACTCATCACGAAAAATTATTTTCCTTTTTATTTTCTAATAAATGAATAATAAATCATGCAAAATTTGTTGTCATTCTAGCTAATCAACCCTTTTAAAAGATTCACGTTGTAAATTTTCTTTAATTCAACTCTTATTATGTGCTTCTAAATCTTAATCCAATATGTTTAATACATTAAGGTTCTTAAATATTGTTTATTATTTTCCCTCAAACCTTTGTCAAATAAGTTAAAAAAAATTGAAATTTGGAAGGATGTTAGATATCTCTTTCCTTGCTTTTTATTCATTCTTGCAATGGTTCCTTAAAATATATCCATGTTTTCATCGCTATCTAATGATTTACTATTTTATTTCATTATTTCTCAAATGAAATTAAATTTTCTTAAAATTTATTTAGTTATTAAATCACTTTCCAATTCACAATTTTAAACTTTTGATTTTTCTTCATTTTTATTATTTTTTATCTAACACAAATTTTCTTAAGAATCTATCTAATTTTTTTTTGCATTCGAAGTTGCTCATTTCAAATGCTAAAGATGTAAAACAACACTCTTTATGGATCATATCACATCACATTTGATATAATAAATTTGGCTTTATAATTTCATAATAATATGGTCTTAGATTTTATTTCCTAAATTTGAGTATGCTTGAATTAATAAATTGCATTGATAGATTCATACAAGCTACTAACTTTTATTTATTTTATACCTCAAATCAAATAACAAAATTTATAAGTTAGATATCAATTTAAAATCAATTGTGAATATCATAGCATCTCACATGAATTTAATTCCCAAGCTCTATAATCATGCTTATACTCTTATTGGGATTAATTTTATCGCATATTAGGTTAACCAAAGCTTTCATGTGTCTATTCCTTTGAGAATAGTCAAGTTAGCTATTTGGTGATAGTTCTTATGAACATCAAACACATCTTGTTAAGTCAACTATGGATAGAATTCTATATTTGAAGTTACAATCAAATCTATTCATTCAAAAGACTATTATAGTTTCAAGCAAAATAATAAATCCAAAATACGTTGTGGTACTGGATTTTTTTTGTAATGATTGTCTATCTTTAAGATATTGTCTTAATACTAATTTATTTAAATATCAAATTCAAGGTTTTATTTATATATACAAAACAAATTTATTATTTTGATATTTGTAGATTGATTTGAGTTTAGAATATTAAAATTGAGAAGTATATTAATTTAATATGTCCTTTTATGATAAGTATCTCTTAGCTATTCATGATTTTCATATCTATAAATGTCCACTATTAAGATAAAAAGAGGCATAACATAAGCCATGCTTTTCAAGGTAATTTGTAAAAATTCAATTTGTCAAAGATTTTTGCTTTGTTGATTTCACCAAAAATTTGGGGTCATTATCTTGGTGTTGAGGTTTTATCTTGCTATCATTGTTGTATGGTAATTATCTTGCTCATTAAAATAGAAATCAAAATATTTGATATGCCATCTATTTAAATCTTGTCTTTTGTGAATCCAATTTATTAGAGAAAAATTTGAAAGATTTTTATTATTTTTAGGATTTAAGTGTACTTTGAAATTTAAAAAAAAAAATAAAGTTCTTTACCCTCCACCTTGTTAACCATTATTGTGACTTTTTTATTAGTGAAATCTCTTTCTTTCTTAGAGATAGGCTTAATTTGTAAACAAACCATGTGGATCATTATGTTTTTCTTTCACCATTGATCTCAACAAGTTACTCTTTTATTGATCATTGCATTTGATCTTATCAAAAACTTTTGCACATATACAAAGCTCAATTGGTATCAAAGTTTTGGTAGAATTGACACTGATGATGCAATTGAGAAATTTGATAGCATGATATGTTTTGGACTTTGAAAAACTAAGATGAGAAGGATTCTTATCCAATAAGGAATTATAATAGCATTCTAACATAATCTACAACTATGACAATGGATTTTTTAGCTATAGAAGAATAGAAATTAATAGAATACTTGGATATCTTTTAGGCCAAAAGAGTTACATAAAGTAAGCTTCTACTCATGACTTTTCTTCCTTAGTATGTTGTAAGGTTATATGTTAAGTTGTTTAGAGTTTGGTTTGTTTAGTCATGGATTAGATGGAAATCCTCAACTCATCATTTTCTAATTGTGCTTCACACATTATACAATAAAGTCGATTATTAATACTGGATGAGTGACAAAAGACTATAATGAGAAATAAGAAGAATTAACCTTTACATGTTATGAGCAAAGAAAACATGAATGATAAATACGTGAAATCCAAAAATGATTACATGTAAAAGATATTTATCCAAGAAAAACTTAACCAAGAGAACACCATAGGCAACACAAATGTTATTCTATATGCTAGGCTTGCAACCTCTTGATGGCAAAAAATGGGTAACTCAAAAAATGTTTAATGTTTCGGATATCAAATAAAGTAAATAC
Source organism: Vanilla planifolia (assembly GCA_023846275.1). Taxonomy (NCBI): domain Eukaryota; kingdom Viridiplantae; phylum Streptophyta; class Magnoliopsida; order Asparagales; family Orchidaceae; genus Vanilla; species Vanilla planifolia. The sequence goes on along the minus strand of CM043869.1, from coordinate 34,755,221 downwards.
AACATAAAGTTCACGTTATGACAAATGAAAAATACTAAATAATCTTACTAAATTATTATACAAAATTCAAAAGTAACAAGATAATTTCTCACTAATAAATGATCAAAAAATACTAAGAAAATCAAATCATAGGAAAGAGAAAAGAGATAAAAACCTAGAGTGTGTATATGAGAGTTATCAAGTAAAGATGATGAAAAATCCAGTCATAATTGTTATTGATGGTATGAGACGAAGAATCACTAAATTATGTTTATGGTGTTAGGAGGATGTTATGATTGAGTCAATAATAGATTGATACGATGTCTAACTGCTTGGGCATACAACCATCCCAACAAGATGCGAAAGAACAAAAGTAAAATTTTTATTCATATCGAAAGTAACCATTCATGAAGGTAGGTCCCTTAATTTATAGAGAACTTAGGATAAAAATACTTAAAATCTCAAATTAACCTTGAAATCATAAGTTGTTCCCAAACAGTTTTATTAAAATTTCCTTCTTTTCAAGTAGCTGGTTGGTGAAGGTTTGATTGATGTCATGGATTAGTATTGTAGGTGTCTGATTCATGGGGTGAATCAAGATAACACAGGCTCAAGCAAGTTGTGGATCATCGATTGATGTTGGTCAGAGCAAACTGTAGGTCGATGGTTAGTGCTGGTTTAAGCATGTCATGGGTTGAATAATGATGGTTTGTAAGTTAGACAATGGCAAGAGATCTATGAACTCACAACTAGACACAAGTGATCTGCAAATATATGTGGTTCATGTGAACTCATGAGCAAATGTGGGTTAAAAGGTGAAAAGTGAGCGATAGGTGGGATAGGTTAGCCAGAAATGGCCCCAATAGGCTCAAATGGGTGTCTAGAGCCTAAACAGTAGGCTAAAAAAGAAATTTGAGTTTGAAAGATAGTTTTGGACTCATAATTAAACTTGCATATGAAAAATAAATTTCTTAATTATTTATAAGTGCTAGAGCCTATCTAATTATATTATGTATGTCAAAAATCATTAATGTAATGGGTGTCCTCACCAATTCCCTCATAATAAGGAAAACTCAGTTCTTATGAGTCAATTGTTCCAGATTGACTCTCATAAGTTTTCAAGTTCAAGTTTTATAACTCTTCCCTTATGATCTAAATATTCTCAATTTTCGATCTATCCTTTTAATAAACAAGATACCTCTATTAACTTTGGTTTTTTGTTAATGTAGTATGATCATCTAGTATCCCATCAATATGCTCACTCTTCTTACCATTATATGCTGATAGACACCTAGGTAAGGGTTCACTCTAAAGGAGTGTTGATATTATCTCAGGTGGTTCTCGAGAAATTACAATTGAGTCCTTATAAAATATCAGATTTGAGACATTATAGGTTTTGTTAGATATTATCTCACTCTTCTAGTGGGAACCTTTTGGACTTGATTTGAACCATCATGTGACCTTCTTCAAAGAATTTTTATGCCTTTGATTTGCATCCTAACCTCTTATATTATTCATTACTTACATTCATTTGATCTTTAATGTACTTATAAATTTTTCTTATATATATTTTACAAACTCTTGTGTAAACTCTGATGTATGTGCATGAATGAGTAGTGGTATAAGCTTAAATGGGTTATAAGATTTGTACTTATTATTGGTTTCAATGAGACTTGTTCTTATAAATCTATTAGCTAAATATTATGCACATATTTTATATATGATAATAGTAAATCCCAATTTTCATGCTTCGTCCTATTAAACATAATAATAAATTTCATAAGCTTCAATTTATCACCTTAGTTTGACCATCAATTTAAGGGTGGTACATATATGAGAATTTTAACTTAATCCTCTTAAAATGTCAAAGAATTTTCCAAAAGTATTAAGTGAAACAAATGTCTTAACCTGTGATTATAGTTTTAGGTAACCCATGAATCTTAACAACTTCATCAAAGAATAATTAAGCTATGTGTGAAGCATCAAAAATTTTAAAGAACAAGATAAGTCTCATCATGTTTGTAAATTGATCTATTATCATAAAAATAAAGTCATAACTTGGAAGGGTTTTAGGTAGTCAAAAGACAAAATTCATATTAAGGTTCTTCTATGATCACGATGATATTAGTAATGGGGTATAGAAGTTTGGTGTTTTGGACACATTGCTTAGAGATAACATAAGTACAACACTCAACAACTATTTGAGTGACATGTTAGCTTAGTCTTGGTAACCTATAGTAGTTTTGTCTCTTTTGAAATGGCATGTTAGTCCAACATATATTTTCTATAGTAAGAAATCTTTATGTGAAATTTGAGGTATACATAGTTATTTGTCATGAAAAAGGTAAATCTTTTTTATCACATAGTCATAGATTACTTTGGTTAGATATAGGAATTAATTCTTTATAAATAGCTTAAAAATTAATACAATTAGAGTACACTTCAAATAAAGTTTCAAAGCCAATGGTTGAGACAAACAATGTGGTGAGTACATTTACTCGTCTACTTAGTGCTTTGACAACTCTATTTTCTATATTAGGTTTAGGTTTTAAGATGAAGGTATAACTCTAAAGAAACTTTATCTACTTATCATCTTATTCTTTTACCTTTTTTGTGAGTAAATATCTTAAAACTTTATAGTTAGAATAAAGTACAAACTTCTTAGGTAAAAGGAAATGCCTTTAATGCTTGAGAGTTTGGATCATCACACAAATTCTTTATCATGGATAAAGTATTTTTTACAATATTCAATCAATTTTTCATTAAAATGTTCAATTGGTCATTCTTCTTTACTAAGAACTCATATTTCTACAATTAAGGCATCATAAGAAACTTCAAAAATAAAGAAAATATCTAAGAGTCAGAGTATAAGTGAGTTGGACTTACTCAACTTTAGCAAATGTCTTCTCAACTACAAGGTTTCATTCAAAATTTTTCTTTCTAACATAATCAGTTATTAGGATAGTGATAATACTAAAACCCTTAATAAACCTTTTCATAAAAAATTACTAAATCATAAAAATCTTAAAATTATGGATGGACTGAGGTGTTGATGTAGTGATTCCCAGATTTTTGTATCACGATATATATTTCTTTTCTTTTTTAGTAAAACTCTTACTTTTAGAGATATGAATCTAGATAATAAGTTGGCTTTAGAAATACTTGTTAAAGATTCATTTATTGCTCATATTATACTACGTTAATGTTAACATTTTTTAATCACATATTTAACCTTTTAACATATATGACATAATATATATTTAGAATGTAATTAATCAAAACATAAAAGAAACAATACATATATTATTGTAATAAATAATAGTAAGAATCTCCAAATATATCATCTTTCACATATCATTTAGGTTTTTAATATAGTATTATCATCACATAAAATCATATATATCATGTATAAGTTTTGTTTACCTCTTAAATTGAGGCAGTGATCTCATTAAGATTAGGTGTTTGTTTTTACTCTTAATTGCTTTAGTACCTAAGAACTTTTTCTCTTAATTTTGTCTTCGTTCTTTGCTTAACTCTTTTCTAAATCTTTTAGAACATCTTCATTTGCTCTCTTTTTTCTTTCATGACTATGGGCAAGTATTGCACATTTTAAATTCTCAAAAGAGAACTCTCTAAGTCACGAGCAACTTGTTCTCATGACTTTTCACATACTTAGCACTTCAAATACTTCTAAAGGTTGTGTCCATTCATGTGGATTTTTTTCATATTCTAACCTTTTGTTAATAAAATATTTTCATCGATTAAACTCATCTCGATGTCAATTTTCTCGATCGTTTGTCATTTTGGGTTTTAAGTTATATTCAATTTCAACAAATTATACAAATATGATTACATGATTCATATTATATATTTATCAATCTTATCTAAAGCTATATTTATTCATTCTTATCATACTAGTATGATCTTAAGTTCCTATAACCTATAATTGATGATAATTCATACTCTTATGTCTTAATCATATCATATTATATAATCATTTTAGGATATCTTTTCTTGAATGCTTTCACACTGAGCTTATTTCATTTTCTCATCACATAATCATATAATGTGATATACTTCTATCATATTATATAATCTAATATCTTTATTAATCTCTCCTTACATTTTATCATATTGATACATTTGACCTATCATACTTGTACTATTGGGTGTTAGGCTTTATGCCACATCATTGGTACATTGATGTCCTTTGTACTATACCATGATATATTATTTATTGATTATTTTCTTTTATCTATTAATGACATAGGACTATTTCATAATCATCGTGTATGATTCTAGGCAAACTTTTGTTCACAACACTTGTATTATACTCATTTTCTCTCTTACACAATCATAGCATACAATAATCCATTAGCATGTCACACTATAAGATGAAATAGCTTTAATTCTACTTTTACTATCTCTTACAAACTTATGCATTTTTTCTTCTGGTTTGATAAATGTATGAAAAGTTATGGTGCATCTCCATTCTTCACTTTATCTTAAACTAAATGTTAAGTGCAACTCATAGTTGTGATGGGTTCATTTTTCTTGATGTCAATTTCTCCTATTTTTGTAATATTTATTAGCTAGATTTGAGTTAAGAACATAGTTTTTACCCTATGTTTCTTCTTTTAAGTTAGATTCTTCATATTTTTCTCACATTATCTAGCTTACTCGTGTGGAACACTTAGTGGCCATATGACCTCACACTTTACATCGATAATATGTTATTTTAGGAGGTTGATCAATAGGTTGAGTAGATTTTGTAATTGGTTTTGGAATAAGGTTTGGAGAAAGGAGTATTGGTAGATGATTAGTGGAGTTTTTGAAATTATTGGTTCAAAATGTTAAGTGTCAATTCAATTCTCTTAGAAGAATAAAGCATTTGGAGACAATTAAACTTACTTGTAATCCTATAAGCCTCTTTTAAAGTATGAGTGTCACACACAAAAAGTTCTTTTTATAAATCTTCTCTAAATTCAATTTGAAATCAAGAGAGTAACCAAAAGGTCCTCATTGACACCATATCATAAACTCATAAAAATGAGCAATATACATATTTATTGATTTTACTTCTTAAGTTAAATGTTGTCATTAGTTTAGAAATTGGTTTTTGTAAGAAAGATGTATATATTTGTTTTTAAAGATTTCCTTCAATTTATTCCAAGTTTTAATGGGTGATGATTCTCTCTAGTAACACTTTGCATCTATATTTTCTATAAATAACCAAGCTTCTTTAGCTAGCTTCATGTGGGCAAATAATATTTTTCACTCTTCATTAAGTTTAAAATACTAAAAACAATGATCCATGGCTACTTCCCACTTTAGGTAGTCCTTAGCATATAAAACACCCTTAAAGTAAGTGTAACATGCTTAAATCTCTAAGACATGTATGATATAATATTTTGAAATAAGTTTTTTTATTAAGTAATTAAGTTATCTTTTAAAACATACTAAATTATTAAAAAAAAAATAAAGTATTAAAAAAAAATAAAGTATTAAAAAAATATAAAAATAAATATAAAATTGGATAGAGCTCATTATGAGAAGTGCAAAAATTTTTATTACATCTCAATCAGAATTTATTTGAAATTATTATAAATTTATGAAATTAAAAAGGTTAAATATATAATTTAAGATATTAATAATTCCATTATTTGATTTAAATATACAATAAATCCTTAATTTTAACGTTTTAAGCACTAACCCCTTTCCCTAATCCCATAATCAACTTAGAACTTTTCCTCTCACAAAACTAAACCCTAGATCTACTCTCATGTCGATGACACAGAACATCTTGATTTTGATATTTGATAAGATCCTCATATTGAGAGAGAGAGAGACACACAACAAGGTAGGTAGGAGTAATAACAAACAAATTAGTGAGTTTTTAAAACCTAGGAATTTGGGTTTTGCATTTTAAGCTCCCAAACTCCATATCTCTAAGTAAAATTTGTTTATCTTAAGCCTAATTGTGTATTTATTACATTGTTAGTCACATTTGAGGTTTTGATAAGTCAAATGTAGGAATATATAGTTTTGGAATATTAGAACCCAAAGAGAGAGAAAGTGTTAAAGGAGAGAGAAATCGTTAGAAGAGAGGGGAACAAGGAAGAGAAAATATAAGAAAAGTTTTCAATAATTGTGACAGTGAGTTTATGCAACCTTAAGTTTTTTAGTAATGAGATTTTGATTGTATAAAATTTCTTTTTATACTTAATGGTTGTTGCTTGATAAGTTGAACTTGAGGAGTATAAAAAATATCAACAAGTAACAAGAATTAGACATGAAAAATGAGAAAAATCTTGAGATTGATATTCTTATCTTATTTACATGTGTATATTTGATGTAATATTGATTGATATAAATATGAACTTGTAAGAGTTTTATACAAAACATGCAATGGTTAACATACTATTGTTGAATTGTATTAATTAACAATAAGGTAATTAGTAATTTTAGAATATTGAATATATAATTAGATTTAATGCTTTATATACTTTTGTATTGATTGATTTATTATTGTATGGATTTACTTAGCATGTTGTAAATGTATAAACATGATACTTAACATGATACTTTAATTATATATGTCTAGTTATATACTATAAAGCTAGAAAACCTATGCATGTAAAATAAAAAGATTAGAATGCCAATTTGAATAAATTGAAATAGATTTAGTGACTAGTGAATCCCATAAAAGAAATATGATATTTCTTTTGTGACTAATGGCTAGTGTGTCACATGATTGAGATATACACTATGAAAGTAGCTAATAGCAATGTGTTACTTGATTGAGATGTGTATTATGATGGTAGCTAATAGTCAGTGTATCACATGATTAAGATATATTATAAACGAAAAAAGCTAATGGATAATACAAATTAGTCTTAAAAGATTAAGAAATCTTGTACATAAAAATATGAAATAGATAACTAATAAATGAGATTTTTATTATACTAAATAAATTGAAAAGATAATATTAATTGACTATCTTAAGAGAGAGTAAGAATAACAACACAATAATTATAATGTTTACTTATTTAAGTAAAAATATATTCCAATAACTAAGATCATATTAAGAAAATGAACAAAAATAAATAAAAAATTACAGTTGTATGTTATTTCTTTTACGATTATAGCATGTTCTTTTATAGCATGTCATATTACATGTTATGTTTTAACTTAAATAAGACATTAATTTTTTTATTCTTTGGTTTAATTTATGTGATTTAGACTATGCATATGATATAAAATAATATTTGTTGCTTCATATATATTTATTATTAAATATAGTCTACTAAGTCTATGATGGTTAATTCAACCTATTTCTTAATACTAATTTTTTAGGTATATCAGAATCATAACATAATGATAAAACCTATAAGAGCTACTTACAAGAAAGAATTGTATTTTTAAAGGTTTCATACTAAATAATTTTTTAAATTATATGATTGTATCCTTTATTGTATCATGATATGTAATTTGGATGTAATAATATAATGAATAATTATGGAGTTATTTAGATATAGATATGAAAATGTATAGACAAGTTTAGTATTTTTAGTTGTGAAATATAAATTACAAAAGATTGTATGTTTGATGTACATTTAATTATTAATTTTGTATATGGGAAAAAATGAACAAAGTACATAAGAGGTTTTGTCTATTTTGAAAGCTAAAATTTAAGAAAATTTAAGATTTTTAATATATTAGAATTTGAAAATTAGATTTTAATTATGGTGTGTTGAAAATGTTCATCATAATTAGTGTCACATTTGATGGACTAAAGTTTATCATTATTATTTTCATGAGATCATCTCAAGAAGAGGCTATTGACCTTATGGGTTGTATGATTGGATGGATAGATAATGTCAAGTTGAAATAGGATTGACTCATTAGGGAGTTGTTCAAGTTACATAATCCTATTTTGAAATACTTTTAATTTGGCTTCCATGTTTTACATCCTTTTTAAGAGGTCTTAAAGAGTCAATTGTATTTGGTTGAGTTGTGTATTTTCATGCTTTAATTCTTATCAGATTTTTTGTGCATATATTGTGCATATTAAAAAAACTCTTTTTGTAATAAACCATTAATTATTTACAAATAAAGGAAAAGATTAATATAGCCTTAGGTTTTAGGTCCTACATGAACTAGCCTAAACTTCTCCAATACCAATTTTGATATTGAACAAGAGACAAACTACTATAATAAGGAATAAAAAGGATGAAGTTACATATGTTAAAAATAAAAAAACATAAAGGATAAATATACAAAATTCAAAAAGGATGACAAATAAGAGATAACCATCTAAGAAATCTTAGTTAAGAGGGGACCATAAGCAACATAGGGGTCCCTTTATGTGCTAAGCCCACAACTTCTCGATGGGTAGAAAAGGAGTTCTCATAAAAGGTTTAATATTTTCAGTCTCAAATGAAGCAAATAACACATCAAAAGTCACACAAGCACAAATTAAAGGTATTGAACAATCTTATTAAAT